>OU026145.1:62369428-63569428 GCA_907269125.1 Eristalis pertinax
ATGTACACTTATAGAAGACGTCTTTACGCTTCAAGAATTACTTTGCTAGTGTTCAAAGGACACCGGCTAGTGTCCAGAAACTAAATGCGGATTGGGTCTGGGTAACCGCATTTAGTTTCTGGACACCGGCTACTGTCCAGAAACTAAATGCGGATTGGGTCTGGGTAACGGCATTTAGTTTCTGGACACCGGCTAGTGTCCAGAAACTAACTGCGGATTGGGTCTGGATTACCGCATTTAGTTTCTGGACCCCGGCTACTGTCCAGAAACTAAATGCGGATTGGGTTTGGGAAACCGCATGGAGTTTCTGGACACCGGCTAGTGTCCAGAAACTAAATGCGGATTGGGTCTGGGTAACCGCATTTAGTTTCTGGACATCGGCTAGTGTCCAGAAACTAAATGCGGATTGGGTCAGGGAAACCGCATTTAGTTTCTGGACACCGGCTACTGTCCAGAAACTAAATGCGGATTGGGTTTGGTAAACCGCATGAAGTTTCTGGACACCGGCTAGTGTCCAGAAACTAAATGCGGATTGGGTCTGGGTAACCGCATTTAGTTTCTGGACATCGGCTAGTGTCCAGAAACTAAATGCGGATTGGGTCAGGGAAACCGCATTTAGTTTCTGGACACCGGCTACTGTCCAGAAACTAAATGCGGATTGGGTTTGGGAAACAGCATGGAGTTTCTGGACACCGGCTAGTGTCCAGAAACTAAATGCGGATTTTATTTTTTTTTTTTTATTTTTTTATTTTTTTTTTTTATTTATAATTCATTTTGTAGTGTTTACACTTGTTTATCTGCAAAGCCTGAGTGGCTTGTCTGCAGATGACTAATCACAAAAAATTACAATTATAAATGTTGAAGTTCATTAAATTCAATTATGTGTTAGTTAAAAAAGCAAAAACATGGGCAATACAAGTAACAAATAGTTATAATAACACAATAGTTTACGATTTTCGAATTTAAGTTTAAAGTTGAATATTTTAGTTTGAAGAGTTTAAATAGATTTCTTTAACTTTTTTTATAATTTCTCTTTTGGGTAGGTTGCGAACTTCCCTTGGGAGTTCGTTAAGGATTGTCGGAATTGCCACTTTAATTGTCCTTCGACCATATTCATTCCAGTACCTCGGAACTTCACATAGCTGCTGCTGTCGTCTTCTAGTGTTTACCGTCTGCTGTGTCTGGATCCTGTATGTGTTGTCCTCATCGAAATTGGCCAAGATTTCCAAATTATGTATTTGGCAGATGTTAAGCATGCGTGTTGGTTGGCTTCTTTGTTGCTGAACTTCTCTGCTACTTCCTGTTTCCACCACAAGCTTTTGAAGTCTTCTGTGCACTTTTTGTAGCGATTGCAATTGAGATGCTCTTCCCCACGCTGTTATTCCATACCGTAGATGTGATTCCACCAGGCCCATGTAGCACTGTTTGAGTACTCTTGGCGTACACAGTTTACGAAGATGGAAAAGGGCGTATGCAGAGTGACACAATTTCTTCCTCAATATCTCTATATGGTGGTTCCATTTAAAGTTGTAGTCCATTGTCAGTCCTAGGTACTTATACGTTGACACATACTCAATGTTTACGGTGCAGTCATCATCGTCTTCTGTTATTCCATCACAGCCATGTCTGTGCAAACAATCTACGCTGTGCATTTTTATCTTAAGTTTCGTTCTGGGAATATGCGGCGGGCGAATGTGCATTAACTTTGTCTTAAGTGCGTTGATAATTAATCCATGGTCGTGACACCAAGCAGCGATTCTATTAAAATCTAATTGCATAAGTTTCACCGCTTCGTCAACGCTCCTATGGCTAACTACGATCGCTGTGTCGTCCGCATACGCATAACCCGTACTATACTTCAGCACTGACAGTAGATCATTGACGTATATAATAAACAGAAGCGGACCTAGCTTCGATCCTTGTGGAACACCATAATCGATATTTTCTTCATTGCTAACGTAATCACCAATTTTGACCTGGAATGATCTGTTACTTAGGTAGCTTGCAAACCATGTTAAGATGTGACCCCGTACACCAATCTTCTCCAGCTGCCTTAAGATTTGTCTGTGGCTCAAAGTGTCGAAGGCTTTCTTAAAGTCAATAAACAGAACTACTGAGCTATGGTTTTTGTCCAAACTTAGGTACATTTTGTTCGCGAAATCTCCAAGTAGTCTGTTTATATTTTTTCCTTTGCGGAATCCAAATTGATTCTTGTTGAGGCTGTTGTATTTTTCTATAAAGTTGTATAGTCTTCTGGCCAACACCTCTTCTAGAACTTTATCGACTACTGATAGGATTGAGATTGGTCTGTAGTTAAGGATTTCACTTTTCTTTCCACTTTTGTGAATCGGTCTAACTATAGATTTTTTAAGCATGTGTGGTACAGATGCTTGATCTAAGCTCATGTTGATCAATTTTGTAAGTACTGGAGATAGGGTTTGAGCGCTGTTTTTCAGATCTTTTGGTCTTATTCCATCTACTCCCGCCGATTTGTCGCTTTTCAACGAACTCAGTATGTTGCATACCTCCTCAACTGATACATCTTCAACGTAGATTGAATGTTGTACTCTGCTTGTGTTGTACTGGAGTGTTTGGTGGCTACATTCATGAACAATTGTCCGTACTTCTGAAGTTAAAGCTTTCGCGAATTTGTTGGTCAGGTCTTTAATGTTGCTTTCATTCGAGAAATTCTTGATTAAAACCTCATCCAGATTACATTTCTTTTTACCAAGTATCGAGTTTACAAGCTTCCAGGTCTCCCTGGGGTTATTCTTACAAGTCTCAAATTGCTGTTTGTAAAAGTTCGATTTTGTTCTGGCTATCTTCTTGTTCAGCTCGTTTCGATATCTTCTGTATTCTCTGTGATAATCTTCATTGTGTCTGTTGTTTATGTGTCTCCTGTATAGTCTATCGCGTTCTTTGCAATCGTTTTTCAACTCAGCGGTAATCCAACTATGCTCCGTAGTTCTTTTCTTCCTTTTCACTGTTGATGTTGTGGTCAGAAAATTCATTGCCTCTTTGAACTTCTCATATAGATCATTTACATTTGTATATATATTCAGCTCATTCCACTTGAATTCATGTACCTTTTGTGCTAAAAGGTGACTTAGGATTTGGCTTTCATTTTTGGAATCTATTTGAAGTTTGTTGTCTCTTTTAACTCCACAGTATAGCGCATAGTGATCTGAGATGCATAGTTCAATCACCGCTGAGTTAATTTCGGCATTGCTCACTCTTACGAGATTGTGGTCTATTAATGTTTTTGTATCTCTGATTGGGTCAACACGAGTGTGCGAATATATACAATTATGCAGACCTTTTGACGCTATCATCGACAAATAATCACAGACATCTGAATTAGTTTTATCTTTTAAATTTATGTTGACGTCCCCCATTATAAAAAGGTTACATTTAGTTCCGACTTCATCAACATGCTTACTTAATTCACGAACAAAACATTTAACATTCTTCTTTGGTGGTCTGTACACAGAGATGATTGACGCTTCAAAACTTCCACGTTTAACATTGATGGAGACATTTTCATACATATATGTCACTCTTTCTACTTTGTCATATACAATATTATTTTTCACGTATATACATATTCCACCTCCTCCTCCGGGGTTGCTTCGATTAAAGAACTCACTGCTGTATCCTTCAATCTGATATTGGTTATTTTCTTCTTTTCTAATATTTATTTCGCACAACATAATGACATCTATATACGACAAAAACTCATTAATATATAACATCAACGCATTCCAGTTTTTCCTCAAGGACCTTACATTTAGTGACATAGATGAGAATTCACTTATATTATTTTTTACATATACACAGGCCTCTTCTTGAGATTTAATATTTTTAAAATCGGTACTTATTATATTATCGAGTTCATTCTCCATAGTGACGATTTTTTTTTGCGCAACAGTGTTATTACGATTTTGACGTTTGTCGTGATCGTTTATGTCATTTTGTCAATATCGTTGATTGATCGTATTTCGATAATGGGATCTCCTTCTGTCTTTCTAGCAAGAACCTTGTTGTTCCGAAACCAAACAAACTTCCAGTTGGCAGTTCTTGCTTTATTTTTTGCTAACCATACAATTTTTCGGAAGTGTGATGTGAGGTGTTCGTTTATATAAATGTTTTGATTTGCGTACACCGGGTTGATTTGTTTTTGTAGTTTGGTGCACACCTGACCATACTTCAGGTTTCGTTTTTGTTTTGCTCGTTCCATGAACGTAGCTTTTGTTGTTTTTCTAGTGAAGCTTACAACAATATTTTTCATTTGTTGGTTCTTTCTGTCATTATACGTGTATATTTCCTCAATATCGGATTCTCCAATTTGTGTATCAAGTGCATCACCTATTGCCTTGACCAAATCAAAAGCGTTTTCGTTGTTAGACATCGGAACGTTTTTAATTTCTACATTCCTGTCAATTTGCTTTTGTTCCAGTGTGTTTACCTGTGTCTGGAGATATGTGATTTGTTCGTCTTTATATTCGATTTGTTTTTTGTAATCTGCCAGTTCTTTTCTCAGTGCTTGTATTAAGGAGTTATTTTGTGCAAGTAAAATATCAATTTCGTCGTATTTACTTGTTGTGAACTCTACTGCTTTTGAATATTCCTTTAACATTTCCTTTATTTCTTTCAGTTCTTTGTTTATAGAACTGTTATCGGACAGTACAACGGCTGCTGCAGCTGTCTTCGGGGACTCCGCTGTTCTGGTTCTCTTTGCAGTTTGGACATTATCTTCATGTGGTGTTTTATCTTTTACTCTGCATGAAGGGCATGTCCAATTTTTCTTTGTCTGCTGGGACATCTTTCGGTAAGAATTTTGTGAAATTGAGCAGCATTCAAAAGGTAAATCTCCCTTGCAGGCCGAGCAGTTGATATATTCGCCGTCAAGTGGTAACGGATCATCACATCTACAACACGATTTCATCTTACCAGAATGTTTTTTTTCGCTTTTCCTCAGTAATATCAATTGTAATTTCTAATATAAATGGTTGACTAAATAAATAATATCTAACTGCCTTTTTTGGCTTTGTGTTCCCTTCTTAGTTTCTGGACACACTAAATGCGGATTGGGTTTGGGAAACCGCATGATGTTTCTGGACACCGGCTAGTGTCCAGAAACTAAATGCGGATTGGGTCTGGGTAACCGCATTTAGTTTCTGGACACCGGCTACTGTCCAGAAACTAAATGCGGATTGGGTTTGGGAAACCGCATGGAGTTTCTGGACACCGGCTAGTGTCCAGAAACTAAATGCGGATTGGGTTTGGGAAACCGCATGGAGTTTCTGGACACCGGCTAGTGTCCAGAAACTAAATGCGGATTGGGTTTGGGAAACCGCATGGAGTTTCTGGACACCGGCTAGTGTCCAGAAACTAAATGCGGATTGGGTCTGGGTAACCGCATTTAGTTTCTGGACCCCGGCTACTGTCCAGAAACTAAATGCGGATTGGGTTTGGGAAACCGCATGGAGTTTCTGGACACCTTCTAGTGTCCATAAACTAAATGCGGATTGGGTTTGGGAAACCGCATGGAGTTTCTGGACACCGGCTAGTATCCAGAAACTAAATGCGGATTGGGTCTGGGTAACCGCATTAGTTTCTGGACACCGGCTAGTGTCCAGAAACTAAATGCGGATTGGGTCTGGGTAACGGCATTTAGTTTCTGGACACCGGCTAGTGTCCAGAAACTAAGTGCGGATTGGGTCTGCATAACCGCATTTAGTTTCTGGACCCCGGCTACTGTCCCGAAACTAAATGCGGTTTGGGTTTGGGAAACCGCATGGAGTTTCTGGACACCGGCTAGTGTCCAGAAACTAAATGCGGATTGGGTCTGGGAAACCGCATTTAGTTTCTGGACACCGGCTAGTGTCCAGAAACTAAATGCGGATTCGGTCTGGGTAACCGCATTTAGTTTCTGGACCCCGGCTACTTTCCAGAAACTAAATGCGGATTGGGTTTGGGAAACCGCATGGAGTTTCTGGACACCGGCTACTGTCCAGAAACTAAATGCGGATTGGGTCAGGGGAACCGCATTTAGTTTCTGGACACCGGCTACTGTCCAGAAACTAAATGCGGATTGGGTTTGGGAATCCGCATGGAGTTTCTGGACACCGGCTAGTGTCCAGAAACTAAATGCGGATTGGGTCTGGGTAACCGCATTTAGTTTCTGGACACCGGCTAGTGTCCAGAAACTAAATGCGGATTGGGTCAGGGGAACCGCATTTAGTTTCTGGACACCGGCTACTGTCCAGAAACTAAATGCGGATTGGGTTTGGGAAACCGCATGGAGTTTCTGGACACCGGCTAGTGTCCAGAAACTAAATGCGGATTGGGTCTGGGTAACCGCATTTAGTTTCTGGACATCAGTGTCCAGAAACTAAATGCGGATTGGGTCAGGGAAACCGCATTTAGTTTCTGGACACCGGCTACTGCCCAGAAACTAAATGCGGATTGGGTTTGGGAAACCGCATGGAGTTTCTGGACACCGGCTACTGTCCAGAAACTAAATGCGGATTGGGTTTGGGAAACCGCATGGAGTTTCTGGACACCGGCTAGTGTCCAGAAACTAAATTCGGATTGGGTCTGGGTAACCGCATTTAGTTTCTGGACACCGGCTACTGTCCAGAAACTAAATGCGGATTGGGTTTGGGAAACCGCATGCAGTTTCTGGACACCGGCTAGTGTCCAGAAACTAAATGCGGATTGGGTCTGGGTAACCGCATTTAGTTTCTGGACACCGGCTACTGTCCAGAAACTAAATGCGGATTGGGTTTGGGAAACCGCATGGAGTTTCTGGACACCGGCTAGTGTCCAGAAACTAAATGCGGATTGGGTCTGGGTAACCGCAGTTAGTTTCTGGACACCGGCTAGTGTCCAGAAACTAAATGCGGTTGGGTCAGGGAAACCGCATTTAGTTTCTGGACACCGGCTACTGTCCAGAAACTAAATGCGGATTGGGTTTGGGAAACCGCATGGAGTTTCTGGACACCGGCTAGTGTCCAGAAACTAAATGCGGATTGGGTCTGGGTAACCGCATTTAGTTTCTGGACACCGGCTACTGTCCAGAAACTAAATGTGGATTGGGTTTGGGAAACCGCATGGAGTTTCTGGACACCAGCTAGTGTCCAGAAACTAAATGCGGATTGTTTCTGGGTAACCGCATTTAGTTTCTGGACACCGGCTACTGTCCAGAAACTAAATGCGGATTGGGTTTGGGAAATCGCATGGAGTTTCTGGACACCGGCTACTGTGCAGAAACTAAATGCGGATTGGGGCTGGGTAACCGCATTTAGTTTCTGGACACCGGCTAGTGTCCAGAAACTAAATGCGGATTGGGTCAGGGAAACCGCATTTAGTTTCTGGACACCGGCTACTGTCCAGAAACTAAATGCGGATTGGGTTTGGGAAACCGCATGGAGTTTCTGGACACCGGCTAGTGTCCAGAAACTAAATGCGGATTGGGTCTGGGTAACCGCATTTAGTTTCTGGACACCGGCTACTGTCCAGAAACTAAATGCGGATTGGGTTTGGGAAACCGCATTTAGTTTCTGGACACCTGCTAGTGTCCAGAAACTAAATGCGGATTGGGTCAGGGAAACCGCATTTAGTTTCTGGACACCGGCTACTGTCCAGAAACTAAATGCGGATTGGGTTTGGGAAACCGCATGAAATTTCTGGACACCGGCTAGTGTCCAGAAACTAAATGCGGATTGGGTCTGGGTAACCGCATTTAGTTTCTGGACACCGGCTACTGTCCAGAAACTAAATGCGGATTGGGTTTGGGAAACGGCATGGAGTTTCTGGACACCGGCTAGTGTCCGGAAACTAAATGCGGATTGGGTTTGGGAAACCGCATGGAGTTTCTGGACACCGCCTAGTGTCCAGAAACTAAATGCGGATTGGGTCTGGGTAACCGCATTTAGTTTCTGGACACCGGCTAGTGTCCAGAAACTAAATGCGGATTGGGTCTGGGTAACGGCATTTAGTTTCTGGATACCGGCTAGTGTCCAGAAACTAAATGCGGATTGGGTCTGGATAACCGCATTTAGTTTCTGGACCCCGGCTACTGGACACCGGCTAGTGTCCAGAAACTAAATGCGGATTGGGTCTGGGTAACCGCAAACTAAATGCGGATTGGGTCTGGGTAACCGCATTTAGTTTCTGGACACCGGCTACTGTCCAGAAACTAAATGCGGATTGGGTTTGGGAAACCGCATGAAGTTTCTGGACACCGGCTAGTGTCCAGAAACTAAATTCGGATTGGGTCTGGGTAACCGCATTTAGTTTCTGGACACCGGCTACTGTCCAGAAACTAAATGCGGATTGGGTTTGGGAAACCGCATGCAGTTTCTGGACACCGGCTAGTGTCCAGAAACTAAATGCGGATTGGGTCTGGGTAACCGCATTTAGTTTCTGGACACCGGCTACTGTCCAGAAACTAAATGCGGATTGGGTTTGGGAAACCGCATGGAGTTTCTGGACACCGGCTAGTGTCCAGAAACTAAATGCGGATTGGGTCTGGGTAACCGCATTTAGTTTCTGGACACCGGCTACTGTCCAGAAACTAAATGCGGATTGGGTTTGGGAAACCGCATGGAGTTTCTGGACACCGGCTAGTGTCCAGAAACTAAATGCGGATTGGGTCTGGGTAACGGCATTTAGTTTCTGGATACCGGCTAGTGTCCAGAAACTAAATGCGGATTGGGTCTGGATAACCGCATTTAGTTTCTGGACCCCGGCTACTGGACACCGGCTAGTGTCCAGAAACTAAATGCGGATTGGGTCTGGGTAACCGCATTTAGTTTCTGGAC
The DNA here is from genome assembly GCA_907269125.1 of Eristalis pertinax. Taxonomy (NCBI): domain Eukaryota; kingdom Metazoa; phylum Arthropoda; class Insecta; order Diptera; family Syrphidae; genus Eristalis; species Eristalis pertinax. The sequence continues at coordinate 62,378,257 of OU026145.1, forward strand.
ACCGGCTACTGTCCAGAAACTAAATGCGGATTGGGTTTGGGAAACCGCATGGAGTTTCTGGACACCGGCTAGTGTCCAGAAACTAAATTCGGATTGGGTCTGGGTAACCGCATTTAGTTTCTGGACACCGGCTACTGTCCAGAAACTAAATGCGGATTGGGTTTGGGAAACCGCATGCAGTTTCTGGACACCGGCTAGTGTCCAGAAACTAAATGCGGATTGGGTTTGGGAAACCGCATGGAGTTTCTGGACACCGCCTAGTGTCCAGAAGCTAAATGCGGATTGGGTCTGGGTAACCGCATTTAGTTTCTGGACACCGGCTACTGTCCAGAAACTAAATGCGGATTGGGTTTGGGAAACCGCATGGAGTTTCTGGACACCGGCTAGTGTCCAGAAACTAAATGCGGCTTGGGTCTGGGTAACCGCATTTAGTTTCTGGACACCGGCTAGTGTCCAGAAACTAAATGCGGATTGGGTCAGGGAAACCGCATTTAGTTTCTGGACACCGGCTACTGTCCAGAAACTAAATGCGGATTGGGTTTGGGAAACCGCATGGAGTTTCTGGACACCGGCTAGTGTCCAGAAACTAAATGCGGATTGGGTCTGGGTAACCGCATTTAGTTTCTGGACACCGGCTACTGTCCAGAAACTAAATGCGGATTGGGTTTGGGAAACCGCATGGAGTTTCTGGACACCGGCTAGTGTCCAGAAACTAAATGCGGATTGTTTCTGGGTAACCGCATTTAGTTTCTGGACACCGGCTACTGTCCAGAAACTAAATGCGGATTGGGTTTGGGAAATCGCATGGAGTTTCTGGACACCGGCTACTGTAAAGAAACTAAATGCGGATTGGGGCTGGGTAACCGCATTAAGTTTCTGGACACCGGCTAGTGTCCAGAAACTAAATGCGGATTGGGTCAGGGAAACCGCATTTAGTTTCTGGACACCGGCTACTGTCCAGAAACTAAATGCGGATTGGGTTTGGGAAACCGGATTGGGTCTGGGTAACCGCATTTAGTTTCTGGACACCGGCTACTGTCCAGAAACTAAATGCGGATTGGGTTTGGGAAACCGCATGGAGTTTCTGGACACCGGCTAGTATCCGGAAACTAAATGCGGATTGGGTTTGGGAAACCGCATGGAGTTTCTGGACACCGGCTAGTGTCCAGAAACTAAATGCGGATTGGGTTTGGGAAACCGCATGGAGTTTCTGGACACCGGCTAGTGTCCGGAAACTAAATGCGGATTGGGTTTGGGAAACCGCATGGAGTTTCTGGACACCGCCTAGTGTCCAGAAACTAAATGCGGATTGGGTCTGGGTAACCGCATTTAGTTTCTGGACCCCGGCTACTGGACACCGGCTAGTGTCCAGAAACTAAATGCGGATTGGGTCTGGGTAACCGCATTTAGTTTCTGGACACCGGCTACTGTCCAGAAACTAAATGCGGATTGGGTTTGGGAAACCGCATGGAGTTTCTGGACACCGGCTAGTGTCCAGAAACTAAATTCGGATTGGGTCTGGGTAACCGCATTTAGTTTCTGGACACCGGCTACTGTCCAGAAACTAAATGCGGATTGGGTTTGGGAAACCGCATGCAGTTTCTGGACACCGGCTAGTGTCCAGAAACTAAATGCGGATTGGGTTTGGGAAACCGCATGGAGTTTCTGGACACCGCCTAGTGTCCAGAAGCTAAATGCGGATTGGGTCTGGGTAACCGCATTTAGTTTCTGGACACCGGCTACTGTCCAGAAACTAAATGCGGATTGGGTTTGGGAAACCGCATGGAGTTTCTGGACACCGGCTAGTGTCCAGAAACTAAATGCGGCTTGGGTCTGGGTAACCGCATTTAGTTTCTGGACACCGGCTAGTGTCCAGAAACTAAATGCGGATTGGGTCAGGGAAACCGCATTTAGTTTCTGGACACCGGCTACTGTCCAGAAACTAAATGCGGATTGGGTTTGGGAAACCGCATGGAGTTTCTGGACACCGGCTAGTGTCCAGAAACTAAATGCGGATTGGGTCTGGGTAACCGCATTTAGTTTCTGGACACCGGCTACTGTCCAGAAACTAAATGCGGATTGGGTTTGGGAAACCGCATGGAGTTTCTGGACACCGGCTAGTGTCCAGAAACTAAATGCGGATTGTTTCTGGGTAACCGCATTTAGTTTCTGGACACCGGCTACTGTCCAGAAACTAAATGCGGATTGGGTTTGGGAAATCGCATGGAGTTTCTGGACACCGGCTACTGTAAAGAAACTAAATGCGGATTGGGGCTGGGTAACCGCATTAAGTTTCTGGACACCGGCTAGTGTCCAGAAACTAAATGCGGATTGGGTCAGGGAAACCGCATTTAGTTTCTGGACACCGGCTACTGTCCAGAAACTAAATGCGGATTGGGTTTGGGAAACCGGATTGGGTCTGGGTAACCGCATTTAGTTTCTGGACACCGGCTACTGTCCAGAAACTAAATGCGGATTGGGTTTGGGAAACCGCATGGAGTTTCTGGACACCGGCTAGTGTCCGGAAACTAAATGCGGATTGGGTCTGGGTAACCGCATTTAGTTTCTGGACACCGGCTACTGTCCAGAAACTAAATGCGGATTGGGTTTGGGAAACCGCATTTAGTTTCTGGACACCTGCTAGTGTCCAGAAACTAAATGCGGATTGGGTCAGGGAAACCGCATTTAGTTTCTGGACACCGGCTACTGTCCAGAAACTAAATGCGGATTGGGTTTGGGAAACCGCATGATGTTTCTGGACACCGGCTAGTGTCCAGAAACTAAATGCGGATTGGGTCTGGGTAACCGCATTTAGTTTCTGGACACCGGCTACTGTCCAGAAACTAAATGCGGATTGGGTTTGGGAAACCGCATGGAGTTTCTGGACACCGGCTAGTGTCCAGAAACTAAATGCGGATTGGGTTTGGGAAACCGCATGGAGTTTCTGGACACCGGCTAGTGTCCAGAAACTAAATGCGGATTGGGTTTGGGAAACCGCATGGAGTTTCTGGACACCGGCTAGTGTCCGGAAACTAAATGCGGATTGGGTTTGGGAAACCGCATGGAGTTTCTGGACACCGCCTAGTGTCCAGAAACTAAATGCGGATTGGGTCTGGGTAACCGCATTTAGTTTCTGGACACCGGCTAAATGCAAACAGAAACTAAATGCGGATTGGGTTTGGGAAACCGCATGGAGTTTCTGGACACCGGCTAGTGTCCAGAAACTAAATGCGGATTGGGTCTGGGTAACCGCATTTAGTTTCTGGACCCCGGCTACTGTCCAGAAACTAAATGCGGATTGGGTTTGGGAAACCGCATGGAGTTTGTGGACACCTTCTAGTGTCCAGAAACTAAATGCGGATTGGGTCTGGGTAACCGCATTAGTTTCTGGACACCGGCTAGTGTCCAGAAACTAAATGCGGATTGGGTCTGGGTAACCGCATTTAGTTTCTGAACACCGGCTACTGTACAGAAACTATATGCGGATTGGGTCTGGGTAACGGCATTTAGTTTCTGGACACCGGCTAGTGTCCAGAAACTAAATGCGGATTGGGTCTGCATAACCGCATTTAGTTTCTGGACCCCGGCTACTGTCCCGAAACTAAATGCGGATTGGGTCAGGGAAACCGCATTTAGTTTCTGGACACCGGCTACTGTCCAGAAACTAAATGCGGATTGGGTTTGGGAAACCGCATGATGTTTCTGGACACCGGCTAGTGTCCAGAAACTAAATGCGGATTGGGTCTGGGTAACCGCATTTAGTTTCTGGACACCGGCTAGTGTCCAGAAACTAAATGCGGATTGGGTTTGGGAAACCGCATGGAGTTTCTGGACACCGGCTAGTGTCCAGAAACTAAATGCGGATTGGGTTTGGGAAACCGCATGGAGTTTCTGGACACCGGCTAGTGTCCAGAAACTAAATGCGGATTGGGTTTGGGAAACCGCATGGAGTTTCTGGACACCGGCTAGTGTCCGGAAACTAAATGCGGATTGGGTTTGGGAAACCGCATGGAGTTTCTGGACACCGCCTAGTGTCCAGAAACTAAATGCGGATTGGGTCTGGGTAACCGCATTTAGTTTCTGGACACCGGCTACTGTCCAGAAACTAAATGCGGATTGGGTTTGGGAAACCGCATGGAGTTTCTGGACACCGGCTAGTGTCCAGAAACTAAATGCGGATTGGGTCTGGGTAACCGCATTTAGTTTCTGGACACCGGCTACTGTCCAGAAACTAAATGCGGATTGGGTTTGGGAAACCGCATGGAGTTTCTGGACACCGGCTAGTGTCCAGAAACTAAATGCGGATTGGGTCTGGGTAACCGCATTTAGTTTCTGGACCCCGGCTACTGTCCAGAAACTAAATGCGGATTGGGTTTGGGAAACCGCATGGAGTTTGTGGACACCTTCTAGTGTCCAGAAACTAAATGCGGATTGGGTCTGGGTAACCGCATTAGTTTCTGGACACCGGCTAGTGTCCAGAAACTAAATGCGGATTGGGTCTGGGTAACCGCATTTAGTTTCTGAACACCGGCTACTGTACAGAAACTATATGCGGATTGGGTCTGGGTAACGGCATTTAGTTTCTGGACACCGGCTAGTGTCCAGAAACTAAATGCGGATTGGGTCTGCATAACCGCATTTAGTTTCTGGACCCCGGCTACTGTCCCGAAACTAAATGCGGATTGGGTTTGGGAAACCGCATGGAGTTTCTGGACACCGGCTAGTGTCCAGAAACTAAATGCGGATTGGGTCTGGGAAACCGCATTTAGTTTCTGGACACCGGCTACTGTCCAGAAACTAAATGCGGATTGGGTTTGGGAAACCGCATGGAGTTTCTGGACACCGGCTAGTGTCCAGAAACTAAATGCGGATTGGGTCTTGGTAACCGCATTTAGTTTCTGGACATCGGCTAGTATCCAGAAACTAAACGCGGATTGGGTCAGGGAAACCGCATTTAGTTTCTGGACACCGGCTAGTGTCCAGAAACTAAATGCGGATTGGGTCTGGGTAACCGCATTTAGTTTCTGGACACCGGCTACTGTCCAGAAACTAAATGCGGATTGGGTTTGGGAAACCGCATGGAGTTTCTGGACACCGGCTAGTGTCCAGAAACTAAATTCGGATTGGGTCTGGGTAACCGCATTTAGTTTCTGGACACCGGCTACTGTATAGAAACTAAATGCGGATTGGGTTTGGGAAACCGCATGCAGTTTCTGGACACCGGCTAGTGTCCAGAAACTAAATGCGGATTGGGTTTGGGAAACCGCATTTAGTTTCTGGACACCGCCTAGTGTCCAGAAGCTAAATGCGGATTGGGTCTGGGTAACCGCATTTAGTTTCTGGACACCGGCTACTGTCCAGAAACTAAATGCGGATTGGGTTTGGGAAACCGCATGGAGTTTCTGGACACCGGCTAGTGTCCAGAAACTAAATGCGGATTGGGTCTGGGTAACCGCATTTAGTTTCTGGACACCGGCTAGTGTCCAGAAACTAAATGCGGTTGGGTCAGGGAAACCGCATTTAGTTTCTGGACACCGGCTACTGTCCAGAAACTAAATGCGGATCGGGTTTGGGAAACCGCATGGAGTTTCTGGACACCGGCTAGTGTCCAGAAACTAAATGCGGATTGGGTCTGGGTAACCGCATTTAGTTTCTGGACACCGGCTACTGTCCAGAAACTAAATGCGGATTGGGTTTGGGAAACCGCATGGAGTTTCTGGACACCAGCTAGTGTCCAGAAACTAAATGCGGATTGTTTCTGGGTAACCGCATTTAGTTTCTGGACACCGGCTACTGTCCAGAAACTAAATGCGGATTGGGTTTGGGAAATCGCATGGAGTTTCTGGACACCGGCTACTGTGCAGAAACTAAATGCGGATTGGGGCTGGGTAACCGCATTTAGTTTCTGGACACCGGCTAGTGTCCAGAAACTAAATGCGGATTGGGTCAGGGAAACCGCATTTAGTTTCTGGACACCGGCTACTGTCCAGAAACTAAATGCGGATTGGGTTTGGGAAACCGGATTGGGTCTGGGTAACCGCATTTAGTTTCTGGACACCGGCTACTGTCCAGAAACTAAATGCGGATTGGGTTTGGGAAACCGCATGGAGTTTCTGGACACCAGCTAGTGTCCAGAAACTAAATGCGGATTGTTTCTGGGTAACCGCATTTAGTTTCTGGACACCGGCTACTGTCCAGAAACTAAATGCGGATTGGGTTTGGGAAACCGCATGGAGTTTCTGGACACCGGCTAGTGTCCAGAAACTAAATGCGGATTGGGTCTGGGTAACCGCATTTAGTTTCTGGACACCGGCTACTGTCCAGAAACTAAATGCGGATTGGGTTTGGGAAACCGCATTTAGTTTCTGGACACCTGCTAGTGTCCAGAAACTAAATGCGGATTGGGTCAGGGAAACCGCATTTAGTTTCTGGACACCGGCTACTGTCCAGAAACTAAATGCGGATTGGGTTTGGGAAACCGCATGAAATTTCTGGACACCGGCTAGTGTCCAGAAACTAAATGCGGATTGGGTCTGGGTAACCGCATTTAGTTTCTGGACACCGGCTACTGTCCAGAAACTAAATGCGGATTGGGTTTGGGAAACCGCATGGAGTTTCTGGACACCGGCTAGTGTCCAGAAACTAAATGCGGATTGGGTTTGGGAAACCGCATGGAGTTTCTGGACACCGGCTAGTGTCCGGAAACTAAATGCGGATTGGGTTTGGGAAACCGCATGGAGTTTCTGGACACCGCCTAGTGTCCAGAAACTAAATGCGGATTGGGTCTGGGTAACCGCATTTAGTTTCTGGACACCGGCTACTGTCCAGAAACTAAATGCGGATTGGGTTTGGGAAACCGCATGGAGTTTCTGGACACCGGCTAGTGTCCGGAAACTAAATGCGGATTGGGTCTGGGTAACCGCATTTAGTTTCTGGACCCCGGCTACTGTCCAGAAACTAAATGCGGATTGGGTTTGGGAAACCGCATGGAGTTTCTGGACACCGGCTAGTGTCCAGAAACTAAATGCGGATTGGGTCTTGGTAACCGCATTTAGTTTCTGGACATCGGCTAGTATCCAGAAACTAAACGCGGATTGGGTCAGGGAAACCGCATTTAGTTTCTGGACACCGGCTAGTGTCCAGAAACTAAATGCGGATTGGGTCTGGGTAACCGCATTTAGTTTCTGGACACCGGCTACTGTCCAGAAACTAAATGCGGATTGGGTTTGGGAAACCGCATGGAGTTTCTGGACACCGGCTAGTGTCCAGAAACTAAATTCGGATTGGGTCTGGGTAACCGCATTTAGTTTCTGGACACCGGCTACTGTATAGAAACTAAATGCGGATTGGGTTTGGGAAACCGCATGCAGTTTCTGGACACCGGCTAGTGTCCAGAAACTAAATGCGGATTGGGTTTGGGAAACCGCATGGAGTTTCTGGACACCGGCTAGTGTCCAGAAACTAAATGCGGATTGGGTCTGGGAAACCGCATTTAGTTTCTGGACACCGGCTACTGTCCAGAAACTAAATGCGGATTGGGTTTGGGAAACCGCATGGAGTTTCTGGACACCGGCTAGTGTCCAGAAACTAAATGCGGATTGGGTCTTGGTAACCGCATTTAGTTTCTGGACATCGGCTAGTATCCAGAAACTAAACGCGGATTGGGTCAGGGAAACCGCATTTAGTTTCTGGACACCGGCTAGTGTCCAGAAACTAAATGCGGATTGGGTCTGGGTAACCGCATTTAGTTTCTGGACACCGGCTACTGTCCAGAAACTAAATGCGGATTGGGTTTGGGAAACCGCATGGAGTTTCTGGACACCGGCTAGTGTCCAGAAACTAAATTCGGATTGGGTCTGGGTAACCGCATTTAGTTTCTGGACACCGGCTACTGTATAGAAACTAAATGCGGATTGGGTTTGGGAAACCGCATGCAGTTTCTGGACACCGGCTAGTGTCCAGAAACTAAATGCGGATTGGGTTTGGGAAACCGCATTTAGTTTCTGGACACCGCCTAGTGTCCAGAAGCTAAATGCGGATTGGGTCTGGGTAACCGCATTTAGTTTCTGGACACCGGCTACTGTCCAGAAACTAAATGCGGATTGGGTTTGGGAAACCGCATGGAGTTTCTGGACACCGGCTAGTGTCCAGAAACTAAATGCGGATTGGGTCTGGGTAACCGCATTTAGTTTCTGGACACCGGCTAGTGTCCAGAAACTAAATGCGGTTGGGTCAGGGAAACCGCATTTAGTTTCTGGACACCGGCTACTGTCCAGAAACTAAATGCGGATTGGGTTTGGGAAACCGCATGGAGTTTCTGGACACCGGCTAGTGTCCAGAAACTAAATGCGGATTGGGTCTGGGTAACCGCATTTAGTTTCTGGACACCGGCTACTGTCCAGAAACTAAATGCGGATTGGGTTTGGGAAACCGCATGGAGTTTCTGGACACCAGCTAGTGTCCAGAAACTAAATGCGGATTGTTTCTGGGTAACCGCATTTAGTTTCTGGACACCGGCTACTGTCCAGAAACTAAATGCGGATTGGGTTTGGGAAATCGCATGGAGTTTCTGGACACCGGCTACTGTCCAGAAACTAAATGCGGATTGGGGCTGGGTAACCGCATTTAGTTTCTGGACACCGGCTAGTGTCCAGAAACTAAATGCGGATTGGGTCAGGGAAACCGCATTTAGTTTCTGGACACCGGCTACTGTCCAGAAACTAAATGCGGATTGGGTTTGGGAAACCGGATTGGGTCTGGGTAACCGCATTTAGTTTCTGGCCACCGGCTACTGTCCAGAAACTAAATGCGGATTGGGTTTGGGAAACCGCATGGAGTTTCTGGACACCGGCTAGTGTCCAGAAACTAAATGCGGATTGGGTCTGGGTAACCGCATTTAGTTTCTGGACACCGGCTACTGTCCAGAAACTAAATGCGGATTGGGTTTGGGAAACCGCATTTAGTTTCTGGACACCTGCTAGTGTCCAGAAACTAAATGCGGATTGGGTCAGGGAAACCGCATTTAGTTTCTGGACACCGGCTACTGTCCAGAAACTAAATGCGGATTGGGTTTGGGAAACCGCATGAAATTTCTGGACACCGGCTAGTGTCCAGAAACTAAATGCGGATTGGGTCTGGGTAACCGCATTTAGTTTCTGGACACCGGCTACTGTCCAGAAACTAAATGCGGATTGGGTTTGGGAAACCGCATGGAGTTTCTGGACACCGGCTAGTGTCCAGAAACTAAATGCGGATTGGGTTTGGGAAACCGCATGGAGTTTCTGGACACCGGCTAGTGTCCGGAAACTAAATGCGGATTGGGTTTGGGAAACCGCATGGAGTTTCTGGACACCGCCTAGTGTCCAGAAACTAAATGCGGATTGGGTCTGGGTAACCGCATTTAGTTTCTGGACACCGGCTACTGTCCAGAAACTAAATGCGGATTGGGTTTGGGAAACCGCATGGAGTTTCTGGACACCGGCTAGTGTCCAGAAACTAAATGCGGATTGGGTCTGGGTAACGGCATTTAGTTTCTGGATACCGGCTAGTGTCCAGAAACTAAATGCGGATTGGGTCTGGATAACCGCATTTAGTTTCTGGACCCCGGCTACTGGACACCGGCTAGTGTCCAGAAACTAAATGCGGATTGGGTCTGGGTAACCGCATTTAGTTTCTGGACACCGGCTAGTGTCCAGAAACTAAATTCGGATTGGGTCTGGGTAACCGCATTTAGTTTCTGGACACCGGCTACTGTCCAGAAACTAAATGCTAATTGGGTTTGGGAAACCGCATGCAGTTTCTGGACACCGGCTAGTGTCCAGAAACTAAATGCGGATTGGGTTTGGGAAACCGCATGGAGTTTCTGGACGCCGCCTAGTGTCCAGAAGCTAAATGCGGATTGGGTCTGGGTAACCGCATTTAGTTTCTGGACACCGGCTACTGTCCAGAAACTAAATGCGGATTGGGTTTGGGAAACCGCATGGAGTTTCTGGACACCGGCTAGTGTCCAGAAACTAAATGCGGATTGGGTCTGGGTAACCGCATTTAGTTTCTGGACACCGGCTACTGTCCAGAAACTAAATCCAGAAACTAAATGCGGTTACCCAGACCCAATCCGCATTTAGTTTCTGGACAGTAGCCGGTGTCCAGAAACTAAATGCGGTTACCCAGACCCAATCCGCATTTAGTTTCTGGACACTAGCCGGTGTCCAGTAGCCGGGGTCCAGAAACTAAATGCGGTTACCCAGACCCAATCCGCATTTAGTTTCTGGACACTAGCCGGTGTCCAGAAACTCCATGCGGTTTCCCAAACCCAATCCGCATTTAGTTTCTGGACAGTAGCCGGTGTCCAGAAACTAAATGCGGTTACCCAGACCCAATCCGCATTTAGTTTCTGGACACTAGGCGGTGTCCAGAAACTCCATGCGGTTTCCCAAACCCAATCCGCATTTAGTTTCCGGACACTAGCCGGTGTCCAGAAACTCCATGCGGTTTCCCAAACCCAATCCGCATTTAGTTTCTGGACACTAGCCGGTGTCCAGAAACTCCATGCGGTTTCCCAAACCCAATCCGCATTTAGTTTCTGGACACTAGCCGGTGTCCAGAAACTAAATGCGGTTATCCCCCAATCCGCATTTAGTTTCTGGACACTAGCCGGTGTCCAGAAATTTCATGCGGTTTCCCAAACCCAATCCGCATTTAGTTTCTGGACAGTAGCCGGTGTCCAGAAACTAAATGCGGTTTCCCTGACCCAATCCGCATTTAGTTTCTGGACACTAGCAGGTGTCCAGAAACTAAATGCGGTTTCCCAAACCCAATCCGCATTTAGTTTCTGGACAGTAGCCGGTGTCCAGAAACTAAATGCGGTTACCCAGACCCAATCCGCATTTAGTTTCTGGACACTAGCAGGTGTCCAGAAACTCCATGCGGTTTCCCAAACCCAATCCGCATTTAGTTTCTGGACAGTAGCCGGTGTCCAGAAACTAAATGCGGTTACCCAGACCCAATCCGCATTTAGTTTCTGGACACTAGCCGGTGTCCAGAAACTTCATGCGGTTTCCCAAACCCAATCCGCATTTAGTTTCTGGACAGTAGCCGGTGTCCAGAAACTAAATGCGGTTACCCAGACCCAATCCGCATTTAGTTTCTGGACACTAGGCGGTGTCCAGAAACTCCATGCGGTTTCCCAAAATCAATCCGCATTTAGTTTCCGGACACTAGCCGGTGTCCAGAAACTCCATGCGGTTTCCCAAACCCAATCCGCATTTAGTTTCTGGACACTAGCCGGTGTCCAGAAACTCCATGCGGTTTCCCAAACCCAATCCGCATTTAGTTTCTGGACAGTAGCCGGTGTCCAGAAACTAAATGCGGTTACCCAGACCCAATCCGCATTTAGTTTCTGGACACTAGCCGGTGTCCAGAAACTCCATGCGGTTTCCCAAACCCAATCCGCATTTAGTTTCTGGACAGTAGCCGGTGTCCAGAAACTAAATGCGGTTACCCAGACCCAATCCGCATTTAGTTTCTGGACACTAGCCGGTGTCCAGTAGCCGGGGTCCAGAAACTAAATGCGGTTTCCAGACCCAATCCGCATTTAGTTTCTGGACACTAGCCGGTGTCCAGTAGCCGGTGTCCAGAAACTCCATGTGGTTTCCCAAACCCAATCCGCATTTAGTTTCTGGAGAGTAGCCGGTGTCCAGAAACTAAATGAGGTTACCCAGACCCAATCCGCATTTAGTTTCTGGACACTAGCCGGTGTCCAGAAACTCCATGCGGTTTCCCAAACCCAATCCGCATTTAGTTTCTGGACAGTAGCCGGTGTCCAGAAACTAAATGCGGTTACCCAGACCCAATCCGCATTTAGTTTCTGGACACTAGGCGGTGTCCAGAAACTCCATGCGGTTTCCCAAACCCAATCCGCATTTAGTTTCCGGACACTAGCCGGTGTCCAGACCCAATCCGCATTTAGTTTCTGGACACTAGCCGGTGTCCAGAAACTCCATGCGGTTTTCCCAAACCCAATCCGCATTTAGTTTCTGGACAGTAGCCGGTGTCCAGAAACTAAATGCGGTTACTCAGACCCAATCCGCATTTAGTTTCTGGACACTAGCCGGTGTCCAGAAACTCCATGCGGTTTCCCAAACCCAATCCGCATTTAGTTTCTGGACAGTAGCCGGTGTCCAGAAACTAAATGCGGTTACCCAGACAAAATCCGCATTTAGTTTCTGGACACTAGGCGGTGTCCAGAAACTCCATGCGGTTTCCCAAAATCAATCCGCATTTAGTTTCCGGACACTAGCCGGTGTCCAGAAACTCCATGCGGTTTCCCAAACCCAATCCGCATTTAGTTTCTGGACACTAGCCGGTGTCCAGAAACTCCATGCGGTTTCCCAAACCCAATCCGCATTTAGTTTCTGGACACTAGCCGGTGTCCAGAAACTCCATGCGGTTTCCCAAACCCAATCCGCATTTAGTTTCTGGACAGTAGCCGGTGTCCAGAAACTAAATGCGGTTACCCAGACCCAATCCGCATTTAGTTTCTGGACACTAGCCGGTGTCCAGAAACATCATGCGGTTTCCCAAACCCAATCCGCATTTAGTTTCTGGACAGTAGCCGGTGTCCAGAAACTAAATGCGGTTTCCCTGACCCAATCCGCATTTAGTTTCTGGACACTAGCCGGTGTCCAGAAACTCCATGCGGTTTCCCAAACCCAATCCGCATTTAGTTTCTGGACAGTAGCCGGTGTCCAGAAACTAAATGCGGTTACCCAGACCCAATCCGCATTTAGTTTCTGGACACTAGCCGGTGTCCAGAAACTCCATGCGGTTTCCCAAACCCAATCCGCATTTAGTTTCTGGACAGTAGCCGGTGTCCAGAAACTAAATGCGGTTACCCAGACCCAATCCGGTTTCCCAAACCCAATCCGCATTTAGTTTCTGGACAGTAGCCGGTGTCCAGAAACTAAATGCGGTTTCCCTGACCCAATCCGCATTTAGTTTCTGGACACTAGCCGGTGTCCAGAAACTTAATGCGGTTACCCAGCCCCAATCCGCATTTAGTTTCTGGACAGTAGCCGGTGTCCAGAAACTCCATGCGATTTCCCAAACCCAATCCGCATTTAGTTTCTGGACAGTAGCCGGTGTCCAGAAACTAAATGCGGTTACCCAGAAACAATCCGCATTTAGTTTCTGGACACTAGCCGGTGTCCAGAAACTACATGCGGTTTCCCAAAACCCAATCCGCATTTAGTTTCTGGACAGTAGCCGGTGTCCAGAAACTAAATGCGGTTTCCCTGACCCAATCCGCATTTAGTTTCTGGACACTAGCCGGTGTCCAGAAACTAAATGCGGTTACCCAGACCCAATCCGCATTTAGTTTCTGGACACTAGCCGGTGTCCAGAAACTCCATGCGGTTTCCCAAACCCAATCCGCATTTAGTTTCTGGACAGTAGCCGGTGTCCAGAAACTAAATGCGGTTACCCAGACCCAATCCGCATTTAGCTTCTGGACACTAGGCGGCGTCCAGAAACTCCATGCGGTTTCCCAAACCCAATCCGCATTTAGTTTCTGGACACTAGCCGGTGTCCAGAAACTGCATGCGGTTTCCCAAACCCAATTAGCATTTAGTTTCTGGACAGTAGCCGGTGTCCAGAAACTAAATGCGGTTACCCAGACCCAATCCGAATTTAGTTTCTGGACACTAGCCGGTGTCCAGAAACTAAATGCGGTTACCCAGACCCAATCCGCATTTAGTTTCTGGACACTAGCCGGTGTCCAGTAGCCGGGGTCCAGAAACTAAATGCGGTTATCCAGACCCAATCCGCATTTAGTTTCTGGACACTAGCCGGTATCCAGAAACTAAATGCGGATTGGGTCTGGGTAACGGCATTTAGTTTCTGGATACCGGCTAGTGTCCAGAAACTAAATGCGGATTGGGTCTGGATAACCGCATTTAGTTTCTGGACCCCGGCTACTGGACACCGGCTAGTGTCCAGAAACTAAATGCGGATTGGGTCTGGGTAACCGCATTTAGTTTCTGGACACCGGCTAGTGTCCAGAAACTAAATTCGGATTGGGTCTGGGTAACCGCATTTAGTTTCTGGACACCGGCTACTGTCCAGAAACTAAATGCTAATTGGGTTTGGGAAACCGCATGCAGTTTCTGGACACCGGCTAGTGTCCAGAAACTAAATGCGGATTGGGTTTGGGAAACCGCATGGAGTTTCTGGACGCCGCCTAGTGTCCAGAAACTAAATGCGGATTGGGTCTGGGTAACCGCATTTAGTTTCTGGACACCGGCTACTGTCCAGAAACTAAATGCTAATTGGGTCTGGGTAACCGCATTTAGTTTCTGGACACCGGCTACTGTCCAGAAACTAAATGCGGATTGGGTTTGGGAAACCGCATGGAGTTTCTGGACACCGGCTAGTGTCCAGAAACTAAATGCGGATTGGGTCTGGGTAACCGCATTTAGTTTCTGGACACCGGCTAGTGTCCAGAAACTAAATGCGGATTGGGTCAGGGAAACCGCATTTAGTTTCTGGACACCGGCTACTGTCCAGAAACTAAATGCGGATTGGGTTTGGGAAACCGCATGGAGTTTCTGGACACCGGCTAGTGTCCAGAAACTAAATGCGGATTGTTTCTGGGTAACCGCATTTAGTTTCTGGACACCGGCTACTGTCCAGAAACTAAATGCGGATTGGGTTTGGGAAATCGCATGGAGTTTCTGGACACCGGCTACTGTCCAGAAACTAAATGCGGATTGGGGCTGGGTAACCGCATTTAGTTTCTGGACACCGGCTAGTGTCCAGAAACTAAATGCGGATTGGGTCAGGGAAACCGCATTTAGTTTCTGGACACCGGCTACTGTCCAGAAACTAAATGCGGATTGGGTTTGGGAAACCGGATTGGGTCTGGGTAACCGCATTTAGTTTCTGGACACCGGCTACTGTCCAGAAACTAAATGCGGATTGGGTTTGGGAAACCGCATGGAGTTTCTGGACACCGGCTAGTGTCCAGAAACTAAATGCGGATTGGGTCTGGGTAACCGCATTTAGTTTCTGGACACCGGCTACTGTCCAGAAACTAAATGCGGATTGGGTTTGGGAAACCGCATGGAGTTTCTGGACACCGGCTAGTGTCCAGAAACTAAATGCGGATTGGGTCAGGGAAACCGCATTTAGTTTCTGGACACCGGCTACTGTCCAGAAACTAAATGCGGATTGGGTTTGGGAAACCGCATGATGTTTCTGGACACCGGCTAGTGTCCAGAAACTAAATGCGGATTGGGTCTGGGTAACCGCATTTAGTTTCTGGACACCGGCTACTGTCCAGAAACTAAATGCGGATTGGGTTTGGGAAACCGCATGGAGTTTCTGGACACCGGCTAGTGTCCAGAAACTAAATGCGGATTGGGTTTGGGAAACCGCATGGAGTTTCTGGACACCGGCTAGTGTCCAGAAACTAAATGCGGATTGGGTTTGGGAAACCGCATGGAGTTTCTGGACACCGGCTAGTGTCCGGAAACTAAATGCGGATTGATTTTGGGAAACCGCATGGAGTTTCTGGACACCGCCTAGTGTCCAGAAACTAAATGCGGATTTTGTCTGGGTAACCGCATTTAGTTTCTGGACACCGGCTACTGTCCAGAAACTAAATGCGGATTGGGTTTGGGAAACCGCATGGAGTTTCTGGACACCGGCTAGTGTCCAGAAACTAAATGCGGATTGGGTCTGAGTAACCGCATTTAGTTTCTGGACACCGGCTACTGTCCAGAAACTAAATGCGGATTGGGTTTGGGAAACCGCATGGAGTTTCTGGACACCGGCTAGTGTCCAGAAACTAAATGCGGATTGGGTCTGGACACCGGCTAGTGTCCGGAAACTAAATGCGGATTGGGTTTGGGAAACCGCATGGAGTTTCTGGACACCGCCTAGTGTCCAGAAACTAAATGCGGATTGGGTCTGGGTAACCGCATTTAGTTTCTGGACACCGGCTACTGTCCAGAAACTAAATGCGGATTGGGTTTGGGAAACCGCATGGAGTTTCTGGACACCGGCTAGTGTCCAGAAACTAAATGCGGATTGGGTCTGGGTAACCTCATTTAGTTTCTGGACACCGGCTACTCTCCAGAAACTAAATGCGGATTGGGTTTGGGAAACCACATGGAGTTTCTGGACACCGGCTACTGGACACCGGCTAGTGTCCAGAAACTAAATGCGGATTGGGTCTGGAAACCGCATTTAGTTTCTGGACCCCGGCTACTGGACACCGGCTAGTGTCCAGAAACTAAATGCGGATTGGGTCTGGGTAACCGCATTTAGTTTCTGGACACCGGCTACTGTCCAGAAACTAAATGCGGATTGGGTTTGGGAAACCGCATGGAGTTTCTGGACACCGGCTAGTGTCCAGAAACTAAATGCGGATTGGGTCTGGGTAACCGCATTTAGTTTCTGGACACCGGCTACTGTCCAGAAACTAAATGCGGATTGGGTTTGGGAAACCGCATGGAGTTTCTGGACACCGGCTAGTGTCCAGAAACTAAATGCGGATTGGGTTTGGGAAACCGCATGGAGTTTCTGGACACCGGCTAGTGTCCGGAAACTAAATGCGGATTGATTTTGGGAAACCGCATGGAGTTTCTGGACACCGCCTAGTGTCCAGAAACTAAATGCGGATTGGGTCTGGGTAACCGCATTTAGTTTCTGGACACCGGCTACTGTCCAGAAACTAAATGCGGATTGGGTTTGGGAAACCGCATGGAGTTTCTGGACACCGGCTAGTGTCCAGAAACTAAATGCGGATTGGGTCTGGGTAACCGCATTTAGTTTCTGGACACCGGCTACTGTCCAGAAACTAAATGCGGATTGGGTTTGGGAAACCGCATGGAGTTTCTGGACACCGGCTAGTGTCCAGAAACTAAATGCGGATTGGGTCTGGGTAACCGCATTTAGTTTCTGGACACCGGCTACTGTCCAGAAACTAAATGC
Source organism: Eristalis pertinax (assembly GCA_907269125.1). Taxonomy (NCBI): domain Eukaryota; kingdom Metazoa; phylum Arthropoda; class Insecta; order Diptera; family Syrphidae; genus Eristalis; species Eristalis pertinax. The sequence continues at coordinate 62,395,249 of OU026145.1, forward strand.
GGATTGGGTTTGGGAAACCGCATTTAGTTTCTGGACACCTGCTAGTGTCCAGAAACTAAATGCGGATTGGGTCAGGGAAACCGCATTTAGTTTCTGGACACCGGCTACTGTCCAGAAACTAAATGCGGATTGGGTTTGGGAAACCGCATGAAATTTCTGGACACCGGCTAGTGTCCAGAAACTAAATGCGGATTGGGTCTGGGTAACCGCATTTAGTTTCTGGACACCGGCTAGTGTCCAGAAACTAAATGCGGATTGGGTTTGGGAAACCGCATGGAGTTTCTGGACACCGGCTAGTGTCCAGAAACTAAATGCGGATTGGGTTTGGGAAACCGCATGGAGTTTCTGGACACCGGCTAGTGTCCGGAAACTAAATGCGGATTGGGTTTGGGAAACCGCATGGAGTTTCTGGACACCGCCTAGTGTCCAGAAACTAAATGCGGATTGGGTCTGGGTAACCGCATTTAGTTTCTGGACACCGGCTACTGTCCAGAAACTAAATGCGGATTGGGTTTGGGAAACCGCATGGAGTTTCTGGACACCGGCTAGTGTCCAGAAACTAAATGCGGATTGGGTCTGGGTAACCGCATTTAGTTTCTGGACCCCGGCTACTGGACACCGGCTAGTGTCCAGAAACTAAATGCGGATTGGGTCTGGGTAACCGCATTTAGTTTCTGGACACCGGCTACTGTCCAGAAACTAAATGCGGATTGGGTTTGGGAAACCGCATGGAGTTTCTGGACACCGGCTAGTGTCCAGAACCTAAATTCGGATTGGGTCTGGGTAACCGCATTTAGTTTCTGGACACCGGCTACTGTCCAGAAACTAAATGCGGATTGGGTTTGGGAAACCGCATGCAGTTTCTGGACACCGGCTAGTGTCCAGAAACTAAATGCGGATTGGGTTTGGGAAACCGCATGGAGTTTCTGGACACCGCCTAGTGTCCAGAAGCTAAATGCGGATTGGGTCTGGGTAACCGCATTTAGTTTCTGGACACCGGCCACTGTCCAGAAACTAAATGCGGATTGGGTTTGGGAAACCGCATGGAGTTTCTGGACACCGGCTAGTGTCCAGAAACTAAATGCGGATTGTTTCTGGGTAACCGCATTTAGTTTCTGGACACCGGCTACTGTCCAGAAACTAAATGCGGATTGGGTTTGGGAAATCGCATGGAGTTTCTGGACACCGGCTACTGTCCAGAAACTAAATGCGGATTGGGTTTGGGAAACCGCATTAAGTTTCTGGACACCGGCTAGTGTCCAGAAACTAAATGCGGATTGGGTCAGGGAAACCGCATTTAGTTTCTGGACACCGGCTACTGTCCAGAAACTAAATGCGGATTGGGTTTGGGAAACCGGATTGGGTCTGGGTAACCGCATTTAGTTTCTGGACACCGGCTACTGTCCAGAAACTAAATGCGGATTGGGTTTGGGAAACCGCATGGAGTTTCTGGACACCGGCTAGTGTCCAGAAACTAAATGCGGATTGGGTCTGGGTAACCGCATTTAGTTTCTGGACACCGGCTACTGTCCAGAAACTAAATGCGGATTGGGTTTGGGAAACCGCATTTAGTTTCTGGACACCTGCTAGTGTCCAGAAACTAAATGCGGATTGGGTCAGGGAAACCGCATTTAGTTTCTGGACACCGGCTACTGTCCAGAAACTAAATGCGGATTGGGTTTGGGAAACCGCATGATGTTTCTGGACACCGGCTAGTGTCCAGAAACTAAATGCGGATTGGGTTTGGGAAACCGCATGGAGTTTCTGGACACCGGCTAGTGTCCAGAAACTAAATGCGGATTGGGTTTGGGAAACCGCATGGAGTTTCTGGACACCGGCTAGTGTCCAGAAACTAAATGCGGATTGGGTTTGGGAAACCGCATGGAGTTTCTGGACACCGGCTAGTGTCCGGAAACTAAATGCGGATTGGGTTTGGGAAACCGCATGGAGTTTCTGGACACCGCCTAGTGTCCAGAAACTAAATGCGGATGGGTCTGGGTAACCGCATTTAGTTTCTGGACACCGGCTACTGTCCAGAAACTAAATGCGGATTGGGTTTGGGAAACCGCATGGAGTTTCTGGACACCGGCTAGTGTCCAGAAACTAAATGCGGATTGGGTCTGGGTAACCGCATTTAGTTTCTGGACACCGGCTACTGTCCAGAAACTAAATGCGGATTGGGTTTGGGAAACCGCATGGAGTTTCTGAAACTAAATGCGGATTGGGTTTGGGAAACCGCATGGAGTTTCTGGACACCGGCTAGTGTCCAGAAACTAAATGCGGATTGGGTCTGGGTAACCGCATTTAGTTTCTGGACCCCGCCTACTGTCCAGAAACTAAATGCGAATTGGGTTTGGGAAACCGCATGGAGTTTCTGGACACCTTCTAGTGTCCAGAAACTAAATGCGGATTGGGTTTGGGAAACCGCATGGAGTTTCTGGACACCTTCTAGTGTCCAGAAACTAAATGCGGATTGGGTCTGGGTAACCGCATTAGTTTCTGGACACCGGCTAGTGTCCAGAAACTAAATGCGGATTGGGTCTGGGTAACCGCATTTAGTTTCTGAACACCGGCTACTGTACAGAAACTATATGCGGATTGGGTCTGGGTAACGGCATTTAGTTTCTTGACACCGGCTAGTGTCCAGAAACTAAATGCGGATTGGGTCTGCATAACCGCATTTAGTTTCTGGACCCCGGCTACTGTCCCGAAACTAAATGCGGATTGGGTTTGGGAAACCGCATGGAGTTTCTGGACACCGGCTAGTGTCCAGAAACTAAATGCGGATTGGGTCTGGGAAACCGCATTTAGTTTCTGGACACCGGCTACTGTCCAGAAACTAAATGCGGATTGGGTTTGGGAAACCGCATGGAGTTTCTGGACACCGGCTAGTGTCCAGAAACTAAATGCGGATTGGGTCTTGGTAACCGCATTTAGTTTCTGGACATCGGCTAGTGTCCAGAAACTAAACGCGGATTGGGTCAGGGAAACCGCATTTAGTTTCTGGACACCGGCTAGTGTCCAGAAACTAAATGCGGATTGGGTCTGGGTAACCGCATTTAGTTTCTGGACACCGGCTACTGTCCAGAAACTAAATGCGGATTGGGTTTGGGAAACCGCATGGAGTTTCTGGACACCGGCTAGTGTCCAGAAACTAAATTCGGATTGGGTCTGGGTAACCGCATTTAGTTTCTGGACACCGGCTACTGTTCAGAAACTAAATGCGGATTGGGTTAGGGAAACCGCATGCAGTTTCTGGACACCGGCTAGTGTCCAGAAACTAAATGCGGATTGGGTTTGGGAAACCGCATTTAGTTTCTGGACACCGCCTAGTGTCCAGAAGCTAAATGCGGATTGGGTCTGGGTAACCGCATTTAGTTTCTGGACACCGGCTACTGTCCAGAAACTAAATGCGGATTGGGTTTGGGAAACCGCATGGAGTTTCTGGACACCGGCTAGTGTCCAGAAACTAAATGCGGATTGGGTCTGGGTAACCGCATTTAGTTTCTGGACCCCGGCTACTGGACACCGGCTAGTGTCCAGAAACTAAATGCGGATTGGGTCTGGGTAACCGCATTTAGTTTCTGGACACCGGCTACTGTCCAGAAACTAAATGCGGATTGGGTTTGGGAAACCGCATGGAGTTTCTGGACACCGGCTAGTGTCCAGAAACTAAATTCGGATTGGGTCTGGGTAACCGCATTTAGTTTCTGGACACCGGCTACTGTCCAGAAACTAAATGCGGATTGGGTTTGGGAAACCGCATGCAGTTTCTGGACACCGGCTAGTGTCCAGAAACTAAATGCGGATTGGGTTTGGGAAACCGCATGGAGTTTCTGGACACCGCCTAGTGTCCAGAAGCTAAATGCGGATTGGGTCTGGGTAACCGCATTTAGTTTCTGGACACCGGCTACTGTCCAGAAACTAAATGCGGATTGGGTTTGGGAAACCGCATGGAGTTTCTGGACACCGGCTAGTGTCCAGAAACTAAATGCGGATTGTTTCTGGGTAACCGCATTTAGTTTCTGGACACCGGCTACTGTCCAGAAACTAAATGCGGATTGGGTTTGGGAAATCGCATGGAGTTTCTGGACACCGGCTACTGTCCAGAAACTAAATGCGGATTGGGTTTGGGAAACCGCATTAAGTTTCTGGACACCGGCTAGTGACCAGAAACTAAATGCGGATTGGGTCAGGGAAACCGCATTTAGTTTCTGGACACCGGCTACTGTCCAGAAACTAAATGCGGATTGGGTTTGGGAAACCGGATTGGGTCTGGGTAACCGCATTTAGTTTCTGGACACCGGCTACTGTCCAGAAACTAAATGCGGATTGGGTTTGGGAAACCGCATGGAGTTTCTGGACACCGGCTAGTGTCCAGAAACTAAATGCGGATTGGGTCTGGGTAACCGCATTTAGTTTCTGGACACCGGCTACTGTCCAGAAACTAAATGCGGATTGGGTTTGGGAAACCGCATGATGTTTCTGGACACCGGCTAGTGTCCAGAAACTAAATGCGGATTGGGTTTGGGAAACCGCATTAAGTTTCTGGACACCGGCTAGTGTCCAGAAACTAAATGCGGATTGGGTCAGGGAAACCGCATTTAGTTTCTGGACACCGGCTACTGTCCAGAAACTAAATGCGGATTGGGTTTGGGAAACCGGATTGGGTCTGGGTAACCGCATTTAGTTTCTGGACACCGGCTACTGTCCAGAAACTAAATGCGGATTGGGTTTGGGAAACCGCATTTAGTTTCTGGACACCTGCTAGTGTCCAGAAACTAAATGCGGATTGGGTCAGGGAAACCGCATTTAGTTTCTGGACACCGGCTACTGTCCAGAAACTAAATGCGGATTGGGTTTGGGAAACCGCATGATGTTTCTGGACACCGGCTAGTGTCCAGAAACTAAATGCGGATTGGGTTTGGGAAACCGCATGGAGTTTCTGGACACCGGCTAGTGTCCAGAAACTAAATGCGGATTGGGTTTGGGAAACCGCATGGAGTTTCTGGACACCGGCTAGTGTCCAGAAACTAAATGCGGATTGGGTTTGGGAAACCGCATGGAGTTTCTGGACACCGGCTAGTGTCCGGAAACTAAATGCGGATTGGGTTTGGGAAACCGCATGGAGTTTCTGGACACCGCCTAGTGTCCAGAAACTAAATGCGGATGGGTCTGGGTAACCGCATTTAGTTTCTGGACACCGGCTACTGTCCAGAAACTAAATGCGGATTGGGTTTGGGAAACCGCATGGAGTTTCTGGACACCGGCTAGTGTCCAGAAACTAAATGCGGATTGGGTCTGGGTAACCGCATTTAGTTTCTGGACACCGGCTACTGTCCAGAAACTAAATGCGGATTGGGTTTGGGAAACCGCATGGAGTTTCTGAAACTAAATGCGGATTGGGTTTGGGAAACCGCATGGAGTTTCTGGACACCGGCTAGTGTCCAGAAACTAAATGCGGATTGGGTCTGGGTAACCGCATTTAGTTTCTGGACCCCGCCTACTGTCCAGAAACTAAATGCGGATTGGGTTTGGGAAACCGCATGGAGTTTCTGGACACCTTCTAGTGTCCAGAAACTAAATGCGGATTGGGTTTGGGAAACCGCATGGAGTTTCTGGACACCTTCTAGTGTCCAGAAACTAAATGCGGATTGGGTCTGGGTAACCGCATTAGTTTCTGGACACCGGCTAGTGTCCAGAAACTAAATGCGGATTGGGTCTGGGTAACCGCATTTAGTTTCTGAACACCGGCTACTGTACAGAAACTATATGCGGATTGGGTCTGGGTAACGGCATTTAGTTTCTGGACACCGGCTAGTGTCCAGAAACTAAATGCGGATTGGGTCTGCATAACCGCATTTAGTTTCTGGACCCCGGCTACTGTCCCGAAACTAAATGCGGATTGGGTTTGGGAAACCGCATGGAGTTTCTGGACACCGGCTAGTGTCCAGAAACTAAATGCGGATTGGGTCTGGGAAACCGCATTTAGTTTCTGGACACCGGCTACTGTCCAGAAACTAAATGCGGATTGGGTTTGGGAAACCGCATGGAGTTTCTGGACACCGGCTAGTGTCCAGAAACTAAATGCGGATTGGGTCTTGGTAACCGCATTTAGTTTCTGGACATCGGCTAGTGTCCAGAAACTAAACGCGGATTGGGTCAGGGAAACCGCATTTAGTTTCTGGACACCGGCTAGTGTCCAGAAACTAAATGCGGATTGGGTCTGGATTACCGCATTTAGTTTCTGGACACCGGCTACTGTCCAGAAACTAAATGCGGATTGGGTTTGGGAAACCGCATGGAGTTTCTGGACACCGGCTAGTGTCCAGAAACTAAATTCGGATTGGGTCTGGGTAACCGCATTTAGTTTCTGGACACCGGCTACTGTCCAGAAACTAAATGCGGATTGGGTTTGGGAAACCGCATGCAGTTTCTGGACACCGGCTAGTGTCCAGAAACTAAATGCGGATTGGGTTTGGGAAACCGCATTTAGTTTCTGGACACCGCCTAGTGTCCAGAAGCTAAATGCGGATTGGGTCTGGGTAACCGCATTTAGTTTCTGGACACCGGCTACTGTCCAGAAACTAAATGCGGATTGGGTTTGGGAAACCGCATGGAGTTTCTGGACACCGGCTAGTGTCCAGAAACTAAATGCGGATTGGGTCTGGGTAACCGCATTTAGTTTCTGGACACCGGCTAGTGTCCAGAAACTAAATGCGGTTGGGTCAGGGAAACCGCATTTAGTTTCTGGACACCGGCTACTGTCCAGAAACTAAATGCGGATTGGGTTTGGGAAACCGCATGGAGTTTCTGGACACCGGCTAGTGTCCAGAAACTAAATGCGGATTGGGTCTGGGTAACCGCATTTAGTTTCTGGACACCGGCTACTGTCCAGAAACTAAATGCGGATTGGGTTTGGGAAACCGCATGGAGTTTCTGGACACCAGCTAGTGTCCAGAAACTAAATGCGGATTGTTTCTGGGTAACCGCATTTAGTTTCTGGACACCGGCTACTGTCCAGAAACTAAATGCGGATTGGGTTTGGGAAATCGCATGGAGTTTCTGGACACCGGCTAGTGTCCAGAAACTAAATGCGGATTGGGTCAGGGAAACCGCATTTAGTTTCTGGACACCGGCTACTGTCCAGAAACTAAATGCGGATTGGGTTTGGGAAACCGGATTGGGTCTGGGTAACCGCATTTAGTTTCTGGACACCGGCTACTGTCCAGAAACTAAATGCGGATTTTGTTTGGGAAACCGCATGGAGTTTCTGGACACCGGCTAGTGTCCAGAAACTAAATGCGGATTGGGTCTGGGTAACCGCATTTAGTTTCTGGACACCGGCTACTGTCCAGAAACTAAATGCGGATTGGGTTTGGGAAACCGCATTTAGTTTCTGGACACCTGCTAGTGTCCAGAAACTAAATGCGGATTGGGTCAGGGAAACCGCATTTAGTTTCTGGACACCGGCTACTGTCCAGAAACTAAATGCGGATTGGGTTTGGGAAACCGCATGAAATTTCTGGACACCGGCTAGTGTCCAGAAACTAAATGCGGATTGGGTCTGGGTAACCGCATTTAGTTTCTGGACACCGGCTACTGTCCAGAAACTAAATGCGGATTGGGTCTGGGTAACCGCATTTAGTTTCTGGACACCGGCTAGTGTCCAGAAACTAAATGCGGATTGGGTCAGGGAAACCGCATTTAGTTTCTGGACACCGGCTACTGTCCAGAAGCTAAATGCGGATTGGGTTTGGGAAACCGCATGGAGTTTCTGGACACCGGCTATTGTCCAGAAACTAAATGCGGATTGGGTCTGGGTAACCGCATTTAGTTTCTGGACACCGGCTACTCTCCAGAAACTAAATGCGGATTGGGTTTGGGAAACCACATGGAGTTTCTGGACACCGGCTAGTGTCCAGACACTAAATGCGGATTGGGTCTGGGTAACCGCATTTAGTTTCTGGACACCGGCTACTGTCCAGAAACTAAATGCGGATTGGGTTTGGGAAACCGCATGGAGTTTCTGGACACCGGCTAGTGTCCAGAAACTAAATGCGGATTGGGTCTCGGTAACCGCATTTAGTTTCTGGACACCGGCTACTGTCCAGAAACTAAATGCGGATTGGGTCTGGGTAACCGCATTTAGTTTCTGGACACCGGATAGTGTCCAGAAACTAAATGCGGTTGGGTCAGGGAAACCGCATTTAGTTTCTGGACACCGGCTACTGTCCAGAAACTAAATGCGGATTGGGTTTGGGAAACCGCATGGAGTTTCTGGACACCGGCTAGTGTCCAGAAACTAAATGCGGATTGGGTCTTGGTAACCGCATTTAGTTTCTGGACATCGGCTAGTGTCCAGAAACTAAATGCGGATTGGGTCAGGGAAACCGCATTTAGTTTCTGGACACCGGCTAGTGTCCAGAAACTAAATGCGGATTGGGTCTGGGTGACCGCATTTAGTTTCTGGACACCGGCTACTGTCCAGAAACTAAATGCGGATTGGGTTTGGGAAACCGCATGAAGTTTCTGGACACCGGCTAGTGTCCAGAAACTAAATTCGGATTGGGTCTGGGTAACCGCATTTAGTTTCTGGACACCGGCTACTGTCCAGAAACTAAATGCGGATTGGGTTTGGGAAACCGCATGCAGTTTCTGGACACCGGCTAGTGTCCAGAAACTAAATGCGGATTGGGTTTGGGAAACCGCATGGAGTTTCTGGACACCGCCTAGTGTCCAGAAGCTAAATGCGGATTGGGTCTGGGTAACCGCATTTAGTTTCTGGACACCGGCTAGTGTCCAGAAACTAAATGCGGATTGGGTCAGGGAAACCGCATTTAGTTTCTGGACACCGGCTACTGTCCAGAAACTAAATGCGGATTGGGTTTGGGAAACCGCATGGAGTTTCTGGACACCGGCTAGTGTCCAGAAACTAAATGCGGATTGGGTCTGGGTAACCGCATTTAGTTTCTGGACACCGGCTACTGTCCAGAAACTAAATGCGGATTGGGTTTGGGAAACCGCATGGAGTTTCTGGACACCGGCTAGTGTCCAGAAACTAAATGCGGATTGTTTCTGGGTAACCGCATTTAGTTTCTGGACACCGGCTACTGTCCAGAAACTAAATGCGGATTGGGTTTGGGAAATCGCATGGAGTTACTGGACACCGGCTACTGTCCAGAAACTAAATGCGGATTGGGGCTGGGTAACCGCATTAAGTTTCTGGACACCGGCTAGTGTCCAGAAACTAAATGCGGATTGGGTCAGGGAAACCGCATTTAGTTTCTGGACACCGGCTACTGTCCAGAAACTAAATGCGGATTGGGTTTGGGAAACCGGATTGGGTCTGGGTAACCGCATTTAGTTTCTGGACACCGCCTAGTGTCCAGAAGCTAAATGCGGATTGGGTCTGGGTAACCGCATTTAGTTTCTGGACACCGGCTAGTGTCCAGAAACTAAATGCGGATTGGGTCAGGGAAACCGCATTTAGTTTCTGGACACCGGCTACTGTCCAGAAACTAAATGCGGATTGGGTTTGGGAAACCGCATTTAGTTTCTGGACAGTAGCCGGTGTCCAGAAACTAAATGCGGATTGGGTCAGGGAAACCGCATTTAGTTTCTGGACACCGGCTACTGTCCAGAAACTAAATGCGGATTGGGTTTGGGAAACCGCATGATGTTTCTGGACACCGGCTAGTGTCCAGAAACTAAATGCGGATTGGGTCTGGGTAACCGCATTTAGTTTCTGGACACCGGCTACTGTCCAGAAACTAAATGCGGATTGGGTTTGGGAAACCGCATGGAGTTTCTGGACACCGGCTAGTGTCCAGAAACTAAATGCGGATTGGGTTTGGGAAACCGCATTTAGTTTCTGGACACCGGCTACTGTCCAGAAACTAAATGCGGATTGGGTTTGGGAAACCGCATGGAGTTTCTGGACACCGGCTAGTGTCCAGAAACTAAATGCGGATTGGGTCAGGGAAACCGCATTTAGTTTCTGGACACCGGCTACTGTCCAGAAACTAAATGCGGATTGGGTTTGGGAAACCGGATTGGGTCTGGGTAACCGCATTTAGTTTCTGGACACCGGCTACTGTCCAGAAACTAAATGCGGATTGGGTTTGGGAAACCGCATGGAGTTTCTGGACACCGGCTAGTGTCCAGAAACTAAATGCGGATTGGGTCTGGGTAACCGCATTTAGTTTCTGGACACCGGCTACTGTCCAGAAACTAAATGCGGATTGGGTTTGGGAAACCGCATTTAGTTTCTGGACAAATGCTAGTGTCCAGAAACTAAATGCGGATTGGGTCAGGGAAACCGCATTTAGTTTCTGGACACCGGCTACTGTCCAGAAACTAAATGCGGATTGGGTTTGGGAAACCGCATGATGTTTCTGGACACCGGCTAGTGTCCAGAAACTAAATGCGGATTGGGTTTGGGAAACCGCATGGAGTTTCTGGACACCGGCTAGGGTCCGGAAACTAAATGCGGATTGGGTTTGGGAAACCGCATGGAGTTTCTGGACACCGCCTAGTGTCCAGAAACTAAATGCGGATTGGGTCTGGGTAACAGCATTTAGTTTCTGGACACCGGCTACTGTCCAGAAACTAAATGCGGATTGGGTTTGGGAAACCGCATGGAGTTTCTGGACACCGGCTAGTGTCCAGAAACTAAATGCGGATTGGGTCTGGGTAACCGCATTTAGTTTCTGGACACCGGCTACTGTCCAGAAACTAAATGCGGATTGGGTTTGGGAAACCGCATGGAGTTTCTGGACACCGCCTAGTGTCCAGAAGCTAAATGCGGATTGGGTCTGGGTAACCGCATTTAGTTTCTGGACACCGGCTACTGTCCAGAAACTAAATGCGGATTGGGTTTGGGAAACCGCATGGAGTTTCTGGACACCGGCTATTGTCCAGAAACTAAATGCGGATTGGGTCTGGGTAACCGCATTTAGTTTCTGGACACCGGCTACTCTCCAGAAACTAAATGCGGATTGGGTTTGGGAAACCACATGGAGTTTCTGGACACCGGCTAGTGTCCAGACACTAAATGCGGATTGGGTCTGGGTAACCGCATTTAGTTTCTGGACACCGGCTACTGTCCAGAAACTAAATGCGGATTGGGTTTGGGAAACCGCATGGAGTTTCTGGACACCGGCTAGTGTCCAGAAACTAAATGCGGATTGGGTCTCGGTAACCGCATTTAGTTTCTGGACACCGGCTACTGTCCAGAAACTAAATGCGGATTGGGTCTGGGTAACCGCATTTAGTTTCTGGACACCGGATAGTGTCCAGAAACTAAATGCGGTTGGGTCAGGGAAACCGCATTTAGTTTCTGGACACCGGCTACTGTCCAGAAACTAAATGCGGATTGGGTTTGGGAAACCGCATGCAGTTTCTGGACACCGGCTAGTGTCCAGAAACTAAATGCGGATTGGGTTTGGGAAACCGCATGGATTTTCTGGACACCGCCTAGTGTCCAGAAGCTAAATGCGGATTGGGTCTGGGTAACCGCATTTAGTTTCTGGACACCGGCTACTGTCCAGAAACTAAATGCGGATTGGGTTTGGGAAACCGCATGGAGTTTCTGGACACCGGCTAGTGTCCAGAAACTAAATGCGGATTGGGTCTGGGTAACCGCATTTAGTTTCTGGACACCGGCTAGTGTCCAGAAACTAAATGCGGATTGGGTCAGGGAAACCGCATTTAGTTTCTGGACACCGGCTACTGTCCAGAAACTAAATGCGGATTGGGTTTGGGAAACCGCATGGAGTTTCTGGACACCGGCTAGTGTCCAGAAACTAAATGCGGATTGGGTCTGGGTAACCGCATTTAGTTTCTGGACACCGGCTACTGTCCAGAAACTAAATGCGGATTGGGTTTGGGAAACCGCATGGAGTTTCTGGACACCGGCTAGTGTCCAGAAACTAAATGCGGATTGTTTCTGGGTAACCGCATTTAGTTTCTGGACACCGGCTACTGTCCAGAAACTAAATGCGGATTGGGTTTGGGAAATCGCATGGAGTTTCTGGACACCGACTACTGTCCAGAAACTAAATGCGGATTGGGGCTGGGTAACCGCATTAAGTTTCTGGACACCGGCTAGTGTCCAGAAACTAAATGCGGATTGGGTCAGGGAAACCGCATTTAGTTTCTGGACACCGGCTACTGTCCAGAAACTAAATGCGGATTGGGTTTGGGAAACCGGATTGGGTCTGGGTAACCGCATTTAGTTTCTGGACACCGGCTACTGTCCAGAAACTAAATGCGGATTGGGTTTGGGAAACCGCATTTAGTTTCTGGACACCTGCTAGTGTCCAGAAACTAAATGCGGATTGGGTCAGGGAAACCGCATTTAGTTTCTGGACACCGGCTACTGTCCAGAAACTAAATGCGGATTGGGTTTGGGAAACCGCATGATGTTTCTGGACACCGGCTAGTGTCCAGAAACTAAATGCGGATTGGGTTTGGGAAACCGCATGGAGTTTCTGGACACCGGCTAGTGTCCGGAAACTAAATGCGGATTGGGTTTGGGAAACCGCATGGAGTTTCTGGACACCGCCTAGTGTCCAGAAACTAAATGCGGATTGGGTCTGGGTAACCGCATTTAGTTTCTGGACACCGGCTACTGTCCAGAAACTAAATGCGGATTGGGTTTGGGAAACCGCATGGAGTTTCTGGACACCGGCTAGTGTCCAGAAACTAAATGCGGATTGGGTCTGGGTAACCGCATTTAGTTTCTGGACACCGGCTACTGTCCAGAAACTAAATGCGGATTGGGTTTGGGAAACCGCATGGAGTTTCTGAAACTAAATGCGGATTGGGTTTGGGAAACCGCATGGAGTTTCTGGACACCGGCTAGTGTCCAGAAACTAAATGCGGATTGGGTCTGGGTAACCGCATTTAGTTTCTGGACCCCGCCTACTGTCCAGAAACTAAATGCGGATTGGGTTTGGGAAACCGCATGGAGTTTCTGGACACCTTCTAGTGTCCAGAAACTAAATGCGGATTGGGTTTGGGAAACCGCATGGAGTTTCTGGACACCTTCTAGTGTCCAGAAACTAAATGCGGATTGGGTCTGGGTAACCGCATTAGTTTCTGGACACCGGCTAGTGTCCAGAAACTAAATGCGGATTGGGTCTGGGTAACCGCATTTAGTTTCTGAACACCGGCTACTGTACAGAAACTATATGCGGATTGGGTCTGGGTAACGGCATTTAGTTTCTGGACACCGGCTAGTGTCCAGAAACTAAATGCGGATTGGGTCTGCATAACCGCATTTAGTTTCTGGACCCCGGCTACTGTCCCGAAACTAAATGCGGATTGGGTTTGGGAAACCGCATGGAGTTTCTGGACACCGGCTAGTGTCCAGAAACTAAATGCGGATTGGGTCTGCATAACCGCATTTAGTTTCTGGACCCCGGCTACTGTCCAGAAACTAAATGCGGATTGGGTTTGGGAAACCGCATGGAGTTTCTGGACACCAGACACTAGCCGGTGTCCAGAAACTAAATGCGGTTACCCAGACCCAATCCGCATTTAGTTTCTGGACACTAGCCGGTGTCCAGAAACTCCATGCGGTTTCCCAAACCCAATCCGCATTTAGTTTCTGGACAGTAGCCGGTGTCCAGAAACTAAATGCGGTTACCCAGACCCAATCCGCATTTAGTTTCTGGACACTAGCCGGTGTCCAGAAACTAAATGCGGTTTCCCTGACCCAATCCGCGTTTAGTTTCTGGACACTAGCCGATGTCCAGAAACTAAATGCGGTTACCAAGACCCAATCCGCATTTAGTTTCTGGACACTAGCCGGTGTCCAGAAACTCCATGCGGTTTCCCAAACCCAATCCGCATTTAGTTTCTGGACCCCGGCTACTGTCCAGAAACTAAATGCGGATTGGGTTTGGGAAACCGCATGGAGTTTCTGGACACCGGCTAGTGTCCAGAAACTAAATGCGGATTGGGTCTTGGTAACCGCATTTAGTTTCTGGACATCGGCTAGTGTCCAGAAACTAAACGCGGATTGGGTCAGGGAAACCGCATTTAGTTTCTGGACACCGGCTAGTGTCCAGAAACTAAATGCGGATTGGGTCTGGGTAACCGCATTTAGTTTCTGGACACCGGCTACTGTCCAGAAACTAAATGCGGATTGGGTTTGGGAAACCGCATGGAGTTTCTGGACACCGGCTAGTGTCCAGAAACTAAATTCGGATTGGGTCTGGGTAACCGCATTTAGTTTCTGGACACCGGCTACTGTCCAGAAACTAAATGCGGATTGGGTTTGGGAAACCGCATGCAGTTTCTGGACACCGGCTAGTGTCCAGAAACTAAATGCGGATTGGGTTTGGGAAACCGCATTTAGTTTCTGGACACCGGCTAGTGTCCAGAAACTAAATGCGGTTGGGTCAGGGAAACCGCATTTAGTTTCTGGACACCGGCTACTGTCCAGAAACTAAATGCGGATTGGGTTTGGGAAACCGCATGGAGTTTCTGGACACCGGCTAGTGTCCAGAAACTAAATGCGGATTGGGTCTGGGTAACCGCATTTAGTTTCTGGACACCGGCTACTGTCCAGAAACTAAATGCGGATTGGGTTTGGGAAACCGCATGGAGTTTCTGGACACCAGCTAGTGTCCAGAAACTAAATGCGGATTGTTTCTGGGTAACCGCATTTAGTTTCTGGACACCGGCTACTGTCCAGAAACTAAATGCGGATTGGGTTTGGGAAATCGCATGGAGTTTCTGGACACCGGCTAGTGTCCAGAAACTAAATGCGGATTGGGTCAGGGAAACCGCATTTAGTTTCTGGACACCGGCTACTGTCCAGAAACTAAATGCGGATTGGGTTTGGGAAACCGGATTGGGTCTGGGTAACCGCATTTAGTTTCTGGACACCGGCTACTGTCCAGAAACTAAATGCGGATTGGGTTTGGGAAACCGCATGGAGTTTCTGGACACCGGCTAGTGTCCAGAAACTAAATGCGGATTGGGTTTGGGAAACCGCATTTAGTTTCTGGACACCGGCTACTGTCCAGAAACTAAACGCGGATTGGGTTTGGGAAACCGCATGATGTTTCTGGACACCGGCTAGTGTCCAGAAACTAAATGCGGATTGGGTTTGGGAAACCGCATGGAGTTTCTGGACACCGGCTAGTGTCCAGAAACTAAATGCGGATTGGGTTTGGGAAACCGCATGGAGTTTCTGGACACCGGCTAGTGTCCAGAAACTAAATGCGGATTGGGTTTGGGAAACCGCATGGAGTTTCTGGACACCGGCTAGTGTCCGGAAACTAAATGCGGATTGGGTTTGGGAAACCGCATGGAGTTTCTGGACACCGCCTAGTGTCCAGAAACTAAATGCGGATTGGGTCTGGGTAACCGCATTTAGTTTCTGGACACCGGCTACTGTCCAGAAACTAAATGCGGATTGGGTTTGGGAAACCGCATGGAGTTTCTGGACACCGGCTAGTGTCCAGAAAATAAATGCGGATTGGGTCTGGGTAACCGCATTTAGTTTCTGGACACCGGCTACTGTCCAGAAACTAAATGCGGATTGGGTTTGGGAAACCGCATGGAGTTTCTGAAACTAAATGCGGATTGGGTTTGGGAAACCGCATGGAGTTTCTGGACACCGGCTAGTGTCCAGAAACTAAATGCGGATTGGGTCTGGGTAACCGCATTTAGTTTCTGGACCCCGCCTACTGTCCAGAAACTAAATGCGGATTGGGTTTGGGAAACCGCATGGAGTTTCTGGACACCTTCTAGTGTCCAGAAACTAAATGCGGATTGGGTTTGGGAAACCGCATGGAGTTTCTGGACACCTTCTAGTGTCCAGAAACTAAATGCGGATTGGGTCTGGGTAACCGCATTAGTTTCTGGACACCGGCTAGTGTCCAGAAACTAAATGCGGATTGGGTCTGGGTAACCGCATTTAGTTTCTGAACACCGGCTACTGTACAGAAACTATATGCGGATTGGGTCTGGGTAACGGCATTTAGTTTCTGGACACCGGCTAGTGTCCAGAAACTAAATGCGGATTGGGTCTGCATAACCGCATTTAGTTTCTGGACCCCGGCTACTGTCCCGAAACTAAATGCGGATTGGGTTTGGGAAACCGCATGGAGTTTCTGGACACCGGCTAGTGTCCAGAAACTAAATGCGGATTGGGTCTGGGAAACCGCATTTAGTTTCTGGACACCGGCTACTGTCCAGAAACTAAATGCGGATTGGGTTTGGGAAACCGCATGGAGTTTCTGGACACCGGCTAGTGTCCAGAAACTAAATGCGGATTGGGTCTTGGTAACCGCATTTAGTTTCTGGACATCGGCTAGTGTCCAGAAACTAAACGCGGATTGGGTCAGGGAAACCGCATTTAGTTTCTGGACACCGGCTAGTGTCCAGAAACTAAATGCGGATTGGGTCTGGGTAACCGCATTTAGTTTCTGGACACCGGCTACTGTCCAGAAACTAAATGCGGATTGGGTTTGGGAAACCGCATGGAGTTTCTGGACACCGGCTAGTGTCCAGAAACTAAATTCGGATTGGGTCTGGGTAACCGCATTTAGTTTCTGGACACCGGCTACTGTCCAGAAACTAAATGCGGATTGGGTTTGGGAAACCGCATGCAGTTTCTGGACACCGGCTAGTGTCCAGAAACTAAATGCGGATTGGGTTTGGGAAACCGCATTTAGTTTCTGGACACCGCCTAGTGTCCAGAAGCTAAATGCGGATTGGGTCTGGGTAACCGCATTTAGTTTCTGGACACCGGCTACTGTCCAGAAACTAAATGCGGATTGGGTTTGGGAAACCGCATGGAGTTTCTGGACACCGGCTAGTGTCCAGAAACTAAATGCGGATTGGGTCTGGGTAACCGCATTTAGTTTCTGGACACCGGCTAGTGTCCAGAAACTAAATGCGGTTGGGTCAGGGAAACCGCATTTAGTTTCTGGACACCGGCTACTGTCCAGAAACTAAATGCGGATTGGGTTTGGGAAACCGCATGGAGTTTCTGGACACCGGCTAGTGTCCAGAAACTAAATGCGGATTGGGTCTGGGTAACCGCATTTAGTTTCTGGACACCGGCTACTGTCCAGAAACTAAATGCGGATTGGGTTTGGGAAACCGCATTTAGTTTCTGGACACCTGCTAGTGTCCAGAAACTAAATGCGGATTGGGTCAGGGAAACCGCATTTAGTTTCTGGACACCGGCTACTGTCCAGAAACTAAATGCGGATTGGGTTTGGGAAACCGCATGAAATTTCTGGACACCGGCTAGTGTCCAGAAACTAAATGCGGATTGGGTCTGGGTAACCGCATTTAGTTTCTGGACACCGGCTACTGTCCAGAAACTAAATGCGGATTGGGTCTGGGTAACCGCATTTAGTTTCTGGACACCGGCTAGTGTCCAGAAACTAAATGCGGATTGGGTCAGGGAAACCGCATTTAGTTTCTGGACACCGGCTACTGTCCAGAAGCTAAATGCGGATTGGGTTTGGGAAACCGCATGGAGTTTCTGGACACCGGCTATTGTCCAGAAACTAAATACGGATTGGGTCTGGGTAACCGCATTTAGTTTCTGGACACCGGCTACTCTCCAGAAACTAAATGCGGATTGGGTTTGGGAAACCACATGGAGTTTCTGGACACCGGCTAGTGTCCAGACACTAAATGCGGATTGGGTCTGGGTAACCGCATTTAGTTTCTGGACACCGGCTACTGTCCAGAAACTAAATGCGGATTGGGTTTGGGAAACCGCATGGAGTTTCTGGACACCGGCTAGTGTCCAGAAACTAAATGCGGATTGGGTCTCGGTAACCGCATTTAGTTTCTGGACACCGGCTACTGTCCAGAAACTAAATGCGGATTGGGTCTGGGTAACCGCATTTAGTTTCTGGACACCGGATAGTGTCCAGAAACTAAATGCGGACACCGGATAGTGTCCAGAAACTAAATGCGGTTGGGTCAGGGAAACCGCATTTAGTTTCTGGACACCGGCTACTGTCCAGAAACTAAATGCGGATTGGGTTTGGGAAACCGCATGGAGTTTCTGGACACCGGCTAGTGTCCAGAAACTAAATGCGGATTGGGTCTTGGTAACCGCATTTAGTTTCTGGACATCGGCTAGTGTCCAGAAACTAAATGCGGATTGGGTCAGGGAAACCGCATTTAGTTTCTGGACACCGGCTAGTGTCCAGAAACTAAATGCGGATTGGGTCTGGGTGACCGCATTTAGTTTCTGGACACCGGCTACTGTCCAGAAACTAAATGCGGATTGGGTTTGGGAAACCGCATGGAGTTTCTGGACACCGGCTAGTGTCCAGAAACTAAATTCGGATTGGGTCTGGGTAACCGCATTTAGTTTCTGGACACCGGCTACTGTCCAGAAACTAAATGCGGATTGGGTTTGGGAAACCGCATGCAGTTTCTGGACACCGGCTAGTGTCCAGAAACTAAATGCGGATTGGGTCTGGGTAACCGCATTTAGTTTCTGGACACCGGCTAGTGTCCAGAAACTAAATGCGGATTGGGTCAGGGAAACCGCATTTAGTTTCTGGACACCGGCTACTGTCCAGAAACTAAATGCGGATTGTTTTTGGGAAACCGCATGGAGTTTCTGGACACCGGCTAGTGTCCAGAAACTAAATGCGGATTGGGTCTGGGTAACCGCATTTAGTTTCTGGACACCGGCTACTGTCCAGAAACTAAATGCGGATTGGGTTTGGGAAACCGCATGGAGTTTCTGGACACCGGCTAGTGTCCAGAAACTAAATGCGGATTGTTTCTGGGTAACCGCATTTAGTTTCTGGACACCCGCTTCTGTCCAGAAACTAAATGCGGATTGGGTTTGGGAAATCGCATGGAGTTTCTGGACACCGGCTACTGTCCAGAAACTAAATGCGGATTGGGGCTGGGTAACCGCATTAAGTTTCTGGACACCGGCTAGTGTCCAGAAACTAAATGCGGATTGGGTCAGGGAAACCGCATTTAGTTTCTGGACACCGGCTACTGTCCAGAAACTAAATGCGGATTGGGTTTGGGAAACCGGATTGGGTCTGGGTAACCGCATTTAGTTTCTGGACACCGGCTACTGTCCAGAAACTAAATGCGGAATGGGTTTGGGAAACCGCATGGAGTTTCTGGACACCGGCTAGTGTCCAGAAACTAAATGCGGATTGGGTCTGGGTAACCGCATTTAGTTTCTGGACACCGGCTACTGTCCAGAAACTAAATGCGGATTGGGTCAGGGAAACCGCATTTAGTTTCTGGACACCGGCTACTGTCCAGAAACTAAATGCGGATTGGGTTTGGGAAACCGCATGATGTTTCTGGACACCGGCTAGTGTCCAGAAACTAAATGCGGATTGGGTCTGGGTAACCGCATTTAGTTTCTGGACACCGGCTACTGTCCAGAAGCTAAATGCGGATTGGGTTTGGGAAACCGCATGGAGTTTCTGGACAGCGGCTAGTGTCCAGAAACTAAATGCGGATTGGGTTTGGGAAACCGCATGGAGTTTCTGGACACCGGCTAGTGTCCAGAAACTAAATGCGGATTGGGTTTGGGAAACCGCATGGAGTTTCTGGACACCGGCTAGTGTCCGGAAACTAAATGCGGATTGGGTTTGGGAAACCGCATGGAGTTTCTGGACACCGCCTAGTGTCCAGAAACTAAATGCGGATTGGGTCTGGGTAACCGCATTTAGTTTCTGGACACCGGCTACTGTCCAGAAACTAAATGCGGATTGGGTTTGGGAAACCGCATGGAGTTTCTGGACACCGGCTAGTGTCCAGAAACTAAATGCGGATTGGGTCTGGCTAACCGCATTTAGTTTCTGGACACCGGCTACTGTCCAGAAACTAAATGCGGATTGGGTTTGGGAAACCGCATGGAGTTTCTGGACACCGGCTAGTGTCCAGAAACTAAATGCGGATTGGGTCTGGGTAACCGCATTTAGTTTCTGGACCCCGGCTACTGTCCAGAAACTAAATGCGGATTGGGTTTGGGAAACCGCATGGAGTTTCTGGACACCGGCTAGTGTCCAGAAACTAAATGCGGATTGGGTCTGGGTAACCGCATTTAGTTTCTGGACACCGGCTAGTGTCCAGAAACTAAATGCGGATTGGGTCAGGGGAACCGCATTTAGTTTCTGGACACCGGCTACTGTCCAGAAACTAAATGCGGATTGGGTTTGGGAATCCGCATGGAGTTTCTGGACACCGGCTAGTGTCCAGAAACTAAATGCGGATTGGGTCTGGGTAACCGCATTTAGTTTCTGGACACCGGCTAGTGTCCAGAAACTAAATGCGGATTGGGTCAGGGGAACCGCATTTAGTTTCTGGACACCGGCTACTGTCCAGAAACTAAATGCGGATTGGGTTTGGGAAACCGCATGGAGTTTCTGGACTCCGGCTAGTGTCCAGAAACTAAATGCGGATTGGGTCTGGGTAACCGCATTTAGTTTCTGGACACCGGCTACTGTCCAGAAACTAAATGCGGATTGGGTTTGGGAAACCGCATGGAGTTTCTGGACACCGGCTAGTGTCCAGAAACTAAATGCGGATTGGGTCTGGGTAACCGCATTTAGTTTCTGGACCCCGGCTACTGTCCAGAAACTAAATGCGGATTGGGTTTGGGAAACCGCATGGAGTTTCTGGACACCTTCTAGTGTCCAGAAACTAAATGCGGATTGGGTTTGGGAAACCGCATGGAGTTTCTGGACACCGGCTAGTGTCCAGAAACTAAATGCGGATTGGGTCTGGGTAACCGCATTAGTTTCTGGACACCGGCTAGTGTCCAGAAACTAAATGCGGATTGGGTCTGGGTAACCGCATTTAGTTTCTGAACACCGGCTACTGTACAGAAACTATATGCGGACTGGGTGTGGGTAACGGCATTTAGTTTCTGGACACCGGCTAGTGTCCAGAAACTAAATGCGGATTGGGTCTGCATAACCGCATTTAGTTTCTGGACCCCGGCTACTGTCCCGAAACTAAATGCGGATTGGGTTTGGGAAACCGCATGGAGTTTCTGGACACCGGCTAGTGTCCAGAAACTAAATGCGGATTGGGTCTGGGAAACCGCATTTAGTTTCTGGACACCGGCTAGTGTCCAGAAACTAAATGCGGATTGGGTCTGGGTAACCGCATTTAGTTTCTGGACCCCGGCTACTTTCCAGAAACTAAATGCGGATTGGGTTTGGGAAACCGCATGGAGTTTCTGGACACCGGCTACTGTCCAGAAACTAAATGCGGATTGGGTCTGGGTAACCGCATTTAGTTTCTGGACACCGGCTAGTGTCCAGAAACTAAATGCGGATTGGGTCAGGGGAACCGCATTTAGTTTCTGGACACCGGCTACTGTCCAGAAACTAAATTCGGATTGGGTTTGGGAAACCGCATGGAGTTTCTGGACACCGGCTAGTGTCCAGAAACTAAATGCGGATTGGGACTGGGTAACCGCATTTAGTTTCTGGACATCAGTGTCCAGAAACTAAATGCGGATTGGGTCAGGGAAACCGCATTTAGTTTCTGGACACCGGCTACTGCCCAGAAACTAAATGCGGATTGGGTTTGGGAAACCGCATGGAGTTTCTGGACACCGGCTAGTGTCCAGAAACTAAATGCGGAGTGGGTTTGGGAAACCGCATGGAGTTTCTGGACACCGCCTAGTGTCCAGAAACTAAATGCGGATTGGGTCTGGATTACCGCATTTAGTTTCTGGACCCCGGCTACTGTCCAGAAACTAAATTCGGATTGGGTTTGGGAAACCGCATGGAGTTTCTGGACACCGGCTAGTGTCCAGAAACTAAATGCGGATTGGGTCAGGGAAACCGCATTTAGTTTCTGGACACCGGCTACTGTCCAGAAACTAAATGCGGATTGGGTTTGGGAAACCGCATGGAGTTTCTGGACACCTTCTAGTGTCCAGAAACTAAATGCGGATTGGGTCTGGGTAACCGCATTTAGTTTCTGGACACCGGCTAGTGTCCAGAAACTAAATGCGGATTGGGTCTGGGTAACCGCATTTAGTTTCTGGACACCGGCTACTGTCCAGACACTAAATGCGGATTGGGTCTGGGTAACGGCATTAAGTTTCTGGACACCGGCTAGTGTCCAGAAACTAAATGCGGATTGGGTCTGGATTACCGCATTTAGTTTCTGGACCCCGGTTTGGGAAACCGCATTTAGTTTCTGGACACCGGCTAGTGTCCAGAAACTAAATGCGGATTGGGTTTGGGAAACCGCATGGAGTTTCTGGACACCGGCTAGTGTCCAGAAACTAAATGCGGATTGGGACTGGGTAACCGCATTTAGTTTCTGGACATCAGTGTCCAGAAACTAAATGCGGATTGGGTCAGGGAAACCGCATTTAGTTTCTGGACACCGGCTACTGCCCAGAAACTAAATGCGGATTGGGTTTGGGAAACCGCATGGAGTTTCTGGACACCGGCTAGTGTCCAGAAACTAAATGCGGAGTGGGTTTGGGAAACCGCATGGAGTTTCTGGACACCGCCTAGTGTCCAGAAACTAAATGCGGATTGGGTCTGGATTACCGCATTTAGTTTCTGGACCCCGGCTACTGTCCAGAAACTAAATTCGGATTGGGTTTGGGAAACCGCATGGAGTTTCTGGACACCGGCTAGTGTCCAGAAACTAAATGCGGATTGGGTCAGGGAAACCGCATTTAGTTTCTGGACACCGGCTACTGTCCAGAAACTAAATGCGGATTGGGTTTGGGAATCCGCATGGAGTTTCTGGACACCGGCTAGTGTCCAGAAACTAAATGCGGATTGGGTTTGGGAAACCGCATGGAGTTTCTGGACACCGGCTAGTGTCCAGAAACTAAATGCGGATTGGGTCTGGGTAACCGCATTTAGTTTCTGGACATCAGTGTCCAGAAACTAAATGCGGATTGGGTCAGGGAAACCGCATTTAGTTTCTGGACACCGGCTACTGCCCAGAAACTAAATGCGGATTGGGTTTGGGAAACCGCATGGAGTTTCTGGACACCGGCTAGTGTCCAGAAACTAAATGCGGAGTGGGTTTGGGAAACCGCATGGAGTTTCTGGACACCGCCTAGTGTCCAGAAACTAAATGCGGATTGGGTCTGGATTACCGCATTTAGTTTCTGGACCCCGGCTACTGTCCAGAAACTAAATGCGGATTGGGTTTGGGAAACCGCATGGAGTTTCTGGACACCGGCTAGTGTCCAGAAACTAAATGCGGATTGGGTAAGGGAAACCGCATTTAGTTTCTGGACACCGGCTACTGTCCAGAAACTAAATGCGGATTGGGTTTGGGAAACCGCATGGAGTTTCTGGACACCTTCTAGTGTCCAGAAACTAAATGCGGATTGGGTCTGGGTAACCGCATTTAGTTTCTGGACACCGGCTAGTGTCCAGAAACTAAATGCGGATTGGGTCTGGGTAACCGCATTTAGTTTCTGGACACCGGCTACTGTCCAGACACTAAATGCGGATTGGGTCTGGGTAACGGCATTAAGTTTCTGGACACCGGCTAGTGTCCAGAAACTAAATGCGGATTGGGTCTGGATTACCGCATTTAGTTTCTGGACCGAGGTTTGGGAAACCGCATGGAGTTTCTGGACACCGGCTAGTGTCCAGAAACTAAATGCGGATTGGGTCTGGGTAACGGCATTTAGTTTCTGGATACCGGCTAGTGTCCAGAAACTAAATGCGGATTGGGTCTGGATAACCGCATTTAGTTTCTGGACCCCGGCTACTGGACACCGGCTATTGTCCAGAAACTAAATGCGGATTGGGTCTGGGTAACCGCATTTAGTTTCTGGACACCGGCTACTCTCCAGAAACTAAATGCGGATTGGGTTTGGGAAACCGCATGGAGTTTCTGGACACCTTCTAGTGTCCAGAAACTAAATGCGGATTGGGTCTGGGTAACCGCATTTAGTTTCTGGACACCGGCTACTGTCCAGAAACTAAATGCGAATTGGGTTTGGGAAACCGCATGGAGTTTCTGGACACCGGCTAGTGTCCAGAAACTAAATGCGGATTGGGTCTCGGTAACCGCATTTAGTTTCTGGACACCGGCTACTGTCCAGAAACTAAATGCGGATTGGGTCTGGGTAACCGCATTTAGTTTCTGGACAGTAGCCGGTGTCCAGAAACTAAATGCGGATTGGGTTTGGGAAACCGCATGGAGTTTCTGGACACCGGCTAGTGTCCAGAAACTAAATGCGGATTGGGTCTGGGTAACCGCATTTAGTTTCTGGACACCGGCTACTGTCCAGAAACTAAATGCGGATTGGGTTTGGGAAACCGCATGGAGTTTCTGGACACCGGCTAGTGTCCAGAAACTAAATTCGGATTGGGTCTGGGTAACCGCATTTAGTTTCTGGACACCGGCTAGTGTCCAGAAACTAAATGCGGATTGGGTCAGGGAAACCGCATTTAGTTTCTGGACACCGGCTACTGTCCAGAAACTAAATGCGGATTGGGTTTGGGAAACCGCATGGAGTTTCTGGACACCGTCCTACTGGACAGGTGTCCAGAAACTAAATGCGGATTGGGTCTGGGTAACCGCATTTAGTTTCTGGACACCGGCTACTGTCCAGAAACTAAATGCGGATTGGGTCTGGGTAACCGCATTTAGTTTCTGGACACCGGCTACTGTCCAGAAACTAAATGCGGATTGGGTTTGGGAAACCGCATGGAGTTTCTGGACACCGGCTAGTGTCCAGAAACTAAATGCGGATTGTTTCTGGGTAACCGCATTTAGTTTCTGGACACCGGCTACTGTCCAGAAACTAAATGCGGATTGGGTTTGGGAAATCGCATGGAGTTTCTGGACACCGGCTACTGTCCAGAAACTCAATGCGGCTTGGGGCTGGGTAACCGGATTGGGTCTGGGTAACCGCATTTAGTTTCTGGACACCGGCTACTGTCCAGAAACTAAATGCGGATTGGGTTTGGGAAACCGCATGGAGTTTCTGGACACCGGCTAGTGTCCAGAAACTAAATGCGGATTGGGTTTGGGAAACCGCATGGAGTTTCTGGACACCGGCTAGTGTCCAGAAACTAAATGCGGATTGGGTAAGGGAAACCGCATTTAGTTTCTGGACACCGGCTACTGTCCAGAAACTAAATGCGGATTGGGTTTGGGAAACCGCATGGAGTTTCTGGACACCTTCTAGTGTCCAGAAACTAAATGCGGATTGGGTCTGGGTAACCGCATTTAGTTTCTGGACACCGGCTAGTGTCCAGAAACTAAATGCGGATTGGGTCTGGGTAACCGCATTTAGTTTCTGGACACCGGCTACTGTCCAGACACTAAATGCGGATTGGGTCTGGGTAACGGCATTAAGTTTCTGGACACCGGCTAGTGTCCAGAAACTAAATGCGGATTGGGTCTGGATTACCGCATTTAGTTTCTGGACCCCGGTTTGGGAAACCGCATGGAGTTTCTGGACACCGGCTAGTGTCCAGAAACTAAATGCGGATTGGGTCTCGGTAACCGCATTTAGTTTCTGGACACCGGCTACTGTCCAGAAACTAAATGCGGATTGGGTCTGGGTAACCGCATTTAGTTTCTGGACACCGGATAGTGTCCAGAAACTAAATGCGGTTGGGTCAGGGAAACCGCATTTAGTTTCTGGACACCGGCTACTGTCCAGAAACTAAATGCGGATTGGGTTTGGGAAACCGCATGGAGTTTCTGGACACCGGCTAGTGTCCAGAAACTAAATGCGGATTGGGTCTGGGTAACCGCATTTAGTTTCTGAACACCGGCTACTGTACAGAAACTAAATGCGGATTGGGTCTGGGTAACGGCATTTAGTTTCTGGACACTATCCGGTGTCCAGAAACTAAATGCGGATTGGGTTTGGGAAACCGCATGGAGTTTCTGGACACCGGCTAGTGTCCAGAAACTAAATTCGGATTGGGTCTGGGTAACCGCATTTAGTTTCTGGACACCGGCTACTGTCCAGAAACTAAATGCGGATTGGGTTTGGGAAACCGCATGCAGTTTCTGGACACCGGCTAGTGTCCAGAAACTAAATGCGGATTGGGTCTGGGTAACCGCATTTAGTTTCTGGACACCGGCTAGTGTCCAGAAACTAAATGCGGATTGGGTCAGGGAAACCGCATTTAGTTTCTGGACACCGGCTACTGTCCAGAAACTAAATGCGGATTGGGTTTGGGAAACCGCATTGAGTTTCTGGACACCGTCCTACTGGACAGGTGTCCAGAAACTAAATGCGGATTGGGTCTGGGTAACCGCATTTAGTTTCTGGACACCGGCTACTGTCCAGAAACTAAATGCGGATTGGGTTTGGGAAACCGCATGGAGTTTCTGGACACCGGCTAGTGTCCAGAAACTAAATGCGGATTGTTTCTGGGTAACCGCATTTAGTTTCTGGACACCGGCTACTGTCCAGAAACTAAATGCGGATTGGGTTTGGGAAATCGCATGGAGTTTCTGGACACCGGCTACTGTCCAGAAACTCAATGCGGCTTGGGGCTGGGTAACCGGATTGGGTCTGGGTAACCGCATTTAGTTTCTGGACACCGGCTACTGTCCAGAAACTAAATGCGGATTGGGTTTGGGAAACCGCATGGAGTTTCTGGACACCGGCTAGTGTCCAGAAACTAAATGCGGATTGGGTTTGGGAAACCGCATGGAGTTTCTGGACACCGGCTAGTGTCCAGAAACTAAATGCGGATTGGGTTTGGGAAACCGCATGGAGTTTCTGGACACCGGCTAGTGTCCGGAAACTAAATGCGGATTGGGTTTGGGAAACCGCATGGAGTTTCTGGACACCGCCTAGTGTCCAGAAACTAAATGCGGATTGGGTCTGGGTAACCGCATTTAGTTTCTGGACACCGGCTACTGTCCAGAAACTAAATGCGGATTGGGTTTGGGAAACCGCATGGAGTTTCTGGACACCGGCTAGTGTCCAGAAACTAAATGCGGATTGGGTCTGGGTAACCGCATTTAGTTTCTGGACACCGGCTACTGTCCAGAAACTAAATGCGGATAGGGTTTTATTTTTTTTATTTTTTTTTTTTTATTTATAATTCATTTTGTAGTGTTTACACTTGTTTATCTGCAAAGCCTGAGTGGCTTGTCTGCAGATGACTAATCACAAAAAATTACAATTATAAAAACCGCATGGAGTTTCTGGACACCGGCTAGTGTCCAGAAACTAAATGCGGATTGGGTCTGGGTAACCGCATTTAGTTTCTGGACCCCGGCTACTGTCCAGAAACTAAATGCGGATTGGGTTTGGGAAACCGCATGGAGTTTCTGGACACTAGAAGGTGTCCAGAAACTCCATGCGGTTTCCCAAACCCAATCCGCATTTAGTTTCTGGACACTAGAAGGTGTCTTGGTGATTGGGTCTGGGTAACCGCATTTAGTTTCTGAACACCGGCTACTGTACAGAAACTAAATGCGGATTGGGTCTGGGTAACGGCATTTAGTTTCTGGACACCGGCTAGTGTCCAGAAACTAAATGCGGATTGGGTCTGCATAACCGCATTTAGTTTCTGGACCCCGGCTACTGTCCCGAAACTAAATGCGGATTGGGTTTGGGAAACCGCATGGAGTTTCTGGACACCGGCTAGTGTCCAGAAACTAAATGCGGATTGGGTCTGGGAAACCGCATTTAGTTTCTGGACACCGGCTAGTGTCCAGAAACTAAATGCGGATTGGGTCTGGGTAACCGCATTTAGTTTCTGGACCCCGGCTACTTTCCAGAAACTAAATGCGGATTGGGTTTGGGAAACCGCATGGAGTTTCTGGACACCGGCTACTGTCCAGAAACTAAATGCGGATTGGGTTTGGGAATCCGCATGGAGTTTCTGGACACCGGCTAGTGTCCAGAAACTAAATGCGGATTGGGTCTGGGTAACCGCATTTAGTTTCTGGACACCGGCTAGTGTCCAGAAACTAAATGCGGATTGGGTCAGGGGAACCGCATTTAGTTTCTGGACACCGGCTACTGTCCAGAAACTAAATGCGGATTGGGTTTGGGAATCCGCATGGAGTTTCTGGACACCGGCTAGTGTCCAGAAACTAAATGCGGATTGGGTCTGGGTAACCGCATTTAGTTTCTGGACACCGGCTAGTGTCCAGAAACTAAATGCGGATTGGGTCTGGGTAACCGCATTTAGTTTCTGGACCCCGGCTACTGTCCAGAAACTAAATGCGGATTGGGTTTTTGAAACCGCATGGAGTTTCTGGACACCGGCTAGTGTCCAGAAACTAAATGCGGATTGGGTCAGGGAAACCGCATTTTGTTTCTGGACACCGGCTACTGTCCAGAAACTAAATGCGGATTGGGTTTGGGAAACCGCATGGAGTTTCTGGACACCTTCTAGTGTCCAGAAACTAAATGCGGATTGGGTCTGGGTAACCGCATTTAGTTTCTGGACACCGGCTAGACACCAATCCGCATTTAGTTTCTGGACAGTAGCCGGGGTCCAGAAACTAAATGCGGTAATCCAGACCCAATCCGCATTTAGTTTCTGGACACTAGGCGGTGTCCAGAAACTCCATGCGGTTTCCCAAACCCACTCCGCATTTAGTTTCTGGACACTAGCCGGTGTCCAGAAACTCCATGCGGTTTCCCAAACCCAATCCGCATTTAGTTTCTGGGCAGTAGCCGGTGTCCAGAAACTAAATGCGGTTTCCCTGACCCAATCCGCATTTAGTTTCTGGACACTGATGTCCAGAAACTAAATGCGGTTACCCAGACCCAATCCGCATTTAGTTTCTGGACACTAGCCGGTGTCCAGAAACTCCATGCGGTTTCCCAAACCCAATCCGCATTTAGTTTCTGGACAGTAGCCGGTGTCCAGAAACTAAATGCGGTTCCCCTGACCCAATCCGCATTTAGTTTCTGGACACTAGCCGGTGTCCAGAAACTAAATGAGGTTACCCAGACCCAATCCGCATTTAGTTTCTGGACACTAGCCGGTGTCCAGAAACTCCATGCGGATTCCCAAACCCAATCCGCATTTAGTTTCTGGACAGTAGCCGGTGTCCAGAAACTAAATGCGGTTCCCCTGACCCAATCCGCATTTAGTTTCTGGACACTAGCCGGTGTGCAGAAACTAAATGCGGTTACCCAGACCCAATCCGCATTTAGTTTCTGGACACTAGCCGGTGTCCAGAAACTCCATGCGGATTCCCAAACCCAATCCGCATTTAGTTTCTGGACAGTAGCCGGTGTCCAGAAACTCCATGCGGTTTCCCAAACCCAATCCGCATTTAGTTTCTGGAAAGTAGCCGGGGTCCAGAAACTAAATGCGGATTGGGTTTGGGAAACCGCATGGAGTTCTGGACACCGGCTACTGTCCAGAAACTAAATGCGGTTACCCAGACCCAATCCGGTTTCCCAAACCCAATCCGCATTTAGTTTCTGGACAGTAGCCGGTGTCCAGAAACTAAATGCGGTTTCCCTGACCCAATCCGCATTTAGTTTCTGGACACTAGCCGGTGTCCAGAACTAAATGCGGATTGGGTCTGGGTAACCGCATTTAGTTTCTGGACATCAGTGTCCAGAAACTAAATGCGGATTGGGTCAGGGAAACCGCATTTAGTTTCTGGACACCGGCTACTGCCCAGAAACTAAATGCGGATTGGGTTTGGGAAACCGCATGGAGTTTCTGGACACCGGCTAGTGTCCAGAAACTAAATGCGGAGTGGGTTTGGGAAACCGCATGGAGTTTCTGGACACCGCCTAGTGTCCAGAAACTAAATGCGGATTGGGTCTGGATTACCGCATTTAGTTTCTGGACCCCGGCTACTGTCCAGAAACTAAATGCGGATTGGGTTTGGGAAACCGCATGGAGTTTCTGGACACCGGCTAGTGTCCAGAAACTAAATGCGGATTGGGTCAGGGAAACCGCATTTAGTTTCTGGACACCGGCTACTGTCCAGAAACTAAATGCGGATTGGGTTTGGGAAACCGCATGGAGTTTCTGGACACCTTCTAGTGTCCAGAAACTAAATGCGGATTGGGTCTGGGTAACCGCATTTAGTTTCTGGACACCGGCTAGTGTCCAGAAACTAAATGCGGATTGGGTCTGGATTACCGCATTTAGTTTCTGGACCCCGGCTACTGTCCAGAAACTAAATGCGGCTTGGGTCTGTGTAACCGCATTTAGTTTCTGGACACCGGCTACTGTCCAGAAACTAAATGCGGATTGGGTCTGGGTAACCGCATTTAGTTTCTGAACACCGGCTACTGTACAGAAACTAAATGCGGATTGGGTCTGGGTAACGGCATTTAGTTAACTAAATACGGATTGGGTCTGCATAACCGCATTTAGTTTCTGGACCCCGGCTACTGTCCCGAAACTAAATGCGGATTGGGTTTGGGAAACCGCATGGAGTTTCTGGACACCGGCTAGTGTCCAGAAACTAAATGCGGATTGGGTCTGTGTAACCGCATTTAGTTTCTGAACACCGGCTACTGTACAGAAACTAAATGCGGATTGGGTGTGGGTAACGGCATTTAGTTTCTGGACACCGGCTAGTGTCCAGAAACTAAATGCGGATTGGGTCTGCATAACCGCATTTAGTTTCTGGACCCCGGCTACTGTCCCGAAACTAAATGCGGATTGGGTTTGGGAAACCGCATGGAGTTTCTGGACACCGGCTAATGTCCAGAAACTAAATGCGGATTGGGTCTGGGTAACCGCATTTAGTTTCTGGACACCGGCTACTGTCCAGAAACTAAATGCGGATTGGGTCTGGGTAACGGCATTTAGTTTCTGGACACCGGCTAGTGTCCAGAAACTAAATGCGGATTGGGTCTGGATTACCGCATTTAGTTTCTGGACCCCGGCTACTGTCCAGAAACTAAATGCGGATTGGGTCTGGGTAACCGCATTTAGTTTCTCCACATCGGCTAGTGTCCAGAAACTAAATGCGGATTGGGTCAGGGAAACCGCATTTAGTTTCTGGACACCGGCTACTGTCCAGAAACTAAATGCGGATTGGGTTTGGTAAACCGCATGGAGTTTCTGGACACCGGCTAGTGTCCAGAAACTAAATGCGGATTGGGTTTGGGAAACCGCATGGAGTTTCTGGACACTGGCTAGTGTCCAGAAACTAAATGCGGATTGGGTTTGGGAAACCGCATGGAGTTTCTGGACACCGGCTAGTGTCCGGAAACTAAATGCGGATTGGGTTTGGGAAACCGCATGGAGTTTCTGGACACCGCCTAGTGTCCAGAAACTAAATGCGGATTGGGTCTGGGTAACCGCATTTAGTTTCTGGACACCGGCTACTGTCCAGAAACTAAATGCGGATTGGGTTTGGGAAACCGCATGGAGTTTCTGGACACCGGCTAGTGTCCAGAAACTAAATGCGGATTGGGTCTGGGTAACCGCATTTAGTTTCTGGACACCGGCTACTGTCCAGAAACTAAATGCGGATTGGGTTTTATTTTTTTTATTTTATTTATAATTCATTTTGTAGTGTTTACACTTGTTTATCTGCAAAGCCTGAGTGGCTTGTCTGCAGATGACTAATCACAAAAAATTACAATTATAAATTTGGGAAACCGCATGGAGTTTCTGGTCTGGGTAACCGCATTTAGTTTCTGGACCCCGGCTACTGTCCAGAAACTAAATGCGGATTGGGTTTGGGAAACCGCATGGAGTTTCTGGACACCTTCTAGTGTCCAGAAACTAAATGCGGATTGGGTTTGGGAAACCGCATGGAGTTTCTGGACACCGGCTAGTGTCCAGAAACTAAATGCGGATTGGGTCTGGGTAACCGCATTAGTTTCTGGACACCGGCTAGTGTCCAGAAACTAAATGCGGATTGGGTCTGGGTAACCGCATTTAGTTTCTGAACACCGGCTACTGTACAGAAACTAAATGCGGATTGGGTCTGGGTAACGGCATTTAGTTTCTGGACACCGGCTAGTGTCCAGAAACTAAATGCGGATTGGGTCTGCATAACCGCATTTAGTTTCTGGACCCCGGCTACTGTCCCGAAACTAAATGCGGATTGGGTTTGGGAAACCGCATGGAGTTTCTGGACACCGGCTAGTGTCCAGAAACTAAATGCGGATTGGGTCTGGGAAACCGCATTTAGTTTCTGGACACCGGCTAGTGTCCAGAAACTAAATGCGGATTGGGTCTGGGTAACCGCATTTAGTTTCTGGACCCCGGCTACTTTCCAGAAACTAAATGCGGATTGGGTTTGGGAAACCGCATGGAGTTTCTGGACACCGGCTACTGTCCAGAAACTAAATGCGGATTGGGTTTGGGAATCCGCATGGAGTTTCTGGACACCGGCTAGTGTCCAGAAACTAAATGCGGATTGGGTCTGGGTAACCGCATTTAGTTTCTGGACACCGGCTAGTGTCCAGAAACTAAATGCGGATTGGGTCAGGGGAACCGCATTTAGTTTCTGGACACCGGCTACTGTCCAGAAACTAAATGCGGATTGGGTTTGGGAATCCGCATGGAGTTTCTGGACACCGGCTAGTCTCCAGAAACTAAATGCGGATTGGGTCTGGGTAACCGCATTTAGTTTCTGGACACCGGCTAGTGTCCAGAAACTAAATGAGGATTGGGTCAGGGGAACCGCATTTAGTTTCTGGACACCGGCTACTGTCCAGAAACTAAATGCGGATTGGGTCTGGGTAACGGCATTAAGTTTCTGGACACCGGCTAGTGTCCAGAAACTAAATGCGGATTGGGTCTGGATTACCGCATTTAGTTTCTGGACCCCGGATACTGTCCAGAAACTAAATGCGGCTTGGGTCTGTGTAACCGCATTTAGTTTCTGGACACCGGCTACTGTCCAGAAACTAAATGCGGATTGGGTCTGGGTAACCGCATTTAGTTTCTGAACACCGGCTACTGTACAGAAACTAAATGCGGATTGGGTCTGGGTAACGGCATTTAGTTTCTGGACACCGGCTAGTGTCCAGAAACTAAATGCGGATTGGGTCAGGGGAACCGCATTTAGTTTCTGGACACCGGCTACTGTCCAGAAACTAAATGCGGATTGGGTTTGGGAATCCGCATGGAGTTTCTGGACACCGGCTAGTGTCCAGAAACTAAATGCGGATTGGGTCTGGGTAACCGCATTTAGTTTCTGGACACCGGCTAGTGTCCAGAAACTAAATGAGGATTGGGTCAGGGGAACCGCATTTAGTTTCTGGACACCGGCTACTGTCCAGAAACTAAATGCGGATTGGGTCTGGGTAACGGCATTAAGTTTCTGGACACCGGCTAGTGTCCAGAAACTAAATGCGGATTGGGTCTGGATTACCGCATTTAGTTTCTGGACCCCGGCTACTGTCCAGAAACTAAATGCGGCTTGGGTCTGTGTAACCGCATTTAGTTTCTGGACACCGGCTACTGTCCAGAAACTAAATGCGGATTGGGTCTGGGTAACCGCATTTAGTTTCTGAACACCGGCTACTGTACAGAAACTAAATGCGGATTGGGTCTGGGTAACGGCATTTAGTTTCTGGACACCGGCTAGTGTCCAGAAACTAAATGCGGATTGGGTCTGTGTAACCGCATTTAGTTTCTGAACACCGGCTACTGTACAGAAACTAAATGCGGATTGGGTCTGGGTAACGGCATTTAGTTTCTGGACACCGGCTACTGTCCCGAAACTAAATGCGGATTGGGTCTGGGTAACGGCATTTAGTTTCTGGACACCGGCTAGTGTCCAGAAACTAAATGCGGATTGGGTCTGGATTACCGCATTTAGTTTCTGGACCCCGGCTACTGTCCAGAAACTAAATGCGGATTGGGTCTGGGTAACCGCATTTAGTTTCTCCACATCGGCTAGTGTCCAGAAACTAAATGCGGATTGGGTCAGGGAAACCGCATTTAGTTTCTGGACACCGGCTACTGTCCAGAAACTAAATGCGGATTGGGTTTGGTAAACCGCATGAAGTTTCTGGACACCGGCTAGTGTCCAGAAACTAAATGCGGATTGGGTCTGGGTAACCGCATTTAGTTTCTGGAAATCGGCTAGTGTCCAGAAACTAAATGCGGATTGGGTCAGGGAAACCGCATTTAGTTTCTGGACACCGGCTACTGTCCAGAAACTAAATGCGGATTGGGTTTGGGAAACAGCATGGAGTTTCTGGACACCGGCTAGTGTCCAGAAACTAAATGCGGATTGGGTCTGGGTAACCGCATTTAGTTTCTGGACACCGGCTACTGTCCAGAAACTAAATGCGGATTGGGTTTGGGAAACCGCATTTAGTTTCTCCACATCGGCTAGTGTCCAGAAACTAAATGCGGATTGGGTCAGGGAAACCGCATTTAGTTTCTGGACACCGGCTACTGTCCAGAAACTAAATGCGGATTGGGTTTGGTAAACCGCATGAAGTTTCTGGACACCGGCTAGTGTCCAGAAACTAAATGCGGATTGGGTCTGGGTAACCGCATTTAGTTTCTGGAAATCGGCTAGTGTCCAGAAACTAAATGCGGATTGGGTCAGGGAAACCGCATTTAGTTTCTGGACACCGGCTACTGTCCAGAAACTAAATGCGGATTGGGTTTGGGAAACAGCATGGAGTTTCTGGACACCGGCTAGTGTCCAGAAACTAAATGCGGATTGGGTCTGGGTAACCGCATTTAGTTTCTGGACACCGGCTACTGTCCAGAAACTAAATGCGGATTGGGTTTGGGAAACCGCATGGAGTTTCTAGACACCGGCTAGTGTCCAGATTGGGATTGGGTCTGGGTAACCGCATTTAGTTTCTGGACACTAAATGCGGATTGGGTCTGGGTAACCGCATTTAGTTTCTGGACACCGGCTACTGTCCAGAAACTAAATGCGGATTGGGTTTGGGAAATCGCATGGAGTTTCTGGACACCGGCTAGTGTCCAGAAACTAAATTCGGATTGGGTCTGGGTAACCGCATTTAGTTTCTGGACACCGGCTACTGTCCAGAAACTAAATGCGGATTGGGTTTGGGAAACCGCATGCAGTTTCTGGACACCGGCTAGTGTCCAGAAACTAAATGCGGATTGGGTTTGGGAAACCGCATGGAGTTTCTGGACACCGCCTAGTGTCCAGAAGCTAAATGCGGATTGGGTCTGGGTAACCGCATTTAGTTTCTGGACACCGGCTACTGTCCAGAAACTAAATGCGGATTGGGTCAGGGAAACCGCATTTAGTTTCTGGACACCGGCTACTGCCCAGAAACTAAATGCGGATTGGGTTTGGGAAACCGCATGGAGTTTCTGGACACCGGCTAGTGTCCAGAAACTAAATGCGGATTGGGTCTGGGAAACCGCATTTAGTTTCTGGACACCGGCTAGTGTCCAGAAACTAAATGCGGATTGGGTCTGGGTAACCGCATTTAGTTTCTGGACCCCGGCTACTTTCCAGAAACTAAATGCGGATTGGGTTTGGGAAACCGCATGGAGTTTCTGGACACCGGCTACTGTCCAGAAACTAAATGCGGATTGGGTTTGGGAATCCGCATGGAGTTTCTGGACACCGGCTAGTGTCCAGAAACTAAATGCGGATTGGGTCTGGGTAACCGCATTTAGTTTCTGGACACCGGCTAGTGTCCAGAAACTAAATGCGGATTGGGTCAGGGGAACCGCATTTAGTTTCTGGACACCGGCTACTGTCCAGAAACTAAATGCGGATTGGGTTTGGGAATCCGCATGGAGTTTCTGGACACCGGCTAGTGTCCAGAAACTAAATGCGGATTGGGTCTGGGTAACCGCATTTAGTTTCTGGACACCGGCTAGTGTCCAGAAACTAAATGCGGATTGGGTCTGGGTAACCGCATTTAGTTTCTGGACCCCGGCTACTGTCCAGAAACTAAATGCGGATTGGGTTTTTGAAACCGCATGGAGTTTCTGGACACCGGCTAGTGTCCAGAAACTAAATGCGGATTGGGTCAGGGAAACCGCATTTAGTTTCTGGACACCGGCTACTGTCCAGAAACTAAATGCGGATTGGGTCTGGATTACCGCATTTAGTTTCTGGACCCCGGCTACTGTCCAGAAACTAAATGCGGCTTGGGTCTGTGTAACCGCATTTAGTTTCTGGACACCGGCTACTGTCCAGAAACTAAATGCGGATTGGGTCTGGGTAACCGCATTTAGTTTCTGAACACCGGCTACTGTACAGAAACTAAATGCGGATTGGGTCTGGGTAACGGCATTTAGTTAACTAAATACGGATTGGGTCTGCATAACCGCATTTAGTTTCTGGACCCCGGCTACTGTCCCGAAACTAAATGCGGATTGGGTTTGGGAAACCGCATGGAGTTTCTGGACACCGGCTAGTGTCCAGAAACTAAATGCGGATTGGGTCTGTGTAACCGCATTTAGTTTCTGAACACCGGCTACTGTACAGAAACTAAATGCGGATTGGGTGTGGGTAACGGCATTTAGTTTCTGGACACCGGCTAGTGTCCAGAAACTAAATGCGGATTGGGTCTGCATAACCGCATTTAGTTTCTGGACCCCGGCTACTGTCCCGAAACTAAATGCGGATTGGGTTTGGGAAACCGCATGGAGTTTCTGGACACCGGCTAATGTCCAGAAACTAAATGCGGATTGGGTCTGGGTAACCGCATTTAGTTTCTGGACACCGGCTACTGTCCAGAAACTAAATGCGGATTGGGTCTGGGTAACGGCATTTAGTTTCTGGACACCGGCTAGTGTCCAGAAACTAAATGCGGATTGGGTCTGGATTACCGCATTTAGTTTCTGGACCCCGGCTACTGTCCAGAAACTAAATGCGGATTGGGTCTGGGTAACCGCATTTAGTTTCTCCACATCGGCTAGTGTCCAGAAACTAAATGCGGATTGGGTCAGGGAAACCGCATTTAGTTTCTGGACACCGGCTACTGTCCAGAAACTAAATGCGGATTGGGTTTGGTAAACCGCATGGAGTTTCTGGACACCGGCTAGTGTCCAGAAACTAAATGCGGATTGGGTTTGGGAAACCGCATGGAGTTTCTGGACACTGGCTAGTGTCCAGAAACTAAATGCGGATTGGGTTTGGGAAACCGCATGGAGTTTCTGGACAACGGCTAGTGTCCGGAAACTAAATGCGGATTGGGTTTGGGAAACCGCATGGAGTTTCTGGACACCGCCTAGTGTCCAGAAACTAAATGCGGATTGGGTCTGGGTAACCGCATTTAGTTTCTGGACACCGGCTACTGTCCAGAAACTAAATGCGGATTGGGTTTGGGAAACCGCATGGAGTTTCTGGACACCGGCTAGTGTCCAGAAACTAAATGCGGATTGGGTCTGGGTAACCGCATTTAGTTTCTGGACACCGGCTACTGTCCAGAAACTAAATGCGGATTGGGTTTTATTTTTTTTATTTTTTTTTTTTTATTTATAATTCATTTTGTAGTGTTTACACTTGTTTATCTGCAAAGCCTGAGTGGCTTGTCTGCAGATGACTAATCACAAAAAATTACAATTATAAATTTGGGAAACCGCATGGAGTTTCTGGACACCGGCTAGTGTCCAGAAACTAAATGCGGATTGGGTCTGGGTAACCGCATTTAGTTTCTGGACACCGGCTACTGTCCAGAAACTAAATGCGGATTGGGTTTTATTTTTTTTATTTTTTTTTTTTTATTTATAATTCATTTTGTAGTGTTTACACTTGTTTATCTGCAAAGCCTGAGTGGCTTGTCTGCAGATGACTAATCACAAAAAATTACAATTATAAATTTGGGAAACCGCATGGAGTTTCTGGACACCTTCTAGTGTCCAGAAACTAAATGCGGATTGGGTTTGGGAAACCGCATGGAGTTTCTGGACACCGGCTAGTGTCCAGAAACTAAATGCGGATTGGGTCTGGGTAACCGCATTAGTTTCTGGACACCGGCTAGTGTCCAGAAACTAAATGCGGATTGGGTCTGGGTAACCGCATTTAGTTTCTGAACACCGGCTACTGTACAGAAACTAAATGCGGATTGGGTCTGGGTAACGGCATTTAGTTTCTGGACACCGGCTAGTGTCCAGAAACTAAATGCGGATTGGGTCTGCATAACCGCATTTAGTTTCTGGACCCCGGCTACTGTCCCGAAACTAAATGCGGATTGGGTTTGGGAAACCGCATGGAGTTTCTGGACACCGGCTAGTGTCCAGAAACTAAATGCGGATTGGGTCTGGGAAACCGCATTTAGTTTCTGGACACCGGCTAGTGTCCAGAAACTAAATGCGGATTGGGTCTGGGTAACCGCATTTAGTTTCTGGACCCCGGCTACTTTCCAGAAACTAAATGCGGATTGGGTTTGGGAAACCGCATGGAGTTTCTGGACACCGGCTACTGTCCAGAAACTAAATGCGGATTGGGTTTGGGAATCCGCATGGAGTTTCTGGACACCGGCTAGTGTCCAGAAACTAAATGCGGATTGGGTCTGGGTAACCGCATTTAGTTTCTGGACACCGGCTAGTGTCCAGAAACTAAATGCGGATTGGGTCAGGGGAACCGCATTTAGTTTCTGGACACCGGCTACTGTCCAGAAACTAAATGCGGATTGGGTTTGGGAATCCGCATGGAGTTTCTGGACACCGGCTAGTCTCCAGAAACTAAATGCGGATTGGGTCTGGGTAACCGCATTTAGTTTCTGGACACCGGCTAGTGTCCAGAAACTAAATGAGGATTGGGTCAGGGGAACCGCATTTAGTTTCTGGACACCGGCTACTGTCCAGAAACTAAATGCGGATTGGGTCTGGGTAACGGCATTAAGTTTCTGGACACCGGCTAGTGTCCAGAAACTAAATGCGGATTGGGTCTGGATTACCGCATTTAGTTTCTGGACCCCGGCTACTGTCCAGAAACTAAATGCGGCTTGGGTCTGTGTAACCGCATTTAGTTTCTGGACACCGGCTACTGTCCAGAAACTAAATGCGGATTGGGTCTGGGTAACCGCATTTAGTTTCTGAACACCGGCTACTGTACAGAAACTAAATGCGGATTGGGTCTGGGTAACGGCATTTAGTTTCTGGACACCGGCTAGTGTCCAGAAACTAAATGCGGATTGGGTCTGGGTAACGGCATTTAGTTTCTGGACACCGGCTAGTGTCCAGAAACTAAATGCGGATTGGGTCAGGGGAACCGCATTTAGTTTCTGGACACCGGCTACTGTCCAGAAACTAAATGCGGATTGGGTTTGGGAATCCGCATGGAGTTTCTGGACACCGGCTAGTGTCCAGAAACTAAATGCGGATTGGGTCTGGGTAACCGCATTTAGTTTCTGGACACCGGCTAGTGTCCAGAAACTAAATGAGGATTGGGTCAGGGGAACCGCATTTAGTTTCTGGACACCGGCTACTGTCCAGAAACTAAATGCGGATTGGGTCTGGGTAACGGCATTAAGTTTCTGGACACCGGCTAGTGTCCAGAAACTAAATGCGGATTGGGTCTGGATTACCGCATTTAGTTTCTGGACCCCGGCTACTGTCCAGAAACTAAATGCGGCTTGGGTCTGTGTAACCGCATTTAGTTTCTGGACACCGGCTACTGTCCAGAAACTAAATGCGGATTGGGTCTGGGTAACCGCATTTAGTTTCTGAACACCGGCTACTGTACAGAAACTAAATGCGGATTGGGTCTGGGTAACGGCATTTAGTTTCTGGACACCGGCTAGTGTCCAGAAACTAAATGCGGATTGGGTCTGGGTAACCGCATTTAGTTTCTGAACACCGGCTACTGTACAGAAACTAAATGCGGATTGGGTCTGGGTAACGGCATTTAGTTTCTGGACACCGGCTACTGTCCCGAAACTAAATGCGGATTGGGTCTGGGTAACGGCATTTAGTTTCTGGACACCGGCTAGTGTCCAGAAACTAAATGCGGATTGGGTCTGGATTACCGCATTTAGTTTCTGGACCCCGGCTACTGTCCAGAAACTAAATGCGGATTGGGTCTGGGTAACCGCATTTAGTTTCTCCACATCGGCTAGTGTCCAGAAACTAAATGCGGATTGGGTCTGGGAAACCGCATTTAGTTTCTGGACACCGGCTACTGTCCAGAAACTAAATGCGGATTGGGTTTGGTAAACCGCATGAAGTTTCTGGACACCGGCTAGTGTCCAGAAACTAAATGCGGATTGGGTCTGGGTAACCGCATTTAGTTTCTGGAAATCGGCTAGTGTCCAGAAACTAAATGCGGATTGGGTCAGGGAAACCGCATTTAGTTTCTGGACACCGGCTACTGTCCAGAAACTAAATGCGGATTGGGTTTGGGAAACAGCATGGAGTTTCTGGACACCGGCTAGTGTCCAGAAACTAAATGCGGATTGGGTCTGGGTAACCGCATTTAGTTTCTGGACACCGGCTACTGTCCAGAAACTAAATGCGGATTGGGTTTGGGAAACCGCATGGAGTTTCTAGACACCGGCTAGTGTCCAGATTGGGATTGGGTCTGGGTAACCGCATTTAGTTTCTGGACACTAAATGCGGATTGGGTCTGGGTAACCGCATTTAGTTTCTGGACACCGGCTACTGTCCAGAAACTAAATGCGGATTGGGTTTGGGAAATCGCATGGAGTTTCTGGACACCGGCTAGTGTCCAGAAACTAAATTCGGATTGGGTCTGGGTAACCGCATTTAGTTTCTGGACACCGGCTACTGTCCAGAAACTAAATGCGGATTGGGTTTGGGAAACCGCATGCAGTTTCTGGACACCGGCTAGTGTCCAGAAACTAAATGCGGATTGGGTTTGGGAAACCGCATGGAGTTTCTGGACACCGCCTAGTGTCCAGAAGCTAAATGCGGATTGGGTCTGGGTAACCGCATTTAGTTTCTGGACACCGGCTACTGTCCAGAAACTAAATGCGGATTGGGTTTGGGGAACCGCATGGAGTTTCTGGACACCGGCTAGTGTCCAGAAACTAAATGCGGATTGGGTCTGGGTAACCGCATTTAGTTTCTGGACACCGGCTAGTGTCCAGAAACTAAATGCGGTTGGGTCAGGGAAACCGCATTTAGTTTCTGGACACCGGCTACTGTCCAGAAACTAAATGCGGATTGGGTTTGGGAAACCGCATGGAGTTTCTGGACACCGGCTAGTGTCCAGAAACTAAATGCGGATTGGGTCTGGGTAACCGCATTTAGTTTCTGGACACCGGCTACTGTCCAGAAACTAAATGCGGATTGGGTTTGGGAAACCGCATGGAGTTTCTGGACACCAGCTAGTGTCCAGAAACTAAATGCGGATTGGGTTTGGGAAACCGCATGGAGTTTCTGGACACCAGCTAGTGTCCAGAAACTAAATGCGGCTTGGGTCTGTGTAACCGCATTTAGTTTCTGGACACCGGCTACTGTCCAGAAACTAAATGCGGATTGGGTCTGGGTAACCGCATTTAGTTTCTGAACACCGGCTACTGTACAGAAACTAAATGCGGATTGGGTCTGGGTAACGGCATTTAGTTAATGGACACCGGCTAGTGTCCAGAAACTAAATGCGGATTGGGTCTGCATAACCGCATTTAGTTTCTGGACACCGGCTACTGTCCAGAAACTAAATGCGGATTGGGTTTGGGAAACCGCATGGAGTTTCTGGACACCGGCTAGTGTCCAGAAACTAAATGCGGATTGGGTCTGGGTAACCGCATTTAGTTTCTGGACACCGGCTACTGTCCAGAAACTAAATGCGGATTGGGTTTGGGAAACCGCATTTAGTTTCTGGACACCTGCTAGTGTCCAGAAACTAAATGCGGATTGGGTCAGGGAAACCGCATTTAGTTTCTGGACCCCGGCTACTGGACACCGGCTAGTGTCCAGAAACTAAATGCGGATTGGGTCAGGGAAACCGCATTTAGTTTCTGGACACCGGCTACTGTCCAGAAGCTAAATGCGGATTGGGTTTGGGAAACCGCATGGAGTTTCTGGACACCGGCTATTGTCCAGAAACTAAATGCGGATTGGGTCTGGGTAACCGCATTTAGTTTCTGGACCCCGGCTACTCTCCAGAAACTAAATGCGGATTGGGTTTGGGAAACCGCATGGAGTTTCTGGACACCGCCTAGTGTCCAGAAGCTAAATGCGGATTGGGTCTGGGTAACCGCATTTAGTTTCTGGACACCGGCTACTGTCCAGAAACTAAATGCGGATTGGGTTTGGGAAACCGCATGGAGTTTCTGGACACCGGCTAGTGTCCAGAAACTAAATGCGGATTGGGTCTGGGTAACCGCATTTAGTTTCTGGACACCGGCTAGTGTCCAGAAACTAAATGCGGTTGGGTCAGGGAAACCGCATTTAGTTTCTGGACACCGGCTACTGTCCAGAAACTAAATGCGGATTGGGTTTGGGAAACCGCATGGAGTTTCTGGACACCGGCTAGTGTCCAGAAACTAAATGCGGATTGGGTCTGGGTAACCGCATTTAGTTTCTGGACACCGGCCACTGTCCAGAAACTAAATGCGGATTGGGTTTGGGAAACCGCATGGAGTTTCTGGACACCAGCTAGTGTCCAGAAACTAAATGCGGGTTGTTTCTGGGTAACCGCATTTAGTTTCTGGACACCGGCTACTGTCCAGAAGCTAAATGCGGATTGGGTTTGGGAAACCGCATGGAGTTTCTGGACACCGGCTATTGTCCAGAAACTAAATGCGGATTGGGTCTGGGTAACCGCATTTAGTTTCTGGACACCGGCTACTCTCCAGAAACTAAATGCGGATTGGGTTTGGGAAACCGCATGGAGTTTCTGGACACCGCCTAGTGTCCAGAAGCTAAATGCGGATTGGGTCTGGGTAACCGCATTTAGTTTCTGGACACCGGCTACTGTCCAGAAACTAAATGCGGATTGGGTTTGGGAAACCGCATGGAGTTTCTGGACACCGGCTAGTGTCCAGAAACTAAATGCGGATTGGGTCTGGGTAACCGCATTTAGTTTCTGGACACCGGCTAGTGTCCAGAAACTAAATGCGGTTGGGTCAGGGAAACCGCATTTAGTTTCTGGACACCGGCTACTGTCCAGAAACTAAATGCGGATTGGGTTTGGGAAACCGCATGGAGTTTCTGGACACCGGCTAGTGTCCAGAAACTAAATGCGGATTGGGTCTGGGTAACCGCATGGAGTTTCTGGACACCAGCTAGTGTCCAGAAACTAAATGCGGGTTGTTTCTGGGTAACCGCATTTAGTTTCTGGACACCGGCTACTGTCCAGAAACTAAATGCGGATTGGGTTTGGGAAATCGCATGGAGTTTCTGGACACCGGCTACTGTCCAGAAACTAAATGCGGATTGGGGCTGGGTAACCGCATTTAGTTTCTGGACACCGGCTAGTGTCCAGAAACTAAATGCGGATTGGGTCAGGGAAACCGCATTTAGTTTCTGGACACCGGCTACTGTCCAGAAACTAAATGCGGATTGGGTTTGGGAAACCGGATTGGGTCTGGGTAACCGCATTTAGTTTCTGGACACCGGCTACTGTCCAGAAACTAAATGCGGATTGGGTTTGGGAAACCGCATGGAGTTTCTGGACACCGGCTAGTGTCCAGAAACTAAATGCGGATTGGGTCTGGGTAACCGCATTTAGTTTCTGGACCCCGGCTACTGGACACCGGCTAGTGTCCAGAAACTAAATGCGGATTGGGTCAGGGAAACCGCATTTAGTTTCTGGACATCGGCTACTGTCCAGAAGCTAAATGCGGATTGGGTTTGGGAAACCGCATGGAGTTTCTGGACACCGGCTATTGTCCAGAAACTAAATGCGGATTGGGTCTGGGTAACCGCATTTAGTTTCTGGACACCGGCTACTCTCCAGAAACTAAATGCGGATTGGGTTTGGGAAACCGCATGGAGTTTCTGGACACCGGCTAGTGTCCAGACACTAAATGCGGATTGGGTCTGGGTAACCGCATTTAGTTTCTGGACACCGGCTACTGTCCAGAAACTAAATGCGGATTGGGTTTGGGAAACCGCATGGAGTTTCTGGACACCGGCTAGTGTCCAGAAACTAAATGCGGATTGGGTCTCGGTAACCGCATTTAGTT
The DNA here is from genome assembly GCA_907269125.1 of Eristalis pertinax. Taxonomy (NCBI): domain Eukaryota; kingdom Metazoa; phylum Arthropoda; class Insecta; order Diptera; family Syrphidae; genus Eristalis; species Eristalis pertinax. Next base: position 62,439,218 of record OU026145.1, read on the forward strand.
TCTGGACACCGGCTACTGTCCAGAAACTAAATGCGGATTGGGTCTGGGTAACCGCATTTAGTTTCTGGACACCGGATAGTGTCCAGAAAATAAATGCGGATTGGGTTTGGGAAACCGGATTGGGTCTGGGTAACCGCATTTAGTTTCTGGACACCGGCTACTGTCCAGAAACTAAATGCGGATTGGGTTTGGGAAACCGCATGGAGTTTCTGGACACCGGCTAGTGTCCAGAAACTAAATGCGGATTGGGTTTGGGAAACCGCATGGAGTTTCTGGACACCGGCTAGTGTCCAGAAACTAAATGCGGATTGTTTCTGGGTAACCGCATTTAGTTTCTGGACACCGGATAGTGTCCAGAAACTAAATGCGGATTGGGTTTGGGAAATCGCATGGAGTTTCTGGACACCGGCTACTGTCCAGAAACTAAATGCGGATTGGGGCTGGGTAACCGCATTTAGTTTCTGGACACCGGCTAGTGTCCAGAAACTAAATGCGGATTGGGTCTGGGAAACCGCATTTAGTTTCTGGACACCGGCTACTGTCCAGAAAATAAATGCGGATTGGGTTTGGGAAACCGGATTGGGTCTGGGAAACCGCATGGAGTTTCTGGACACCGGCTACTGTCCAGAAACTAAATGCGGATTGGGCTTGGGAAACCGCATTTAGTTTCTGGACACCTGCTAGTGTCCAGAAACTAAATGCGGATTGGGTCAGGGAAACCGCATTTAGTTTCTGGACACCGGCTACTGTCCAGAAACTAAATGCGGATTGGGTTTGGGAAACCGCATGGAGTTTCTGGACACCGGCTAGTGTCCAGAAACTAAATGCGGATTGGGTTTGGGAAACCGCATGGAGTTTCTGGACACCGCCTAGTGTCCAGAAACTAAATGCGGATTGGGTTTGGGTAACCGCATTTAGTTTCTGGACACCGGCTACTGTCCACAAACTAAATGCGGATTGGGTTTGGGAAACCGCATGGAGTTTCTGGACACCGGCTAGTGTCCAGAAACTAAATGCGGATTGGGTTTGGGAAACCGCATGGAGTTTCTGGACACCGGCTAGTGTCCAGAAACTAAATGCGGATTGGGTTTGGGAAACCGCATGGAGTTTCTGGACACCGGCTAGTGTCCAGAAACTAAATGCGGATTGGGTTTGGGAAACCGCATGGAGTTTCTGGACACCGCCTAGTGTCCAGAAACTAAATGCGGATTGGGTCTGGGTAACCGCATTTAGTTTCTGGACACCGGCTACTGTCCAGAAACTAAATGCGGATTGGGTTTGGGAAACCGCATGGAGTTTCTGGACACCGGCTAGTGTCCAGAAACTAAATGCGGATTGGGTCTGGGTAACGGCATTTAGTTTCTGGATACCAGCTAGTGTCCAGAAACTAAATGCGGATTGGGTCTGGATAACCGCATTTAGTTTCTGGACCCCGGCTACTGGACACCGGCTAGTGTCCAGAAACTAAATGCGGATTGGGTCTGGGTAACCGCATTTAGTTTCTGGACACCGGCTAGTGTCCAGAAACTAAATGCGGATTGGGTCAGGGAAACCGCATTTAGTTTCTGGACACCGGCTACTGTCCAGAAACTAAATGCGGATTGGGTTTGGGAAACCGCATTGAGTTTCTGGACACCGGCTATTGTCCAGAAACTAAATGCGGATTGGGTCTGGGTAACCGCATTTAGTTTCTGGACACCGGCTACTCTCCAGAAACTAAATGCGGATTGGGTTTGGGAAACCGCATTTAGTTTCTGGACACCGGCTACTGTCCAGAAACTAAATGCGGATTGGGTTTGGGAAACCGCATGGAGTTTCTGGACACCGGCTAGTGTCCAGAAACTAAATGCGGATTGGGTCTGGGTAACCGCATTTAGTTTCTGGACACCGGCTACTGTCCAGAAACTAAATGCGGATTGGGTCAGGGAAACCGCATTTAGTTTCTGGACACCGGCTACTGTCCAGAAACTAAATGCGGATTGGGTCAGGGAATCCGCATTTAGTTTCTGGACACCGGCTACTGTCCAGAAACTAAATGCGGATTGGGTTTGGGAAACCGCATGGAGTTTCTGGACACCGCCTAGTGTCCAGAAACTAAATGCGGATTGGGTCTGGGTAACGGCATTTAGTTTCTGGACACCGGATAGTGTCCAGAAACTAAATGCGGATTGGGTCTGGATTACTAACCAGGAACTAAATGCGGATTGGGTCTGGGTAACCGCATATAGTTTCTGGACACCGACTACTGTCCAGAAACCAAATGCGGATTGGGTCTGGGAAACCGCATTTAGTTTCTGGACACCGGCTACTGTCCAGAAACTAAATGCGGATAGGGTCAGGAAAACCGCATTTAGTTTCTGGACACCGGCTAGTGTCCAGAAACTAAATGCGGATTGGGTCTGGGTAACCGCATTTAGTTTCTGGACACCGGCTACTGTCCAGAAACTAAATGCGGATTGGGTTTGGGAAACCGCATGGAGTTTCTGGACACCGGCTAGTGTCCAGAAACTAAATGCGGATTGGGTCTGGGTAACCGCATTTAGTTTCTGGACACCCGCTAGTGTCCAGAAATTAAATGCGGATAGGGTCAGGGAATCCGCATTTAGTTTCTGGACACCGGCTACTGTCCAGAAACTAAATGCGGATTGGGTTTGGGAAACCGCATGGAGTTTCTGGACACCGCCTAGTGTCCAGAAACTAAATGCGGATTGGGTCTGGATAACGGCATTTAGTTTCTGGACACCGAATAGTGTCCAGAAACTAAATGCAGATTGGGTCTGGATTACTATCCAGGAACTAAATGCGGATTGGGTCTGGGTAACCGCATATAGTTTCTGGACACCGACTACTGTCCAGAAACCAAATGCGGATTGGGTCTGGGAAACCGCATTTAGTTTCTGGACACCGGCTACTGTCCAGAAACTAAATGCGGATAGGGTCAGGAAAACCGCATTTAGTTTCTGGACACCGGCTAGTGTCCAGAAACTAAATGCGGATTGGGTCTGGGTAACCGCATTTAGTTTCTGGACACCGGCTACTGTCCAGAAACTAAATGCGGATTGGGTTTGGTAAACCGCATGGAGTTTCTGGACACCGGATAGTGTCCAGAAACTAAATGCGGATTGGGTTTGGGAAACCGCATGGAGTTTCTGGACACCGGCTAGTGTCCAGAAACTAAATGCGGATAGTGTCCAGAAACTAAATGCGGATTGCGTCTGGGTAACCGCATTTAGTTTCTGGACACCGGCTACTGTCCAGAAACTAATTGCGGATTGGGTTTGGGAAACCGCATGGAGTTTCTGGACACCGGCTAGTGTCCAGAAACTAAATGCGGATTGGGTCTGGGTAACCGCATTTAGTTTCTGGACACCGGCTACTGTCCAGAAACTAAATGCGGATAGGGTCTGGAAAACCGCATTTAGTTTCTGGACACCGGCTATTGTCCAGAAACTAAATGCGGATTGGGTCTGGGTAACCGCATTTAGTTTCTGGACACTTGCTACTGTCCAGAAACGAAATGCGGATTTAGTCTGGAAAACCGCATTTATTTTCTGGACACCGGCTACTGTCCAGAAACACCGGCTAGTGTCCAGAAACTAAATGCGGATTGGGTCAGGGAAAAGTGTCCAGAAACTAAATGCGGATTGGGTCTGGGTGACCGCATTTAGTTTCTGGACGCCGGCTACTGTCCGTGTCCAGAAACTAAATGCGGTTACCCAGACCAAATCCGCATTTAGTTAGTAGCAAGTGTCCAGAAACTTAATTCGGATTGGGTTTGGGAAACCGCATTTAGTTTCTGGACACCGGCTAGTGTCCAGAAATTAAATGCGGATAGGGTCTGGAAAACCGCATTTAGTTTCTGGACACCGGCTAGTGTCCAGAAACTAAATGCGGATTGGGTCTGGGTAACCGCATTTAGTTTCTGGACACCGGCTTCTGTCCAGAAACTAAATGCGGATTGGGTCTGGGTAACTGCATTTAGTTTTTGGACACCGGCTACTGTCCAGAAACTAAATCCGAATTGGGTCTGGGTAACCGCATTTAGTTTATGGACACCGGCTAGTGTCCAGAAACTAAATGCGGATTGGGTCTGGGTAACCGCATTTAGTTTCTGGACACCGGCTACTGTCCAGAAACTAAATGCGGATTGGGTTTGGGAAACCGCATGGAGTTTCTGGACACCGGCTAGTGTCCAGAAACTAAATGCGGATTGGGTCTGGGTAACCGCATTTAGTTTCTGGACACCGGCTACTGTCCAGAAACTAAATGCGGATTGGGTCTGGGTAAGTGCATTTAGTTTTTGGACACCGGCTACTGTCCAGAAACTAAATCCGAATTGGGTCTGGGTAACCGCATTTAGTTTATGGACACCGGCTAGTGTCCAGAAACTAAATGCGGATTGGGTCTGGGTAACCGCATTTAGTTTCTGGACACCGGCTACTGTCCAGAAACTAAATGCGGATTGGGTCTGGGTAACTGCATTTAGTTTTTGGACACCGGCTACTATCCAGAAACTAAATCCGAATTGGGTCTGGGTAACCGCATTTAGTTTATGGACACCGGCTACTATCCAGAAACTAAATCCGAATTGGGTTTGGGACACCGGATAGTGTCCAGAAACTAAATGCGGATTGGGTCTGGGTAACCGCATTTACTTTCTGGACACCGGCTAGTGCCCAGAAACTTAATGCGGATTGGGTTTGCGAAACCGCATGGAGTTTCTGGACACCGGCTAGTGTCCAGAAACTAAATGCGGATTGGGTCTGGGTAACCGCATTTAGTTTCTGGACACCGGCTAGTGTCCAGAAACTAAATGCGAATTGGGTTTGGGAAACCGCATGGAGTTTCTGGACACCGGCTAGTGTCCAGAAACTAAATGCGGATTGGGTCTGGGTAACCGCATTTACTTTCTGGACACCGGCTAGTGTCCAGAAACTAAATGCGGATTTTTTTATAAATAAAAATATAAAAAAATAAATAAAAAAAAAAATAAAAATAAAAATAAACCGAATGGAGTTTCTGTACACCGGCTAGTGTCCAGAAACTAAATGCGGATTGGGTCTGGGTAACCGCATTTAGTTTCTGGACACCGGCTACTGTCCAGAAACTAAATGCGGATTGGGTTTGGGAAACCGCAAGGGGTTTCTGGACACCGGCTAGTGTCCAGAAACTAAATGCGGATTGGGTCTGGGTAACCGCATTTAGTTTCTGGACACCGGCTAGTGTCCAGAAACTAAATGCGGATTTTGTCTGGGTAACCGCATTTAGTTTCTGGACACCGGCTACTGTCCAGAAACTAAATATGGATTGGGTTTGGGAAACCGCATGGAGTTTCTGGACACCGGCTAGTGTCCAGAAACTAAATGCGGATTGGGTCTGGGTAACCGCATTTAGTTGCTGGACACCGGCTACTGTCCAGAAACTAAATGCGGATTGGGTTTGGGAAACCGCATGGAGTTTCTGGACACCGGCTAGTGCCCAGAAACTTAATGCGGATTGGGTTTGCGAAACCGCATGGAGTTTCTGGACACCGGCTAGTGTCCAGAAACTAAATGCGGATTGGGTCTGGGTAACCGCATTTAGTTTCTGGACACCGGCTAGTGTCCAGAAACTAAATGCGAATTGGGTTTGGGAAACCGCATGGAGTTTCTGGACACCGGCTAGTGTCCAGAAACTAAATGCGGATTGGGTTTGGGAAACCGCATGGAGTTTCTGGACACCGGCTAGTGTCCAGAAACTAAATGCGGATTGGGTCTGGGTAACCGCATTTAGTTTCTGGACACCGGCTACTGTCCAGAAACTAAATGCGGATTGGGTCTGGGTAACGGCATTTAGTTTCTGGACACCGGCTAGTGTCCGGCTAGTAACCGGATGGAGTTTCTGGACACCGGCTAGTGTCCAGAAACTAAATGCGGATTGGGTCTGGGTAACCGCATTTAGTTTCTGGACACCAGCTAGTGTCCAGAAACTAAATGCGAATTGGGTCAGGGAAAAGTGTCCAGAAACTAAATGCGGATTGGGTCAGGGAAACCGCATTTAGTTTCTGGACACCGGCTACTGTCCAGAAACTAAATGCGGATTGGGTCTGGGTGACCGCATTTAGTTTCTGGACGCCGGCTACTGTCCAGAAATTAAATGCGGATAGGGCCTGGAAAACCGCATTTAGTGACACCGGCTAGTGTCCAGAAACTAAATGCGGATTGGGTCTGGGTAACCGCATTTAGTTTCTGGACACCGAATTGGGTCTGGGTAACCGCATTTAGTTTATGGACACCGGCTAGTGTCCAGAAACTAAATGCGAATTGGGTCTGGGTAACCGCGTTTAGTTTCTGGACACCGGATAGTGTAAAGAAACTAAATGCGGATTGGGTCTGGGTAACCGCATTTAGTTTCTGGACACCGGCTAGTGTCCAGAAACTAAATGCGAATTGGGTTTGGGTAACCGCGTTTAGTTTCTGGACACCGGATAGTGTCCAGAAACTAAATGCGGATTGGGTCTGGGTAACCGCATTTACTTTCTGGACACCGGCTAGTGTCCAGAAACTAAATGCGGATTGGGTTTGCGAAACCGCATGGAGTTTCTGGACACCGGCTAGTGTCCAGAAACTAAATGCGGATTGGGTCTGGGTACCCGCATTTAGTTTCTGGACACCGGCTACTGTCCAGAAACTAAATGCGGATTGGGTCTGGGTAACGGCATTTAGTTTCTGGACACCGGCTAGTGTCCGGCTAGTAACCGGATGGAGTTTCTGGACACCGGCTAGTGTCCAGAAACTAAATGCGGATAGGGTCAGGAAAACCGCATTTAGTTTCTGGACACCGGCTAGTGTCCAGAAACTAAATGCGGATTGGGTCTGGGTAACCGCATTTAGTTTCTGGACACCGGCTAGTGTCCAGAAACTAAATGCGGATTGGGTCTGGGTAACCGCATTTAGTTTCTGGACACCGGCTACTGTCCAGAAACTAAATGCGGATTGGGTTTGGGAAACCGCATGGAGTTTCTGGACACCGGCTAGTGTCCAGAAACTAAATGCGGATTGGGTCTGGGTAACCGCATTTAGTTTCTGGACACCGGCTACTGTCCAGAAACTAAATGCGGATAGGGTCTGGAAAACTGCATTTAGTTTCTGGACACCGGCTATTGTCCAGAAACTAAATGCGGATTGGGTCTGGGTAACCGCATTTAGTTTCTGGACACTTGCTACTGTCCAGAAACTAAATGCGGATTGGGTTTGGGAAACCGCATGGAGTTTCTGGACACCGGCTAGTGTCCAGAAACTAAATGCGGATTGGGTCTGGGTAACCGCATTTACTTTCTGGACACCGGCTAGTGTCCAGAAACTAAATGTGGATTGGGTTTGGGAAACCGCATGGAGTTTCTGGACACCGGCTAGTGTCCAGAAACTAAATGCGGATTGGGTCTGGGTAACCGCATTTAGTTTCTGGACACCGGCTACTGTCCAGAAACTAAATGCGGATTGGGTTTGGGAAACCGCATGGAGTTTCTGGACACCGGCTAGTGTCCAGAAACTAAATGCGGATTGGGTTTGGGAAACCGCATGGAGTTTCTGGACACCGGCTAGTGTCCAGAAACTAAATGCGGATTGGGTCTGGGAACGGCATTTAGTTTCTGGACACCGGCTAGTGTCCGGCTGGTAACCGCATGGAGTTTCTGGACACCGGCTAGTGTCCAGAAACTAAATGCGGATTGGGTCTGAGTGACCGCATTTAGTTTCTGGACGCCGGCTACTGTCCGTGTCCAGAAACTAAATGCGGTTACTCAGACCAAATCCGCATTTACTTTAGTAGCAAGTGTCCAGAAACTTAATTCGGATTGGGTTTGGGAAACCGCATTTAGTTTCTGGACACCGGCTAGTGTCCAGAAATTAAATGCGGATGGGGTCTGGAAAACCGCATTTAGTTTCTGGACACCGGCTAGTGTCCAGAAACTAAATGCGGATTGGGTCTGGGTAACCGCATTTAGTTTCTGGACACCGGCTTCTGTCCAGAAACTAAATGCGGATTGGGTCTGGGTAAGTGCATTTCGTTTTCGGACACCGGCTACTGTCCAGAAACTAAATCCGAATTGGGTCTGGGTAACCGCATTTAGTTTATGGACACCGGCTAGTGTCCAGAAACTAAATGCGGATTGGGTCTGGGTAACCGCATTTAGTTTCTGGACACCGGCTACTGTCCAGAAACTAAATGCGGATTGGGTTTGGGAAACCGCATGGAGTTTCTGGACACCGGCTAGTGTCCAGAAACTAAATGCGGATTGGGTCTGGGTAACCGCATTTAGTTTCTGGACACCCGCCAGTGTCCAGAAATTAAATGCGGATAATGTCTGGAAAACCGCATTTAGTGACACCGGCTAGTGTCCAGAAACTAAATGCGGATTGGGTCTGGGTAACCGCATTTAGTTTCTGGACACCGGCTACTGTCCAGAAACTAAATGCGGATTGGGTCTGGGTAACTGCATTTAGTTTTTGGACACCGGCTACTATCCAGAAACTAAATCCGAATTGGGTCTGGGTAACCGCATTTAGTTTATGGACACCGGCTACTATCCAGAAACTAAATCCGAATTGGGTTTGGGTAACCGCGTTTAGTTTCTGGACACCGGATAGTGTCCAGAAACTAAATGCGGATTGGGTCTGGGTAACCGCATTTACTTTCTGGACACCGGCTAGTGCCCAGAAACTTAATGCGGATTGGGTTTGCGAAACCGCATGGAGTTTCTGGACACCGGCTAGTGTCCAGAAACTAAATGCGGATTGGGTCTGGGTAACCGCATTTAGTTTCTGGACACCGGCTAGTGTCCAGAAACTAAATGCGGATTTTGTCTGGGTAACCGCATTTAGTTTCTGGACACCGGCTACTGTCCAGAAACTAAATATGGATTGGGTTTGGGAAACCGCATGGAGTTTCTGGACACCGGCTAGTGTCCAGAAACTAAATGCGGATTGGGTCTGGGTAACCGCATTTACTTTCTGGACACCGGCTAGTGTCCAGAAACTAAATGCGGATTGGGTTTGGGAAACCGCATGGAGTTTCTGTACACCGGCTAGTGTCCAGAAACTAAATGCGGATTGGGTCTGGGTAACCGCATTTAGTTTCTGGACACCGGCTACTGTCCAGAAACTAAATGCGGATTGGGTTTGGGAAACCGCATGGAGTTTCTGGACACCGGCTAGTGTCCAGAAACTAAATGCGGATTGGGTCTGGGTAACCGCATTTAGTTTCTGGACACCGGCTAGTGTCCAGAAACTAAATGCGGATTTTGTCTGGGTAACCGCATTTAGTTTCTGGACACCGGCTACTGTCCAGAAACTAAATATGGATTGGGTTTGGGAAACCGCATGGAGTTTCTGGACACCGGCCAGTGTCCAGAAACTAAATGCGGATTGGGTCTGGGTAACTGCATTTAGTTGCTGGACACCGGCTACTGTCCAGAAACTAAATGCGGATTGGGTTTGGGAAACCGCATGGAGTTTCTGGACACCTGATAGTGTCCAGAAACTAAATGCGGATTGCGTCTGGGTAACCGCATTTAGTTTCTGGACACCGGCTACTGTCCAGAAACTGAATGCGGATTGGGTTTGGGAAACCGCATGGAGTTTCTGGACACCGGCTAGTGTCCAGAAACTAAATGCGGATTGGGTCTGGGTAACCGCATGGAGTTTGTGGACACCGGCTAGTGTCCAGAAACTAAATGCGGATTGGGTCTGGGTAACCGCATTTAGTTTCTGGACACCGGCTACTGTCCAGAAACTAAATGCCGCTACCCAGACCCAATCCGCATTTAGTTTCTGGACAGTAGCCGGTGTCCAGACCCAATCCGCATTTAGTTTCTGGACACCGGCTAGTGTCCGGCTAGTAACCGGATGGAGTTTCTGGACACCGGCTAGTGTCCAGAAACTAAATGCGGATTGGGTCTGGGTAACCGCATTGAGTTTCTGGACACCGGCTAGTGTCCAGAAACTAAATGCGGATTTTGTCTGGGTAACCGCATTTAGTTTCTGGACACCGGCTACTGTCCAGAAACTAAATATGGATTGGGTTTGGGAAACCGCATGGAGTTTCTGGACACCGGCTAGTGTCCAGAAACTAAATGCGGATTGGGTCTGGGTAACCGCATTTAGTTTCTGGACACCGGCTAGTGTCCAGAAACTAAATGCGAATTGGGTTTGGGTAACCGCGTTTAGTTTCTGGACACCGGATAGTGTCCAGAAACTAAATGCTTATTGGGTCTGGGTAACCGCATTTACTTTCTGGACACCGGCTAGTGTCCAGAAACTAAATGCGGATTGGGTTTGCGAAACCGCATGGAGTTTCTGGACACGGGCTAGTGTCCAGAAACTAAATGCGGATTGGGTCTGGGTAACCGCATTTAGTTTCTGGACACCGGCTACTGTCCAGAAACTAAATGCGGATTGGGTCTGGGTAACGGCATTTAGTTTCTGGACACCGGCTAGTGTCCGGCTAGTAACCGGATGGAGTTTCTGGACACCGGCTAGTGTCCAGAAACTAAATGCGGATTGGGTCAGGGAAAAGTGTCCAGAAACTAAATGCGGATTGGGTCAGGGAAACCGCATTTAGTTTCTGGACACCGGCTACTGTCCAGAAACTAAATGCGGATTGGGTCTGGGTGACCGCATTTAGTTTCTGGACGCCAGCTACTGTCCGTGTCCAGAAACTAAATGCGGTTACCCAGACCAAATCCGCATTTAGTTTAGTAGCAAGTGTCCAGAAACTTAATTCGGATTGGGTTTGGGAAACCGCATTTAGTTTCTGGACACCGGCTAGTGTCCAGAATTTAAATGCGGATAGGGTCTGGATTGGGTCTGGGTAACCGCATTTAGTTTCTGGACACCGGCTACTGTCCAGAAACTAAATGCGGATTGGGTCTGGGTAACTGCATTTAGTTTTTGGACACCGGCTACTGTCCAGAAACTAAATCCGAATTGGGTCTGGGTAACCGCATTTAGTTTATGGACACCGGCTAGTGTCCAGAAACTAAATGCGAATTGGGTCTGGGTAACCGCGTTTAGTTTCTGGACACCGGATAGTGTCCAGAAACTAAATGCGGATTGGGTCTGGGTAACCGCATTTAGTTTCTGGATACCGGCTACTGTCCAGAAACTAAACGCGGATAGGGTCTGGAAAACCGCATTTAGTTTCTGGACACCGGCTAGTGTCCAGAAACTAAATGCGGATTGGGTCTGGGTAACCGCATTTAGCTTCTGGAGAGCGGCTACTGTCCAGAAACTAAATGCGGATTGGGATTGGGAAACCGCATGGAGTTTCTGGACACCGGCTAGTGTCCAGAAACTAAATGCGTATGGGTCTGGGTAACCGCTTTTAGTTTCTGGACACCGGCTAGTGTCCAGAAACTAAATGCGGATTAGTTTAGTTTTAGTTTAGTTTATTGTCCCAATGTAATAACAAATATATAAGAACAAAAATATAAAAGTGTTTAAATATGCCTCCTAACATTTCCATGAAGTTATCCCTGCAATGCTGGATTAAACCTTGAAGCGGTAGAAGAGAATCCATGTAAAATGCCAGTCGGCTTACATATACATTATAAATTTAAAGACATTTACACATGCAATATAATTAAGACAATACGAATCTGCGAAGCCTAAGGGCTTTTCTGCAGAAGATTATACATACAATTTTTTAGCATACATTATTGAGTAATTCTTATAATAGATGGGAATATATAATAAATTGTGATTATTGTTAGATTTATTCGAGATTTATGTTGTTCAATAGTACATATTTCTTAATCTCCTTCTTTCTTATATGCACAGCATGAATGTTCCATAGGGCTCGTGGCAGTTGATTAAAGGTAGTTGGTACTGCAAAAGATAATTGTTTTTTTCCGTAGGTGTTGTGTATCCTTGGGATTTTAAGAAGACCTTCCGCTCTTTGTCTCGTGTTGACCTCATGATCAATTGGTTGTTTAAATCGATGATCGGAATACGTTTCATTTATTAAATTAAAGAGAAAAAGTTTTTTAATGGTTAATAAACTAAGATAATCTATTGAATGCTGACAATACCTCTCTCCAAATTTTGCCCGTAAAAGGATTTTAAATATTCTATTCTGGGCCCTCTGTACCTCCATTATCCTGTATTGCGCTGCGTTCCCCCATGCAATAATTCCGTACTGCTGTATCGACTCCACCAATGAGTAGTATGCTTGCTTTAGGACACTGAATGGGGTATAATTGCTCAGATGATAAAGAGCGTAAGTAGACTGCCGAAGTCGTTTGCATAGATACTTGATGTGGTGATCCCACTTAAAATTGTAGTCTACTTCAACTCCAAGGTATCTATATACGTCAACTGTGTCTATATAATCTGTGCAAGTATCCGTAAGGATCAAAGAATTTGGATTTTTGTGCAAACACTCAAAACTGTGGAACCGTATTTTGATTGGTGTACGAACTATATGGGGTGGCCGAATATGCATTACTTTGGTTTTTTTAACATTAATAATAAGTCCATTATCATGACACCAACGTACAATATTATCAAACTCAGATTGCATAGTCTGAGTAGCACGGTCTATATTTTTGTTGCTCACCACAATAGCCGTATCATCAGCATATTGGAATCCTATGCTATTTTGCAGTACTGATAGCATATCATTCACATAGATAATAAATAGTAGGGGTCCTAGGATAGATCCTTGTGGCACACCCAGTTCAACATTTTGCGGGTTACTGAAGCAGTTCGAAATTTTGACCTTAAACTTTCTGTCACATAGATAGCTAGCAAACCAATCCAATATTGCACCTCGGATGCCTATTTTTTCCAGTTTACTGATAGTTCGTTTATGACAAAGTGTGTCGAAGGCCTTTTTAAAATCAATAAAGATTACCAGCGAGTGATGGTTCTTATTTAAATTAGTGTTGATTATGTTTGCAAACTCTTTGAGTAGTTGGTTAACATTTCTGTTTCTCAAGAACCCATACTGATTTTCATTAATGATTTTATACTTGGCAATATAGTCTTGCAATCTGTTTGCCATTACTTCTTCCATTATCTTATCTATCACTGGTAGAATAGAGATTGGACGGTAGTTCGAAGGATCATCTTTTTTTCCTGATTTATATATGGGTCGAACTATTGCTATTTTGAGTGTCTTTGGGAACCGTCTTTCTTCCAATGACATGTTTACAAGCTGGGTAGTTACCGGTACTAAAGCATTGGCATTGTACTTGAAATCTTTAACTCTGATATTGTCTACCCCAGGAGACTTATTAACACTCATTTTGCTTATAATGTTGCGAATATCACCGTCCGATACATATTCTAGGAACATGGATTGAGTTACACTTGATTCGTTAAAATTTTGTGTTCTTAAGTCACATCTATGAATAATGGACTTAATTTCCTCCGAAAATTGCTTAGCGAATTTATTTGTTATGCTATCTATATTTGTATCTGATTGGAAGTTTCGAGTGATTATTTCATCAATATTGTTAGGCATTTTTCCTAAGATGTTATTTATTAGCCTCCAGGTATTCTTTGGATCTTTTCTGTATTCCGCAAATTTGTTCATGTAGTACTCTGATTTTACATTTTTTATTCTTTTATTGACGTAGTTACGGAAATTTTTGTATAAAGCTTCATAACTCTTGCACCTTCTATTGTTTCTCCATTTGTTATAAAGCTTATCTCTTTCCTTGCATAGATTTATTATTTCGACTGTCATCCATGGATTTTGTTGTTCTCTTTTTCTTATTCTGATATTTATACGAGATTTTTCATAGACTTTATTGAAAGTGTGGACAATCTTTTCATAAAAATCATCAACACTTGTTGCATCTTCTAAAATACTCCAGTCAATCGTCGATAGTAGTTCATTTACTCTATTTTCACTTAGTATAGTTTTTTGCAATGTCTTGCTATGGGAGTTAGTGTCTTTTGGTAAACCGCACATTAATGTGTAGTGATCCGATACGTTTGTTTCCACAATAGCTGCATAGATTTTATCATATGAACTTCTTAATAAACAGTGATCGATAGTAGTGCTTGAACCTCTATTTAGATCAACTCTTGTATTAGAAAGAGCTAAGTTTTGTAGGCCTTTGGAATTGATCATCTCTAAATATCTCGCTGTGTTTAATTCTTCATCTACCTGAACATCTATGTTTATATTTATGTCTCCCATAACTATGATATTTTGTCTTGCGTTGATTGAGTTTATGTGATTTTCCAATTCTTCGATGAAGTTGCTTTCACTCAGCTTTGGTGGTCGATAAATTGCTAATATGTTTAGTTCTTTTTCGATTACTTTGATTTGAATCTGTATGTTTTCGTAGTGCGTAGTATTATAATCAATTTTTTCATAAGATATTTCTTTTCTTACATACAGTGCAATTCCACCGCCATTTCTATTTTGTCTGTTTACGAATTCTGCGTTGAACCCGTCTAGCTGATAAAAACAGTTCTCCTCATCACAAATATTGGTTTCAGCCAAAATAATTATTTTTACAAAACGAATTACGCTCTTAATGTTATACATAAATAAATCCCAATTTTTCCTTAGTGACCTAATATTTAAATATACACATAGAAATTCTAAATTTTCCATCTCATTATTGTTGGTGTCATTAAACGTATTATGTACCCTATAATTGATAGTTGACATTTGAACACACTCATTTGCATAGGCATCATTGATGTCAGCCATATTAGTGATATCGATTTGTTCTGTTGTTTTGACGTGTGACAGAGATCGGTATTATGCTATTTTGTTTACGTCGTCGACATCAGCGATTCGCAGAACTGTTGTGCCTTCGTCTTTGCGTGCCAGAATTTTACCATCTCTGATCCACACAAACTTCCAAGCAACAGTCCTGGCTTTTGTTTTCGCTTGCCATAATAGTTGTTTGTTCGCTGCCGTTAGCTGGCTGTTTATGTAGACCTTGCTGTTTAAAATTTCGGTTTTTTTACTTTCGCTGATGTCGTGCAAATTCAGGTTTAGTTTAGCATTCTTCACTAATAGCGGGCCTTTTACTTTGGCAAAGTGTATCATTTTTTCTTTGCACATTGAATTTGTGAACGATACAACTATTTTTGGTGCTTTTGTGTTTTGTTTTGTGTTCAAGCGGTAGACATTATCAATATCGGTATTATTTATGTCGGTACCAATTGCTCTTGCTACTTCGGTTACCATTTCTGTTAATTTTTCACCTCTTGTGTATGGTACATTTGTTATTTCGATATTGTTTTTGATTATTTGTTGTTCCATTCTGTTTATTTGTCTTTGCATGTTTAATATTATTGTGTCTTTATATTCGCATTGTGATTTTAACTCGTTGATCTGTCCTGTCAGTGCATGCAAGAGTTCATTGTTTTTGTTGATTGTCTGCGTCATGTCATCGTACCCCTTTGATAGAAACTCCACCGATCTTAAGTATTCCTTCAGCGTTTCCTTAATATCTGTGATGTCTTTTTTAACATCAGCGCTGAGTACTTCAGCAGAGCTAACATTTTCGTTTCTCTCTGCAGGTCTATCTTCTCGAGGAGTTTGATCCAGAAACTCCATGCGGTTTCCCAAACCCAATCCGCATTTAGTTTCTGGACAGTAGCCGGTGTCCAGAAACTAAATGCGGTTACCCAGACCCAATCCGCATTTAGTTTCTGGACACTAGCCGGTGTCCAGAAACTAAATGCGGTTACCCAGACCCAATTCGGATTTAGTTTCTGGATAGTAGCCGGTGTCCAAAAACTAAATGCAGTTACCCAGACCCAATCCGCATTTAGTTTCTGGACACCGGCTACTGTCCAGAAACTAAATGCGGATTGGGTCTGGGTAACGGCATTTAGTTTCTGGACACCGGCTAGTGTCCAGAAACTAAATGCGAATTGGGTCTGGGTAACCGCGTTTAGTTTCTGGACACCGGCTAGTGTCCAGAAACTAAATGCGGATTGGGTCTGGGTAAATGCGTATGGGTCTTCGGTTACCCAGACCCAATCCCCATTCAGTTTCTGGACACTATCTGGTGTCCAGAAACTAAACGCGGTTACCCAAGCCCAAACCCAGAAACTCCATGCGGTTTCCCAAACCCAATTAGCATTTAGTTTCTGGACAGTAGCCGGTGTCCAGAAACTCAATGCGGTTTCCCAGACCCAATCCGCGGTGATGCGGTTATCCAGTGCGGTTATCCAATGCGGTTATCCAGACCCAATCCGCCGGTGTCCAGAAACTAAATGCCGTTACCCAGACCCAATCCGCATTTAGTTTCTGGACAGTAGCCGGTGTCCAGAAACTAAATGCGGATTGGGTCTGGGTAACCGCATTTAGTTTCTGGACCCCGGCTACTGTCCAGAAACTAAATGCGGATTGGGTTTGGGAAACCGCATGGTGTTTCTGGACACCGGCTAGTGTCCAGAAACTAAATGCGGATTGGGTCTGGGTAACCGCATTTAGTTTCTGGACACCGGCTAGTGTCCAGAAACTAAATCCGGATTAAGTCTGGGTAACCGCATTTAGTTTATGGAAACCGGCTAGTGTGCAGAAACAAAATGCGAATTGGGTGTGGGTAACCGCGTTTAGTTTCTGGACACCGGATAGTGTCCAGAAACTGAATGGGGATTGGGTCTGGGTAACCGCATTTAGTTTCTGGACAGTAGAAAGTGTCCAGAAACTAAATGCGGTTACCCAGACCCAATCCGGACACTATCCGGACACTAGCCGGTGTCCAGAAACTAAATGCGGTTTCCCAAACCCAATCCGCATTTAGTTTCTGGACACGGGCTACTAAACTAAATGCGGATTTGGTCTGGGTAACCGCATTTAGTTTCTGGACACGGACAGTAGCCGGCGTCCAGAAACTAAATGCGGTCACCCAAACCCAATCCGCACTTAGTTTCTGGACAGTAGCCGGTGTCCAGAAACTAAATGCGGTTTCCCTGACCCAATCCGCATTTAGTTTCTGGACACTAGCCGGTGTCCAGAAACTCCATGCGGTTTCCCAAACCCAATCCGCATTTAGTTTCTGGACAGTAGCCGGGGTCCAGAAACTAAATGCGGTTATCCAGACAAAATCCGCATTTAGTTTCTGGACACCGGCTACTGTCCAGAAACTAAATGCGGATTGGGTCTGGGTAACCGCATTTAGTTTCAGGACAGTAGCCGGTGTCCAGAAAATAAATGCGGTTTTCCAGACCAAATCCGCATTTCGTTTCTGGACAGTAGCAAGTGTCCAGAAACTAAATGCGGTTACCCAGACCCAATTCGCATTCAATTTCTGCACACTAGCCGGTGTCCATAAACTAAATGCGGTTACCCAGACCCAATCCGGATTTAGCTTCTGGTCACTAGCCGGTGTCAGAACGTCGAAATGGTTAACGGCATTTAGTTTCTGGACACCGGCTAGTGTCCAGAAACTAAATGCGGATTGGGTCAGGGTAACCGCATTTAGTTTCTGGACACCGACTACTGTCCAGAAACCAAATGCGGATTGGGTCTGGGAAACCGCATTTAGTTTCTGGACACCGGCTACTATCCAGAAACTAAATGCGGATAGGGTCTGGAAAACCGCATTTAGTTTCTGGACACCGGCTACTGTCCAGAAACTAAATGCGGATTGGGTCTGTTTAACTGCATTTAGTTTTTAGACACCGGCTACTGTCCAGAAACTAAATCCGAATTGGGTCTGGGTAACCGCATTTAGTTTCTGGACACCGGCTACTGTCCAGAAACTAAATCCGAATTGGGTCTGGGTAACCGCATTTAGTTTCTGGACACCGGCTACTGTCCAGAAACTAAATGCGTATGGGTCTGGGTAACCGCTTTTAGTTTCTGGACACCGGCTACTGTCCAGAAACTAAATGCGGATTGAGTTTGGGAAACCGCATGGAGTTTCTGGACACCGGCTAGTGTCCAGAAACTAAATGCGGATTGGGTCTGGGTAACCGCATTTAGCTACTGGAGAGCGGCTACTGTCCAGAAACTAAATGCGGATTGGGTCTGGGTTGGGGAAACTCCATGCGGTTTCCCAAACCCAATCCGCATTTAGTTTCTGGACAGTAGCCGGTGTCCAAAAACTAAATGCGGTTACCCAGACCCAATCCGCATTTAGTTTCTGGACACTAGCCGGTGTCCAGAAACTAAATGCGGTTACCCAGACCCAATTCGGATTTAGTTTCTGGACAGTAGCCGGTGTCCAGAAACTAAATGCGGTTTTCCAGACCCTATCCGCATTTAGTTTCTGGATAGTAGCCGGTGTCCAGAAACTAAATGCGGTTTCCCAGACCCAATCCGCATTTGGTTTCTGGACAGTAGTCGGTGTCCAGAAACTAAATGCGGTTACCCTGACCCAATCCGCATTTAGTTTCTGGACAGTAGCCGGTGCGGATTGGGTTTGGGAAACCGCATGGAGTTTCTGGACACCGGCTAGTGTCCAGAAACTAAATGCGGATTGGGTCTGGATAACCGCATTTAGTTTCTGGACCCCGGCTACTGTCCAGAAACTAAATGCGGATTGGGTTTGGGAAACCGCATGGAGTTTCTGGACACCGGCTAGTGTCCAGAAACTAAATGCGGATTGGGTCTGGGTAACCGCATTTAGTTTCTGGACACCGGCTACTGTCCAGAAACTAAATGCGGATTGGGTTTGGGAAACCGCATGGAGTTTCTGGACACCGTCTAATGTCCAGAAACTAAATGCGGATTGGGCCTGGGTAACCGGATTTAGTTTCTGGACACCGGCTACTGTCCAGAAACTAAATGCGGATTGGGTCTGGGTAACGGCATTTAGTTTCTGGACACCGGCTAGTGTCGGTGCCGGTGTCCAGAAACTAAATGCGGTTTCCCTGACCCACTCCGCATTTAGGCGTGTTTAGATGTGTATTATCGGAATCCAAAGTCTGGAGTGGATCCGACGACATCGAATTTTTCACCAAAAAAAATCTAAATCGCGCAAATGATAAAAAAAAAAAAAAAAAAGAAGTTTGTGGCTGAACCCGATGCCCCTGCTCGCTTTTACAATCACAGATGAAGAATAGCTTTTTACTTAAATCTGACTCGAGCATCAAATCCACATCCAACTACATAAGTATTTGTATTTAAGTACTTGAGCAGTAACTTCAAATACATGAGCAAAAAATAATGTGAATTTTTATTTTAAATTGATATTCGTCATTAAACATTGTTTTATCACCTTATCACCAAAGAAACAACGAAAATTCATGGGCACTACTGTGGTATTGTAACACTTTTGGGAGCTCATAAAAAAGCAAATTTCCAATCTGACATTTCACAGCTGTAGAGTGAAAATTTTATTCTTATCCATCCCAACCTCTTGCTGATGCATTTCCTTCATTCGTGACTTTAATTGAATAATCTTTAAGCAAAAAATAATTACAATGAGTTTTCTTAAATACGGATCGCGTTTATTCATGATTAACTTACTCCCCCTTGATCCGAAGGAGAATGACAACCTCTCCAAAGATTCGAAAACGTACAAAGCCTTTCTGGACCGGCCACCGTCAAAGGAAACTGGATTTGAACGTCTTAAGGATATGTTTTCAATCGAGTAAGGATGAATTTAATCTGCCCTTCCGATAACATATTACTTTGATGAACATTTCACAGTGAATTTGGAGGCATATCAAGTGAATTAAATTCAGTTTATCAAGCTGGCTTCCTGGGATTCCTCATGGGTGCTCTGTATGGAGGATTCATTAACTCGCGCACATCCTACGAGGACTTCATGAATAACAATCAAGCTTCAGCATTTAAGTCACATTTAGATGCTAAGGTAAGTGTGGCGCCTCTCGAAAGAATGGATCGAGATTTATGAAATGCCGACCTCTTTCAGCGGAAACTTCAAAACGAGTTCACTGTGAGCTTTGCTAAAGGAGCATTCAAATGGGGATGGCGCGTGAGTCTGTTCACCACATCTTACTTGTATGAAAATGCTTGAGGTATCATTAAGGTCAAATCTCATGTGACATCTTCTTGTTTTAGTGGCATCATAACCCTCATTTCTGTGTACAGGGAGAAGTCGTCGATCTACGAGTACCTTGCTGCGGGAAGTATAACAGGTATCCATTGAAGGCTTTCAATTGCGCTATTTATTGGGTCGTAAAATCAATCATTTTTTTTTTTAGGCGCACTTTACAAAACAAGCATGGGTCTGAGGGGCATGGCAGCAGGTGGTATCATTGGTGGGGGCTTAGGTGGCATAGCTGGTCTTGCTTCTCTGGCCCTACTTAAGCTTTCCGGCACATCGATGGAAGAAATGCGATATTGGCAATACAAATGGCGTCTAGATCGAGATGAATCGGTGAGAGAAGCTTTCAAATCTCAAATAGACACGAAATCCGATGTTGTTCTGCATCACGACGCCAAACTGGGCGAAGACGCGGCTAACATTTCGCTGGATTCAATTAAATAAGAAATCCACGGGACACAGTGATTAAATGTAGAATTGAAAAATATATTGCTAACCTCATGCAGAGGCATATACAAATAACACGAAATAAAGGACGAGAACACAAGAAATTAAGAAACAAAGCGCGGTTCTTCCACTCAACCGATACGAAATAAAATGCTATGCGGGGTTAAATGCGAGCGAGAGGTTCACTGATGCACGAATAGACTCTTCAATCGTCTTGCTGGGGCCTGGTCATACGTTTTGCCCCACGATTCGGTGGTCCTTTTGGCTTGGCAAACGCAGGTCGATGTAAAATTTTCTTTGGGTGCAGCTCGTCCTGCAGGAAGTCCTCGACTAACTCGGATCCACTATCGATTTCCAGCTGAAATGGAAAGAATTTAATTCAAAGCACGAGCCACATGACCAGTTGTTCGGGTCTAACTTTTTTGGCGATTTCAACACCGAGCGAATGCAAAGTCTCCAGAAACGGTGCTTTGCAGCTGGAGTACATCATCCTCTCACGCACTGAGCACGAGTAGCCCGGCATCGAGTAAATGAACACAAATGACTCCATGTAGTCCCCCTCGTGCGTGTGCTTGAACATGAAGAGGTGGTAGCGTGCATGATCCTCGGGTACATTAGCGGGAAGCTCTTCTAACGAAATATTTGCAGCTTTCACAAGGTGAATTTTCTCCTCCTGCAAAGAAAGTCCGATAAGATATCAGCTTTAGCAATATGAATGACTCACCTCCAATTCAATGCGAAACTGCAGATATCCATAGGACCCCGCAACAGCATCTCTTATAGCATCAACGGCTGCCTCCGTCAGTGGGCAAGAGATACCGCCCAACGTTTGATGCCTTGTGTCCGTGCTTATGTCCGTGTTGACTTCAGTCTTTTTCAGTTCCTGCAGTTCTTCCTCTCGCATTGTTAACGGTGCTGGGGCAGCAAATTCCTTCTTATTCTTATAGTATCCCTTCAACGTAGTCTCTTGCAAGGTGGTCGCGTGCAGCTCCTCAGTGATGTGAGCTGAACCGAATTCCGATTTAAGTGTCGCCTTCGTTGATGCGTAAACCATTTTTTGCCGCACACTTGCCGTATCCGGCACCCAACTGATGAGCAACCATGCATGACCAAGCGAGGTTTTACTATCCAACCGATATAGTATATAACACGGAACAGACTCTTCAATGAATGGTTCAATGAGTTTGTCATAGTCCTTCTCCCAATCTTTTTTCACATCATGAATGCCAGAGCAAGTGAGTTCCTCTAAAACAAGTAAAAGGATTGCTGATGACTTAACGATTGGAACGAATTGAGAATTGATACCTACCATTCTCTATTGAAACTTTAACAACTCTCACTTTACCGTTCTTACTTTTACTGAACACTTTCAAGAGCTTATCGTTTGCTGTGAAGGGAGAGGGTTTCTTTGTTTAGTATTTGTATGGAGGAGTGTTACATTGGTTTCAAGTGGACACACCTTTTATTCCAGTTTGGTGGGACATATTGCACGTTTTATAACAACAAAATATATATATGTACTTAGTTATAAGATTTGGCTCCTGAGCAAAAATATATAATGAAATAAATCGGGATTAGTCAGAAGAATTTTGACAGCCGATAACGAGAAATTTTGTGACTGTATTTATTTTTGTTTTTTGACAACACTCCAATATGTCTCCATCTCCAATATGATTATGATCCATTCACAATGGTGTAATTTTATTGAATTTTATAATGAACATTTTATAAAAAACAAATGAAACAGCAATTTATGGTTGGTGGCAATTGAGAGATATATGGGACGTACGTAGGCTTATGTTAACTTACGCAAATTGCACAAAAATGATGCATTGTGACCGTAATGGTCACTTCGGTCACTTTCTAATGAGTTCGTTCACTTTTGCTTCAGTAATGAAGTAAGAGCAATTTGTGTCACTCCCTACGTACGTAAATGGCTGCTGGTATCATAATGTTGCTTAAGTTCCGAAAAGTCCCAGTGGCCAATTGGGGGCTTACTTTTACGAACGTCCATTATGTCTGGGCCCTTATTCTCTCACAAGGGGAGGGAACCTACGACTCTGAACGGGTAAGTTTGAGAAGCTTTTTCTGGAGTCTCAATACTCTCAAGATATTGGCAGTGACTAGTGGATCCATAAGTAATGAATGTTACTTGTCGGGAATCGAAGACGAGTTTTCTCCTTACACAAATTTTAAGAACCAAGTCAAATTCACAATAGAGCGCATCCATATTCCACCTGTGCGCATTTGGCAACTCAATCGCACTTGTTTTTTGTTTCTTCTTTTTTTTGTTTGATTATTTTGTGTAGAAATGTCTTTTTAACTCTCCACGAAATACGTCCAACCAACTACAACTACCACTGTCATGGCGTAATTGCTGCGGCTAGTTAGATTTTTTGGGTTTCTGTTCGCTAAATTACACACAAGTTCCATTGAAAGATGAGTGATTTCTTTAAATCCGCAATGGGTTACTTTAGCCCAGCACCAAATGGTGATTGTGATAATGAATTCATTGGGCATACTGTCGAAATCGGTGCAGTTAAACTACGAATAAAACGAGTAATCGCCGAAGGTAAAGTGAAGGTTTTCATCATTTTTTTTTTCCATCAATTTCTTCATCAATTCTCAATCTGCCCGTGATAGTAATGTGTTAACGTGAAAAAAGTGTGCATTCTTTTGTTTTGGTACAGCCTTTTCTTTGTTTTCCATTGAAGAGGCTGTAAAATTCCATAGAAAATTCGTGTGTATTTTGCAAATTTTTGCTTGCGTAGATCCGATGAAGTACATATGAGTGTTTTCGTGTGTGTTTTTTTTCTTTTTCTTGTGTTATCTGACCAACATTTGATGTCCTTTGTTATTAATCAATAAACAGTAATCAGCTGCTGGGTGGAAATTGATTTTTGTTTGATGGTTCTACTTGTGATTTTGTAGGTGGTTTCGCATTCGTTTATGTGGCACAAGATGTTCAAAGCGGAAAGGAATACGCCCTCAAAAGACTCATTGGTGCTGATAAGCAGGCATGCAGCAATATTATCAACGAGATAAATATACACAAGCAATTATCTGGACATCCCAACATTGTTGGGTTCATTGGTGCAACGTTTATTGATAAAACAAGTGGTCAACAAGGAAGGGCTGAATATTTGCTGGTTACCGAACTATGCAAAGGTTAGTTTTGCATTTATGACTTTTTGTTGGCATGACTAAGACTAAAGACCGTTTGCGGTGTAGGTGGATCATTGGTTGATTGTTTGGGTAGTGCCATGGATCCTGCACTGGTGCTGCGGGTGTTCTATCAGGCGGCAAAAGCTGTAGGACATTTGCACGCTCAAAGCCCACCAATAACTCATCGGGATATCAAAGTTTGTACTGCGAAACATAGTTCGTACATTGTAATCCATTCATAATTGTGCTTGCAGATAGAAAACTTTCTTCTGGGAAACGACTGTCAGTTGAAGTTGTGTGATTTTGGTTCAGCGACAACGCAAACGTACGCACCAAGCATAGAATGGGGTTCTCAGCAAAGGAACACATTGGAGGATCAGGTAAATATGTTACATACCTGTCATGCGACGGTCGTGATTTTTCTGTGGCTAGTTGTGTGAGCGGTTTTCACGATCGTCTACTTTCTATTCCAACGGTCGGTATGCTTATTATAATAAATTTCTCTTTCAGCTGACTACAGTGACAACGCCGATGTACAGATCTCCCGAGATGCTGGACACATGGAACAACTACGAAATTGGTCCCAAACTAGACGTTTGGGCTTTGGGGTGTGTTTTATATTGTCTGTGCTTCCAAAAACATCCATTCGAGGATTCGGCGAAGCTACGTATCGTCAACGGAAACTTTGCTCTTCCTCCGGACTCAAGATACGTCTGTTTCCATGATGTCATCAAGGGATGTCTCACAGTCAATCCATCAAACAGATTCAATGTGACGACGATTCTAGATCGTCTAGCAGCAATTTCTGAGACCAAAAATTGGTCACTGAAAGGCACCATTGAGCTTGTGGTAAGCACCAATCCTTTCACACAATAACCACAGTCATGAATGCATTTTCCTGCAGGGAAAACCAATTGTAACACCACCAAGTGGATCTCCAGATCACAGCCCATCGCACACGAATGGGCCAGCACGTTCAACTCAACCATCACGACCTCCACCGCCTAGACCGTCGAACTCGCCGAATCTGTCTACTCCGTACTCAGACAACAACCCTTCGGATAGCATTCCCCAGCAACAGCAGCGTCCAGCAAGACCACCACCAGCGGCGAATAATTTGCACTACAACTACCAGCCTCAAGGTCAGGCACAAGCTGCTTCCACCGCGGCTGGTGCAGCACAAACGGGCAGTTTGTTCTCATCCATACGCGGTGGAGCCGGCAGTTTCCTCAAAAACCTAAAGGACACTTCCTCAAAGGTGATGCAAACCATGCAGCAGACAATCGCACGAGCCGATATCGACATTAGTTATATCACCTCGAGGGTTCTTGTGATGCCGTGTCCATCGGAAGGTTTCGAATCGGCCTACAAGACAAATAACATCGAAGATGTGCGCTTGTCGATAGAGAGTCGCTATCCTCCGGCAAAGGTGAGCGTTTACAATTTCGGCAATCGAAGCTGTCCCCGTTTACCGCCCCCAGTGCGAACAGTCGAGGCATGCTCAATTTACTCGTGCCCCCTGTCGAAGGCCCCAAATGTGCAGGGAATGTTCTCTGTCGCCGAGGACATGTATGGGTTCCTCTCGGCGGACCCAAAAAGTATTGTTATCATTCAGACCAGTGACAGTGGTGGGTGCAGTGCAGCGACAATGGTGTGCGCTTTACTGATGTACAGTGGACTTATCGCCGAGCCGGAAGATGCGGTCCAGGTGTTCGCCGTGAAGAGACATCCGATCAATCTAAGGCCATCGGAATTCCGTTACTTGTATTATTTGGGCGACATCCTCAGGACAATCCCGCATCTGCCGCACTATAAAACGGTGAATGTAGTGTCGCTTGCATGTCAGCCGGTACCACGAATGACAAAGGCTCGTGATGGCTGCAGAATGTACATTGAAGTCTACTGCAACGAACGCCTGATGCTGAACACAGTGCAGGACTATGAGAAAATGAGGTAAATCCAATTTGGTTTTCCCTTTCTTTCTCAATGATTAATGTTTCGTTTTTAGGTTATATTTGGCTGGGACAGGAAAAATTGTTCTCCCAATCAATCTTACAGTGTGCGGGGACATCACCGTCAGCCTTTATCATGCCCGCAACGCACTGAAGGGTATGGGACGTCCGCAAGGCTTGAAAATATGTCAATTACAGTTAAACACTGGCTTCATCCCCGAGCAAGAAACCCTCATCACGTACACAGCAAATGACTTGGATGAATTGCCCGATCAGGAGCATGTCCCGTCAAATTTCACTGTTTCCCTGTCAATCGTTGTGACAGAGAACGAGAGTCGACCATCAAAGAATCCACCGTGGGTGCCAGCGAAACCAAAACGTAATCCTATAAATCTGTTCAGTTCACAACTCGAATACGATGAAATGGTGGACAACTTTGGTAAGTCGATACGAAGCACGAACCCGTCTTGTCCTCCTCTCACCAGCATGTTTACAGTGACAAAACCAACTTCAAAACCTCGACCAGATCCGGATAGAGAAAACCATCCACCTCCGGCACGGCCAGCACCGCCGATACCACACGTAGAACCGATGGCTCGTCACTCATCCACACCGCCTTTAGTAATGCCCGACATAACGGAACACAACGAGCCAATGCGAAATAGTTCATCACCAGGGCCACCAGTTGATTTACTCAACTTGGGTGGACCTCAGCCGACATCACATGAGCCGCCACCTCAGCAACCATCAGCAAAAGATACCAGCTTCGACCTGCTCGGTTCATTTGACTCTGGTGATATACGTTCAGCCACGATTCCAGATATTTTAGGTAAACTTTTTCTAACTTCAAGCTAACCAAGAGCTCTGGCCGACTAAACCTGTTTCTCGCCCAGATAACACTCAATCAAAATCAACGGCAGGACTAGATGATATATTTGGATCGTTGAGCTCAACGCCTGCTCCAGCTTCGGCGGACTTTAGTTTAGATTTCAATGCATTTGCAGCGACAACAGCGCCAACTCCAAATCCTACGGTTCCATTAAGTTTTCCACGTCCAGCTGCACCAACAACAGCACCATTCCCTGGTGCTGGCAGTTCCAGTCAAGTTCCCAGTAAAGAAACATCACCACAGCAGGTATGTGAATCCGTTCGATTTATCGAGGGAAAATATTCAATAAATCAACAACAATGCACTCCGCCTTCTCATTAGTTGGCAGGCAAATTGGCAACATTCGGGCAAAAGTGTTCATTTTAATATCAATTTCATTTGTTTCTACGTAACTGCTTGCTTAGCTCTATTAATATCTAATAAAAGAAAATAAACCACACCGAACTCTCGGTAACATTTTAATTCCAGTCAAAAGATCCTTTTGCGGATATAGCAAATTTAGCATCCGGCTTGAATATAAACTTCAATCCAAGCACACTTAGTAACAACCGTACACCTGGCACAACACCAGTAGCAAACAGTCCTTATGCAACGCAATTCTCAAGCCCAACACACAATTATGCACGAAGTGGTGCCGCAACAACACCCTTAAATCCATCAAATCCATCACCATCACATAATGTTAAATCACCCAACGGTGGAATCGGTGGACAATTCCCTAGTCAGTCCACCCCAACACCCCAAGCACCGACGCCATCACAACCACCAGCATCGTCTAACAGTCGACCAGACTATAGCAGATCTCATTTCGAACCGAAATCACAGCCAAATGCGACACCAAAAAATGCTGACATTTTTGCGGACATTCTTGGCGAGCAGGGCTACAAGTTTGGCAGTAAAATGCACCAAGGTCCTCGATCGATCAATGAAATGCGAAAAGAAGAGCTAGTCAAAGATATGGATCCCGACAAATTGAGAATCATGGAATGGGTAAGTGTTGAAGAGTTCATCAAATGGCATCTGTTTGTCATTTCTTTCATTTTTTAGACGGAAGGCAAGAAGAATAATATTCGTGCTCTTTTGTGCTCAATGCACACGGTGCTGTGGACGGATGCGAAATGGAAAAAGTGTGACATGTCAACGCTCATTACGCCCTCGGATGTGAAAAAGGCTTATCGTCGGGCATGTCTGGCGGTGCATCCGGATAAAGTGAGTGCTAAACATTTCCTCTTTACTTACTTACAGCGATAAGTTCTGTTCGTTACTGTTTCGTTGACGATAAACGAAAGCATTTAATTGAATGACCCTTATTCGTCATTGCGGAGAACAAATGATATTAATCACATACGCCAACTCATCGTATGTATGTACCCCGTTTTCAGGGCTACCCTGATTAGCTGATTATGTCACGCAGAAACTGAAAACAATTGTAAGACCGTTGATATGAGAATGTGTAATTGCTGACCTTCCTGACAAATGCTGAGCTTTGAAGTAAAAATGTGTAATATATCCGAAAAAGTCCTTAACTCAAGAATGGTCTAAGATGGCAGAGATATTCAAACACTTCACTAACCTGTCCGGGATTTTGTTTGTCTGAACTTTTAACACCACACTGGATCACTCAGACACAAAAAAAAACTGCTCCATTGTTCTAGCCGGAATCAACCCACATTTACTGAAATTTCTTGCTCTTCCGGAGGAAGATGAGCAGGCGCTTCTGTGATGAGGAGGTTACATCATCAGCTCTCAGCTCATCAGTACCGAATAGCTGCCACCTGATCAGAGCAAAGGCAGGGCAGTGGCAGAGGAAGTGCTCGGCAGTGTCGTCGTCGTCTTTTCCACAGGCGTCGCAGAGTGTTGCATTGCTTAGGCCAAGCACATTTAGGTGTTATTACGCCCTAAGTCGGCTGCAGTCTTTTCTGCCAAGATATAACAAGAACGATATAACGAACTTACAGATTTTAGGGAGCATGCGCTTGATTTGTCCAAATCCTGGAGAGTCGTGCCATCTCTGGTTGTGCTCTCGAGATGCCCAACAATCAATGGAACTGTAACCATGGGCGCAGGTAATCCCAGCGCAGGTTCGGGTTTAAAGAGTGATCTGATCCTTGCCTAGCAAGTTCTTCAGTGATCTCATTTTTAGTGGTGGCTCGGGATACAGACTGCCAACCAAATTCAAAGAGCAACTATCCGGAAAGAAAGGGTTAAAGGGTTGCGTAAAGCCTTAAGCACAGCTTAGCTGTCGCTACAGACACAATTACTCCGCCCCTTCCACCTGTTCTTCACAATATAGTTGGTGGCCCTTAAGGATCGCTTATGTTTCCGCTTGGAAAACCGACGCAAATTTACCTAACGAGGTGTGCAGTGTTGTCGCCGTCCACGAAGGCGCCAGCGCCCAGACCCATTATTGGGCTTGGAGCCGTTCGTGAAGATTCGACTGCAGACCTTTCCTCGCTCAGATTCTGGCCGGAACCAGTCCCGAGTACGGGGAAAGTCAGCTTCGTATGTATGTTCGCGCAGGTGGAGTACTAGTGTCCGTGCGTCAGACTGCATATCCATAAGAGTGTGGTCAAAGAAAATGCGGTGCGCAAGGTCATCGAAACTCCAGTACGAGTTGAACCAAAGACCACTTATTTGTAAGCGGAAAATAGCCTCTAGAGTGCACAGCATAATGTGGATATCAAAATATCAAGGGGGTTGAGGTGAATAGTAGTTGGAAAGAATCATTATGAGTACGAACTTTACGAAAGGCTAGATTCACAGACAGATAGCACATGTCTATGGAGAAATTCATCCTTCCGGGGAAAGGTTACAAAGTTCGATTTGATTGCGCGAAATGTTACCGATGAGAATCACGTGACATATCGTTCGGTGCGGTCTATATCGTCTGCTAACTTGTCAGTTCTGCAATCGCTCTGACATTGTATTTATACCGAAGTTTCGGTCTTCCTTAGGTTCCCGAAGCAGCAGACTAGGATTCAAATACCATACTAACTGTAGTCGTTCTGTCAAACCAACCAAATTTTGCCTTCCGGACAACATGTAGATCTTGGTACTGCTCGTATAGTTCGCGGATATGTTTTCTCCTCCACATGACCAAAAGACACTTCTGCAAGTCTAAAAATATCATCTCCTTTACCAGATCGAAGAAATCACACGATTCCGAAATGCGGTGTAGGTTTCGAACCGCTCGGAAGACCTTGAACCGAATGGAACAGCACGGTGCATTGCGGGTGTGTTCGGCCTTCGGTCATGACATCGAATAGTTCCTTGCGATTAATGCAGTCGTATGCGACTTTAGAATCGATACTCGCGCGTCGCGTAGTAGGTACCACACTTGATTTAAAGCGTCATGCAACAGAACCAAAATCCGAAATCCAACTAGGTATATCCGTGTACTACAACTAAGTTTGAACAAAAATAATGTTCACGTGTATGTGCAAAGACGGTGGGGGGGGGGAGGGGAGGGGGGGGGGGTTGCAGAAACTACAACGTATTGCTTGTCTTGTAATAACAGGTGCCATGCGCACCTGCCCTACAACAGCTCTAGAAGCTATAGTCCGGGCTAACTCCCTTACCAATCTTCATTAGGAAGATAGCTGCTAGATATGCCATCAAACTGCAGCTTGAGTATAATTATAAACCACGTAACTTCGCAGGTCACCTCGGCATACTCAACTCGATTCCCACTAGAGACATGTTTTGTACAATGCCGGATATAGTGGTCAGGCAACACTGTTTCGGAAGGCTTTTCGAAGTTCAAATATTGGACTGCGCAAGCTGGTATGGTGTCCCAGCACAAGACCCTAGAAGTCTGGTACACAGACGGATCAAAGATGGAATCCGGAGTGGGAGCAGGAGTCCTTGGACCAAACTCAATGATCTCCGCACCAATGGTCGTATCCTACAGTGTTTCAAGTGGAAATCCACGCCATCGAGATCTGCGTCAGACAAAAAAACCTCCACAATGACATTAAGGGCGCTAATATATTGATATTCTTAGACAGTCAAGCAGCACTTAAGACACTCTCATCTAACCTTTTAGACAATCCCTTGCCAGACACAATAAAGTGAAACTTGGCTGGGTTCCCTGGACACGGGGGGATTGCAGGCAACGAATCCGCAGATGAGCTAGCGAGTGCTGGCTCGGTATTCGCATTCATCGGTCCTGAACCGTACTGTAATGTCAATTGGACAGCAGTCACAACTCTGATTAACGAATGGGAAAACAAACTTCGCCTAGAGCAGTGGACACATGGTCTAAGACTATGACTCTAAGACTAAGACTCAATCCAAACGTTTAATCAGGCCCTATTCATATAAGGTAATACTCAATCTTAGTAAGGAAAGCATAAGATTGCTAACAAGCTTTCTTACCGGCCATTGTAGCCTGAACTCCAACTTAACAATTTCAACCTGTTTCAAGACAAGGTCTGTCGGCTCTGCGGCTCGAGGATGAAACTTCTGAGCACATTTTGTGCGAATGTCCGGCACTAATATGGTTAAAAAACGCATCTTCTTCTTAACTATAAAGCAGAAAGTTTGTGTGTCTGACCGACAAAGGCTCCGAAACTACACGTCGCGGAGCTCTGAAATTTTCAACAAAAATCAGTGACAATTTTTAAGTCGGTACGACATACGGTTCGGAAGTTACGAGCAGTTTTTAAACGGGAATAAAATTCTCTAAGGGTGGTTGCATCAATCCCGTATGAAACCATTTCAAGTTGCGTAGTCGTGGATATCAACCATTTCAACCAACGAAAAGGAAACAATAAACATTTTCGCACTTTTCTTATTTTGTCGTCCCCAAACTATCTATGTACATATACACAGCTACACACAAATCATTCAATTTAGCTGAAATTGTGAATATTGAACTTCTGAACGGATTAGCCGAATTAGATAAAATTTCAGAGCTAGACTGTAACAAGATAGGCTTTTTTCATGGTTCTTGACGGTTGAAGAATCAAACAGGGGCAAAGCCGGGTACGAGATCTAGTCGTCCATAAGGAGATAATCAATTCAGTGGGCTTAAGTAATTCCACTACTAAAGACTTGCTAGCTTTCATAAGGGAAGCAGTTCGTCTTTTGGTATAACTCCAACCATCCGATGCAATAGATCTATCCTGGTCGCGGTGTCGTTGCCTTCACGGCAAGGCTTGTAAAAGAGGGAAAAAACAATCGATCGGACTTATTGACGGAACGCGATCGCACTCTGGACTGTTACTTCTGCAGTGGTTTGTTTGTCTAAGGGTCGTCAAAATTTCTAGTGAGGTTACGAAGATTCCAACCCCAGTTCCTCTGTTTTGCATACATCAGTATTAACTTCGTCCGTGCTGGGCATCTTCCAATCACTTGAATCTAACCTAACTATGAATAAAAAAAATATTTACTTACACAATAAATTAACCACTTCTTCTTTCAGCATAACGGCACGGATAATGAAGAAATAGCTAAACTAATATTTATGGAACTCAACAACGCTTGGAGTGATTTCGAAAACGATGCTACTCAACAGAATATGTTCAATTCATAAGCACTCTAGAATGCAATCAACTACTAGAATTACAATTCATTTTTCTAACAAATCACAAGGAAAAGAAACAACTTAAATGAAAGAAGAGAATAGAAGAATTTAATCGAACCCCACTATGAGATTCTAATTAATTTCAAGGAGATATATCTTTCGCTCTGTATGTAAAACAAATCAAGAGCCACAGGTATAATTTTTATTTACACTATTTTTTTTTTCTAATTCCATTTTTTTTATTTATGATATGTAGCCAGGACAGTTTACTTAATTTCCATAGAGTATGTTAAAACCGTTTCAGATTATCATTTAAATAGAATTGACGAATAACAAACAAACATTCATTCATAGAAAATGTTCTGCATTTAAAATGTATCCATTTAATCATAAGAATTATGGTAATTGTTAGTTAATTTCTTTTTGCACTTCCCATTGGTTTGGTCTATAAGTGGGGCACTTCATACCAATAAATAACAAAAATTTGAAAGAGATTGAAAATTGTGTTGCGAACTCGATTCATTCATCGATCGATGTCAAAATGATGATGAATATGTGAACTTGAGAGGTGAACAATTTGCCAAGCTGATCGGCAAATCAAATAGTTTTCACTGACCTTTTACATTGTATGCATTTAAGTGGTATAGGCGCTTTTCGTAAATCGAACACATTTGTTTTTCTGCAGTGAGTCTATCTGCAGGCAGATGGTAGTTAGTCTGATTGAATTGTATTCATAAACGGCATGGCAGCGAGGAGAGCGGTTTTAGGTATTCACTCCTATTCCCCTTGTGTTTATTCGAAACGACATTTTGTAGACGTTTAGGAAACTTAAGAACTTAAACGACTCGACTTCCCCTTCATTTATGTGTGGAATACATTCCACAGAGCAACTGATTGTCAAATTGAAATTTTCATAATTGACTTAAGAGCCATTCATATGAGGTCGCTACGAATTGCGAACTTCGAAAACGCAGACACTTCATTCATATGGAGTCTTCTCTGCGACTACGAGTAAAATTTATGCAAAATGACACTTCATTACGAGTTTTTTAGTCGTGAATTTATGGATCGCGTTTGCCCCTTTTTGTATTACATTCTCAGCCTGACAGTTCGCAAACAGAATGATTGATTCGCGGAGAAACAATTTAAAATCGGTATCTGAGATAGTTAAACTATCTTTTGTCGATAAAAAAAAAAACTCAATAATTCAATTCCGATCTTTTGCATACCAAGAAGTACAACTTTTGGTTTATATTTGCTGGGAAATGGTCGCTTATAAAAGTTCGCGTTCGCAGTATGAATGGCCCTTTAAGTAAACCTATACTGATATGAGAACCGAATGAGGTGACCATAAATTCTTCTGGAAACGTGTGTAAAATTCCAACACCAACTCCAATTTAGGTACGATGGATTTCTCAAATTTCAACGAAATTCAACGAAACTGAACGATGTGTTTATTACAATACAGCATTTCTTTGTCATCAGTCGATTGCTAATGTTGACTCCTTACGTTCATTATAGTTGGGCCTCTTGAGAGTGTCAATCTTTTCTCCACAATTCAATAGAGTACTTTTCATATTTTCTTCAATGTTCAAAATCATTTAAGCATGTTAATGTAATACATTTTATTTGCTTAATTAAAGAAGAATCAAAGGGAAACATTGCAAAGTTATGCTGAACTTTGAATCTATTCTCACAAGGGGGTGAAACGACTGTCCTATAGACGAAGTAAAAGGGACATGCGAGAGGATCTCTGCGCAATTTGTTAAATAGATGGTGTACATAAATAGATATTAATGTAGATCTGATGATGTTGTAGTACCAGGCGAATGTATTTTATTTTGTTGATTCATCTTGATTGCAGCCGAACACTTTTCCTGAGAGGTCTGTTGCTTCACGTAGTGAAAGAAGTCTAGCCACCACATCGTCGATTTCGCCTTAACGGTATAACATCGAAGCTACTTCTTTCCAACCCGATTTAACATGAGCAGTTTAAGGAACGTCTCTTAAAATTAGTTGCAAGACACGTAGTTTGCTCCATCAGCTCCACCAGTAGCTTACAAAATCCTAAACGACTTAAGGCTCAACTATAATGCGCATGAGCGAGCATTAGCTAGTGTCAAACGCGCATGGGTGAGTAAGCAAATACACCCACCCCTCTGAGCTGACCTATAATATCGTCTATGAAAGATTGCGAACATTTCGTTAAGCATGTGCAAAACACAAATGTTTCGTTAAGCATGAGCTAGTGCGAAATGAATCGCACCGCGCATATGCGAATGTGACAGAAAAAGAACAAATTTAGAAAATGATCAAATCATGAGCAAAACCTATAAAACTGAAAACATGAGGAATTCATAATAAATTATAATTAAATAAAAAAATAGAGCAAGCTACGGAAGAAATTCTGACAGGAGGCTAGGCGCGCATGTTTTCATTATAGTTACTCGCGTTTTTTTTTAGCAGACGACAATGCTCGCTCATGCGCATTATAGTTTAGCCTTTAATCGACAACCTGAGATGACTAGGACAAGAATTACGTTCCATAGAACTAAAATGACAATTGTCGCTTAGTGGCGTAAAACGACTACTTAAACGACAACCGGAATTCCGATCTCACACAATCGTTTAGTGGCATGTCGTTAAATGACATGCGGAATAGGCGTGATTGTCGATAAAGAATTACTGGCTTAAAGAAAAACAGGTGTTATTTTTTTCTTTCTCCACGGTACTCCTTTATTCCCCAAGTGGCAAACTACGATTGCATGGCCTGTCGTTGGATTGAAATTAATAATTTAAAATCGTTCTGACTAAATACTGGAATAAATATAGTATCTCACAAAATTGAGCACACCCGCAAATACGAAATAGTTTTATATCCCAAAAGTTAACATTTTATTATATATGTACATATTTATTTTTACACACAAAATTGAGGAATTACAAAAAGAAATAAAGTTAATTTTGTGTTTGCCGAAAATGTGTCAGACAAGAGGCTTTCGATTCATGAATGCAAAGTGTGAAATAGAAATAATGACAAATGATCATTGAGAGTCACTTAGCATCTGACGAAGAGTATGATCTTGATCGAAATGTCCAACATTCGATGTATAAGAAACCATTATTGTTCGAACATAATGTGTGTCTTCGAAAGTATCCAAAGAAACATTTCAACATTCTGTTCAGATTTGACGAGAGATTCAATATAATCTGGAACACATCAAACTCTACTGTGAACAATCTCGAAGTCTTCACATGTAGCACCTCGCAATCTTGAATGTACCAATGGACATGGATGATGACACATACGCCGACTAAAACGACTGTTCTAGAGTATATACAGCATCAACGGCTCTTGCTTGTTCCTTGTTTTTCTCATCTCATCTCAAATAAAATATCTTAAGCATACCCAAACAAAAATCAGTAGGAAACTTCTTTGATTAAAGCTGAATATTCTCAAAGCATCTTCAGATCAGATCAGATCATCATCACAAAACGACATTTCAAATCCTTTCTGAAGTGTTGTGCTCTTTATTCGTTGACCAAACTGTGCGTTATTCTTCACTTAATCATATCCACTTGGGCAATTAATTTTAGATTCGGTTTATTCCTTTTTTGTTTATTTGATTAGTATTTATGTAAAAAGTAGAGTTTAATTCTTAAATGAAGAAAATATAAAGAAATTGGTTAATTTCGATCCTGATACATTGGAGAGACTGTTTAAGTTATAAAGTATATCATTACACCACTTCTCTCATCATTAAGAAATAAAAAAAAAAAAAATATAAATACTGTCCATTGTTATTTAATATAAAGTAAAGAGAATATATAAAATAGATTCTATTTATATACATGTATCCACACACACAAACTCAGACACAAACAAAGTATATGTATAATTTATTTTCTTATCAAGAAAACAGTTTTACTTCCTAAAACAGAGAGAAAACAACATTTTAGATAGTGAGTTAAATGTTATTATTGAATTCATTCCAAAATTTAATCAAACGCGAGATAAATCAAATTAAAATAATAAACTAGAGTTATCACACAACTTTGACAGATGAAATCTATATATATATATATATACAAAATATATATATTTTAATTATATTTATGCAATATTAAATGTTATGTACAGTGTGTAATGGTACACAAATGAAGTGTGAAGAGTAAAAAACTGAAGGAATGGAAGGCGGCAGATGGTAAACGGAAAACAAAACTGAATAAAGTGAATATAGTGAGAACTAATTCTGTATATGTTATAGCTTTGTAAATTTAAAATAAATTGAAAACACTTAAATGCATGTATATAATGATATACATATATATATATATAATGAAATGAAATGAAATATATGTATTTATGTGTACATGAATAACTGATTGATGGAATGTTTTTTTTTTTTGCAACCAGAATGGGGCGATGTGTGTGTGCCCTTATGGAGCTCTTCTGATTAGACGAGCTACTACCCTACTGATTCCAAAGACAGGGAAGGTGACTTGACTCAGTCATCGAATGACACATTGCGACTTCTTATGGAAACACATTTCCCGGGTAACTCGCAAAGTGAACTCTCGGCAGCTGTAGTGATCCCGGATAGTGAAATTAACGTACCGAGTAGTATTGTCAGCGAAAGCAGAATTAGATGGGCCATCGATTGCTTCGTTTCGTATAAATCACCGGGAATTGATTTAATTATTCCGATAACACTGCAAAAGACAAAAGACATCATTATTCCTGGAGAAACTATTAAAGTGCAGCCTGGTCTACGGTTATATTCCGGCAGCATGGAGAGAAGTTAAATTAGCTTTCATTCCCAAGGCCGACAAGACCACTGCAAGGCGAAAGACTACAGACCAATGAGCCTCACCTCCTTCGTCTTGAAGACGTTTGAAAAGCTCCTCAATATTCACATTCGCAGTAGCTTCCCGCAAAACACCATCTCTTGTGCACAGCATGCGTATATGAAGGGCAAAGGCGTAGAAACCGCACTACACGAGGTGGTTAGTATGATTGAAATGTCCGTGAATGCAATTGCAGCTTTTCTAGACATAGAGGGGGCCTTCAATAATCTATAGGCCACGGCAATTAAGTCCGCCTTTGAAAAGGCCAAAGTTGAGCAATCACTCACTACAGTAATAGTAAGTCAGCAAGAGAATTATAAATGCTACCCTAGGAGACTCCTCAATTAAAGTTTCAGCTGCAAGAGGTGCTCCTTCAGAGCGGGTTATATCCCCTCTTCTATGGGTACTCATAATAAATGAAGTATTAGAAGAGCTCAGACTTCCGGGAACCAGGACACAACAGGATATTCGGCAATGAGTGGGGTCCAAACCCCAAGACAATTCTGTGGATGTACACAGCGATTGTAAGGCCAATCTTGACATACGGCAGCGTGGTATGGTGGCAGGCCGCCCTGAAATCCACCAACCTCAGGCTGCTTACTAGAATACAGAGACTAGCGTTTCTTGGAGTTACAGGTGCTATTTCCACTATCTCGACCGCGAGCCTAGAGGTACTATTAAACCTACTCCCACTTGACCTCTACATGCAAGCTAACGCTGCTAAGAGTGCCATTAGAAGCATTGAATCTAAATGTTGACTCTCAAGTTCCATTGAACATGCTAGTATACTGAATAGGCTACAAATAGAACAGTCCGTAAGTTACTATACACTCCCTTTCCTTGACTTTGAAATACCCTTCGGATGCTATTTCCCGACGAGGAAGGAGTGGATCACAAGAGAACCCATCAATAATTTGAGCATCCAAGTATATACTGATGGATCAAAGATGCAAACAGGTACAGGTGCGTGCATTTTCTCCTAATTGTTAAGCATGCACTGCTCTATCAGGATTCCTGAGTATGGCAGTGTTTTTTCAAGCGCAATCAAAAAAGCGGCCAGAATGATAACAATGTTGGAAATACCTAATCTAATTGACAGTCAAACGGCCATAAAAGCAATTTCGGCGATAGAAATCAAGTCCAAGCTGGTCGCGAGCTGCCGCGAGGGTCCCAGGACACAGGGACATAGCCGGTAATGAGGCAGCAGATGAACTTGCCAGAAAGGGAGCCGTAATCGACCCATCCCAGGCAATCGAATGGATTCAACCACCAACATGGTCTAAGTGTGCTGGCAATTTCGCTGGCAGCCCAACTACCTAACCTAACCTAATTCATTGTAAACAATCCTCCACGTCTTCTTTGTTTGGCGCTACAGTTCGGGGTAAACCTAGGCCTCAACCAGAAACCAACCAACCAAAATCGCCACGTCTGCTAACGTCATAATAGATATCCGAATCGACCAGGACCACCGTTGTTACTTCGATTTGGCGAAGCAATTTGACCCCGGGCCTGACTCAAAGGACCACAACTGCCTCGGCCTCATCGAGTACATTGACACATGCTCTAGCTTAGAGGTTCTTCGAACTCAAGCCTCCTGGTTATCGCAGACGCAAAATAAGTTGTTCTTGATGACCGGAAGCAACATGTCCGGGAGCCGTCAACGATGGAAGTCAACTATAACTCATGCTCAGACACTCCACGCCTCGCAGGCCTGATATGTAAGTTGCGTCATGTCAGTAAAGCAGTAGAACACGACATTTGAATGTGAATGTAGTACAGAAAATGTCTGTTTTATTGCCCCTTCGCTCTCAAATGATAATATGTTACTGCTCTTCTTTATTGCCAGAATACTGTGGGGAATACTAAAATCAACGTCTGTCACTGCTGCAATCTCTATCACTGCTACGTGAACAGCACTACGTAAAAGTTAGACGGTAGAATGTTACTGTTGTTCTTAATTTTCATTTTACGTTCAAAATAAAAGAAAAGATTAAAATTCAACACGTAATATATTATTTTTCTATTGTACAACGTTTCTATTGTTGTAAAGGCATGGAAACCGCGACCTGAAGAAATCTATTGTATCGAAGGGTTGGAGCTAATCCAAAAGACGTACTACTTCCCTTACGAAAGATGGTAAGTCCTTTATACAGGATCTCTTTAGTTCTACTGAAGTGAGTATCTCCCTTTTGAGAATCAGTTTCCTTAACCAGAGCAGTGCCGGACATTCACATAAAATGTCTCATCCTCTTCCAGGTAAAGCCGACATTCCGTGTCTTGGCACAGGCCAGTAAGAAATCTCGTTAGCAATCTTTTGCTTTCGTTGTCTTTCCTCTTTTGGATTGACTAAGATTATCACCATTTGTCCAATGGTCTAGGCGAACTTGGTTTTCCCATTCGTTAATCAGCGTTGTATCTGCTGTCCACTTGACAGTACAATACGGTTAGTGATATATTAATGCAGATTCCCAGCCAGCCCTAATGAGCGCATCTGCGGAATCGTTCCCTGCAATCCGCTTGTGTCCAGGGACATAGCCGAGCTTCACTTTGTTTGGTCTAGCATTTGTAGTGCGACGTAGGAACATTTGAACGTTCTAGAGTCCATTAGGATGGACGATAATGTCTTAAGTGCTGCCTGAAAATATTTAAAATAGCGCCTTCAATACCTTTGATGAGATTGTATCTGGCGTGTATTTCGGCTTGTAACACGGTAGGACTGGGTCCAAAGCCTCCAGCCGCAACTCCAGAATCCAGCATTGATCCGTCTGTGAACCATATCAGATTTCGGAGTGTAGCCTTTTGGGACACCATTAGTCCAATTTTGACGGTCGCATATTTCAACCTCAAATAAGTAATCTGGAAACACAGTCGTTTTAGGGATTGAGTTTAATATTCTGAGGTGACCCGTTAAGTCCCTTGGTTTATACTTATAATGGCCTCAAGTTCTCCCGTATAGACATCCACCAGCCAAAAGTGCTCTAGTACCCCGCTCTATGTCTTTATATGGGAATTACAGTTAAGTCGTTCGTCCACGATTGTTCCAAGACAGTTGATCTCGTTGGAATAGTCTAATGTGGTGTTGTTGACACAGTAGGTAACGCCAAGCGGCCGCCCGCTCTATGGAATAGCATTCAAGGCAAGCCTCGGAAGTCGGTCATTCGTGCCACGTGGCCAAACCATAGAAAGATAGCCTTTTTCGTTCGAAAAAGCAGCTGCTCTACATTGAGTTCCTCGCGCACTGCCGTATTTCTAGATCAGCTTTACTCTCCGTCAATCGTAAGCAAGACCAATGGGACTCCACTAGCATGTAAAGAGCATTGAACAGTCTTTGTGGAAATTACCATAGCATCTGATTTGTCCACGTTAACCTTCATCCCAGCATCTGCACGTACGGCAACAAACCTTTCGAGTGCGCGTTGGAGTTCCCTCTGGGAGGATGTGAGGATAACTCATCAGTCACCTCCAAAAAAACATTCCTCGCCTCTATAATGAAACGTATAGGTGACAAGACGCACCCTTGGCAAAGCCCGACTTCTTCCGACTTATTATTTCCACGACACACCACTGGTGTCTATGGCACGGTGCCCGGATCTTTAGAGTCTAGCTAGCTATGTGGGAATATATTTCTCCATTTCACTGAACGTGACATGTTCTAGTTCTCTTCTATTGATTGTATCGCTCTATAAGAACCGGGTTTGTTGAGTTTAAGACTGGGAAGATCGAACTAGGTAAGAGTGGATAATTTCTTGTTGAAGATGTATAGAGCTGAGACTGTGAGGGACAAGAAATCGACCATTACCACAAGCTTTAAATATCTGTAGTCAAATAATTCTAAACACGCTTCTTACTTTCTTTGCAGTCACTTACAGAATGCCCCTTTATTCTTCTTTACGACATATTACACTTATACATTATTGGACTTACAGCTAAGAGAGGGTACTAGCATCGTTGAGAGAGAGAGAGTAGTTAGGGATCATTTGAGTGTTTGAGTGTATGTTGCTAGACTTCACCGCGCTACTGCTACAGTAGTAATATATGTAAGACCAACATTCATGGAGTGACTGCCGCAACCAATAGAACAAGTGCAAAAACAACAAGATAAGTTTTAGTCGGTTGTTTACTATGCACCCGTAGTCTCGCCAAAATAAATACAAGTCATCTTTAGTTTTTTTTTTTTATGAAATATTTATTATTTAGACTTAACTTCTCTGCCAGCAACAAAAACCTTAACAATGTTACGATCATCTCCAACGTAAATGAACTTTTGAATTAATTCCAGGAATCTCAATTCGTCAGACTTGTTTTCGATCTCTGTTTTGTACGAGTCAAAATTGTGCAACGGATATTTGGATGTATCAATAAGGAGTGCGTCGAACTCCTTTCCAACCAGAAAATTTCCAGTCACATGGTCGAGTCCAAGAGCCTGCGCACCACCCAAGGTTGCCAAGAATATACCTTGCTTATAGTTGAGCGCCTTGTAATCACTTGCCAGAGGTTCTGCTGGCTTTGTGCAGCCTTTAATGTGCTGCTTCTTGACAAACTCAAGATGATGGGATATATCCATAGTACGCAGAATAGCATCTTGGATGGATATGCAATTTCCACCGGAGACATCTGTTAAAAGAGAGATGAGTTTGAAAAATGTTCAAGTTAAGATATGATGATATTCGATCACCTGTTCCCAGTCCGACTTTAATTCCAGATTTCAAAAGCCGATGTACATCACACAATCCGGAAGAGAGATTTGTGTTCGAAGCTGGACAGTGCGCTATTGAAGTCCCACGCTCACTGATAAGTTTAATTTCCTCGTCTTCCAAGTGAACACCATGCGCTAAGACCGTCTTGAAAGGAAACTATAGTTAGTCACAATTCGTGTTTGGAAGGCGGTGGTATTACTTTGTTAGTAAGAAGATTTGCATCATCATACACTTGAGCGTAGTTCCTTCCGAATAACTCGCGGACAAATTCGATTTCCGCTATACTCTCACTTATGTGAGTCTAGAAAGGATGAAGAGAAAATAATGCATTGCTTTAACAAC
The DNA here is from genome assembly GCA_907269125.1 of Eristalis pertinax. Taxonomy (NCBI): domain Eukaryota; kingdom Metazoa; phylum Arthropoda; class Insecta; order Diptera; family Syrphidae; genus Eristalis; species Eristalis pertinax. The sequence continues at coordinate 62,481,066 of OU026145.1, forward strand.
CCTTTAACGACACATGAAATTTCTACCTGAATGTGAAGGTCGTGTTTCTTGGCTATCTTTCCCAAATCTGACATAAGACCTTTAGAGCAAGAAATTGCAAAACGAGGCGTGATGATTGGCTGGACTAATGACGTTTGAATGGATTTGAAGTCGTTGATGAAGTCTTTGGTTTCAGAGACTGCTTGTTCAGGTGTCTCCCTAAAAAAGAAGCTGATTTGCTGGACCTATGACATTGAAGTGCATTGTACTTACACATAGAAGTCCGGGCTGTTGCAATCAGAGCAGACCTTTCCTACCAATGCTCGTTGGCCTTGTTGGATAGCTTCTTTGGCTAAGATAAGTGTGCTCTTCTTGTGGTTTGTGCCAAAGTATGCGGCTAGAGTGGTTCCATTTTGAATTGTTGTTGACTGAAAAAAGAGGAGGAATGAATTCATCAAGAAATATCTTGTCGTGTGTGTAAATATCAGACTTGCAGATAAGTTTGAGGTAACTCCTTTAATTGATTAAAAAAAGTAACAATACCTACTTCAACTAAAATAAACTAAGATTCCTAGCAGCAACTGGTAGCAAGAACACGAAAGAACTCACTGGTCGCCATGCAGGTGGTACAGATTATCTTACACCACATCAAGGTGGCGAGGGCACACCTGGTTTACTGGTTCACCACGGGTAGGATGGACATAGCCCTCGTATAAGAGCCATAGATTTGCCGTGGCCGAATGCATGGTTTGAATAGTAAAGGACTGATCAATAACTTCACAAATCCTAGCGGTAATGTAAGTAAAGGGTGATTTTTTAGCTATTATCTTTTTGGCAACACTGGTTTAAACAGCTGACGCACGTTTCGTGTTTTGTTTCACTGTCAAACATCTTCAGTTTGGTCTATAATTTAACCATGAATCGTCTTACAAACGAACAACGCTAGCAAATTATTGAATTTTATTATCAAAATGCGTGCTCTGTTAAGAAAGTTCCATTTATGGTCAGTTTAATCGACCCACTGAAGCGGTACGTAAATAAGCAGAATTGTCGATTTTGGAGTGAATATCAGCCAGAAGCATTGCAGGAGCTACCAATGCATCCAGAAAAAGTCACAGTTTGGTGCGGTTTATGGGCTGGTGGCATCATTGGACCGTACTTCTTTAAAGATGATGGGAATCGTAACGTAACTGTGAATGGTGAGCGCTACCGTGAGACGATGTCCAACTTTTTTTTGCCCAAAATGCAAGAGCTTGACTTCCATGACATGTGGTTTCAACAAGACGGTGCCACATGCCACACAGCACGCGCAACAATGGACTTATTGAGGGGTCGAGTTCGGTGAACATTTTATTTCACGTTCGGGGCCGTTCAATTGGCCGCCTAGATCGTGCGATTTAACGCCTTTAGACTATTTTTTGAGGGGCTATGTTAAAGCTCATGTCTATACAAACAAGCCCGCTTCAATTGACGCATTGGAAGAGAACATTGAAGCATTTATTCGTGAGATACCGGCCGAAATGTTGGAAAGAATATGCCAAAATTGGACTAAGCGGATGGACCATTTGAGGCGCAGTCAAGGTCAACATTTGCATGAAATAATCTTCAAACATTAAATTATATGGACGATCAATTCAAATAAAGATTTCATGCATTTTTCTGAATTTTATGTATTTTTTTTTTTAAAAACTTTCCTATAGCTTTTAAAAAATCACCCTTTAGAATTATAACTGGAAAAGTAGCTAGGAAAGACATTAATCTCTTTATTCTGCAAAGATGACCAAACGACAGTACAGTTAGAGCGCCGTGACAAATCCTCATTATAAATGTCATATAACGCAGAACACAGTCCCCCAGACGACCTAACAACGAAGCTTGTAGTGGAAGCCAAGAAAAAGAAGTGGGGTATCATCTTAGGTTACGACGCAAATTCATACCACACTGCCTGGGGCAGCTCGGACTGCCACAACCGATGTAATAGTCTATTTGATTTTATAATCATGCATAATCTTCGCATAGGAGACATGGGAAAGGAACGCACTTTTGTTACCAGTAATAGCAAGGATGTTATAGACGTAACCCAGTTTAGTGAATCTACCGTCCTCTCAGTTGACCAGTGGAAGATCTCAGATATGCTCTCTGTTTCGGATCATAGGCTGATAACCATCAAATCTGTAGAGGAAGTAAGGAGAGATACTATCACAACGGGCCTACTCTGGCCTAAGTGTGACTGCTGCTCCACCAGGCAGCCACTCCAACCTAAGGAGAGATACGAAACACTTCTCTCTAGAAGACCTATTAAGCGTCAACGACTTAGCCATCGAATTGTCATCATCCTTTAAGACATCGTTTGAAATGTCGTGACCTCTGCGGACGTCCTCAAACAAAAGATTCCCACCATGGTGGTGTAAAGATCTCCTTGAGCGAAGGAAAATATCAAGATCCCTCTTCAATGCAGCCAAAGCTTCTAGGTCATTGGATAATTGGATTGCCTATAGACAGCCTACGACACTTAAAAAAAAAACGGTTGCCATGCCGGGCACGTCAGAGTCAGGCAGGCTATCCAAAAACCCAACGGTTCCAGGATACATCAAAGGTGTAGACGGCAAATGGACTCAAACGACACGTGACATCACTTTCCAGGATGCAACAATGCAAATGACTCTCCGACAGTAGATAGGGTCTCAGACATCGAACTTAACGTTCCCAACGGCATTGTAAGCCGTAACAAGATAAGCGGAGCCATTGCCTAATTCGAACCCCCACAAATCTCCGGGAGCGGACTGTACTCTGCCCATAATGCTGCAAAAGACCAAGGATTTAATCTCCAATAATTAAAAAATACCATCCGCGTGGAAAGAAGTCAAAGTCGTCTCATCCCCACAGCAAATTTTGAATGCATAAATTCGGAGTTGGACATTTGTGCACAACATGCACAAAAGGCAAACGTTAAATAATCCCTTACAATAGTCATTGTAAGCTTGCTCAACAACAGAGTCATTAATGCAGCTCTAGGCGTCAGCTCCATAAAAGCTATTGCCTCAAGGATACCCCCAGGGCGGTGTTATTTTACCTCTTCTGTTTGTACTTGTCATTAACGAAGTCCTGGAGAAGCTGAAATATTCGGGAACCAAGGCAGTTGCCTACGGCGAGGACATAGTTATAATAAAATTCCTCCCCACAATTAGTGAGCTATTAGAAAACGCAATGAAACCCTACTAAGATGGACCAAATCTTGTGGTCTGGGAATTAACCCTCAAAAAACTTCTTTTTTCCAACAAGAGGCTCTTTTCAGGATTTCGACTACTCGTAATTGAGGGCACCTCGGAAGAATAATAGACAAGAAACTAAACTGGAAATTAAAGATACTTGCATGCCAAGGTGTCACATGAGCAGTTATCATTACACCTTTACCAAATCGACTACCTCTGGACCTCTACATGCAGATGACTGCTGCAAAGGGTGCAACAAGAATAAGCCAATCCAATAGCTGGCTCCCAAATACCTCTAGACATGCAAGCATACTAGATCGTCTACAATTTGAGCGCACTCTCCCGTTCCTTGTTTTGAAATGGTGATATTTCCCGGCAATGAAACAGCAGACGAACTTGAAAAGAGGCCGAGACCAACCCATCCTGTCATCCTAAACCGCCTGTGAGACAACTCGAATGCTATGGCCAAAGATTAATAGTGCAAAAACAGACAAACTCCTTCAATATAACAAAAAGTAGCTGTCGGTGGTACATGGTTGGAGCGCTCACTCGCCACAACCATCTGAAGTACCATGACATGAAAATGGATAGATACCCTCTAAAATCTATTTTCAGATTCATGCGGATATCTGGATGGCTAAACTTCGCAACAACAACATGAAAGCATGAAGGAGGAGCTAAGATGTTATAACCCCCCCATGGGCATCAAAATAGGTCCAACAGGACCTAAGTGAGTCGTAGCTTACACACGAACCTAACCTAACCTACTTCAATTACCGGCCGCATCGTGCCCATGGGCACCAATTCTCCATGTGGAAGGATTTCGAGAATTACAGTGTTGCTTCAAGCATCGTCTACCATGGCTTTGTGCTACGTTTGTACAAATTGAGACAAATGAGATGACTTAAAACGTAAGAGCTCGCTCTTAATCTCTGCAAGAGTCGCCTTCAGTTGACACTTCCCATAAAAATTGAGAGATTTTCTTCCAAATTGAGAGCTTTTTGTGTCAACTGAGCATTTGAGAAATGAAAACAGCTGACAGAAATGGACGCAATATTATTCATGCGGGAGTTGTGAATTGAAAACAGCTGATAAATTGAGTTATAATTTCGAAGCTTGTCCGAAGCTCTACACTCGTAACGCGTAAATGGTAGCAACAACGATCTACTGTGTTTCTCGCATAACAAAGGCTTTGGTAAATGGTAGTTTTCTCTTGAGCAAATTTCATCGAACTGATTTTCGGAATCTTATCTGAAGGATAGATGTTAGAGCATGTTTGAGTCTAAGTCGACTGCCATTAGGGTTGCAAGTGCATTAAGGTTGAATCGAATGAGTCGAAACCTAGAAACAAGACGTCAGAAGTTAGCGCTGCAGAGCTGTTTTTTTATTTTTCCGACGACTGATTTCTAGCATAGATGACACAAATATGTTTGCAACTATTGTAATATAAATTCTATGTTAAATGTTACTAAATCAACGGTACTATCTAAAATTGACTATGGTTTAGCAGTCTACGGGAAAGCCTCAAAATCATCCATTCAAATAATAACAACACCATACCATACATCAGGAAACATCAGGAACAGCTTACGGGCCTTTCGGACAACACCCATTAAAAACATACTCACCGACTCCGGGTTACCCCAAATATCAGAAAGGATCGACTACCAAACCTCACTCATTATACGAAAAGTCAACTCTCCAAATACGTCAACAATCCACAACGATGCCGACAAAATCCTGATACGAAGAAGAACGTCTAAATATTCCTTAACAATAACCTCAGTATTAAACCTCGCAAGAGAACTGAACATATCTATAAAGATACAGAAAAGCAAAAAAAGATCCTTCACCGCCTAGCACTTTTCTAATGATTCAACAAATACTGACCTAAATATGCATAAGAAAACAGCAACTTGCACAAAAATATACAGTTCGCTTTTTTCAGATATTGCAGATAGACACAAGTCACTCGGTTGGCAATTCTTTTTTACAGATGCCTCAAAAAGCGAAAACGGAACATCATTTGCCGTTGTAGACAAGAATCACGCAATAATATCGAAGGGTCTCTTACCAGCTTTAAGATCCATCTTCACAGCTGAAGCTTTCGCCATCCTCAAAGCCATCGAAACGACTCATAACTCAAAACTTTCCTCCATCAATGCAATAAGAAATACCAACAACTCCCTGCTATTATCCAATCTATCCGGGATAAGCTTATCTCAAGAACCAGCACCATCAAAATTGTCTGGATTCCAGACCACGTTGAAGGTAACGAAAAAGCAGACGCCGCAGCTAAAGCTGCAATAAATGAACCTCTAATAACCTTCTACGCCTACAACAAAAAGGATATAAAAAATTACCTGCTCTCGACCTGGAAGTAAGTACAGAAGGAAAAACAACTGGCTCAACTATAGCCATCATTACACCAGATTAAATATAAACGCGGAAAAAGCCATCTATCCCAAATGCACTCCACTCAAAAAAGTAATCATATATGTATATGCAACTAAGATTGGGCAATACCTATATCACACATAAACACCTTATGAAAAGAGACGATCCACCTGTATGTAACCTATGTCCTGAAAACCAGACGCACTTCATCAGCCATTTCCTGTCATGCATGTCATGTCGACATGCATTAAAATATGTAACCAAAATCTCCCAGAACTCCTAACTCATATCTCAGAATAAAACATCAATAATGTATATAGGATCTTTCGATCCATTAATCTAGCAAATTATATTTAAAACCTAGCCTAAAGCCCTGGCAGCTAGCGCTACTTATTTATAATACTGTTTATGTAATTTACTTACTAAACAATAAATTTATAATAATAATAATAATAATGTTTGCAACTCTTTCAGCAGCTTCAGGGTTCGGTTATCTCAGGGCCGAATTCTCTGCCTAATCTTCACAAACTCCTTATTTATATAACCACGTAGTGTAGTGGCAGGTTTGCCTCAAGGCCACCAACCTAAAACTGCTAACCAATGTACAAAGACGCGCATGCCTTGGTGTTACCAACCCTAAGGCAGGCTTAAAGTTCCTTCTGGATCTACTTCCACTTGACCTCTATCTGCAGAAAACTGCTGCTATGAGTGCCACTAGGATTATTCAATCAAAAGGTTGGTGCTTCAGTTCCCAATGCCAAGCCTGCATACTCAAAAGACTACAAATTTAACAAACAGAAAGCGACTACACCCTTCCCCTTTGAAAGGCCATTCAAATTCCTCTTTCCGACTAGGGAAGAATGAAACAATAAAGATCCCATCAACAATTCGTCCATTCAAGTCTACACGGATGGATCGAAGATGGAAAAAGACAGGAGCGGGCATTTTCTCCGAAGTAATAAACATGGACTGCTCTATCAGACTACCTGACTATGGCAGTTTTTTCCAAGCGGAGGTCCTGACGGTCAAAGAAGCGGCGAAAATGATATCATTGTTGGAAATACCACCGGCTAATATTACCATTATAACATACAGTCAAGCGGCCATTAAAGCAATTTCGACTATAGAAATCAAGTCCAAGCTGGTCGTAGGCTGCCGCGAAGAACTTAAGGTTCTCGGCACGCAGCACTCGATTGCTCTATGCTGGGTTCCAGGACACAGGGACATAACCGGCAATGAGGAAGCAGATGAGCTTGCCAGGAAAGGGACCGCGATCGACCCATCCCAGGCAATCACATGTATTGATCCACAAATGAAATGAAAAAGGTGGAACTCGTTCTCCACTTGTGAAACTACCCGAATGATATGGCCGAGGCTCAACAGCGCAAGGACTGACAAACTCCTCCTCCTATGCAGCAAAGAACTTCTGCGTATGGTAGTCGGCGCGCTAACCGGTCACAATCATTTGAGATACCACGAAAACAAAATGGGACTTACCCAAAACACCATATGCAGAGGCTGCGGGGACGAAGGAGGATACCACTCACTTCCTTTGTCAATGCTCCAGCCTCCGCCTATGGAGACACAGAACACTGGGAGAATTTTTATTCAAAGATCTTCAAGTACTAACGGTAGTACCAATAACATCTCTTTGCAGGTTCATCAAGATTTCTGGATGGCTGAGATCAAAAACACACCAACACCTGAGGTCAAATCGTCGTTTTCAACACCAGGAACACGAAAAGGAATAGGAAAGAGAAGGCTTTCATTACCCCCTTCCCCCAATGGGCATCACAATGGGTCCAGTTGGATCTAAGTGATCCACCACGACTACCCACGTACCTAACCCAACCTTATACAACCATTTGCTTTTTTCCGAAGATATTGATATCGCGTAGGAGTTTGCTAGCCATTTGAACCACAGTTGCGGTTACAGGCATAGAATATTATTTGCCAAGCATTCTATATATATACAACATGTACTGAGGTTATCAAAAAACGATACAAGGAACATTGCTGATAAGATATCGTACATATTAAGAGATACCACGAAAAGAGAGTAAATTTAATAACGTTTTTTTTCAATAGTGTAAAATACTCTCCCTTTCTACAACTGTCAGCTTTGTGGACTTTTTAGAACTCAATCCAACAATCCGGACGTCCATTCGCATAAGTGTGAAAGCACTAATTTCAATCAATGTACTTGCCTACTCATAATTTATTGAACCACACTCATAAAGATCATATTTCAGTCGAATACCCAAAACTTTCTTGACCTACCACAATCCTGCTTCAAATGGCTACACTTACTGATCAATGAATGATGATCTTCAGCTGATAAAACCAGTCGCTTTACGAGAAGTCACTGTTTAAAAAATTTACAACCGCTTTTTGTAATGTGCTTCAATGTGTCAAGCAATGTACACGAAATGGCATAATAAAGGAAAACAATTTTTGTTGCACAACATCTTGTGTGTTACGACTTACGAGAAATCATTTTTAACCCCCCTTCACACATTCTGAGGCAAACAGTAGGTCTCTGTAGTCTGAATGTGCTCCGAGACAATTGCATTCACAACAAAAACGCGAACACCCGCTCATTGACTCTTAGTCAGCAAATACTACCCATTGGTTGCTTCAAGCAGGTTGCCTTTGAAATGTGTGAGGGAATAAAGAGTATGACGTCGAGAGATACAATCATGAAATAGATACCTTTCACCATCGTGTTTTTTTTTATTAATTAGTTATTGCAATTGTCTAGATAAGAGAAGCCCACGAAAAGGTTAACTAGGAGAGATATGGGACAGCGAATTATAATCAACTCACTGATAAAAAAAAAGAAACGCTTACGAGTTACAGTGCAATGGAGTGAACTCTTTGGTTGGTGACAAGATTACATGTAATAAATGACTGAGAACTAATTCATTGGCGGCAGATATTTATGAAAATTGTTGTCTGCGAAATGATTACTGGAGTCTTATCTTTATTTGCGTGCTATCAGTGAAATCCTTGACCCTTCATTAGAAGGCGTTCAAATAAAAACATAATTAATTAAATTTCAACACAATGTACATACTTCCGAATTCATATCTAGTACAACTCGGAAACTGATGTCTTTTCAATTAAGCTCAATAAATGTCACACATCGTCTTCTCAAAAACTATCGACGCAAAGTTCAGCAATAACGTTCAATTCACATCATCAACAATTCAGAACAATCCGTCGCACCGCTATGCGTGATCGTATGTAATTCATGATCATTTTTTTTCTGATTTAACTCACCACAACGTGTCGATAAACTTTCAAAGCAAACTCTTCATTAGCAAATTTTGCCTCTAATGGAAACGTGTACGTATTCAACCAGTCAAGTAGTGGCATGTCCAATCCGAGGCCGATTTGCGCAACCTGAGGTGCATGAATATGACAATCAACCAAACCGGGCATAAGAAATTGATCCGGCAACAGCTGCACTTCCTTCAGTTCGCCGACAGCGTTTGTGGAGTGTTTCCAAGATGTGTAATCATTTCCAATGCCAACTATCTATAAATGCGATATAGGGTTTATATATGCTGTGCAAAAGCATTGAATTATAGCTTTTCGTACCTTTCCCTTGTCGTTGATGGCAATAAATCCATTTGGAAACACTTCGAACTCATTCAGGGACTTTGCGTGCGCAATCTTTCCGAGGAAAACTGTTGCCATACTAGATGTCTGATGAATTACGTTCACGTGCAAAATACCAATTGATACTGAACCGCTGTTGGGTGTAGAAACAGAAAACTATCTAGACTTCTCCAAGAAGATGAATCGAATGGAAACGGAGAGTCAGAGTGTGATAGATAGAGAGAGAAAGAGAGAGAAGAGAAGGAAATGAATCACGAAGAGAATATTTTTGGTTTCTCTTCTACTGAGAGGATACTCTACTCACTCTCTTTGCTGGATTTCAAAAGAAAGAGCTTTGCTCGGCATTTTGGAAGAACCTATGGAATTATGCAAATGAGGAGCACATATGTATGAAACGAGTCTTATATGAAGGACTCCTTTTTCCTTACGAACATACATAACATTAGATACATCTCTTGACAATTATTTATCAAAAGGTAATTCAAACTACCAGCTGCGAAAGCTATTAGCTCTATTTTGAGTGATATTATGTAATAATGTCGGCTTTTAGCAGAAAATGATGAACTGTGTGAACGTCTAAAGTCGTTTTGCACAGCACTAATCGGCACATAGGTGATCACGTCCTCAGGGAAGAGTTCAGGGAACTAGAAAGAAGGAACCGGGCAGATACATGCAACAACGCTCATGGTATGCAGCAGGCCAAGAAACTCTTGGGTCAACATAACCGCAAGAGGTTTGAAGCATATATCCGAATTAGCAAAATCAACCTCCGTATCCTAACACGCTTCCTAACAGGGCACTGTAAACTCAGAGACCACCTAAGGAAGCTAGGAGTATCAGAAGAAGGAGAATCTAATGAAATTTCCGAACATATACTGGGATTTTGTGCGGCGCTAGCCCACAAAAGACAAATATATCTGGGCAAACACCTAATATCAGATGAAGTCACTAGAACCAGCTCTCATTCTCAGATTCCTAAAGGCAGCTGGCTTAGAGAGAATCATCTTCTTTGTTTGGCGCTACAGTCCGGGGTGGACCTGGGCCTCCACCAACAAGCTTCTCCAGCCAACACGATCTTTCGCCAGCTGCCTCCAGTTGTACACACCAAGTTGGTTGAGGTCCTTCTCCACTTGTGTGCGCCATCTCGTTCTAGGACGCCCTCTGTTGCGTTGTCCCAATGGCTCGGCATCGAAGACTCTTCGGGCCGGAGCTGTGGTGTCAATCCGCTCTACGTGACCTAGCCATCTTAAGCGTTGGATCCGAAGACGCTTTACTAGGAGCATGTCGCTGTACAGCCCGTACAGTTCGTGGTTGAATCTCCTCCTCCAGACGCCATCAATACAAACAGGACCAAAGATCGCACGCAGAACTTTTCTCTCAAAACGACCAAGAGCTTCATCCGCTTTCAATCATGTCTTCATCCATGTCTCTGCGCCATAGAGCAGGACAGTGTTATATAAAGTCAACTGCCTCTTAAGCCCAAAGAAACAGCGATTGGCAAGAGTAATTCTGCGCTTGATCTCGGTACTGGTGTTATTGTCCCTGTTTACTGCAGAGCCGAGGTAGACGAAGTCCTTGACTACCTAAAAGTTTCTGCTGCCCATTATGACGCTCTGTCCGAGACGTCGATGTTGTGCGTCCTTTCGTGATGACAGCATGTACTTGGTTTTGCCCTGATTCACTGCCAAACCCATTTTAGCCGCTTCCGCTTCAATGCCAGCAAAAGCCTCATTGACAGCTCGCTGTGTTCGTCCAATAACGTCAATGCCGTCAGCGTAGGCAAGCAGTTGAACGGACTTTTGGAAGATCGTGCCTCTGGTGTTGACATTTGAGTTTCGCACGATCTTCTCAAGTATGACGTTGTATTCTCTCGCTTAGAGAGAATACTCTAGGAGCAAATAACCCTCAATACGACTCTGAACAGAGCTGCATTGGAGGGGAGCTCTTAAGAAATCAAAGGTATGAATAGGGGGCACAATAGATCTTAAGGTCGCGGTGCAATTTACCCTCAACAATAATAATAAATCGGCACGTACCAGTACGATTTCCGGCCAAGCAAATCGATTATAGACCAAATTTTCACACTGATTCAATTCATGGAGGAATTTAAGGCAATTCGAAGCGATTGCCGAATTCGGGATCCCACGTCGCAGCACGCACCACGCTAACACATACGTGATGCACTGTGCAGTTCGGCTCAAGGACTGCCGAGCCGTTCGTATCCTGCACCGGATTTCGACAAGGAGAGTGATTTCTTCAATCTGGTACTGGATAAGTGTGGCGGGCAGCTGTAAGCCTGGAAGGCACTATCTTCTTCAAGTCAATCCAACTGTTGGGTTACCCAGATGACATCGTAACGCATTCCCAACGTGCCTTAGTGGAAGCTTTCACGGCGATTGCAGAACATACGAAACGGCCTGGTCTTAAGGTCAACAAGGAAAAGATGATGTACATGCTGTCGACCAAGAAACGTTCCGTCAGACACAACCTAGGACAAAACATCACGATCGACAGCTGAAATTTTGAGGTAGTGAAGGAGCTTGTCCACCTCTGGACAAACGTGAGCTCCACAACTCCGATGCAACTTCGGTTTGTCGAAACAACTGGGCTCCAAACTCTTGACTTGAAGGACCAAAATACCGAGTCATTGCATACGCAACGCAACACAGCTTGGTCTTGAAGATGCGTACCCAGGAGCGCCATCGATGGAAGGCAGCTATTGCTCAGGCTCAGAGAAGCCTAAGAAGCAAGTAAGTAAAACTCATTAAAAAATGAGCAAAAATAAGGCCATAATGGCCTTATGGCGCTTTTGCACGGTTTAGCTGATTGAGATCCCTTTCCAGCAGCGTACGAGGCCGGAGTCGTGGTCTGCATTAACCGTGTTGTCACTCGAGGCTGGATTCGAAGACTTTCCGGGCCGTAACATTGTTGTACATTCGCTTTTCCTGACCTAGCCATCTCAGACAAGCGACTCAACCGTTTGGCCAGATCCATGTCGCTGAACAGCCCATACGGGTCGTCGTTCAGTCTCGTCCTCCAAACACCGTCGACAGATACAGGATCAAAGATTATACGAAGGTCTCTCCCCTCGAGGCGCCTCATTCACCATTTTAGCCACTTCCTCTTCGAAGTAAGCCACACTGACAGCCCGCAGTGTTCTTCCGTTCACTGTTCAATGTCAGTTGTATGTACAGATTTGTGGAAGATCCTATCTCTTGTGTTGACGTTTGAGTTACGCACTATCCTCTCGAGTATGATGCTCAAAAAATCGAATGACCTTGTCTAAATTCTTTTTTGGCATCGAGGTATTAGTCTCGTCGTTACTAACCCTAATGGAGCAACGGGTATTCTCCGTCGTCATTCTACCAAGACGCACGAGATTTGAACGGGTACCAAAACTAGACAATGTGTCTCTATAAATACTATTATACGCGGCCTTACAGTCGATAAATATATGGTGGGTATCGACTTGTAATGTCAATATGTGACAGAAGACTTGCACAGGTGGACTTGTACTGATATTGGCCAATCAGCCTATTGACGTAGGGTTTTAGGCGTTTACACAAGACGGCAGAGAAGTTCTTGAATGCGATATTCAGGAGACCGGCCACATCGACCTCTTGATATCCAGCTACTCTTCGAGAAGAACTTCTCAACCAGCATCCCAACGCAGCATGTGAAGCGGGCGAACTCACTAGAAAGGGTACTATCTCCGTCGTTTTTTAGATGGAGACCCGCCATCCGTGCCTATCAATATTCCAAAACAACTACTGAAACTGGGGGAATTATCGGTACAGCTACAGCCTACTATCGCCAAAACGCTCACGTAACCATCAGCTACACCAGCCAACAAAGAGGCGTTTCAACGCTTGAGCACAACGAAGATAGCGAGAGCCTACGAAGAACAAGAATTAACTATCTAAGTGAGAGACTCTCCTGTATGCTTACGTTGAACACCAACGCGATGTGGTTGCATTGCCGCCCATCCATAGTAGGAAAAAGCTATAGGCTACATACCACCCCCGACAGTGTAAGTAAGCTGTTTGCTTATTGCGAAATACTAACCCCCTTTCATGGTCTCCAATGTAACGCATTTCGATTACAGCACCACATACATCACTTGTTTCTTTTGTCGTTGCGTTGCTACTCGAAGTCTCTTCTCTCGTAGACCCTAACAAAATTCGAAAAGCCTGGACGCGAGTGAGCGCCTGCTTGGAAATCGTTTCGCCTGTCGTTGAGAATTTCCCCATAAATCCAAGAAGTATCTCAATTCTCAATAACAACAAAAACTTGTGTGGAAAGCTGCCACAGAAACACCAGATTGATCGTGGTAAAGAGAACTTGCTTTGTCTAAAGCAGTCGCTGCATATATCAGTTCACGCTTTTAAAGGACCCATGGGCCAGCTAAACCTAAAGATTTATAGAGATCGTCACTGGCATCTTGTTACGGAGGTTGGGAGAAAATAATCACGCGTCTAGAAATGCCTATCAATTCACTATCGAGTCCAATTTCCGTACACGGTAGGTTAACGTAGAGTTATATACAGAAAAGCTTTCTCTAGTCGCACTACACAGATGTGAAATGCTTTACCCACTCTATTTTCCCTCACATTGCGTTGTGATTTGGTTTTGCTTTTCAAAATACATCGGTATCTATTCTAAATACTGAAAAATTACGCCAAGTCCATCGCAATCTTATCAATCTGGTTGACAAATGTCTTCTGTAAGATGCAAACTCAAACATATGTACTTTTAAATGATTTAACAACAATGTGCTAAATCGGATCACAAAAAAATAATACAGAAGCTAATTCTAGGCGTTTTCATGTATAATCAGCGAGTGTTCAGCCAACTAAATTTCAAACAATAATTTCGATGTTCGAGTGGAAAAATTTGAAACGAAAAACATAGAATGATATGAAATAATAGCTAACCTCTTCCATGGCTGATGTTTAAGAAAACCCACTTTGGCATTTGGCGGTTTAAACGAGCAGTTGCAAATCAATTTCCCATTTTATTGTTTATTTGGTCGTCTACGCGGAAATAATCTCCTTTTTTTGAGTAATATTTTATAAAGAAAAGAAAATTTATTGCAATGACAACACGATCAAGAAGGCTCGCTGCAACAAAAGCCATTGTTGTCATAGATTCATCCGATAGTGAAGAAGAAAAACCAAAAAGAAAAAGAATAAGAGTCGACGATGATCTGGATTCCAGCTTTACCGGTGCCAAGGCATCAAAAAAGCCGGAAAAAGTTGTGTAAATACAAATGATCATATATCTGGGTAGTTCCAATGCTAAAAATGTAGATATTTCTTTCCTATAGAAAACGTACAGCAAGGGCCACCAAAAGAGAGCAGCCATTGGAGATTGAAGAAAACGAAGATGAGGATAAGAAGCCGGCAAAAGTTGTGTAAGTTTTCATTTTATTGTACATACATAGGAACACAGTCTTACATTCAAACTATTTTAGAAAACCAAGATCAAGAGTTCGTAAAGTCGCCAAAAGTGAAGAGAACGAGGAAGATGAAGCCAAGCCTGCTAAAGTAGTGTAAGTTTCGGCCGCTCTTTCAATTTGCTTGCGTTTGTTGCTACAGCTCATTTGTGTTTACAGAAAGCCCAGAGCAAGAGCACCCAAAAAGGAAAAAGTTTCTTTGAATGAAGAAGATCCTGATGAAGACGATGATCCCGTCAAGGAAGTGTAAGTTGCAATTATTTCCCCTTATCATGCAGGAGGCAATATTCGTTTTTTTTTTCTTAAGGAAACCCAGAGCAAGAGCAACCAGAAAAGTCGCTACTTCTCCGAAGAAACCAGCTGCCAGAAAGCCACGCCAAACAAAGCAAACTACACCTAAAACTATTGATACAGAAAATCAGGACCCCAATAATGATGATGCACAAAATGATGCGACAGACGGGCAATGTCTTTCTGTCGGTAACCAGAATCATGCAAGACCGTCTACCAGTGGCGGATTAAATTCTTCTTTTATGGGTTGGTACATATTGTCTTCGCATATGGTGATTGGGCGAATTCTTATTTTTACTCTGTTTTCGTTATGAAGCTCGCCGAAAAGTTTGGGACATTTACGAGCTCCTTGCTGAGACAGAAAATATTGATGCTTACTCTGCTAGGAACATAGTTCAGCTATTCGAAAATGAGAATACAATTCCGTTTATCTGTCGCTATCGTCGGGATTTAATTAGACCCGACATAACGCCGGAGAAGCTGCGAGATATTAAGAACTCGTATATGGAAATTGTAGCTCTCCGCAAGAAGGCCGAATCCATTGTCACTCAGCTTGAAAAAGAGGTCGACATCAAGGAAGATGTTCGTGAGGAGATGTTGTGTGCGAAAACTGCGGAGGAATTGGAATTTTTGGTAAGCAACCAATCAAAAAATTGGCTTTCAATTGCATTCAATGTCTGTGTTATTTTAGTATGCGCCATATAAACCAGCCAGCAAAGGCTCTTTGGCGGATCGTGCCAAAGCACTTGGCTTGGAAGTTCACGCAGATCAACTGCTGAATGGTGAGACTCCACCAATTCGACTAGAGACAATTGTGGACAGGAAGAATCCCGACCTAGACACTGTGGACAAAGTTGCAGATGGTATATGTCACATAATTTCGCACAACTTCAGCAAGCACACCGGTGTTCTTGAGGAATTGCGTCGGCTGTGAGTCAGAGCTGACTCCAAAGCGAAGAGTTGATCTCATCATTTTTAATTTTTTACAGGCAAAAAGTTCATAAAATATTTCTAAAGTGTACAAAGGCTAAAGTAGTCACTGCCAAAGATGAGAAGCCCAGTACATCGGCGGCGTTCACTTCATCACATGGCAATCGCAACGATCAGTCCAAGTACGAGCAGTATTTTAAGTTTGAAAACGATGTGCGTTATGTTAAGCCGCATCAGGTTCTTGCCATCAATCGGGGGGAAAAGTCAAAGTTCTTGTCTGTAAAAATTATCGTGCCAGAGTACTTTAAAGTTGAAATCAAACGGTACGTCGCTGACATATTCCTCTGCGACGGAATTAGCTATGCACTGAGAGGTCAGATCTTTGAAAAGGCATTTGAAGAATGCTACACCAAGAAACGTAAGTGTATTCAATTGTCTTTTTTCGAATTTTATTTTGAGATACTTTTGTGTTACAGTCGTGCCATTGGTTTCGAGACAAGTGCGAGCTGATCTTGGTGAAGCGGCTAAGAAGGCGTCAATCGATGTCTTTGCTAAGAATCTGAAGCAACTGTTGTTGATGTCTCCACTCAAAGGTGAACGAATTTTGGGCATTGATCCTGGATTCACGAATGGCTGCAAATTGGCAGCGATTTCGGAGACGGCTGATGTGCTGGAAGTGGGCGTGGTTTATCCCCACAGCAAGAAAAGTAATCCAGACGAGTGTGGCATTCAATTGGCAAAGATGCTCATAAGAAATAGGTAAGCCAGTTCTTAAGCATTATGTCTTCTCAAAATAGATTTATTCTGACGATGACATCGCGCAAGTGATTGTCTGTAAGTTTATTAGATGCGACTCAAGGAACTGAGTAGATGTGGTGATGGTTTTCTAAAAGTCATTATGTGTTCCATAATGGTTGGATGTTTGTGTGCGATGTCTTTGTAAATGCGAGGAGAGTTTATTGTTATTATTTTAAACAACTTGTTGTTTCCTTGAAGAAATACGTCGTATTTATTTCAGCAGTCTGAGCATGTTTTTTTTTTGCGTCCAAGGATGTGGCAGTCTTTGAGAGATACTAATAGTCCGGGCTATCAGCACGCACGATTCTGGGAATACGCCTACGTACTAACCCACACCCTGCACTCTTCTACCACTCTCCCCGCGGAACTGCCGTTGTGTTCCTTACTCTTTCGAGCCTTAGTTCTACCTGCACGCTAGTAATAAAGGAGCAGATCTCCAGCCATTTATCTGCTGACTCTGTCATATGCCTGGCCAGGAGCTCGGGAGTTGGTAGACGTGTTCTCGCTACCGCAAAACGCCTGCAATGAAAAATTGCCCGCTTTCTGGACAGAAGGGAGAGCTATCGTGACCAAATCTATGGAGGTATTTTCGATAATCTCCGTGGCCCGGCAAGAACTGCGTGAGATGGTAGTTGCAGTTCCCGTGAGCTCTTGATATCCAAGCTTCTACGGCGGGTATCAGTTTATGGGTCAATTTGCCATTGCTTGTGGTGTCCCATCTGGCTTGCCACAGATGTTGCCCTTTCTTCTGCCTTCAAGCGTCTTGTGCTAGCCTCCGAGTGATTTGCCGATCGCCTTATGTAGATCCTTTGCATCTCGTTGGCGAGAATGTCGATAGAGATCATACCCGCAATCTGAGCATGTCTCTTATCCTCAATGGTAGAAAGATCAGCTTCAACTGCAACAACAACTTGGGGATGTACTTCGTTTAATAATGTGTAGCGTTGTGTTGACTAATGATTTGTAGTATGCATTTTTTTAAAGGAATTTTTCTCCACGCTGAAGCAAATGCTACAAAGCTCTGAAGTCAATCTAACTCGCATGTGACGTTCCCTGCATCTCACTCCTTTGCCAAAAATTGCCTTTTTTGCTTCCTTTAGTTTCAATTCACATATTTCATTTAGCAGTAACCGCCGGGGCATGGATTTTACCAATTTTTCGGTAAAAGATGGCGGAATATCATACCAAGCTGCCTGAAACCTAAAATAGGTTTCAGCTCCTACTTATTGGAGCAGGTACTTTCTTTAACCCGTAGTTTTATTTCGTACCATAGGTTTTCAATAGGATTGAGATCCGGAGATTGTGAGGTGTTTTTAGCTACTTCGGAGCATTATATTGCTACCATACCACCATTTGGTTCCCCCCAAACAACTTGTCAGCTGATCGCAATAAATTTATTTTTGATTCATCTAAAAAAAATACCTTCTTAAAAGCTTTGATGTACATATTGCCTGGAAAACTAATCGTGTTTCGTTATTTTCTGGGGAAATGTACGGCTTTCTTCGGGCGATCCTACCATTTAAGTTATTCTTTCGCAGGACTCAGTGAGCAGTTTCTACGGATAGATTCTTATTGATTACAGATGAAGCAGCTCAGCCGTCAACTTCGAAACGCTGGGTTTTGGATTGGAGCGAACAATAAACCGCTCGTTATGTTCTGAGAGCAATTTTGTTCTTCCACTTCCAGCTCTGTTTTTTTTTCGTGTCCCTTCTTATCTGTAATTATTTATTATTTTTTGCACCGTTGCTACTTTTCGCATCGACTTCCCCTCACAAAATAGCTATGTAGGGCCGCTTTTCTTCTTCTTCTAGTGGTACTACAGTCCGGGGTGGACCTGGGCCTCAGTAAACAAGCTTCTCCAGCTGGCACGATCTTTAGCCAGCTGTCTCCAATTACGCGCATCAATTTGATTGAGGCCCTTCTCCACTTGTTGGCGCCATCGGTTTCGTGGGCGTCCTCTATTGCGTTGTCCCATTGGTTCGGAGTCGAAGACTCTTCGGGCTGGATCAGTGTTGTCCATGCGCTCTACATGGCCTAGCCATCTTAGGCGCTGAATTCGTAGACGCCTGACTAGGCTCATGTCGCTGTACAGCCCGTACAGTTCATGGTTGTATCTTCTTCTCCAGGAACCATCAACGCAAACAAGACCAAAGATGGAACGCAGAACTTTTCTATCGAAAAGACCAAGGACTTCTTCAGCTGCTCTTGAGACTGTCCAGGCTTCTGCACCATAGAGCAGGACAGGGATGATGAGGGTCTTATATACTGTTAGCTTGGTCCTTTGAGAGAGAGCTCTACTACTCAATTGCCTCTTGAGCTCAAAGAAACAGCGGTTGGCAAGAGTTATTCTGCGTTTAATCTCGGTACTGATGTTGTTTGTACTGTTTACCTGGGAGCCGAGGTAGACGAAGTCCTTAACTACCTCGAAGTTAAAGCTGCCTACGGTGACGGTCTGGCCGAGACGTCGATGTTGTGCGTCCTTTCTCGATGACAGCATGTACTTCGTTTTGCCCTCGTTCACCAGCAAACGCTTCATTGACCGCTCGCTGTGTTCGACCGATCACGTCAATGTCGTCCGCGTATCCTAGCAATTGTACGGACTTCTGGAAGATCGTGCCTCTAATGTTGGCGTTTGAGTTTCGCACTTTTTTAACGTTGAAGGTTTCGGTGAGTTCGTTACCGACCTTGATGGAGCAGCGAGAGTTCACCATCGTCATCCTGCACAACTTGACGAGTTTGGCAGGAATGTCAAAACTAGACATGGCGTTGTATAGCTCGTCTCTATGCACAAATAGGTGGTGGGTGTCGATTTGCATCTCTTGGGTTTTTTCCAGGATCTGCTGTAGTGTGAAAATTTGGTCGATGGTGGACTTCCCCGGCCTGAAACCGCACTTATAAGGACCTATCAGGTTATTCACGAATGGTTTCAGGCGCTCGCACAAAACGGCAGAGAAAATCTTGTAGGCGATGTTTAGCAGACTTATCCCTCGGTAGTTGGCGCAGTTGAAGGGGTCTCCTTTTTTTATGGGCCGCTTTTACTCACGCTAAATTCGTGTGCAACTCCAATCTTGTAGTCAAGGGAGGTGAAACGTGCAAGGGGTAGCCCGAGTTGCGTGTGCTCGACATTTGCGATTGATCCTTCGTATTCCCTTTTATCTCTTTTCGTTTTTTCGAATTGCTTTATTCTTGCCTTGTCAGTGTTGGGTATTGGAAGAATGCTATGCATTGCATCATTTCTTACGAAAGAGATGACACATGTGTGAAAGGGTGTGAAGTGGAAAAATTGAGCAGGAATTGCAACTGGGTTATTTCTACGTGTAAAAGTGGCTTGCGATCACAAAAGGGAATTGCCAATAAAAAGTTGCGTGTGTAAAAGCGGGCATACTTGAACAAATGTTCATGTACCTACCCTGCGAAGCTTGTGTACCACGCACACATGTATGCTGAATTTTGTGTTGATTTCAGGAGTTGTATTCTTCATCGTGCGAAAAGTACCGATAGGAATTAGCTTTTCAGTGTATTTCACATAAGCTCTTGTTACAGACATGTATTCAGCTATGAATGTATACCAAAAAAAGTAAAATAAAAATAGTGAATGGCCCTAAAATAATAATATAAATATGATGTAATGATAGGTGTATAAGTTAACAAGCTCTCAGGAATCACCACCACTTTCTTCCTCAAATTTATTATATGCACATAGCAGAAAAAGTCTGCGTTCCCCTAATAACAATAATAATATGGGTGGCACTACAGCCCGTAGAGGGCCAGGGCCTAGCTCCTCAGCAACCACTCGTGTTGTACGTGCTACTGTGCTACCACGAGTGGAAGGGACCTACAATTGTATGCCGACTCCGAACGGCCAATTTGAGAAGCTTTTTCTATACAGTTATACTCTTTGAGCATTGTCAGTGACCCGAAAGAGGTGGGGCCGTGAAAAGTATTTCTTGTCATACGAGGAATCGAACCTAGACAGGTAGGCCCAAGTGCGTAGGAGTCGACGCACATACCCACAACGCCACAAGCCACCACCGTTCACCTACTAAAATCAATCAAATCAACCTACAACATGAAGGACAACATATACCGCAAATATGGTTCAAGTCACATGAACACCCGTCCAGTTAACGAAGCTTTTTTCGTTCAGCCAACAAAAAGAGGGATAGAAAAAGTCTGCGTTCACTGCAAATTCAAATATTGATCGCACAATTAATTTACCTTAAACTCTAGTAGCTGGTAGGATATCCTCGTCTTTTTAAAACTTCTTACAAGCTACAAGCGTCTTTGCATAGAGCTTACTAGCTTAGACGTGTCTTCAGGGGTAATTTTTTCTTATTCTTCCTTAAACACAGCTTTTAGCATTGTTTTGCTTGTTATTGTGTGTTGGCGGATTCTCCTTTCAAGTAAATCCCACAGGTGTCCAATGGGGTTTAAATCTGGAGATTGTGGAGGGGTAAGCATTTAACTAGGCGCAACAACCAGAGGTGAACGATCTCTGCGGTATGTTTTAGGTTGGAACCAAAACTCAGATTCTATTTGAAGTTTGCTTGCACTTTGTCTTCAGAATGTGAAGGTAAGCTTATTTGTTCATAGTAGACTCAATAACCGCCAATTCTCTCACTCCTCCACCGCCATGCAACCCACTCCCTTTTCACCTCCACCACCGAGCTTAACAGTAGCAGACAAATTTTGCTTGGCGTAAGCTGTGCCCTGCTTTCGCCACACCATCTGGCGTCCTTTAATTCCGAAAATGAAAAATATTGTAATTTTCCAGAAGTCAGGTGGTTTATTTACGTATTCGTTGCTATGCGCTTCAAACTATTCACTCTTGAAATTAATAGTTTTTTTTTTCATGAAACTCCACCGTAGTATCCTGCTTCCTAACAGTATCGGCACAGATTTTGTTGTCAAATTTGTCCAGATCCATCACTTGCCTCATTAAATCTCGTCCTTCTCGAGAAGACAGCTTCGGTGGTCGACCGCAACGAGACTTAGATGTATAAATACCTGTTGAGGGTTATTGATCACTCTTTGAATGGATGAGTATTGCAGGCCAACGTCTTTAGCAATATTTCTAAAACTTGTTCCTCTTTTCCAAATTTTTATAATGATTTTTCGCTCATCAACACTAATG
This sequence comes from Eristalis pertinax, assembly GCA_907269125.1. Lineage (NCBI taxonomy): Eukaryota > Metazoa > Arthropoda > Insecta > Diptera > Syrphidae > Eristalis > Eristalis pertinax. The sequence continues at coordinate 62,502,886 of OU026145.1, forward strand.
TCTTTTCTTTTATCCTCCATTGTATAAAAAATAACTAAATCGCACGAAATTATTACAGAAATATACACAATACTCCGGTCGAACACAGTAACAACTCAAAAGTGATGTAAAATTTCTTGAATGTCCTTTCAATTCCACTATTCATAACGGTAAATTCCGACAGCGTCTGGTGAACGCAGCCTTACACCTTACACCCTACACCTCTTTGAGTTGGTTGAGCGAAAAAAGTTCCGTTAACTGGACCGGTGCTCATGTGACTAGAACAAAATTCGCGGTATATGTTGTCCTTGATGTTGTGTCTGTATGGGGATCATGAACATTCAAACCACAACAACTGTAGTTTATTATGACGCAGTAAATAAAAGTAGTAAATGGGTCAACTTTCAAATTCTTTACACCCATAGAGCTTTCGAAAATACAAACCTCACCAAAAATCACTCTTCTTTTGGAACGCCCTCCACTTCTATACGGAGCAGTTTCAGACCACTTTACGGAATTGATAGTTGTCTTGTTATACAGTGCCTAATATTTACAAGCGTTGTGTGGGTGAACGAGGATTCTTAAGTTTTTTCCAATCAAGAATGATGACGATGAGTTGCGATTTTTTACTTTACACGCCAACCATAAACAGAGGTATTCTTCTTTTCCTGTCTAATTCGGTAACAACTCGCCTGCAGTTCCCGATGTGCGTGTACTTGGCAGCTTTACAAGTGACTATCGTGACAGAATATCGAATACCTAGAAATCTTGTTGCTAAAGAACGCGGGCGCCTCGGACTTGACTCGCTTGAAACTCAGCGAAAAATTCCTCAATGGACACACCGAAGTTGTTGCCATTTCATGTTGCAAAGAAAAGTCGGTACATCGACAGTTTGATCACAAAGCATACATACGTGGCATGTACCTGACTCAAGCATTTGTTTATTACTGTTGAGGGTAAATTGCACCGCGACCTTTAGATCTATTGTGCCCCCTATTCATACCTTTGCTTTCTTAAGAGCTCCCCTCCAATGCAGCTCCGTTCAGAGTCGTATTGAGGGTTATTTGCTCCTATTGCGCGAAGGTGCAAGAGATTTGTCCTAGAGTATTCTTTCTAAGCCAGTTTTCTTTAGGAATCTGAGAATGAGAGCTGGTTCTAGTGACTTTAATTCTTCATCTAATATTAGGTGTTTGCCCAGATATCTTTTGTAGGTTAGCAGCTCACAAAATCCCAGTATATTTTCTGGAATTTCATTAGATTCTCCGCAAAATCTGCAGAGACCTTCTTCTGATGCTCCTAGTGTCCTTAGGTGCTCCCTGAGTTTACAGTGCCCTGTTAGGATACGGAGGTTGTTTTTGCTCATTCGGATATATGCTTCAAACCTCTTGCGGTTATGTTATCTTGGCCTGCTTTGTTCCATGTATCCGCCCGATCCTTCTGTCTAGTTCCCTGAGGACGTGATCTCCTACAGCGCAGAATGGTTCAGGGCGTATAAAATGTTCCGATGCTCCTTTCCTAGCCAGGGAGTCGGCCATTTCATTGCCTTTTATCCCAGTATGGCCAGGTATCCAATAGAGTTTCACACTGTTACTCCGACTCAACTTCTTAAATTTGTAATTTGCACGCGCTCAAGGGATTGCTAATACCCTTACGTGTCCGGGGTGAAAACACAGCACGGGCCGAAGTTATAGAGGGAGAGAGGGAGAGGAGGTACCTGTGCACATTGGTCTTAAATATCTGCGGGTTGTAGTCTGTGGGCAATATAGGGCTGGGAAGAGCATTCCAAATTCGCGTAGTACGGCTGAAGAACGAGTCTCTAAATTTAACTGTGCGTCCGAAAGTAGGCTTAAGCGTAAACTGATGAGCATTCCTAGCGAGACGAGTATTGCGGGTGAATTCATGGAGAGGAGGAATGCAGTTGGCTAGCTCACCTGAGCATCGTTTGTTGAAAAAGCGATAAAATACGGACAAAGAAGAAACGGTACGTCGATGTTCGAGCGAGTCTAATGACTGCGACATTGTTGTCTCCTGTAAGTTTTATCGCTCGCTTTTGGATTCTATCTAGTAGGTGCAGGGTGGTCTTTGGGGCACCAGACCAGATATGATCGTTGTACTCAAGTTTGGGGCGGATATACGCCTTATAAATGAAAGCCAAATCAGATGTGGTGATGGTGATGGTATAGGAGTCAAGTGCGAGGATAGCGGCACGACTGTCCGACATTATTGATATGTCATAGTTGGTATAGTCCCTGTCAAGATTGATCTGAGCGATCTGTCTATGGCATAGACTTCTGTTTGAAAGATACTGGTGCATTTGCCCAGGGGTTCGTAGTACTTTGTCCGGGTGCCAAACACTCTTGCCCCTGTTCCTTTATCAATTCTTGATCCAACTTTTTACCGTATTGCTGCTCAATCTGTAGACTATGGATTATTTGCTCCAGTCTTTTTTGGTGCTGAGCTTAATGGTAAAATCCTTTTGGAAATTAAATTTCCTAATAGCGTCATCCTTCGGAATGGCCAGGAGTGGTAGCTTTTTGACTAGTGCATCGAATTGTCTCGATGTGGCCTTTTCCTATACCTTCTTTTGCCATGCATTGGTTTTCGGGGAGTGATAATTGTGCTCGTACCCTGTTGTATATCAGAGTGATATCAATTTTGAGAGAAACACTCCAGATAAGTAGAGTAGTCTCACTGTCAGCATCATCGTTTGCCATATTGATCGTTCCCATGTATGCATTGAGTGGAAATGCCACACAGACGTCCCCTTGCAATGACTATGAGGTGTGAGCATTACCTTAACTGGTATCTAGACTCCAGCGAAGTTTCCCATTTAGAAAATCTATAATTAATGCATGAGCACCTTTTGGTGCACTTTAGCAACTCTTTATGTACCTCCACAGTCTCAGATAAGCCTCAAATTCGCCTGTTTTAATCTTATTTCCCATAGCTGCAAAATCATTGCCCTGGGCAACGGAACTGCGTGTCGCGAGACTGAATTTTGGCTGACAAAACTTTTTGATAAAGACATACTTCATCCAGATCATGTCAGCTACAGTATAGTCTCAGAGCAAGGTGCATCGATTTACTCCTGCAGTGAGGTGGCAAAGAAGGAATTTCCTGATTTAGATATGAACGTAATAAGTGCAGGTATGCATAAATCACAAATTACTTACTCAACAACGATATATGATTTAATTGTTTTTGGTTTTCAGTCTCAATAGCACGTCGCTTGAATGATCCCCTAAGTGAGTACGTCAAAATTGAACCTCGCCACATAGGCGTCGGTATGTATCAGCATGATATAAATGAAAAGATTCTCTCCGAATCTCTGAACGAAGTCGTGTCGGAATGTGTAAGCTATGTCGGTGTGGACATAAATACAGCCAGTCTGAGCGTATTGAAGTGAGTTTATTAGCAGAGGCAGCTAGCGAGAGTTTCATATATGAATATTATATTTTACTTTAAAGACATATTGCTGGTCTTACCGAGAAACGTGCAGAAAAAATCATTCAACATCGCCAAGAAAATGGTCCGTTTTTAACCAGAAAAGACCTGCTACAAGTGAAGACTGTTGGAGAGAAAACATTTGTTCAGTGCGCTGGGTAAGATGTACATTTTTATACACAAACAATGAGACGGCTCATATTTCTTTTTGATGAAATTCCAGTTTCATTCGAATTGAACCAAAGAGTGTTGGCGGCGATGTAGAGAATTTATTAGATTGCACTTGGGTACATCCGGAAAGTTACAGTGTTGCAAAGAAGTAAGTGTAGACGTCTAATTATCATGCAAACATTATCATGTGTGGTTTCTTTTCCGTACAGAATCATAGTGAAGTGCAAACTCAATCTGAACGACATTGGAAAACCCGAATTCATATTGAAAATTAAAGACTTCAGTAATTCCCAAACTTTGGAATCTTTGGCAAGCGATTTCGGCATTCCTAGTCAGAGAGTAAGTCTGAAAAATTCACGAGTATTTGTTTTTCTTTTCATTTTTACCATTCTTTTCAGTTACAAGTGGTTTTAGAAGCCCTTCAGAGGCAGCTGTTCCAAGACTATAGATCCGACTTCGACAAGAAACCACTCTTCAAGCAGGGTATTACTCGGATAAATGATCTATTTATTGGGGAGGTAGTCACTGGTAAGGCATTGAGGCTATTAAATGTTGAACATTGTGTTTTAACTGTTAATGTTAACAGGGGCGGTGACGAATATAACTCATTTTGGGGCTTTCGTTGATATTGGCATTGAGTGCGATGGACTGATACATGTGAGCAAAATGAACGGAATGAAACTAAATCTTGGCGATAGAGTGAACACATCAGTACTAGACATTGATATACCAAGAATGCGAGTACAACTGAGATTAGATGAACTCATTTAGATTGTTGTTGTTTGTTAGCCACTTAAAGTACAATAAATACTTTATTCTGTTTTATTATTTTCTTGTTTCTTTCGCTACCTGGACAGGTCTTTATCTAATCCATTTATTTGATCACTTAGTACTGGGGTTGGATCAATAATCTTTTCACTTTTTCACTTCACATAGTTGTTTTATATTTATTTCCGTGCGTAATAGCATTTTTTTTGTTCATCAGTACAAAAATACATTGTTTCTCGACGAAGAGATGGGACGAATACAGACTTACTCTCACAGAATACAGATCAGAATTGAGACGATCCAAGCGGACTAGTTATAGGAAATGCTGCGACACTATTGCGGACATGCCAGTAGCGGCACGAATCCACAAATCACTTGAAAACGATTGAGTCGCTACCTACACGAATCGGAAAGCCACACTTAGAACTTTGCTGCAGATACACTTACCAGGCTCGTCTTTTAACACATCTCATGTGCACATCAGACCGTAGTGTATTCTATAACCGAAGAGTTAAAAGTCTATTTGACAAAATTTTTTTAGTACAGATAAGATTAAATGGACTGTGGGCACATTCGAACCTTTCAAAGCTCCCGGTGATGATAGTCTTTTCCCAGCTGACTACAGGTATCACAAGTGTGCTGGCGATTTCGCTGACAGCTAGTACAATGGACTAGTTTTGAGTATGACTGCTCCAGTCTAGCTTTAAAAAACACCGCAGACAAAAAAAAATGTGAGAGCTGATGATGTAGGCTCCGCATAACAGAAGCGCCGCCTGCTGGTATTCCTCCGAAAGACCATGAAATATCGTCAAATGTAGGTTAACACTGCACTGGAGACTCCAAAAGTGGTCCAATGTACTAACAGGCAGCAGTACAGTGGACCACTTTTGGAGTATCTAGTGCAGTGTCATCAGAACTCACATATTTTATTATATTAAACACTCAAACATCACTTTTTGAATCAAATTCAATGCCAACGGATAGAATGAGGTTTCGATGAGTCCAATAAGTTCACGTACACGTGACATGATAGTGTGTTTTATGATGTCAAATTACACGATTTTCGATAACGATTTACTCGTTCACGGATGCGGTGATTCGAGCTCCAAGCCTCATCCATAATGACACGTGTGTTCGTATTCATTTGCGTGCAGTTTTGCATATTGCTTGATTGCGTGATATTTTTATTCGACACCGATGTTCCCATTGTTTACCAGTGTTTACGTCAATCATGATACGACTTCCACGTAGTGTCTGCACATAAACAATCAATAAGAGGTATTCGTCATCGACGGTGAAGTGAAACAATTTGTTGTATCGATGTAGTTGCTTGGATCTTGCTGAAACGTGAACGAATTTAAACGCATTAGGTGTGCTTTGATGCATTCATATCACTGAATCTCACAGAAGACTGCGGCAAAGATGGAATAAGCGTATCGGTGTTTTTTCCTTATTTTTTTTTTAAATTTTAAACATTCTAGGGCTTCAGACCAGTGGAGGGTCCGACCCTGAGCAATTGCTGCTTTCCATAGTTGACGGTCCTGGCCACGCTGCTTCCAGTCATCAAGACCAAGCTGTCTTGTATCCGCGATTACTTGGTCTTTATACCGGAGATTCGGTCTGCCTGTCCTTCTCGAACCAGTAGGCTCGGATTCAAAGAGCCTCTTTGCTGGAGCATTGTTGTCCATGCGCTCGATGTGCCCGAGCAAGTGCAGTCGATGGATTTTTGCCTTCCGGATTACATCCACATCCTGGTACAGCTCGTAGAGTTCGCGGTTGTCTTCTCCTCCATTCGCCTTCCTCGCAGACGGGACCATATACCCATCCTAGAGTTTTTCTTTCGAAGGTACCAGGAATCAGCTCTGCAGTTTTGTTTAGCGTCCAGCTTTCGGCTGCATAGAGACTGGCAAAATAAGAGTTTTGTAGAGCATGATTTTTGTCCTTCGAGTCAGGAGTTTTGAGCCCAGTTGTTTTGACAAACCGAAGTAGCACCGGTTGCCAAGGGCGATTTTATGACAGATCTCCACTGTGATGTTATTTGTGGAGTTCACGTTTGCCCCGAGGTAGACAAACTGCTTTACTACCTCGAAATTGTATTGTAGCTGTCGATAGTGAAGTTTTGTCGAAGGTGGTGTGCGAAGGAACGTTTTTTGGTCGACAGCATATATTTCAATTTGTCCTCATTAACCCTGAGACCAGTTCGTTTCACCTGTTCTTCAATCGCCGTAAAAGCCTCCACTACGGCACGTTAAGAACGCGCGACGATGTTGATGACATCTGCGTACCCCAGCTGTTGGGCCGACTTGTAGAGGGCTTACCAAGTCGACATTTAATTTGAGGCAATTACGCCAATACAAAGTGCTCGAACCATTTGATGAACCCAAGCACTGATTACGATGAAGATGATGTGCTACCTTTGAGTGTCATCCACGTGTAGTCAAGAGGAAAACACAAACACTTAGTTTATATGTTTCTAATATTAATACATGCACTTGAACGTAAAAACATTTCAAAAGAATACAAATCATTTTTCTCAAAGGACTGCAACTAATTTCAACTTGAGAAGTTGTCGCGGAAGATCAACGCTTGTCACCTCGGCAGAGATTCGGTCTCCTAATTTCAACTGGACTCCGTTCATGTGATTGTTATGAATAAGTGAAGATTTTCCAAGGCCGACATCCAAAAATGCTCCAAAGTCCACTACGTTTGTGACTTTGCCTTAAAAATGAATTGAAAAAATTAATCTTCTTGACACATCTAAATGCCTTCTTACCCGTTATAATACATCCAACAGAAATCTGTTCAAATTTAGTGATACTCTTTCTAAAGAGTTGTTCATTGAAATCTGGTCTAAAATCTTGAGACAATTCGCGTTGAAGAGCATCAAGTACCACTTGTAACTGCAAACGGAGATGTGTGAGATATTTTAGAGTTATGACAATTCATTCAGTATTACTCTTTCGACGTGAATATTTAATTCAGAGGCCATGTGAGTAACAGGTTGCGTTTCCGTGTATGCCCGGATCTTTGTGATGAATTCCGGTTTCCCAACATCGTTAACGTTCAAGTTGCACTTCTTGATGATTCTGAAAATTCAGATAAATGAGTTCTTAGCGAAAAGGCTACAGAAAAGAAGCTTACGTATTTGCCAGGTTGTAGCTTTCTGGATGAACCCAGGTACAGTCGAGCATGTTCGTTATTTTGGTTCCCACACTCTTCGGTTCGATGCGGATAAATCTACGGGGAGGATAGACGCTTTAATAGAATTAGTTGCTTCAAGTCAAAGGGTACTTCATCTTACCCGGCACACTGTTTGAATCTTTTCTTTCCAACAGAGTGTACATCAAGCAAATTTCGTCGTGTACGAAACGGACCGTTCTTCTGTCGATACTCAATTATCTTTGCTGCGCATTCTTCATTAAGACCAGCCACGTGTCTTTAATAAAATTTAAAGAGTTAATCAACAACCAACCAAGGGCAGAGATCCATAATTATACTCACTTAAGAATGCTAAAACTGGCCGTGTTAATATCTACTCCGACAAAACTGACACATTCCGACACCACCTCATTCAGTACTTTGTTCAATTTGTCTTTCTCTATGTCGTGCTGATACATGCCAATGCCCAGATTTCGTGGTTCCATCTTAACGTATTCGCTAAGTGGATCGGCAAGTCGTCGTGCAATTGAAACTAAAAGTGTTATAGATGTTATTGAGAGCATATGAATTTAATATAAGTTTGAATTTATTTTATTCGCACATACTTGCACTGATAATCGTTACGTCATACTGTGGAAACTCTCTCTGTGCTTCTTTGCTACATGAATAAACTGATGTGCCATGCTCGGAAACAATGGTGTAGTGAATGACGTCTGGATTAAGGATACCTTTAGCAAACATATTTGCCAGCCAGGTTTCTGTTTCACGACAGGCTGTTCCATTTCCTAACGCAATTACCTTGCAGCTGTGAACATAAAAGTCATTATTCTATGTTTACTGTATCTCAAATAAATTGTAACAACAGTTTCGTTGGCGGAATTATTGACATATTCAGACGAGTCATATCTCCTCTAACGTGGAGCATGGTTGTAGACGAACTCATGGAGATACTAACAACCCATGGCATCAGAAGTTACTGATGACATAGTCATCATAGCCAGAGGCAAGATGGAACAGACCCTATGTGACATCATCAAAGGGGGACCAGCAATAACTAAGAAATGGTGCTCGTCGGCTGGGCTAAACCTTAATTGGGCAAAAACTAACGATTAAAAGCAATAAGTATATCGGGCACAACACTGGCTGCAGTAAACGAAGTTAAATATTTAGGACACAGAAGAGATAGCTAGGAAAGCGACGCGTGCTCTAATGATATATCGAAGCTTGGCGTGCAAGACCTGGGGTTGCAGTCTAAGGTGGAAGTATATAGCTATTATTATACCCACAATTACCTACAGGGCAATAGCATGGACTAAGAGAACCAACCTGATCAGCGGGAGTTAGACACTAACAGGAGCCATGAGAACTTTCTCAACTGCTGCCATGGAGGAGCTATTGGAACTGACTCCTTTGAATCTAGTGGTTGCAGAATCTGCCAACAAAACAATCATGATAATGGCAAAAAAAGGGATAGGCAAAGACAACTGCATTACATCGAGACAATTCGATGTCGATGATGTTTGCATAAACGTCAGACTAACAAAGGACTGCGTTATCCATATTCCTTAATGCAGATGTACGGTCATACTAACTTAGGTGAACTTCATTGTTCATAAACGTCAATAGCTCATCGACGTCGAGCATATTGTGCAGTCATTATTTTTTGACTGCAAACAAAAATAGTTTGCAAAGTTTGAAAAGCAAGTCTGCAGACATTCAGACACCGTTTACATATGTGTTCAAAAACGCATGAGAAAAGAAATGCGATTGTACTAGCGCAGATTTCCGACGTTTATGAAAACACCCGTACTCTTGGACATTCCTACTCTTGGTCAGTGAACATTTTGGTAGGTCTCATGTTTAAGGAAAGTAGGCATCTACGACAAAGGAAAGACACCGGCAAAAAGGACTAATCAATTTTCAATCAAGCAAATTGGTTTTGAATACATGATGCTTCCTGTTCAACTTTGAGCTGTGACGTGCATTTCCTTTGTCAAGTTCTATGCCAAAGCTCAATCAGTCCAATGTTAACTTATGACAATTCTCACTTATGTTTCTTCAGCATATTCGCCAGGGCAACTCCACAAATGTCTGGTTTCGTCTTCTTATCATGCGGATGCAATATTCCAACTTCCAGTACGTTAGCCGTCTCTGAAATTAATGCTAGCTTACAGCCATTTGTGAACCCTGGATCGATTCCAAGTATACGTTCGCCCTTTAGCGGCGGAGTCAATAGCAATTGCCTTAGATTATCAGCAAACACTTTAATTGCAGCATTCTCTGCTACTGCAGTGAGATCTCCTCGAATTTGACTGCACAACAATGGCTTCACTGAAAGACCACCAAAAAAATGAATTGATAAACAAAAATCAGTCATTATATATACAATGCACTTACAACTTCTGTTGTAGCAATCCAAGAATGCCTTGTCACATATCTCAATTCTCAGTTGGTACTTTAAGCCAAAAGCCATAAACACTTCATCAATGCAGCTTTTTATGTAGCTGCGACATTCTTCTGGAATAACTATTTCCACAGTTAGAAACTTGCCTTTTTCTCCACGATTTATGGCCAGAACTTGATGTGGCTTCATGGCATGAATGTTTTTATCACAGTTAAAGTAGGGCTCAAACTTAGAACTTTCATTGCTTTTTTCTGCTGGCGGTGAACTCGACATTGTGTCTTTTTCATCCGCTTCATATTTTGTGCACTTCAGGTTTAACTCAAACTCTGTTGGCCTAAAAAAAAGCGGTATTAAAAGTATCGAAGACCTTGCTATGCTTGATCATACAGTCGGCGTAGGGCTTCCATTACTCTGGGATGCTTGCTGAACTGGTCACATATTATGGAGGTTAAGGTTAATTTCACCTTTCTCAAGGTATCCAGAGCTGGATTTGTCTGATCCAAATGAGTTTCCAATTGAACTGGTGGCTGCTGGCCCAGCATCAAACGAAATGCATGTGTTTCCAATTGTTTCGGGTGTCTCTTACTTCTTTTGTAGCAAGCTGACTAAAGAAAAATAAATAATACTCAACGCAATTACTGTGCAAAATAGTTTCAAATTAAGACTTACAAGAAACTCCAATTCCTTCTTAGACCTGACGCTTGTTATCTGTTCTTGAATTTCATCATTTAGCTCATTCTTAGCATCAAGTTCTTGGAGGACAGCTTCAACCTTGCTCTTGAGATCCATTATCTCTGTGTAGTTGATTTTTATGTTCCTCAACTTCTCGGGAGTAATTTCCCTTCCAATGAGGTCCCTGCGATAGCGACACACAAACGGAATGGTGTCTTCATTTTTGAATAGATTGACAATATTTTTTGCGGACGTAAGATCTAGTTGCTCTTGTTCAGCGAGAATCTCAAATATATTCAAAACTCGACAACGTTTTGGTATTTTATCCGCTTAAAAGTAAATAATTAAATTGATTCGAAGGAATTCTTATAAACCAAACCTACTTTGTTCTGAATTTCCGGAATCTAGCTTGGGAATTGCCACGTTTTTCGCTGAAAGAAAGATAATTCAATTGGTTGCAATCAATTCATAACTGCATATGAATGTAACTAACGTTTCTTTGAATTTTTTGACCTCCCACGACGTCTTTGTTGTTTATTGCCCGCTGAAAAGTAATTGATTTATGTAATTGGTTGAAAGCGGCTTATGTAAATCAAACCAACTTTGGTTAGCATTTCTTGAAGCTCCACGACGTCTTGGTGCATTGGCCGCTGGAAAGTAAACGATTAAATATGTTGCAAAGCAATCTTATACATCAAACCAACGGTATTCTGAATTTCTTGAAACTCCATGGTGTCTTGGTGCATTCGCCGCTGAGAAGTAAACGATTGAATTGATTGCAAGAAAATTCATATAAATAAAACTAACCTTGCTCTGCTTCCAAATCAGAAACAAGCGACTCCGTCGAGATACTCTCGCAACAGCCCATTGACGCGTTTGTTTCCTATAAAAGGCACTTTCCTGATTTATGTGCTGAAATGGAATTATTGGAAATTGTAGTGATCACATTTCAAACGAATAATAAGAATAATGAAACTCAAACAATGGGACTCGAGAAGGCTTGAGAGTATACCAAGCTGATGCATACGACCGAGAGCAAGCACGGCATTGATGATCCTCTTTTGAGGGCCATTCAGTTTCTATACACAAACGCAGCTGTGTTCGAGTTAACCGTGCTAAATCATCACATTTCACTATGAGCGTTGGACTTCGCCTCTTGTCACCTCTCCTTTTTTGTGTTGATGTTGCAGCGCAGCCCAAGAGGGGAGCGCAGTCCAGGCGGGGATTGTTCCACATTGGAAGTCTTTATTGTCACCTCTTTTCTGCAGATGACTTAGTTATGAGAAATAAAGGTAAGCCAAGAAGGGAGCTTATTAAATGCACATATTTTCTCCAAATACATAATGGGAAACAAATTCTTCCCGGTCCTCCTCAAAGTCCATATCTGAACGCGCATGTTAAGCCAGTAGTTCGACAACATATCTACATATATAAACGGCCTTCCTAGAGGGACTTCCGAACTTCGACAGTAGATAGCAGCCAGCTATTCATTATGTTTGTTTTATCAATATGGGTGTTCTGATCGGGCAATGTACCAAGGGCTTCGTCCATTTTACGGTCGCCATAAGATGAGACCCATTTCTGGATGAATGGGTACGTCAAAAAAAAATGAAATTCTTGAATTGAAATCCCGAAAAGTCACTGTTTGTAGTGCAATTTGTATTTCTTTGAATTGACGATGCCACCACCGTTAATGGCGAGCGCTATCGGTCGATGGTTACAAATTACCAATTTTTTTTTTGGCCTGAATTGAATGATATGTACACCAACGACATGTGGTTTCAACGGGACGTTACGCACAGCTCACGCTACATTGGAAATTCTGCACGAGCGTATCGAGCAGCATGATCATCTCAAGTAGAGTTGATGTGAACTCGCCACCGAGATCGTGCGATTTGACCCCGATAGACTTTTTCTTGTGATCGCAGGTCTATGCGGAAAAACCCACAAACCAGAGTGGCCCTTAATGCCAACATAACCCATGCCATCGGTTAAATTCACCCGGATTTATGTGCCAGAATAATGGAAAATTGATCCCAGACAATCCGCCGTGGACTATGAACGATGTTTTATTCCATACATTATGGCACCGATATTCCTTTCAAACGTACAAAACATATCGACGATACACTTTGTTTTATTTAAATTTAAAAAATATATATAATAATAAGTGCTTCATGAACGAGCATTTCAACATTCCGTGAAGTAGCCAACCTTCAGCTACTCGCAATATATAAAATCGCCTCCAATCCTCTTATTTATCCAAACATCCGCTTGGTGCTTGGCATTTCACGACAATAGCTAGACCCCATCATTCTCTTCGCGTTCGAATGCAACCGCGGATTAAGCATGATGATACTAATACAGGCATATATCGACGAACGGCTGACATAATCTTCGACGGTTATCCTGAAGCCAACTCCAACCAGCAGCGGAGACTATATAGTCGGCATAACACGCATTAATTAATGATAACAGAAATATGACGACATCTGAGAGTTCTACCATTAAAAACGCGTCGTTGACAAAACTCTGTCAGACATTCAAAAATTTAAAAAAATTACAATGCTCTTGGCTGCGTTCTGATAACCGGACAAATACTCAAACAAGTACCAAAATTGGCCTAGTTGAACTACTGTATTTAATCAACGCAGTCTAAGGCTCTACGCTACAGATTCGTGGAAGGTGGGAAAATCTATATTGATATATTGATATTCGAACGACTTTTAATGAAACTATACACATGTCCTCCAGCTCGGGTTTCGAGCGAAGAACTGCACAATTGACCAGATTTATAGAATAACGGATGAAATTCAAAGAAGATTTTAGAGGAAGAAAAGGTCTGCGCCAGCGCTTTCTTTAACGTCTCTTATGATTGCGTCGAGCATTGGAACAATGGCTTGAAGTGCAACTTTAATCGGACACTGTAAACAAAAACTTATCTAACTTCCTATCTTAGAAGCTCTTAGAAGATCTCCTTATATTCTGAAATTAAGGAAATTTTAAGGGGTCCCGCAAGAGTGTCTCATTACTCCTACTTTATTTCTGTTCTACGCTATGTATAGCCGCCAAACTTAAAGCTCGTTATTGGGTACATTTGCGGATGATGTGGTTATCTTGCCGATAGTAAATTATGTTGAGACAGTAATAGAAAAACTGTAAAGTTTCAGCCCTGCATGACATTTGGGACTGAACAAAAATTTGGCGTATTGCACTTGATGAGACCAAATCGAAGCATTGTTTTTACATATTACGTGTGGTAAAAAGAAATTCTGTCTGACCTATCATGTAAAAACTGTTTCGATTGTCTAGGATCTAAACATTGCACATAAAACAGCTTGAGACCCTTTGAACAAGGCTGGAAAGAAAGAGCCCCATGTATAGGTACCACACGAGTTAACGTCAAAAAACCTCATGCACCGAATGTCCAGGCATTTACAAGAAAGAGATAACGAAATTACCATCAAAATGGCAACAAATAATTTTTTATTTGATCTAAATCCGACAATTTTTCATAGAAAACAGTTAAAAATTTACTTGTTTCTATAGATTTGGGACGGCTAGTTGGAGATGATCCTATAATTTATTAGCCAAGCTCATCAAAACCCCCAATTTTGAGAATATTATTTATTTTCAACGAGGTGACGCGATGATTCTCATACAGGCACAAACGTCTACACCTAGCCTCTATAAACGAACTTCAGCCCTTACCCCCACGTCATGAAATCAGGGAGACAATCACATCTCCCTTGCGACGTCGATGGGGGTTGGACACGGGATAGTGGGCAGAGTGAGGACATATATCTCTGCATGGCTGTGGTGGAGCAGCTGAGTTTCAATCGAATATTTCGGAACTCATATTTAAAAGCGTTTTTTCAAGGACAGGTCGAGACTATAGAATAGAATCGATGACCGATGAGTCCTATTTTTTAAGGGCCAACGATAGCGCTTACGCCCTGAGCAAGGGTACCGACACCGGATGCGTCAGAAACCTCCACCCAAGAGTCAAAATAAGTGATCTGGTCTCAGAGTTGAAACGAGGAGTTGGATGGAGAGGACATATTTACTACTGACACCACCAATACGACACCACAGGCTGGTAGAGTTTGTCACGTTGCGGAAGGAATCTATATGTAGTACACGTCAACATCCTTCCTCCAGTATTCTTGATGTCCGAATCTTCCGAGGAGCCAACATCGACTCGAATCATTTACTTGTTGTAGCCAAAGTAAGAATCCGGACACCGAGAGAACACGAAAAAATAACCATTTAACGTTCATTTGGCAACATCTAGATTAAAGTATAGAAAAGCTGCGGAATTTTGTAACATATGGTCGGAGGAAAGCAGGCTCCACGAATTGTATCTCTCAGTATTTTTCCGATCCTCTCAAAATGGAGAATTCTCGCTGCTCCATCACAGTGGTTAACAAACTCACCGAAACCTTCAGCGCCAAAAAAGGATTTGACAAGGCGACGCGCTGTCAAGTGGCTTCTTCAACATCATCAATTCAATTTTTCAATGTCATTTTTATTTATAATTCATTTTGTAGTGTTTACACTTGTTTATCTGCAAAGCCTGAGTGGCTTGTCTGCAGATGACTAATCACAAACGTTTTTTTTTGTGACAAGTGACAAATAGTAATAATAAAAAATAGTTTACGATTTTCGTATTTAAATTTCGTATTAAAATTTGTATATTTTAGTTTGAAGAGTTTAAATAGATTTCTTTAATTTTTTTTATAATTTCTCTTTTGGGTAGGTTGCGAACTTCTCTTGGGAGTTCGCCACTTTAATTGTCCTTCGACCATATTCATTCCAGTACCTCGGAACTTCACATAGCTGCTGCTGTGGTCTTCTAATGTTCACCGTCTGCTGTGTCTAGATCCTGTATGTGTTGTCATCATCGAAGTAGGCCAAGATTTCCAAATTGTGTATTTGGCAGATGTTAAGCATGCGTGTTGGTTGGCTTCTTTATTGCTGAACTTATCTGCTACTTCCTGTTTCCACCACAAGCTTTTGAAGTCTTCTGTGCACTTTTTGTAGCAATTGCAATTGAGACGTTCTTCCCCACGCTGTTATTCTATACCGTAGATGTGATTCCACCAAGCCCATGTAGCACTGTTTGTGTACTCTTGGTGTACACAGTTTACGAAGATGGAAAAGGGCGTACGCAGAGTGACTTCAATATCTCTATATGGTAGTTCCATTTAAAGTTGTAGTCCATCGTCAGTCCTAGGTACTTATACGTTGACACATAATCAATATTTACGGTGCAGTCATCATCGTCTTCTGTTATTCCATCACAGCCATGTCTGTGCAAACAATCTACGCTGTGCATTTTTATCTTAAGTTTCGGAATATGCGGCGGGCGAGTGTGCATTAACTTTGTCTTAAGTGCGTTGATAATTAATCCATGGTCGTGACACCAAGCAGCGATTCTATTAAATCATGGAGAAGATCGTGCAAAACTCACACGCCAATACTAGCGGTATGGTTTTGCAAAAGTCCGTCAAACTTACACAATGAGCCGTCAATGAAAGAAACTAAGTATATGCTGTATACAACATCGATGTCATCCGCAGAGCGACAGAGATGGTTAGAGCCATCGCCTACATTGTCTCCGCAATGAAAAGTACAAAAAGACCTATGAAGTACCGAGATCAAACTCAGATATGTAACTCTTGCCACAGCGATGGGGCTCAAGAGTAAGGAGACCTCTCTCGAAGGACCCAGCTGACTTTATACAAAACATTGATCACCCCGTAGCCTCTTAGCAACGCTCTACGGCGTAGAGACAAGAATAATTTCAAAAGCAGGTGAAAAAGTCCTTGGTCTCTTCGAGAGCTGCTTGCGATTATTGATCGTGTTTGCATTGGTAACATCTGGAGGAGTATATTCAGCCATCAACGTACGAGCTATAGTGCAACCCATACCTAATGGCGAAGTTTGAGAAGCTTTTCTCAAAATGTATATTCTTTAAGCAGAGGTGGTGACAGTTGCTGAATCTGGAATGGCTTACTCATACTCAGTTTTAAAACCACTTTGAACGAATATCACACACTAAGCTCCTCCTTCCTTTTCATTTGACTTGAAACTCAAACCGCGATAACAGGCCTCAGCAATCAAAGAAGGTTGTAAAATACCTTGATTTAATCCTAGACAGAAAAAGTCAAGGAAGCGGCCTGTGCCCTATACCAGAGCAACAGGATATTCGGCAAAAAATGCGGTCCAAACCCCAAAACAACCCTATAGATGTGCATAGCCATTGTCAAGCTAATCTTGACAAATCGCAGCGTCTCTGAAATCCTCAAACTTGAAGTAGTTAACAATAATACAGGGACTTGCATGCCTAGACTTGCACTTCAACGGCTAGAGTTCTTACTAGACCTTTTTCCACTTGACCTCTACATGCGGACGACTATTGCAAACAGCGCTCCTTGCAGCAGTCGTCCGCATGTAGAGGTCAAGTGGAAAAAGGTCTAGTAACATCCATCCAATTCGAGTGCTGGCTCTCAAGCTCTACTGGGCATGCAAGTATACTGGACAGACAACAAATTTAACAAGTCGAAAGCGACTACTCTCTCTCTCTCACTCCCTTTCCTTGACTTCGAAATACCTTTCCGGTGTTATTTCCCGACAATGGAGGAGTGGACCACAAATTAACCCATCGGAAACACAGCTATCTATGTCTACACGGATGAACATGCGCTGCTCTATTAGAATCCCTTATTACGCAGGTCCTGGCAATCAAGGAAGCAGCCAGAATGAAATCACTGCTGAAATTACCATTGATATGATATTACCATTCTTATTGACAGTCAAGCGGCCATTAAAGCAATTTCGGCAACAGAGACCACGTCCAAGCTCGCATGGTGACGCGAAGAGCTCAATTGCTCTATGATGGGTCCCAGATCATAGGGATATAGTAGGCAGTGAGGCAGCGGATGAACTTGCCAGGAAGGGGAGCGAAATCAAACCATCCCAGGCAATCCTGTGTATTCCCTTACACCTCTTACATATGGCAAGAAGAAAGTGAATGACAAATCCATAAAGCTAGCTAATGAAATGTGGAACACTCTAACCACCTGTGAGACCACTCGGATGTTACAAAACCTACAAAGAACTACAAACAAATTCCTACAATGCGACAAAAAGTTGCTACGAACTGTAGTTGGAGCGCTAACCTGCCATAATCATGTGGAGTATGTCTGCTCAATGACATAGCCTAACCTAATCAAAGAAGGAAGGGCAACTTTTTCAAATGTTTGCGCTTTTTCGCTGTTCACAATGATCCATAAGAGCTCTAGCCAGTAATCAAAATTCAGATATATGATACTTCTTCGCATGTGTACTATACTTATAATGTATACATGCGTACATATATGTATGTATATGCAACAGACGCGACGAGATATCAACAAAATTGGATAGCCATCAGTCGATTCTCACTTCTCAAAACGAATACACAATTCATAATTTAAATAAAAACATAAATATTCAAAGACTACAATGGAAGAGCCGTAGGTTAATTTGAATTATTTGCTAATAAATTATGATCATAAATTTGTTGAAGTTTTTTTTTTCGCAGACATTCGATGCAGATTTGTTCGCAGTTAAAAATTGATTTCAGTTCTTAAATCACAACGGATGCATGTTCAACAAGTTTGAACTGTGGATCAGAATTGAATTCGTTTTAACTGCATAAAGATTTGACTTGATAAGGAAAATATGTAAACAGTCAACTCACGATAATTCGAACTGATTGTTAGATCCTTGATAAAGGATCGTTAACTCTAAGTGATTGCTCAATC
The DNA here is from genome assembly GCA_907269125.1 of Eristalis pertinax. Classification (NCBI taxonomy): domain Eukaryota; kingdom Metazoa; phylum Arthropoda; class Insecta; order Diptera; family Syrphidae; genus Eristalis; species Eristalis pertinax. Next base: position 62,521,294 of record OU026145.1, read on the forward strand.
GGGCTGGCAACAAACGCTGTAATTCGAAATCAGTAGCTAGTTTCCTCTCAGCAATTCGAATTTATTTGTGTGGTTTTTGTTCTTTGCCTAACTGCATACATATGTACATGTTTCCAATGCTTTGTATCCGTTGGATCGTGATCTATACTCCCTTGGCAGTAATCGTTGGCGATGGGATGGGACGTTAATACTTCAGCAATAATTAGTCGTAATTCTCAAAGCAACAAATAATTATTGAAGCCTTGGACAGTGGATTAAAAGAGGGTGTACAGAACACTTTCAAAATTCCGTTCTGCACATTGTCAACCATTCTAAAGAAAAAATCTAATATAGCGAGGAAGTGCATTATACGGAGGAAGTAGAACCGGCAAGATGAGTACCCTGGTCCTGAAAACAAAAAAAAAAACAAAAAAAACGTTCCTATCGGAAGTTGCATTCTGAAGGAGACGTCAGCAGAGGCATTCACTATTAGTTGTGATTTGGGTTTAATCTGTGTGGTATGGTGAGTTTGTGTATTGAAAGATTCAATGCTAGCCAAGGATTACTTTTTCTAAATGTTTCCCTGGTCCAACGATGACATTTAAAAAATGCAACGGGGCAAATCGTATCAAGGAAATGCTAACATTATTCCTCTCAGTGAACATGGACTAGTCACAAAAAATAAAGCCTCTCATGATTGGGAAAGCTGATAACCGTAGATGTGTCAAGGGTATCAAATCCTTTTCCACATTTTATCGCTCCAACAAAAAGAGCGTGGATGACATCAGAATTGTTCAACGAATGGGTGTTGAAAGTTGAATCTGGACACATTCCTAGATAATTGCACAGTTCACAATCCGCCAATTCTCAGTAATGTGAGTCTTAAATTTGTCCCTGCTAACACCACTTTTAAACTGCAACCCCTTGACTAGGGAGTGATATAGAATTTTAAAACTTTGTACTGCAAACAAGTAGTGGCGAAAGTGTTGGATAGCATCGGAAATGGACAGAGCCAGTGATTGAATTGCAACAGGAGGGAAGAGAATTGGATCATTCAACCTCGCAGGATGGATGCAGCCTTCTTTAAATCTATGACTTTCGATGATTTCGTATATTTTGACGACGATGTAGAAGTCTAACTTCATATTCAAGCGACAATAATGAAGACGGCGAAGAAGAAGAATCGGAAGCAGAGAACAATTCCGCCCGCCACATCAAAGGAGGCAAAGTCATTGTTGTGTATATTGCGTCAACACTTACTAAGAAAGGAAGTGGACGACGAGGTATTATCGACACTGACTGTCGTAGGCAATGCTCTTGACCAAGCAACTTGGAAGTTACTAAAATAAAAACAAAGATTTTTTGCAAAACAAAAAAAAATGTACATAAGTAACATTGTATGCATATTTTCATATACGCAATTAAGTGTGTGTTTCGTAATAAAGCGTGTCAAATTATTGTTGCATGCATTTAATTCCTTTTAGTCCTTCGTTCCAACTAGACAATTTTTCGCTATGTATGTTCATTTGTATGTTCTTCGGATGGGAGTCCGAATACGGCATCAAAAGCCTCTAACCGAGAACTTCTGACAACTTTCTCTCAAACGAAATATTTATTTGAAAACTCATCGCCTACTACCGCAGGTGTCCTTACGTCGCAACCAAATGTTCAAAGACTCTTCGCCTACTATCGCAGGCGTTCTCACGTGACCACCAAATGTTCAAAATTCAAATAAAGAAAACCCCACCTACTGCGGCACCTTTTCAATTTGTAAAAATGAATCAATATAACGCATGTTAAATTGAATTACGACGATATTTTAATAGAAGTAGATATGTTGCTTTGTAGCATATGCATGAACATTAATTAATGAAGTAGATCTACTCAATATGTAGTAAATGCTCATCTCTGGAGGAAACACATTAATCAATTCTGGAGCGAAAAAGCAAGAAAAGATTGGCGTCCATACATCCACTCCTATAAGCTATAGCTGCGGTATATCCTCAAAAAACGTTCCCAGCAATATGATCAACGCCAACATTCGCCATAGAATAGGACATATGTACATATGTATGTATGTATATGGGCAAGGGACATCATGAACATCTTATCAAAAAGAATATCCCTCCGCAAGTGTATCTGCGATTCTTTGCTGCTCTTTCCACACATCCGTCTTATCTATCAATGCAGGACCATGAACGACAATGTTTATAAGCGGCTCCCCCTATTCCAATAATATTCTGCCTTCTGCGGTCAAACATATATGTACTATGTATGTACATTTTTCACACTTATTTAACATTTTGCCCAAAGACCCTGGTAGCTAGACCTCATGCTTATGTATTAATAGAGTTTAAATAAATAAACAAATAAAAGATTTCACTCATAAGCGTTCCATCACAGATTTGTGATGTACATGCGATTATGACAAACATACAACTTCGCATTTCAATCATAGTGAACGAATTTAACTTGCGTTTACTGTACTCACAAATTTACACACTTAATAACGTCCAAGTTCAGTTGTTCATCAAATAATTAATTACATGCAACAGCTTACACGTTAAATTTACCGACACAAACTTCGTCTCACTGATTTAAAAATTCACTCACTTCTTCGCTGATAAATGTATTAATAAATTGTTACCACCTTTCACTCCTTCCACGGGGTGTGATATCACATTAGATTAAAAAAAAAGAAACAAAACAAAACAAAAATATTATTCTCTGTTGCTGGAAGCCGGCCGATCTTATTCCATTCCCGACTTGCATTCGACTAGAACTTCAATTTAATGACAACTTGCCATGACTTCAGCGAGCTAATGCGCCGCGATAAGATAGATCGAAACTGTATACACGCGATAACTGGAAATATGTATATAATTTCCCATACGCTATACTCACATATGCTCGTTTGTTTGTATACAAGCATATTATTGCGAATCGCGATTTGGCAGTTTTTTCTTTCCTCGGTTCCTCCTATTGTACACACATGTACATATATCTGAACTGTTTGGTCATTAGTGTTACCGTGGGGACTAAAAGAATACATTATTTAAAAAAATATCCTCATACAAAATTAATTGACACTTCTTCATCGAGCTGATATTTATTATCATAAATTACTGGGTGGCAAGATAAGAACGATAAGAAAAGAAATTTAAATAAAACAACAACGGATAGATTTTATGCCATTATGTACAGAAAAGCACATCTATTAAATGTCAGTGCATCAAGTGGTCGGTCGAATATTCGATGACTCGTTCCAATCCAATATGTATGTATGTGCGGCGTTGTTCCGGCTATAACGTCTCCAATGTTGACCTTGAGTTCGGCCAAAATGTTTGGCTGGATAATGGTGGAGTGTTTATGATTTTGTAGTTTGAATGATCGTATCAGTCACTTGATTGCAATTTGAGTGACGAATAGCAGCTTCGGGGACTGCGATACAATATTTGAAGATAATTTCCTGCGTAATACAGGGTGACCAGATAAGAACAATAGGAAAATGAATTTAAATAAAATAACAACGATGTGAGGTATACAATTGATTCTGGCTTTATTTTGAGTCCACACTCATGCCATAATGTCTGGAATAGCACATTATTCAAATAGCCGATTCGGCTTAGCTGGTAGTACTTCAAGCAGTGTGAGAACATATATCTTCTCCAGTGCTTTCCACCACACTAAAGAACCAAGAGTCAAGATGGGTCTTACAATCATGGTGTATAGCCACCTGTGGTTTGAGACCGCATGTTGTGCCGAAGGCCCGTTTGGACGTATAAAACACCACATACACCTTCTTTACACAGTCCGCCGTGTTGTCCTTCCAGTTGAGTTTGGAATCGAGTATGAGTATGACGCCTAGTTATTTAGCCATCTTTGAGAGTTTCACTCCAGGTTTCACTCCAGGAATGTTCCTCTTTCTAGTAAAGAGTAACAGTTTGTTGACGGTCAGTCCCCAGGTCTGCGTCCAGTTGTAAACTATCATTAGCCCATAACGGAGACGCTTGCTGAGCGTTTAAGGAAACTTCCCTGAAATGAGGATGGCCACATCTCTCCAACGTTTGTATGACTTCATCAACCACTAGGATCTATAGGAGAGGTGACAGGACACCTCCTTGGGGTGCACTTCTTTTCACTTCCCTGGTGCAGTTGATGGGTCTGTAGTCCTTGACAGTGGTGTGACTTGCCTTACCTGCCTTGGGGATGAAGATTACTTTGACCTCACGCCATCTTTTTGGAACATTCCTTGAGTATATTACTGATCCAGGAGATGATTGGGTGCCCTGACAGAATACTAGGACCTATATATACAATTCACCTCAGTGGCATAACATTTAAAACATCAGCTCAGTCTGAATACTAAATGTTTTTAGGTCTGTGTATCGCGCTAAGCATTAAAGTTATTTTGATTCGAAATGCCTGTACATTCATCAATTACAATTGAAAAGGAGGAACTTGCAAAATTACTACGAAGCAGTTTGTTTCTCTTTAGAACTTTTAGTTCTATTCTAGTCTAGTCTTCTGGGATGATTTTTAAGGAAAATCTCTCAAAATTTGTTCTGTAATTGATTTGACAGATTTACGTGTCGTGCATATACACATGAGTATTTAATTTATACTTTCTGTTTTATGTGGCGTTATGGGTATGTGCGTCGATTCCTACGCAGTTGAACCTCGGCGTCTAGGTTGAGAAAGCGATATAAAAAAACGATGTCAAAAAATTTAAAGGGCAGCAGAGGTAGAAGTCGGCTTTCTCCTTAGTACTTTATTTCTGATTCAATTTTATTTGATATTCCCTATGTACAAACTATGACTCATCTTTAGAACACCCTCCGAACAATAGTACATGTTCGTGGGTAAATTCACGAATCCCCCACAAAATTCATGAATCTGCCGTAATTATCCCACAAAATGCATGAATCTGAGCCCAATAGACGGGAGCTCTATTGTTTTATACACAGATAGTCAGGCGACCATAAAAGCTCTGGACACACCATCAATAAACTAAAAGATGGTAAAACTCTGCTGTCCATCTCTAAGGGGGACACCCCACCACCACTAAAAACAATAAAATCGCGATTGATGGCGGTGGCGAAAAACGATACAAACCGCAAATGGTCTGAACTGGACACTTGCAGGATATCGGAAGCGATCTGGCCTATGCTAAATCAAGCAGTAATATGGGAGCTAACTGGCCACTGTCTTATAGAAACCCATGCCAGAAGACTTGGGGCACCCTATAACGACTTCTGCAGAAGCTGCATGGATGAAGAAGAAGAAGAAACAATACTACACTACCTCGGAACATCTCCTGCACTTGCGGAAACAAGAAGAAGACTTCTAGGCGAGTGCAACTTCAACAACCTTGAGGATCTGAGTAACATTGACCCAAAGGACTTACTACAATTTCTTAAAGCCTCTAAATGGCTATAAAAGAGATCAGAAGAAATCACACATAGCCAACAAACCCAAGAGGGAATAACTACAAGGTCAAAGGGTAAATGGGTTTTGGACACAAAGCCGAACGTGACAGCACAATGGGCCGGATGATCTAAGTGAGCATGACCTGCCTACCTACATCATTTTCCCCACAAAATTCACGAATCGGCCGCCATATTGAGGTGAATTGACGAGTGTTGCAAAAGGATGTGTAAAATGCAAGGGCATTCCACTACTCATATTTTTCGTTGTGGAGTAAGGGTTAAAAAAGGCCGAAGATGAATATCTCTTTACTCATTTATTATTTCTGGTCCCAAGTCTCAAGACTGATCGAAACGAGTTTCCCACTGTGCTACAAATTGTCGCCACATTGTAGTCATGGTGACGACCGAGCTTAGATAAACGGCTGAAACATAACAATTGGAAAGACTATCATCGATATCTGGTCACCTTTCTGTCCTATCCTGTCAATAAAACCTACTTCTTCCTTTGTCAACAGGAGTGACATTTTCTAAATTCAAAAGATCATTGGACATAGTTGGACTTTTTTTTTGTTTTATTTACGAAAATCAAGTTCGAGTTTAATGATTGTTTCATTTCAACTTATGACTAAAGTTAATAGTTTCTATGGTTGTATACATAAATTTATATATATGTATAAGTAGGTAGGTATATGCTATATATTTAATATATATTTATTCATGCACGTATATCATTAAATACAGTGTTTGTAGGTATTAAATACTAATAATTTTGTTTTACAAATTACTTAAGGCTCTAATAAAATAAAAAAAAAATACATATTTATATTTCGTTAAGTTGTATACACACACATATAGACTAATTAAGAATAAATAACATTTAAAAAATAATCTAACTAAGGTTTACAAAATTGATTTCTTTTTTTTATGGGCAATATACAGTCGTTTGTCGCATATTGTGCTTCAACTAAATCAAATCGATTTTAAATAAAAAAAAAGAAAGAAGAAAAATAATAATGGACAGCGGTAATGTAAAGCAGCATTTTGGCTCGACTGTGAGAATTCATCATGTTCACAAAGATTTGCGAGAAAATGTGTCCAACACAAACATACTTTCAATTTTGTTTCCATTTCACAGAATATTGATCAACAACACACAGCAGAAGAAAGCATACAGAAATGTTTGCAAACAAATTCATAACGATATCTCAGGTCACAACACAAACACATCAAGACAATACATTCTATTTTATACAACGGTATTGTTGTATTCGGAAAATATACAGAGATTAAGTGTGAAAACACGCACGCGTTCCTTCGCCATCGAATTGAGAGTTGAACTCTGAAAAAAGAAGAAGAAATAAATTAATTATTTAAGAATCACTTTTAGTTTTATTTTATCTTACCGAATAGAACAACTAATGAGAGTTGGCTTCCATCACAATAAGGCAGTATCTATATTCTATTTCTTATCTTTTTTTCTGTAAGCAAAGAATAATTTTGAAGAAAAATAAAGAAAGCTGTATTAAACACATTTCTCAAAGAAGTTTCTTTTTTAGATATTGTTCATTAAAAACTACAAATAAAATTACGTACATACAAGTAATTTAGTATAAAATAAAAATAGCAACTAGGATTTATAAAAGGAAGAAAAAATATATATATTTTGTTTAAATAAATGTGTACATGAAAATATTTACAAATTATAGTTGGGATTATACGCTTACCTGTTGAAATATCTTAATCTACCTCAGACGTGGCATTACAGTGGAAGCTTGCTTTGTATAACTCAAGTACTAGAGAGATAACCGACTTCACAGCTGGGTGTCCAACAAAATGACGCATATTGACAGTTCTTATAGAATTTGTTCACAGTTCACCACGAACCACTGTGAATACATCAGTACATGAACTCATTCCCTAATTGGTTTTGTGAAAATCTGTCGTAAAACGCTGCTAACGCTGTCGTCTATCTCTAAAGTACTTGATTTCTTGTGCAATTTAAGCACCATTTGTTTACTTTTGCCTATGAAAGCTAACTATTTACAGACGTTAATGACTGGAATACAACTATACGTTGTTGCGGCAGGCGTAACGGACAGAATGCGTAACGAACCGATATTGACGTCAGGTGTCTTTCTTGCATTCACGGATTTCAAATTACTTTGTTGTTTTTATCAGCCGTTTTCAGTTCTGACACAAAATACCCTCAATTTTGGGAGGAAATCATTCAATTTGGAAGAAAAGTCGCGGTGGAACGCATCGGTCTCTCATAAATATCGAACATGTTTGAAATTGAGCGCGTTGATTTACGTTTGACATTTTATTACTATCCTTTCATTTCTCTCATTTTATAGCAAACGTAGCACGACACAGTATTTTGTTCAGTGCCATTGAAATGCGTGTGTTGAAAGACGACGCAAGCCAACAGCAACCCATGATTGTGGTTCAGGCATAAGCGTCGATTTCTGTTTGAATTGAAGAGGCCAGTTATGGTTTAGTTTCAGTTTTTTTTTACGTAACCACGATTTCTATTAAGTTCCAAAGACAAAAGTTACCAATGACATCCAGCTGTCCAAATATTTAGTAGGGTTTGCCATTCATCTTGTATCGTTTCAGACTTGGCGAATGTCCGAGGAAAATACGGAGATTCTGACTCAGTTGAAAATACGCAACGTGAATTTCGTCATGACGTCGGTCCTTATCAAGGCTTCAGTGTGGAGGCAATTCGTCGCACCGTGCAAGAGTTTGAGCGTGAGTACACTCTGTTGGACCTTATGCCGCCAACCAGACAGACACGGGTGCGAAATGAAGAAGACAAACAGCGAAATGACGGAATATGAATCGCCAGAGCATAAGTGCTGTGCTGACGCAAGATTTGAAGACAGAAGGCTCGAGCCATGAATTCGCTAATTAAGCGCTGGCAATGTTGGCCGAACATCCGGATACTGGCAATTCGAACGAGGTCCACTTTTACCTCAGCTATGTCCATTATTGGAGTGGAGACAATACATAAGTGTTCTTTGAATGGAGTTTTTTTTCACTAGTTTTCCTCCAAGGGTCCTTTAATTTAATATACTGCATATCCTTATTTATAAAACAATTGTATTTTCAGCAGTAACGTTTTATATAACCGAATGTCTGTGCAAGTTTGAGCAAATTATGCTATTATGGTTAAAACAATGTTATACCATGCAGAAATAAAATAAATAATTAATCCACACGTATTCGACCAAGCATCAATGAATACACAAGGTTTAACTGTTTGGAGCGGCATCATCGGCACTTCTTTCTTTCAAAATGAGAAAGGAGGTAACGTTGACGTAAAAGGTCTCCGGTAAATAGTGACGTTAACCAACTTTCTGCGATCAGAGTTCGACAACATCGATATATTCGAGCTGTGCTTCCTACAAGACGGCACTACATGCCATACTAGCGACGGAACACTCGAAGTTGTGAACTCACTGGGTCATCTTACTGCGAGCTTTTATCAATTGGACGCCGGGACCATGCGACTGGGGCTGCGTCAAGTCCGTAGTGTACGCTAACAAGCCACCCACTTTGAACGACTTCGAGTCCAAGATTCGAGACCCTACTGCCGGAATGACGACGCACGTATTGCACCGATTCACCCAAAATTGGACCAACCGCTTGAAGCACTGCGTATGAAGCCGAGGAGACCATTTGAAAGACGGAATATCACCCGAATAAAATCAATAGTATATCTCACACCGTTGTTATTGTATTTTTTTATCGTTCTTATTTGGTCACTCCATATCTTATGGTGATATCAAAAGTCAAGTTCTCGCCTGGGACTTGAATGCATTTCTGGCCAACAAACTGGTACGGTTCGAATTCATAGCAAGAGATTTATTATTTTTTTCTGCAATCGAAAGATTAAAGTGGACTTACCGGCTGGCACATTACAAAAGTAGATCCCAATTTTGACTGAGTAGAACTTTATTTAAGATGTCGATCATAAGGAATTCAGCTGCAATTAGATCGGGAAAATAGCACGTTCATGTTTGAATTACGCAATTTGTTTGAAGATGAGACAGAAACCATTTCTAGCAGCTAAAATCGATTATTTAAACACTTCATCATGCCGTTTTATAAATGTCTTCATCTAGTCAAAGATATAACGGAGCCTGTTTTTTCGCAAATGAAAAGTGTTTAAAATATCCTTTCAGCGGGGAGGATCAATTGTATAGAATATACATACATTTTGCAGAAATTATATCGACAATAGAGGACTGCAATGAATGTTTTGAGAGATCAACAACTAATAATAATATAATATGGGTGGCGCTACAGCCCGTAGAGGGCCACGGCCTAGCTTCTCAGCAACCACTCGTGTTGTGCGTGCTATTGATCCATCACGAGTGGAAGGGACCTACAGTTTTTTGCCGACTCCGAACGGCCAATTTGAGAAGTTTTTTCTAGACAGTTATACTCTTTAAGCATTGTCAGTGACTCGAAAGAGGTGGGGTCGTGAAAAGTATTTCTTGTCGTACCAGGAATCGAACGTAGACAGGTAGGTCCAAGTGCGTAGGAGTCGACGCACATACCCACAACGCCACGGCCCACCACGAGATCAACAACTATAATGTCCAAATATGGAAGTGCATGCAATTTTTAACTGTAGCAAAATGGGGACTCTATCAAGCCCCGAAAATCGTTTTATATTCTTGATCGTTTGCATGACGAGATATTGTGAAAGTCCATTTGAATTTACTGCCAGGTCAAAGCAGAGAAAAAAACCTCAAGAGGCCGCCACTCGGAATACAGCGTAAATTGCCAATCAGCCCCGGGAGAGTGGTTGAAGTGTGCAGAGGTGTGGTTTAGTACGTAGGGGCGAAGAAAAGGAAAAATAAATCCCGCCAATCGTGCATGCTGGTATCTTTCGAAGATTAGAATACCAGCATCCAGCAATACTGACCAACTGTTGGGTTACACAGATGAATTAACTAGCATCGTGATCATGTTCCCAGCCTGCTGTGGTGGAGGCTTTCAACGCGAATGAAGGAGATACATGGTGTCGAGCTAAAATCGTTCCGTCCTTTACTACGAGTAGCTGCAATTTTGTTTACCTTGGGGCAAATGTGAGCTCTACAAATGGCATCGTAGTCGAGATCTGACGTAGAATTGCCCTTGGCAACCGGTGCTACTTTGGTTAGCGCAAACCATGAACAAAAGACACGCACTTCAGCACATCAAAACAAATGTATGGCCGGCTTTAGACAACTTCGCTGTAAATCAAATGCCAGTAATCAGCGAAGAAAATACCCGACAAAATTTGTTGCTTGGTTTAATTTGGATAATTTTCAAATTAGTTCATGCATCAATAAGCCCTCAAGTCTTCACTCTCTTCGTGTGGCAATATTTTTCGTCACTACTGTTTTCTTCACGGATATTTATCAAGCTCTGTGGAATGTTATGCAATAAATATTAATTTTTTTGTTTAGACTGTCTGGTGATTCCCAATTTCAGTTCAACTTTTTCACTTTTAATCTGAACGAAACGGAAGACTGAGTTCTTTATCTTTCTAATTGTATGCAAAACGGGATTTATTATTTTCCAAATAAGCTACACATTTGTATGTGTGTATGTACATACGCACGCATTTGTAAAATTTGGAAATGTCATGATATGCTATTCACTCATCTTAGACTGTTTACGTTCAAGAAGCTAAAACGTGCATAGAAACTTGATTTGATTTGTAGTGACCGGAAATGGCTTTAAGAACGAATTTGTGGTATGAAGATGAAATTTTGGTTTTTTATATAACAAAAAACCAATTGTCACGAGAAGAGGACACATCATGAATCTGCAATTCAGGGTAAATGACACTTCGATGGGGCAAAGTGGAACAAATTAATATTCTGTGGGAAGTAAAGAATGCGTTCAAGGGTACAGCCAGAAAAGTGCATTTAAACGCGGTTTTCAATAGTCAGGTAAACGCTAGGATGAAGGTTATTGTGGACAAATCCGATTTTCAAGCCTGTTCAATTGAAAGGTCCCATCGAAGCAAGTGGAGTAGTTTAATTATCTCGGGATCTTTTTCGCGAGTGAAAGGAGGGCTTGCAAGTTATGCAATCCGGAAAGGGTTTGAGCTTGGTGTCAAAGCCGGTGAGAAACATGTCAGTTCGGCATGGCTATGCTTCGATGGATTGGTCAGGTGGCACGATCATCACGACTTCCGAGACGTGCCTTTGATGCGACTCCATCAGACAAGCGAATGCTTGGTAGACCTCGAGTGGCCTGGGCATTGTTACTGAAGATGATATGAAAAACATCAAAATTGTAATGGGCTCGTAAAAAAAACTACAAAAACGGTCAATCATGGTGAAGGGTGCCATATAGTAACGTATTTCACGGCGATTGCAAGCAGTTAAATGGTATATCCAACTAAATATTGTAAGTGTGCTATTTCTGTGGCCACCACTCATAAGACCTGAGTATGTGTGCGAGGGTGGTGGTTCTATGAGAACTCAATGTGGACTGAGTGCTGTTTTAAACTAAACCTCTGAAAGTTGAATGCTGATGTGCATCGTGCGGCGGTCAGGAACATAACCAATCCGAGAATTTGCAATTCGATGAAGGGTTGGCCTGTCTGTTGCCTTGCATTGACGAGCGACAAGAGCACAGGAAGTGTGTCAAGGATACTAGTTCCGCCGTGTTATTGCAGCTACGGCAGTGTGTGTTATGAGGCATTCCTAGTCTAACTGCATGATCCAGTGCCCCGTATTTATCGCTTCTTTATATTTTTTCAATATCAGTGCGAGTCTACGAGACCTGCGAGTCCTTTTTAGAAGATCGTTAGCTTGTGAGATGTGGGATCGTGTTTCCGATAAGAAGTCACCACGGAAATGATTAATTCGGAGAGAAGAGGAAGGGTTAAATTTGTTTCAGTAGAGATAGGAAAATTCTATAATTAAATGAGCATACGAATTTTACTTTAATTTTACTGAACATTAGTTATTCCAGAAAATTTATGTTCGCAGTTCGCGGCTAATGTGTGCAGCACTTATGTAGGTGTTGAAGTAAATCCAAAAATAATGATTACACAACGAGTATCGCCTTTGGACTTGTTATACCGCACGAATACCGAGACCACAGATAGATAAGCCGCCAACAAAATAAATAGCATTTATATCTGTCAACCAATGTGACACTTACGACACCAAACAAAATTCGCCGAACTAAACAAAGTGCCCACCAATAAGAATTATGACACCAAGCTGGACCAACACTGGACCAAAAATGACTAAGTGGATCAATCGCACTATGTGGACGCCCTAATGAAACTCATTCAACAAGTGCCCTAAGTGGCGCGACCCTGAGAACTAACTAAACATCTGGAACAATACCAGGAACGATAAATGACCACACCGATATTAGCAGAGCTGAGTTTAAGAAAAGATTCAGAAATCGTCCGCAGTTAGATGAGAAGAGTAATTAATTCAAAAATTATGAACTCACCCTCATCTAGTTCAATTTACTCCATATTCGAAATCAGCTGATCCAGCTCTTGCCATTCCTTGCAAGAACATAAACCAATTGGGTGCTTAAGCAGCAGCGATTTGTCAAATTTTCACACAATTCAGTGATGAAGCTCATTTTTCAGAAAAAAAATGTGGCATATTGGAATGTGACAAAAATGACACTGTATGATGTGCAAGTGACGCGCCGCAGGTCTTGCTTCACCTGAGATGAAGAGGAAAAGGATGTTTCTTCATTACTGACTCAGTTTATGTCACCTGCCAGATAGATCCCGGCACTTCTGCCAAGATCAAAATGAAGTTCCGAATAAACTCCTTTCTGATTTGTTCTGGTTTATAAGAAGAACGGGATGTGTGGTGAATACACAGGCATGAAGTCAGGGCCAAGCAGAAGAACGTAACTAATCCCCGAAGAGCGGCACACTTTGGTTCCAAACAGGTTCTCAATTTTATAAAAATCGGATAGAGGTCGATGACTTCTTTCGGCCCGAATTGGATGATACGGACACCAACAGTATGTGGTTTCAACACGATTACGCAACGTGCAACACAGCTCTCACGCCTCATTGGAAGTTCTGGACCATCGATTCGGGGGCAAGGTTGTGTCACGTGGGGGAGATGTGACACCGAGATCGTGCGATTTGACCCCGTTAGACGTTTTCTTTTGGGGTTGTCGGTGAGTCGGTGAAAAGATCTATGCTAATAAGCCACAACCCACATCGACCCGTTGTCATCGGCCAAATTAATTTTAATTTATGTGCTAGAGTCATGGAAAATTGAAACATTTGAATGATGTTATGTATATTCCATATACATGTATACATATATATGTGTGGAGGCATCGATAGGCCTTTGAAAAGAATACAAAATTTTGTTTAAATTAAAAGAGCCTAATGTAATACCATTTATATACAGTGAAAATGTTTTCGTGAACTTCGGTACTTTATTGGACGATGCGCGGCCGAATAATTCACAGCATACCGATAAGTCAGCTATGATCCAGGATTACTAGCGTATTTGCGCAAATACCAGTCGCATTGTTGGAACCAGTGATCAATATTGCAAATTCAAAATGGTCCTTGTACGACGCACAGTGGGGCAGAATGGGAGTAGTCTCATTCGACTTCAGTGTTACTATAAGTACGTAGATATGCGATTCATTTTACCAGACCCTATCACGAATTCCATCGTATTCAAAAACGGCCTACGAACTCCGAAAAAGCGATCACAGATATTTCATTCGTAGCAGAATCGCAGTGTCAAATCTGCGAATTTCGAAGTTCGTGAAAGTTCGTATCAGTAAATACGAATGAAATGAAAATTTGTTATCTTTTTCTACGACAAGTCGGAGTATAAGAAATCGATTGTTTATTAAAAAATATCATTTTTTAAAAGTTGTTAATAGATATTTTGTTTTGTTTTAAAAGGGCAAAACTACAACTAAAGCACAATATGAAAGCTTTTGCAATTGTTAAACGAAAAACCGCATCTGGCACAAAGATTAACAAAAGCACCAAAAGAAGATGTGACGAAGATATACGATCTCGTTGAATTTATTTTCAAATCTCACTCTAGGTTTGGTTGGATTGGACGTCGTCCTCCGGCCAAAAGACGCTCCGACCAAATGCGTGCTTGTCTTCAACGTCGGTTAAATTGATGATACTGCAAGCCTTCTTAAAAAGCAACATGAGTTTTTTTTTTTAGATATTTATAAGTTTAGCGCACAATTTATTGCAGTAATTTTCACATGTTAGATAAATTTTACACTAAACAGGTGATTTCGAAAATGTGAGTGTAGAGTTCTATGTGGCAATGCTTTTTGTGATTCCGTTCGGATTGTGTGATAGCATTTTTTCGTAGTTCGTACCGTAACTTCGAAGATTTGCTACGAATGGATTCTGTGATAGGGCTGATTACGAAGTGCGAGTAGACCAGAGATAAAGTAGTAAAGGATAGCCAACTTCTATCTCTCTTGCCCCTTGATTTTATCTGACAGCGTTTTTTATAAAATGTTCACAGACAGTATTTGTGAATACAATTGATCACGGAGCAACTACAGGCTGCTCTAAAGCCTTAAGGAGTGTGAGTGAAAATAAATTAGTATGCGTGACTTTAGAGGTTTTTTTTTAGTAAAGACACAAACTCGAGTTGGACATCTCTTTAAAAACTTCATCTCTGGTGTAGACAGACGAGAGAGAGAAAAGTTATTCGGCCATGATGAAACTGAATTTCCGACGCACCTCGTCGGCAGACGCCTGGTTCAGATACGAGATATGCAAAATCTGTGAAAATCCACGAAAGAAAACTGTTTGGGTTCTGTTTTATTTTCCTTTTTTTTAATGCCAACTGTACGTAATGTGTATATTTTAATTTCAATATATTTAATGTAAATTTTACAATAAATGCAATGTCTATATACTTTAATTTTTATTCTGTTTCATTCCATTTCATTTTTATATTTATTTTTTTGTTTGTTTTATATTAATATATTAAACTCTTGATATTCATATAACCTCTGTCTTTCTATTAATCAATGAATTTTATTTAAGGTTTTTGTTTTCTCCTTAATTTAAATTAGAATATTACTCGCCTTGGAAATCATAGAAATATACCAATACTTTGTGTTTTTGAAATTTTATTTCATCTAATAATTGTTCGGTCCTTAAGTTTAATTTCATTCAACGATGAGAAACTATTTAATTTATTTCGAATTCAATAACGCTACTCGCGGTGCTGATCAAAGTAACAAGTGTTGTGCGATTTGGTTTTAAATGTACGAATTGTAAATGTTGGAAATTCGGAAATCAAACAAGCATTCAATAGTAAGAAGGTGCTAATAGGTTGTATGCACTTTTATTTTGTAGGTTTTTCCAAAGCGAAATACCCTAGTTAAAACTTGACGACATCTAGCGAAGGAAAGATGCTCAAAATTTCAAAAGCAGGGCTTTGCAAACTTAAAATTCAGTTTAAACTGTTTTCAAGCAGTCACTGATTGACCCGTTTGGAAACTTATTCCGTCAACGTTCCGTTTAATAATGGTATTGTGCGGGCTATTGTTTGGAAGGGACCTACAGTTTTATGCGAAAGGCCAAGTTTGAGAATCTTTTTCTAGGCAGTTGTACTCTTGTACTTAGAGACTTGGTTGGTTGCCTGGGTGTATATTTCTCTCGTTTGTTAAATACGCACTCCTCCATTAGAATCCCTGATTATGGCAGTGTTTTTTAAGCGGAAGTCCAGGAAGCGCCGAAAATGGTATCAATGTTAGAAATACTACCGGCTGATGTAACCATTCTAATTGAATCAAGTGGCCATTAAAACAATTTCGCGAAATGCTGATGGTTCTCAGCATGAAACACCCGATTACTCTATGCCCGGTCTCAGGCCACAGAGACATAACCGGCAATGAAGCACCGGGTGAACTTGCCAGGTAGGGGGCCGAAATTGACCTATCCCAGGCAATCTTACATCTTCAATCATAGAGCTAGCAAACAGAAGGTGGAACTCTCGAGACTACTCGAATGTTGTGGCCCAAGTTTAGCAGTGCAAAAATCGACAGAGTCCTTCAGTTGTTAGCGATGGTGGTTCGAGCACTTACTTACTGGTCATATTCATCTGAAGTGCAACGAAATGAAAATGGGATTAGCCAAAGACTTTATATGCAGTGGTTGCGGCGACGAAGAGGAAAAAGAGGACACTCCTCACTACCTGTGTCATTGCCTAGGTGAGATAACACTTCTTTGTCAAATGCCTCTAATATCAATTTTGAGGCTTATAAAAAATTTCAGGGTGGGCGTGCAGAGGAGAAATTCCAACAAATGACCATCACAATGGGTCTATCATGACCTAAATAAGACGTCTGACAGTCAACCCATCTACCTTACCGCGTTTTAAAAATGAATAATACATCTCGTCCATAATCTTAGCAACGATTACACTGTGCATCAGATGAAATACAAGAGTCGGTATCAACTGGCGAATGATATATATGCATAAAGCCAAGTGTCAAAAAAGTAGTTGAAAAATTCCATAACTAAAACTTTCATATGGCAGATTGTAATGCAAGAGCCGTCAGAGACGAAAATAAGCAACTTCTTACAACAAATTTACTCACAGACAATCTTCCTCTCAGAAGAAATCTGTTTTCAACTCCTTTTACTCAACAACTAGCAAGGATGTTTTTCTTTTAGAAGCGGATAGCTTTAATTTGGCAAATTTATTTTATGTGACAGCTGATTTGACAGTTCTCGGTTGTTTTGAGGATAGTTCGTTAGACTCATGTCGAACTAACGCGTACAAATTGTTCAAATTTATTTCGAAAAACATGGTTCAAATCGAGAAAATCAATTGAAAGCCATTTAGGCCGAATCCCCGGTAGAGCTGGTGCCGCAATTTAAGATGAATCGTGTAATTTATTACCGATTAATAAAGTTTTCATAATAAAAGTAACAAACGAAAGCGATTGTCCAAACACCATTCCATCTAGAAGAAGTCACCGTTTGTTGTTCTCATTGGTCCGTATGTCCTCAGAAATGGTGATGGTCAACATGTAATAGTCAACGGTGAGCAGTAGACAAACATGGTAACTAACTTTTTGGTGGAACTGTTGAACTTGGAAGCCAACATACGTGAAGTATGTGAAAATTGGGTTTAGCAGTATATGATGGCAAAATGAAGTATGTATGTATGTATATGCTGCCTTCAAGGAAGGACACACACCACCGACGACTTGGCGACAACGTCACTATAGGCAGATATACTTTCGAGGTAGTTAAGGACTTCGTCTACCTCGGTTCCCATGTAAAGAGTACGACTACCATCAGTACTGAGATTAATCGAAGAATAACTCTTGTCAATCACTGTTTTTTTGGTCCCAAGTGACCAAAATCAAGATCAAGCTAACTCTATATAAGAAACTTACCATTCCAGTGCTGCTGTAGGGTGCAGAGGCATGGACAACCTTAAAAGCGAGAAAAGTTCTGCGTTGAATCTTTGGTCCAGTTTGCAAAAATGCAACAGGCTTGATAGCAGATTGACTGCCGTTGATTGGGTGGGTTCTGATACAAGACGGCACGTCTCCCTACTGGCAAGGATTTCAGCTTGGAAGATGCTTGCGTGGTTTGAGAGTTTAAAAACTACAGGGATGATCAGAGTATTAAAGCATATACCCGCGCCGACTTCGCAATTCATCTTTGAACCGTCTGTGTCTGCGCTCACATCAGAGGGAAAGCAGGCTTGCAGAATACATGTCGACGCATTTTTCAAAATCTAGTTTAAGTGAAATATTCTCTGTTTGAATCTGCATGAGTTATCTCGTTATCGAATCTAGCATGCAACTGTAGCCTAGACTCTCGGAGTCTGATCGCACTAGGCATGACTATATTTTTAATGTGGACGTCGATATGTGGAGGATGAAGCGCTTGTGTTGCCTATACATGACATTCTTTGTTATGTTTCGCGAGATTCTATGGTCGTCCATTGGGTGCATGCTGGCAAGAGAAACATTGTCACTGGTCTCATCTCAGTGTGTTTAAAAGGTCACAGAATGTGAATGAAATACTTTTGCATGAAGCCAACAACCAACAAAGAATTCACAGTATATATCCAAGAATTAAGCAAATTCACAGTATATATCCAAGAATTAAGCAAATTAATTAAATTAAAAAGTTTGCTACAACAAAAGCTAGATTGATTTATTTTTACTTCAATCACCAAATAAAAGCGGAAGAAACAGCGACGCCTTTCCTTTTCATTTTACTTTGATCAGCACTGCATGCAGGTTAAGTTCGAAATTTGAATGCATACATAGTGTCTTGTGAGTGATGCATAGGGTGTCTTAAAGAAGATTCAATTTCATTTTTATTCTTCTCATTTTATATGCAGTGAGTGATTGCATATTTCTATATTTAGTATATTCATTTGAGTAGTCTCTTAACATAAAACGCTTATATTAGTAATTATGTTCTCTTTTCACAGCCCTAACTATGTACATATATTAAAAATCTGTTTACTTATTAATTTTCTTTTGTTTTTGTTTTAATTTATCCATTTTTAAAACATAAAATTGTGGTTTCTATAATTAATTGTTTTGTGTGTTGTTTTACTCTTCATTTCGCAAGTATACGAGGGATCATCTCGTTACTCATGTTCTGTGGCATGAAACCAAAAAGCTTTTTAAAACGACTTAGTTGTTCTTTTTTTTTCTTTTCTTTGAATTGCTACTGTTTGGTTGTTTTGCATTCTTTCTTCATTTATTTTTTTGTTTAGCTTTTATTAAATATTCAACTTAGTTGCTAGTGGTATAAACGGATTGATTATAGCGTGTTTTCTATTCATAACTAAGTTTCATTTTATTTATTTATTTCCTACTTAGCTTACTTCCTAACGTTTGATCGTGTGATTATTCAATGTTTTTGTTTTGGCATTTATTTTTTATTCTGTTTTGTTTTTTTTCTTTCATATTCATTAAGTTTGATTTCCAGATATGATTGTTGTGTGTTCGGGGTTGGTTTGAGAATGTTGTAGAATTTGGAAGATGATGCATCTAGAATAGATTTGAGTTGGTTTTTGTAAGTTAAAAGGGTCTGGTTGAATTTTTGAATTTTTTTTTTGTCTTGTCAATCGGTATTACAGTATCTATATAAAACATTTTCATAATTTGTAAGCCCATCAGATTTTGAAGGCAGACATAATGTCAAGAATAAATTCAAAACACCACTCAGACATAATTAAGTGGGAACAAGTTAATGGCAGCTTTAGGTGACACATAGCCTCATAGACCTTATTCGCACGGGATTTATGAAAATAAACCACTTCAGGTTATTCTATCCCCAATTTATCAAAGAAATACAAATGGTATGATAGACAAAAGAGAATTCAACAAAATCTTATCTTTTCTAAAGCCACAGTTGACGCACGCAGTTAGTCCTTTGTTTGAAAGAGCCATCGTGTCGTGGGAGAGTCAAATTAGTTAAGGTAATGGCGTAGCGATCCACAAAAAAGAAGACCCTCTGAATTGAGTCAACTATAGAGGCATCAGTCTTCTGAACATCACATATACGGCGCAATATATAGTTTGGCATCCCTACCAAGCTCATCCGTTTTTGTATGATGACGATGGAGTATGCACGCTGCTCCATCAAAGACCTAACCGAGACCTTTGATGTCAACAAAGGATTCAGACAAGGCGACGGACGCGCTGTCATGCGACTGCTTCAAGATCATTCTTGAAAGAATTGTTCAAAACGTTGTCAGTCCATCTACGCATATACCGACGATATTGACAAAATCAAGTATATGCTGTCAAGGAGAAAGGACACCCAAAACCGATTACTCGGACAGAACGTCACAATATATATGTAGATATTGTAGAATATCGAACTGGCTGGAGACACTTGTTATTTGAGGCACAGGACCACCCCAGACTGTAGCGCCGCTTTAGGTAAGTAAGTAAGTTCGGCTCTGAAACAATATCTTCCGATGAAACCTATAAAAAGGGGATATAAACTATGGCGCTTGGCAGAGAGAAATTTTATGAAGAAGTTTATGATTTATCAAGGCAAAAATGAAGATGACGGCTAAGTTTTCAGATTATTCACTTGGAGATAGAGTTGTAGGAAAATGAATGGCGCAACAACAACGTCTTATATTTTGACAGTTTTTTCTCATCTGTTCAATTACTAGATAAACTGATAACTGAAGGGCCATTTGGCTGTGGAACAGTCTGAAGTAACCGAAAAGGATTGCCTAACAACATGAAAGCTGATTACAATTTGAACAGAGGAGATTATGATGGTTTCCGAATCTAAACCTTGGGATTTTGGACGTGAAAAGACAATAAGTTTCCATGGAAATGAGGTAACCACGAACAGAAAAAGATGGTACGAAAGATTCAATTTCTTGTCCTATGGTTGTGAAAGATTATAACCAATTCATGGGAGGGATGGACACCGTAGATCGTTTGAGAGCCTTGTACTGTAGACAGTCTCCAAATTGGTGGCACAGATTGTTCTGCGATTTTGCCGTGGCGCAATGCTTTAAGCCGCAGAAAGACCTACCACACTATAAAATAAATGCTATTCCAAGCCGAAGTATGTCAAAGCGACGTAAATCTGGGTTCTCCAACAAGGTGATTCTGAAGTTGTGCCACGATTACACGGGACACACGCTGACGAGAAGACGTTAGGCATGATGAAGCAAACATTCTGGTTCCCAAAGGTGAGAGGATTTACAAGTAACTACGTCAAATCCTGCGTCGAGTGGGTGAGTCGCGTACGCAGTAGAGAGGAGGCAGAGCTGAGGTGAAACTGCACAGACTGTTCGGGGAGAGTGTGTTGGTCATCGCCCGCGCGATCACAGCGGTAAGAAATAAAAGCGTCATTGAACATAGCCAATTTCGAGTTTGTTTTACTTTTGTACACTGCCTTCAAAGACGTAAGGATGGGAAACAGAGGGATTTATTAGGTCTCGCTTATACTCTTTGGTGCACAAAGTTCCTGGCGGTAAAGTCCAGGTTTTGGAAAGTGTACTAATAAAAATCTAAAAAAAACATGTTTTCTTTTTAAGTCATTTTGAAAAGATTTTAATGCAAAAAGTTATATTTTCTCATTATTTCTAGTAGCCGTTAGGTAATGGTTAATAGCAGAAATAAGAGAGCAAGGAGACATCCAACTTCTAACTCCCTTGCCCCTTGATTTGATCCGACAGCGTTTTTTATACGACTTTCGTCCCCTGGCTTTGAATACGTGTGAGCTTTTGCGAACAGCTGATCCCCTTCCATAAACCGTAGTTGTGGGGTGAATTAGAGTTCTTATTTGAAAATTCGCTCGTTACTTGAACTTTTTTCAAATTTCGGTGTTATATTTTCAACACAGTAAGGAGGGGTAAACCAACCAACAAAGCGTATGTTCATGAAGCAGATTCATTATACAGCCATTTGCGGGAATTGCGGTCTGAAGCACTAGACTGAAATTAATGAAAACACTACTTAACGTATGTACGTTTTCTTGAACATGTATAATACTTATAAAATGCGTTCAACCGAAAAGGTAACTAATAACTAAAGGGTGGTTAAATTTTAAGGGCCGATGTTGAATGTGAACCACACCTAAACGTCAAGTTTTTTTCTGCGTTTCATTTGACATTTCTCAATTTCAGACTAACTCAATTTGAACCATGGAAAGACACACAATCGAGCAATGCGTTAAAGTTATTCAGGCTTATTATGAAAATGGGCGTTCAAATCAAAATGCATATCGTGCACTTCGCGATTTTCTCGGTCAATTTAATCGTCCAAATGTGCGTATAATCGGAAAAATCGTGCAAAAATTTGAGCAAACCGGGTCTGTAGGAGATGTGAAAACACCAGTGCATGCTCGTACAGCTGATACTGCAGAAAATATTGCTGCTGTTCGCGATAGTGTGACTCGTCGTCGTGCCCAACAATTGTACCTCTCACGCTCGTCGTTGATAAACATTGTGCATAAAGACTTGCATTTACACGCTTACAAGGTGCAATTGACTCAAGAACTAAAGCCTCTTGAAAATTTCAAGCGTCGTCAATGGTCAGAATGGTGGCAAGAAATGGCAACAGTGGATGATCAATTTTCGAAAAAAATCATCTTCAGTGATGAGGCACATTTTCACCTCAGTGGATTCGTCCGCAGCGTGATGTCAATGGCGCTTTTGTGGGTATTGCAACGGAGGCCGCGAAGATGGGTTTAGCGGTAAACGAGGGTAAGACCAAGTATATGCTGTCAACGAGAAAGGACACCCAACACCGACGTCTCGGTCAGAACGTCACAGCAGACAGATATAACTTTGAGGTAGTCAAAAACTTTGTCTACCTAGGCACCGCTATAAACTCAGACAATGACACCAGCGCTGAAATCAAACGAAGAATAACCCTTGCCAATCGCTGCTTCTTTGGGCTAAGAAAGCAACTGGTAAACAAAGCCCTCTCTCGAACAACCAAGATAACGCTCTACAAGACCTTAATCGTCCCAGTCCTGCTATATGGCGCGGAGGCATGGACTTTGTCAAAAGCGGATGAAGCTGCCCTTGGTTGCTTCGAGAGGAAAATTCTTCGTGTGATTTTCGGTCCCGTCTGCATAGACGGTGAGTGGAGGAGGAGATATAATGACGAACTATACGGGCTGTTCAGCGACATCGACTTAGCCAGAAGAGTGAAGATCCAAAGACTGAGATGGCTAGCTCATGTAGAGCGGATGGAAACCAATACTCCGGCCCGAAAAGTCTTCGCATCCACCCCCGAGGGACGGCGCAGTAGAGGAAGACCGCGACTCAGGTGGCGCATGCAAGTGGAAAGGGACCTCAACCAACTATGCGTGCGAAACTGGAGACAGCTAGCTAAAGATCGAGCTGGCTGGAGACGCTTGTTGGTTGAGGCCCAGGTCCACCCCGGACTGTAGCGCCACCTTAAGTAAGTAAGTAAGGATTCGTCAATAAGCAGAATTGCCGCATTTGGGCGAATGATAATCCAAGAGTGATTGTCGAAAAACCAATGCACCCACAAAGAGTGACTGTTTGGTGCGGTTTATGGGTTGGCGGCACCATCGGGCCGAATTTTTTTCCAAAATGAGGCCGGTCAGGCAGTTACTGTGAATGGTGTTCGCTATCGTGAAATGATAACGAACTTTTTATGGCCCGAATTGGAAGATATGAATGTGGACGATATGTGGTTTCAACAGGACGGTGCCACTTAACACACAGCTAACGAAACAATGACTCTTTTGCGCGACAAATTCAATGGCCGTGTTATCTCACGTGGTGGCGATGTCAATTGGCCGCCAAGATCATGTGACTGTCGATAAGCCAGCAATAATTCAAGAGCTAAAGAATGAGATAATTCGGCACATTAACGGCATAGAACCTCAATTATGCTTCAGCGTCATCGAAAATTTGGACCATCGGATGGAGGTGTGCCGCCGAGGTCGCGGCGGCCATTTGGCCGATATTTTGTTCCATATATAATTGAACCATACCAATATTATCATAATAAAAAGAAATGACAATAATTTCCTAAATAATTTGTGTTTTATTCAAAATCAACATCGGCCCTTAAAATTTAGCCACCCTTTATATTATTGAAAAATGTGCATGAATCACTTAAAAACAGCTTTTTTGCTCATTTTTACAGAAATAAATATTATGGAAGTTAATTCAAAATTTTAACAATCACATTTACGAAATTTAAATTAATGAGTTTTCGCAATTATGGAATGAAGGCTATAAAACTGAGTTGATTTTCGAGGTATTATAAGTAAATCGGCTATATATTACTTCAAAATATGAGCACCCTCCTAACAATAGTACATGATATGGGCAAATCCACGCCATTTTCCCACAAAATCCACGAATCGGCCGCCATATTGTGGTGGATCCATGGTTTTTGTAAGAGCTTGTGTGATATACAAGGCAGTTCACTACTCTAAAATTTTTCTCCAGTGTGGACTAGGGGTAATTCTGGCCGAAGTTGGATATCTCCCTGCTCTCTTATTTCTGGTTAATAGTCAGGACGCTCGATAAGCCTCACTATTCGATGACAATCCGCGATGCTCCGTTGATTTTGGCTTAAACTTAACAAACTAATCAAAAACAAATAATTTCGCAAGAACAAACAAAATGCTGTGCAACTTAAAAATAAAATAAAAAAAAAAACAATGACAAAATAATGAGTTGTAAAGCAATACCACCGCCATAGGAGTTTAAGCACAAACCATATGTAAAAAAGACCTTGCATGAGAGTTAATGAGAATTTTGTTTGCATAAATGCGCGCTTGGTTTTATTCACTTATGTATATTGAACAGAGCAAACAAAAAAAAAGAACAAAATAATTATTTCGATTTAAGCGAGAATCGCTGGAGGAATGATGCAACGAAAACATAACCGAAGCACAAAACATAAACGTTGTCGCATAATACATATTTTTACCTGCGTTGAGATTCGTTTATCGTTTATCGCTTATCGAATTTTTTGTCATTTCGCACGAATGATACGCACGGAATATGTGTGTATGTGTATATCATTTGAGAGAGTTATATCCTAGGACTTTAAATCTATGTATTTATCTCAGTAGCTATCGGCTTTAATCCCAACAACATCCGCATAACCATCTGTAAAGTTTAGAAAGTATATCATACCAATTTAAATTGAATTTGAATTTTGAATTAATGGTTTTTTTTTTTGTTCACATACATATATTGTACATTGGACGCATAAGTTTTACAAGAACACGAACAGGAACCTTTTATACACGAGTTAATATTGAGTTCTTTGCTGAATATAGAACAATGTTAGAAACGGTTATGATTGCGCTTGATAGGACCTGTACAGTGGAACTATGAATCTGGATCCGAGGATTACAGTGTGATTGATGTTTTGAATCACTCTTCCTACAAAATGACCCACTATGTAAGTGAAAATACCTTTTTTCTTGATCTATCGATTTCAGTCATTTAGTTAGTTCTAGGACATTAGCCAGCTGGCTCGAAAGCCCAAGTTTTGTCAATCAGCTCTTTGTACAATGCGAAGAAATTCATAATTCTGACTTGCTTCTTGAAAAAAGAGTTCGGTGTGTCTTTATAAACGCAGTCACATGCGAAAGACTGACTGCATGCCTGCAGTTTGTCAAGAACATCATATTCTGCGAAGAAAAAAAGCAATGATCTACTACAAATTAGGGTCCAATGTGTGGTCCAGTGTGGTGCAAGCCGTTAAAAGCTTTATTGATGAAATAAACATCATAGAGACCGTAAGATTGGGAGAGCTATCTGTGATGCTTTCGGGTTGTATATCAAGCAAAGGCGTCGGAGACATTTTTTATTGATAACACCGTGGACAGCTTATCTCAAAACTTTCCAAGGACATGCAAAGCAGAAAACCGCAATTTAAATTCTATTAAGACAACGATCCAAAGCGTAAAGAACACACGGAGAACATGCCCACATCTGACCATGGCTACGCCAGATCAGAGCCCACGTCTTAAACTGATTGGCCCCAAAACAAAAACCAATTAATAAGTTGCAGTTATGAAGAATGAAACTATGACATCAAACAGTTAATTGGCTCAATGACGAGCCGTTTAAATGCAGTAATTGATGCTAAAGGTGGTTACACTCTCTTGACACCACAATTTGTGTACAGTGTTTCGTTGTTGCTAGATGACATTAAGTATTTTTTTATGTTACGTAATTATGAATGATATATTATGTGTTTAGTTAAAGGAAAAATGAGATAAAGTATATAGGAGTGCCTGAATTTGTAATTTCTTCTCCTTCGTGTGACGCTAGTCTGAGGTGGACCTGGGACTCAACCAATCAGCCTCTCTAGCTAGCGCGAACTCCGGCTAGCTGCCTCACCCATAAAGATAAAGTGGTAACTGCTTATCTATTCATTTGCTATGGGTTAGGGTGTCTGGCAGTCATGGAATTATAATAGGTCCGACAGTTCGAGGTGGATTTGGGCCTAACCTCTACAGTACCAACTCATGTTGTGCGTTCTATTGTTCCATCACGAGGGGATGGGCCAACAATTTTATGCCGAATTTGAACGCCGATGTTTTTTTGAAGCTTTTACTAGGCAGGAATACTCTTTGAGCATTGTCAGTGGCTCGAAAGAGTTGGAGCCTTGAACTATGAAAGTAAATTCGCTGATTGAACCCAGAACCCGAAGAGTAGGAATCGACGCATCTACCCACAACACCACGACAGCCACTAGCAATCATGGGATTGATAAATCGAATTCTGGTTTATATACACAGAGAGAGTCAAAAATGTGTGTCAGCCAGCGCCTACCAGAACACAATTTCAAATACCCTATGTTGCAGGTGAGTGAAAAAATGGATTTTAACACATACAAATAAAGCTTTTTTGAAACACAAAAAGAAAGCGTATAGTTCACTATTTTATTATTTACAGAATCATAGAGAAAAAGAAAATTATTTAGAAATTACTCACGACAAAGACCAAAATAATCTGAAAATTGATGTCAAAAATTGGTATACAGGACAATTTATTTCACAATTCATATGTTGATAGATACTGTTAGAATGTAATATTCCGATGTTTTGCAATCCTTGCAACTATTCCGTCAAAAGACGTCATAGTGCGTGGTTAATTTTTGAAATTTCCTAATAAAAAGTAAAGCTTTGCAATCCTAATGGCGCGGGGAAAGGATTTACAGGTAGAGATGCGAGATTTAATCGTTCAGCAACCCAGAGAAGGAAAAAGCCTGGCGGAAATTGCAAATATCGTTAAAAAAGAGTCGTGCCACTGTGCAAAGTCATAGAAAGATATAACTTGCGAGGAAATACGGATACGGTGCAGCGTTCTAGTCGTCCTCGCATTATGACCGACACCGAAGGACGGAAAATAGTCCAAAAAGTAAGAAAAAAGCCGAGGTCCAGTGCAGTACAAATAGCGCAAGACGTTACTCAAGAGCGTGGACATTCAGTAAGTGCCTCAACAATTCGCAGTCTTGAATAAAAGTGGATTACACGGAAGATGTTAGCAAAAATAACCACTCAAATACCGCTCAAACATTTTGGGATAATGTTATATTTAGTGACGAGATCAAGTTTGTTTCAAAACGCAGAACTAAGGTCTGGAGAACATCAAATAGCGAGCTTCTGGTTTGGGATTGCACGTCGGCTGCGGGAACGGGAAAACTGTTTATTATTGAACATACAAAAATTGGGCCTCACATCGCATTGGACCTCAACAACCCCAACAAAACAATGACCCAAAGCGTACAGCAAAGATTGTCAAGAATGGTTGCTGTACCATGTCCCCAAATATCTTAACACTTCACCACAATATCCAGACGTTATTCCCATTGAACATCTGTCTAAAGTTTCGGACAAAAATATCAGGAAACGGGCCATAACATCTAAACAAGACCTTCGGACGGCATTAACGGAAGAATGGGCAAAAATCTCTCCTGAAGTTACAAAAAGTCTTGTTACCTAGGTTCGTAAAAGATTGGCTGCAGTTATCAAGGCTCGTGGGGTTCCGACGAAATATTAACGCTCAGCTTTTCTTGCTTAAGCAAGACAAGTGTTTTTTTCGGAAGTGTATACTCATTTTCAACCGTGAACAATTTTTGAATTCTTTTTTTTTCTCTATGATTCTAAAAATAATAAAATAGTGAACTACGATATATACTCTCGGTATCGGGGTGAAGCTGTGGTTGTATATATAAATTGACTTATTTATCAAGTAATACTATTATTTTAGTGCATTCATGTAAAATTTCATATAAATGTGATTATTAATTCGCGTTTTATCTCTAGTTAAACAGAATCATAATGGCAACTGAGACGATGATGGTGAAAATTGAGCATCGCGCTCTTATTAAATTTCTCACTAAGCAAGGAAAAAGTCAAAAAACTATTCATGAAGAGATGGTGGCCGCACCTTCAGCATTGAAGACGACACCCGCTCCGGCGCCCCGGCAACTGCTTGTACGGGAGAAAGCATCAAAGAAGTCGAAAAACTTGTTCTTGAGGATGCCAGAATAAAGGTGAAAATGATGGCAGAGATCACCAAGCTTTCAATTGGTACCATTCACACCATTCTTCATGACCATCTTAACCTTTCAAAGGTCAGTGCAAGGTGGGTGCCACGAATGCTCACAGCGCATCAGAAAAAAGTGACAATCGCATGCTGTAGAGAGCTTTTGGAGATGTGTAGTGAGAACGCGGACAGTGTTATGGATCGAATTTTTACTGGTGACGAAACATGAATCCACCACTATGACCATGAAAGCAAACAAGAGTCCATGCAGTGGCATAAAAAAGGAACAGACCTCCCGAAGAAGTTCAAAGTCACTCCGTCTGCCGGGAAGCTCATGGCCACAGTTTTTTGGGACTCAAAGGGAATCCTGCTCATTGAGTACAAAAGTCACTCCGTCTGCCGGGAAGCTCATGGCCACAGTTTTTTGGGACTCAAAGGGAATCCTGCTCATCGAGTACAAAAAAAAAAGGTGAAACCATCAACGCCACATCCCACGCTTCCACTTTGCATAATTTGCGGGAGGAAATTAAAAAGAAAAGACGGGGTAAACTCGCAGCCGGTGTGTTGTTTCTTCATGACAACGCTCCTGTTCACACGGCGCGAGTTACCAAGGCTGCTGCGCGAGATCGTGGTTTCGAAGAAATCCAGCACCCACGCTATAGTCCAGACATTGACCCTTGTGATTATTTCCTGTTTCCGGATTTGAAAAAATGTCTTCGCGGAAAAAGATTTTCGGATGATGAAGAACTCAGAAGTCGGCAATAAATGGGTATTTGCAGAAAAAGCGAACATTTATTTTTTTGAGGGGTTAAAAAGCTTATCTCAAGATGTAACAAATGCATTGATGTTAGGGGAGATTATATTGAAAAATAAAAACAATTTAAATTGAATTCGCATTTTCCTTCATATCGATACCGAGAATATATTGAACGCCCCTCGTATACGCTTTCTTTTTGTGTTTCAAAAAAGCTTCATTTGGTGATAAAATTAATTTTCTACTCTCTTGCAACATAGCGTATTTGAAATTCTGTTCTAGTAGGCTCTGACTGTATACAATTTTTTGTATCCTCACTGTATATATATTGCTGTGGTTGTCGTCATAGTCATTCCTGCTTACACATCTTCCTTGAAGCTAGGGATATACACAGTTGCGATGCGAAGATGCACATATGCCTGTATATTCTTCAGATAAGAGGTTAGACGGCAAAGTTTTTAATTCAATCAAAGTTTCTATTAGAGATCTGCAGCATTTAACGCGTGTACACATAATTTTGTCTACAACTCTCGCATTGCACCGTATCGAATGCAATCACGTACGATTCTAAATTCAAGCAGACATCTTCCGCATCTCCCTCTACCAGCACTATTCGGTAGAATATGTTTTGCCTTAAATCATAGTGATGACTCCTGTGTACGATGCTCACAAGCTTGGCATAGTGCCAGCGACAGAGAAAAGGAATGGGATAGTAACTTAGAAGCTCTTGATATGAGTAAACGTGAGAATAAATTTTAAATTCACTCAGTTCAGTAATCCCCGAGTTACATGAAAAGAAAAGCGTAGATGCGGTTCATGTAGCGTCTTCGTCTTTCATACGCGATCGCATATACCACTACTTGGTCGAATTCGATATGAACATGCGGTGGTACAGGTTGCAATGACTCCTAATCCGAAGCACTGGATTTATTAGGGATACACTGTCTATTCACTTCATTGCAGACGGTATAGTAAACAGAGTGATAGCTTAGCTTGCGGTGCGATGGTTACAACAAATTTTTGGGAGTGGATTTTAAGTTGCAAAAATGTGATCGCATGCCAATCTCAGTTTGCTATCCATAGCCATAGCCACATTGGTGAAGTTGCTAAGCATGTTGGCACATAGTTCAAGTAAGTGTGTGTGTTCTGTCCCATTTAATATTTCCTTCCGATTTGTCGCATTATTTTAAATTTAAGCAGAATGCGTTTTGTGTAGCGTTGTGGCAACACTGATCAGTTTGGTCATAGCTATGAGACATAGCTTTCTAGGTGATTTTTCTTATAGCGAAATGCCTCATAGTACTGCGAGTTACCTTGTTCCATTTCTTTCACGTACCTCTCAAACACATGACGTACTGAGGTAAATCGTCTTCAAAAATGTTAAAATAATAAGAATAGTAACAGTATAGGCGGCCCTAGAGTCCTAGGCTGGCCTGGACCTTACTTCTAGAGCAACCGCCTCTTGTTGTACGTGATATTTTCTATCTCACGAGAGGAGATTATGTTAAAACACTCAACAGAGCATTCCTCTCATAATCATAATTCATAAACAGAAAATTCACCAATTCAATTCATACAGAGTTAATATTCATTCGACATAGAAGGAGGTGTCATAGTTGAACAGAAGACGAGTTGAAAAATATGATAATAAAGAAAAATCCAAAAATTATTACAGACCCTTTCACCATTTAGATTACAACGGACAGTACATACGAATTGTTTTTAAATCAATACTAATTGTTTATGCTAGCATCTACTGTGTTTGTTTTTTTTTCACTTCTTTATTTTGTTAGTATGCATGTGCACATTGATTTTTTTTTGTTTTCTTAGTTCTTGAGAGTCTTCACAGGTTTTGTGGTCAACGGATCTAGAGGAGTTCTTTTTTGATATTTCTTCTTTCATTTCTCATACACAAAAGCAAATACAATGTTCGTCAAACGAAATTAGGGTCAAGGACAACATCTCTAACTTATTGCCATACAACGTTAAAATATTACACTAGGCATTAATTCATATCTGCGCATCTAAATGTTAAAATATTTATATTTTTCTTCTATTTTTCGTATTTTTTTTTCTTTCATTTCTTTCAAAATAAACACATAAAAACAGGCCTTTCAACATCGTTAAGTTGTGAGTGTATGGGTGTGTGAATGCAACTGATTTTTGTACAAATGAATGGGATCTTGCATGCGATACAGAAAATGTAGTAAAAACAAAAATTAAATATTTACAACAATATATTTGCAAAATCCATTGCAGTGTTTTATTGATTTTTAAAAAATATAGTATAAATATTTATATACGAATATCTTAAGCTGTTGTCGGGTGATGTGTGTGAATTGTCAAGACCCTTCACCATTTAATTTCTACTACACATGTATGAGTCTAGGAGAAACTTAAAAAAAAAATAAGTTCCTTTTTTTTTTTTTTTGTTTATCGTTCGTTATACGAATAAATAAATAATGTTTGTTAAACAAAAAATAGTTAACAAATACAATTCTTTTACACTTTAGATACGTTTCATACGGGTTGGATTTATTTTTTTTTCTGTTCAAACAAACTAATTGTGCTCTACTTTGGGTAGTCATTCTGTAAATTCTGTTTCGTTGATATCTTCAAGGTTTGTTTATGCAATGTTCTGATCGCTCAAGGGTCTCCTGATGTAGTGGTTAGTCAATTAACGAAAACTTGCCAGAAGAATGTACAATACGTCGGATTATTTAATCATTTTAACTGAAATGTATATGAGAGACGGATAGGAATTCCATGTCAATTAATCGTTCGCTGGACTGACGTATTGCTAAAAAAGTGATAAGTAAAGGGACAACCTTAATAGACGCACGTAAACTTAAGCTTATGTCAAAATCAGATGAAATATATTAAAGCATGGTTTTTACATGATTGTTATCTGGCTTTTTGGATATGGATTATGGACTTTTTGTGGCTCTCGAGAAGTTAGAGAAAAACTGATCGCTTTTAACTAGAGGTACTAATCTCCAAAAGTGAGTGCAACTAGCTGCTCAGTTACACGACTGACATTATTAAGCGAAGACAACAAGCCGATAATTGAGGTGGTATTTGTATATATTAACAATATTTTATAAGAAGAATTAAACAGCACTTGTACAGTCACCGTGGAATGTTGAATAAAGGGCCAACAGGGTATACTTAAGCTTTCTGCAAAATCGTCGTCGACTTTCAAAATTCCCACAAATGACTTCTGGAAACTAGAGGAAAATTCGAATACCAACTGACGTTTGGCGAAGACTGGCTGACGAAGGAAGTATGCAAATCGCTTCATAAGTAAAATTGGTCGAACCTAACGAAAGTGAACGAAGTGGTCGTCAACACTCAAAATTCCCACAAATGACTTCTGGAAACTAGAGGAATATTCTAATACCAACTGACGTTTGGTTGGCGAAGACACTGACAAAGGAAGTATGCAAATCGCTGCATAAGTAAAATTGGTCGAACCTAACGAAAGTGAACGAAGTGGTCGTCAACACTCAAAATTCCCACAAATGACTTCTGGAAACTAGAGGAATATTCTAATACCAACTGACGTTTGGCGAAGACTGGCTGACGAAGGAAGGCTTCGTTTTGGAGGTAAAATTCGAACCTAAAGAAATTGAACGAAGTTGCCATTATAGCCGTAATGTATAATTTCTGTGTATTCACTCGATCGCGATATAATTTGATTGATCCATTACATGGTACACAGGTCAAGTATTTTTCGAAGATAGTTCACCCGATTAGCCGGAGCATAACACGATCTGAAGCTCGAATTGATGGGACATTTCGAAAAGCTTTAAATGTACATTTTAACACGAGACGCCAGAAGCAATGAACAAGTTCCATGACTCAATTCTATTCAAATGCTATCAGACTCTCCGCTTCCACTTCAATGAAAACAGTAGAAAATTGAAGGGATCCATCCAACAGGGTGTGGAATTTTTTTTTACTAAACACACCAAATCTAATGTATGCACAATGAAGCTCAATTCAGCATCAAATGTATTGCAAAATGCAAGTAAACAAATTCACAGAAGCAGGGCCAGTCCTCAAAAGTTTGTAGTCATTTCGAAGATTGGACATATGACAATCGCAAGGCAGACACACAAATAGGCGATGTTGTTCAGCGATGTCATGAATTGCCAGTACAAAATGCGAGAGTCTTATTATTTCTCCGTGTTTTGACAGAACATGTTCAGATGACAGATAGATGAGAGTAAGCTCTTCAACGAGCTCGTACACAAGTAGAAACAGAAACAACGAATATGCGTGTTCACGGAAAATACCGCAAAAATATACAAATCGTACCGAAATATTTTCATTCCATCTTGGCTTGCGGACCGATATATGCAATATAAATTTGCTACAACAAAATCGGGTAGCAATATTGCCCACCAACAAACGATGGCGCTACCAATTCCAGCCTCCTTCTGCTTCGTGGTGTCAATGAAGCATTCAGTCTGTTGAAAGGTGGATATTTTTAAATAAATACTCAGCATTGAACAGTGAGCGTTGAGTTTGCATCAATACCAGTTTCCCAAGTGGGCACATCAAAATATAGCAGTAGCAAAAAGCAGGTGCATTTCATTGAACGCTGTCTCGTGACGTGGTTGTTTATAGTTTGTAATGCCTCTGCCAGCGAAGCAGCGAATAGTTAAAGCATTGAAATATATATAAACTAGCGACAGAATTTACAGCATGACTACATGTACAAGAGGAAAGTATTAATAAAGCGATTTTGGCGAATGATTTACATTTACGTATGCGTTTTGTACATAAAATCATGATTTTTAATTTTTTTCTTTTGTTTTCTTTATGATAGGCTACAAGAGTCTAATAAAGGGTATGTTTAAAGCATAGTTGTTAATAAATAAAAAATAAAAATAAAAAAAAATATTTTTGTGGGCATTTTTGAAGCACAAATAAGTGTATATCCAAAATGGAGAGAGGAGAGAGAAAGGATAAACGAAATAAATGAAAAATAACAAAACAATAAGAAAAAAAAAAGAGAAAAGTGTAACAAAACAAAAGATAAAATAAGAAGAAGTAGAATGGAAAACAATTTATACAAAAGTGTGATGAAAAAAGATCAAAACAAAAGCTAACAACAAATATTAAGGAGCATTAAATTACAGAATGGAATACAAAGGAAAAGAAAAATTAATCGTTTGTGTACACAGAGTGTTTTCCCCCCATTTATACCACACAAGCTGAGAAAACTCCCATTACCCGTCAGCCAAGATCTTGCTGTGCATCAGAGCGATAGATGGCAGCTCGATAACTATACCTGTTAGCTGTTGTCTGTTGTTGCTGTTGCTGTTGGGACTGTTGTTGCTGGCCAGATTGTTGAAGGATAATACTATTTGCCGGTTGCGTTGTATTTCCAATTCCAGTTATAATTGTTCTACCGCCACCAACACCGCCGCCTCCGCCTCCGCCACTTCCAACGTACACACTATCCGGGTCATCGGGATTCATTAGACAATTGTTTTGCAACTCCATTTGCTGGTCAGCTAAGAGTTTCGCATTTAGGATTGACACATAGGTTTTGTAGCGACGTAGCTGGAATTAAAGAAAACATTTATTTAATTGTATTTCTAAGGTAGCTTGGGGTAAGCATCTTAGGCTTCATTTCAACTCACTACCAAATTAAGGTTAGAAATGGAAAGGAAAAGAGGGGCATTATGAGAGGATTAAGGTTAGAAATGGAAAGGAAAAGAGGGGCAATTATGAGAGGATTGGGATATGTTTGCGAAATGCTCCCATTGCCTAGCTGTTCCCTCTCAGTTTAAGTGTAACTATTCATCTTCTATAGCACTCGGTTCTCACACTGCTCAACATCCACGAAGGGACCTGGCGGTCGTGATGAATCTGGTGACGGTTGATAGATGAGGAATCAACCGTCACCAGAATCATCACGTCGCGATCGACGTCAGGCACTCTTCCAGCATTATGGTTGTCCTAACGTTCCAAGGAGCAAGCATAGACTCGTAAGATTTCCTTATTGTAGCCAAGGTAAGGACTCGGACATCGAGAGAACAACGGAGTCGAGAAAGGCTTGAAGTCGAAAAGCTAGAATCGACGACCGACAACGAACTGCTAGGATCTTCGCCGATCGAGTCTCCCAGAAACTCGTTCTAAGTTCGTCGCCGCCTGCAAGAACAATAGAAGACGATTGGAGGCGTTGTTAAGTAGCCATTAAAGCAACTGCCTCTGACGTGATGGGTTTTACCACAACATCCAGGAAAAACCCATGGTTTGACAAGGAGTGCAGCCAGGCACATTGAGCGAAGCAGGAAGCCCGCAAAACAACGCTGCAACCAACAACGAGAGCAGCACGTGAGCTCTACGATAACAAACGAAGGGAAGAGACGCGCCTCCTCAGGAGGAAAGCCGTCCGATCGATGAGATGGAGGGGTGCTACGGCAGGAATGATGCCCGAAAGTTTTACCAAAGGGTGTTCCCATTACTCGAACTACATTTTATGGCGACATTAACTTACCTCGTACTGTAAATAGTTCTCTTTCTCTTTATAATTTTGTAGTGGAAGTCCTTTACTAGGTATCGGACCCTTTTTGTGCTCAGCTAAGGCATTTTCCAATTGTATCACTTGTTGCTCGTGCGATGTCAGTTGTTCCTTCTAAAATTAATAAAAACAAAAAACACATTAAATGATATGCATTGTTCATTTACAATTATTCACTTACTATAAGTAACTTTGTATGAGTGCTCGGCAAGAGTGGTCGCTGGAAACGCTTTTGACTGCCCACGCCACCTTCTAATGGTGGCGCTGAGAATGAGGCACAAACGAAATTTATTGTCTCCACCCAAGATTGTAGTTCCTTTGAGTCACTGGTTTGAAAGAGATATTCAGCCTGATCGGCAGTCTGCAGCCGAAATACGTGTTGTTTTTTAGTATAATCTGTTGCTTTGGTTGCTAGCGCATGATGAATTCGGATTGCATTATGTAAATTATCAGACATCTGCAATCGAAAGAAAAAAAAGTAATTTTCATCAATATGACATCAGGTTCGATTCATTAGGAATTGATTTACTTGACTTTTACGAAATCCATGTTCATCCTTGTGCAAATATAATACTAGGTCCCGTAGAGTGCAATAAAACATCTTCCAGGAACGCTTGCCAAAAGGCGCTGTAAGAAGAATTGAAATAAAATTAGTTTATAATGTATAAGGCGTATAGGAGAAGGATGATTAAAAGCAACAAAAGGGCTGAAATTCTATGAGGAAGAGTTTTTCATTTGTTTATAAAGGGTGGTTAAATTTTAAGGGCGGATGTTGAATGTGAACCACACCTAAACGTCAAGTTTTTTTCTGCATTTCATTTGACATTTCTCAATTTCAGACTAACTCAATTTGAACCATGGAAAGATACACAATCGAGCAACGCGTTAAATTTATTCAGGCTTATTACGAAAATGGGCGTTCAAATGAAAATCCATTTTTTTGGTCTACATAATCGACCAAATGTGTCCACACTCGGTAGAATTGTGCGCAAATTTCAGCAAACCGGGTATGTAAGAACTGTGAAAACACGTGTACCACACGAGAGTGACTGTTTGGTGCGGTTTATTGGCTGGAGGCGTCATCGGACCCCACTTCTTCGAAAATGAGGTCAGCCAAGCACTTACCGTGAATAATGTTCGCTATCGCGAAATGATAACGAACTTCTTGTGGCCATAAATTGAGGATATGGACCTGGACGATATGTGCTTCCAACAGGATGCAGCCACTTGCCACACAGCCAACGTGGCCTGAAGTCTTAAACCCAGCAAAGAAAGAAACAATATATAACGTTAAAACTGCAACATCATACCACAGAAGGTATCAGGAAATATGAATCCATGAATGGAACTATTATTGTATTAAAAAAAAAATATGTAAATATTAATGCATGTTTAATTATTATTTTTTTAATTTTTAAAATAATTTAATTAATTTTGTGATATCAACGGCATTACATGGCGTTAGTTGCCCAAATGCCTTACCTAATAGTCTGTAAATTTCGGTTCCGGTTTTAGGAAATCGACAACATATAGGCCAAATATTCACACCAACGGCCATCCAAGAGAAGACAAGCTAGTTTCAGGCCGATATGCACCAGCTTGTTATCTATTTCAAAGACGCGGAATTCGATGCGATGGCCGAATTCGGGTAAATTTGATTCGGAATGTTACACATGCGCGATGCAACGGGCAGTTTGGCTCAAGGACTTGGTCAACAGACGAACTTCACAAATCGCACTGACCTGGGTCGCCATATATTCTACAAGCTTTAATGATCGGGTTTTCGCTCAACAAGAAACATTAGGACATTATTCTTCAGCCGTGGAATATAGAAAAGACATTAAAATGAAAATGAAAAAAAAAACATAAAGAAAGCATAATGACGCGTCTGGTGATCGTGCGTTGTTGGCTCCCAGCTCAACAACTAAACGAAGAGATAAAATGCATGTGAACGATCGATGGCAACGCTTACTCTTCCTTCGCGGGAGAGGGGGCCGCCGCCTCGATGGGTTTCTTGTCACCAGAATTGAGCTTATATACGGAATAATTGGGCACTGAGGCGAAACTTAACCAAGCCACATTTGAAATGAACAGGTAACCGGCCACTTTGTTGACCTTGAAGAACAATACACCGCACAAAGTCGATGTCGCTGTGAGAGCAATCAAATCAATTAAACCACCCAAGAGATTTTGTTTGCCAAAGAATATGGGTGTCCATCCCCAATTCAATGCCAATTGAGTTCCATACGCGAGAAGCGGTAATTTAGCATCACCCCCCAAGCCACCACCGTCACGCCATACCAAATACGATGCGTAGCCCATGCCAGAATACAACGATGTCCAGACAGGTGAGAAAATCCAATTTGGTGGACGGAATGATGGGAAGTTCAAGTGACGATACCAGGTGCGTATGTGTTTCCTGGCGATTGGGCCATTTACGAAACCACCCAGATTTGGCAGCAGAACCGCACCGGCAATTTTCATGAACTCAGAGGTAATCTTGTTTGTGCGTTTTGAACCACCACTCTTGTGTGTTTACGGCGATGAGCACTTACTCCTACTAGCTGCGGAATATATTTTCAAGTTCACTTGTTGCCAAATAGTCGCTCTGTGATCTTATCACTTTTATCGCTTCACTTGATTTATTTCTCTTGTGCTGCGGCTCTGCCCGTATAGTCGATTTTTTTGTTCCTTTCTTGTCATGCCTATTTGTGTGGGTCATTACCCATGTTCTACAAAACCCTCATTTGCAAGCCCTGCTATGTGTAGACTTCTGCACGGTAATTAAAAAGGCAGTGCTGGTTCTTGGTGTTTTCACTAGTGTGCACGCTTTGGTCTGTACAAAGATGAAGATTTAGTTCGGAAGGGGATACTGGTGGATACGCATGAACACCACTCCTCAAGCTAAGAGGGTCTTCGAAAGCCTAGTGGTTCAAGGATAAAAGGGGACGGGAACTTTCGGCATAAAGACTATGTATGTATGTAATTGTGGACGCCATTAAACTTGTTATTGATGACTGGAAGCAACTTGCCCGGGATCGTCAGGGACGAACAACAGCTTTAGCTCAGGCTCAGATGCTGCCTGACTCGCTGGTCTGAGAAGTGAGTAAGACGCCGAGAGTAGCGGCAGTGACATGAAAGGTGTGGAGCCGTACAAATGAAATGTTTGAAAAACTTATTTATTATGAATACTTACAGTTGGTAAAACTAACAAACAATGTACGCGGTTTACTTACTTTTTTTATAATTCGATTCGTAACAACATTTTCGCATCACATAGCCCTTTTTATATTCGATTGCAGCCGATGATTCAGGAATATCGAGGAATGGATTTTGTCCAATTTGACCAGCTCCCATATTATTGTCATTTCGTTGTTTTTGATCGGGAGATTCGTCATCGCTAAGAAAAAAAAAAACGGATTATAAATAAACGAGTGACACTTACGATTACACATCACTTACAGTGCCCACTCAAGTGGTTGACTCTTTATCGCTTGGTACAGATACTTTAATACATCTTTTGGGAAATTCTCCCCATCGTTCAGCTCGGCTAGATTATCAACGAACTCTGCACATGTCATCTTTCGACTTATGTTCGCTCCATGAAGATCGGTATTAAGCAGCATAATTGCACAGGTCAGCGTGTGAACAGCATCTATGATTCAAATGAGAAATGATTTTCTGATGCAACAGTTATAGTTTTCTTTTGGGAATTACCTTGTGAATTAAAGCTTCCAGGATTGCAGTCCAAGTAACGTTTTGAAAAATGTACCAGAACTCGTTCTCTTTCTTGGGTTTCGCCAGAGAGTGAGAATTGTTGCAGAAATTCTCGTAACGCTTGATCTAAAGTCTTTTTCTCAAAAGTGAAATACTTTAAGTATTCATCGGCGACGGCTCGGCTGAAATCATTGCTGTGAGGAATGTGAAGGAGAGGAGACCAGATTAAGAAATTGTTGGATATGTGCTACGATCACTACGTTCAGGTAGTTGGTTAGGGTATTAGGTTAGATTAGGTTGGAGTGGCTGATTGCTGGAGCAGAAGTCACAGGCCAGAGTAGGTCCGTTGTGATACCACGCGGATCTGATAAAGCAGAGGAGTTGACTGATATTGATGTTGTTTACTTCTGTCAAGTTGTTCAAGTTATAGGCGTCCAAATGACGCTTTCTACGTGTGGATAGAGCATTGCAATTACACAGGAGATGTGTAATGCTTTCTACCTCTTCTTCATCCCTGCAGCTAAGGGCATTCATTTTCGAGTCTAATCGATGGAAGCTTTGAAGCTACTGTAAACCAGCAGAAATATTCCGAGCTTGTAAGTGACTACATGTGGCGTGATATGAAGTAGCCATCTGTGTACACATTGTGCGATGAAAAAGTGTCGCATCCTTTGAACCAAGAATAGTCTGATCCCATCCAGCTTTGGAAGAGTTTTACAAGCATCAACAAGGTTAAGGCGAGCAAGGAGAAAGGTAGTTAGGTTTTGGCATGCTCGCAGCTAAGATAGCCTCGCTTGGCAGTGTATTTTCAACACAAATCATCTCAGAGTCTTCATCACTCATGGCAACGACTCCAAGAACAAAACCAATGGCGCACACAAGTGCAGAAAGACCTCAACCAATTGGATGCAGCCAGATGCAAATAGGCTTTTTGGCTTAGTTGCAAGTCCACCCCGCACTATAGTGCCAGTAGAAGAAGAAAGAAATATGTCACAGAAACCAAAACAAGTAATACTCACTTTTTACTCAAATGCCGAGATACGTCGCTCTTTTTAAAGCCATCCAATGAGTATAGTCTTTTTGCCAAACGAATCGCTGATGGCATATCAACAGCTTTCGGTGAGTAATGATACGAATGCAATGATTCAACATCGCTACCATCGTCCGATACTGGTGGTGATGATTCCTTTGAGTCCGGCTGATACTGCTGTTGATTACCATTGCTATTGTTATTATTGGCCATAACAATCGTCGGTGGTTCTTCAGTCAATGTGGCAAGTTCGTCTTCAGAATCCTTCAATTCAGAATAAGCTGAACGTGGTGATGTTGTATTACTATCCAATCCCCTTACTTGAATGACCAATTTATGTTCATTCTGCTGTTGCTGCTGCTGCTGTTGTTGTAACTTCTGTTGATCCCTCTTACGTTGTACGGCTTCTGATACTAGTATCGTTGAATCTGAATCGCTTGGATCACTCAAAACCATTCCAATTAAATCACGTGAACTTAACAAATTATCATCGTCCTGATAGTCAGGTGAGGATATATTCGATATCGCCTCAGAGACACTTTGATCACCATTCACTGGACAGTGCAGGAAGCCGAGATTTTGATTTGTTTGTCCCATACCACCGCCTGTGTTCATACCACCCATTGGTATACCACCAACAGCTCCTTTTGATCCAGATGACGACATTACCGAACTGGACACGGACGTTGGGGATGCAGGACTATCTGTGTGCTGTGGCGATGAACTTATTGAACTAGAATGAGAATTTGGTGATGTTGTCGTTGCATAATGCTGCGGATAATGATGATGCTGATGCTGTTGTTGTTGATTGGTTGGCAAGGGTGCGTTGTATGTCCAAACGATACGATCACGATTCGATGCCTGTTCGCAAGGGGGAGGGGGGTGGGGATTTGAAAAACAAACATACATTAGTAATCTGTCAGAATACAATAAGATTTGTATGGAATAAAATATGAGCGTCTCTCGACTTGTCCAAGTGTTCTTTTTGAATTTGAAAATAAGTAGTCAGATCTACGGACAAATTGCACCGGATTACAACACTTTTCACTTGGGGGTTTTTCAATAATTTTGTGCGAGTCATTAACTTCAAAAAAAAAAATAAAACTATTCGGTACATGCGGCGCATTTCAGACCTTAAACAGAGTTTAACACAACAGAGGTTGGTGATTATAATGTTTTGTTTTGTTTTGTCGTTTTTCTTTGAGTTCATTTTTATTTTTATTTGTTTTGTAATGTAGTCTTACTTTTTTCCTCCTCTTCAAAATAATATCTCTAGGACTGAGGACAGTGGATTGTGTCGTGTCAGCCTTCTTTTTTTGGGTTGGCTAAAAGAAGTTTGAAAGAAAGAAACATCGCACAGAAAATAAACGAAACAAACGAAAAGAAAACACAAGAGTATTCAACAGAAAATCGAATGGAAAAAGGAAAGAAAAACAAAAACAACAATAAAAGAACACAAAAAAACATGAAATTAGTTAAAACATTCACTGAGATGGGCACATTCGAAATAAATTGAACGTTTTGGTAAACACTATTCATTTATTTTTTTGGAGAGTGTGCAAACTACGGTTTTTTGTATTGAAGCCATACTCTAGCTGATTCATATTTACAACTCTGATCTAATTTAAACGCATATTTACAGTTTGAATGACTAATCACATTCTACGGGGCGCTTTTGAGATGCTTTCTACACTAAACGAATGTAAATCTTCAAAAAGCAATACGTACATATGTATATTAAATGATGACGAAATATTTTAAATTCTTGGAGCTGGACAATGCACAAATATGTTTCTTTTCGATAATGAGTAATTAATCTAGTATTTAATGAAGATTATTAATTGAAATCGTGG
The DNA here is from genome assembly GCA_907269125.1 of Eristalis pertinax. Classification (NCBI taxonomy): domain Eukaryota; kingdom Metazoa; phylum Arthropoda; class Insecta; order Diptera; family Syrphidae; genus Eristalis; species Eristalis pertinax. The sequence continues at coordinate 62,563,624 of OU026145.1, forward strand.
CTACGTGGAGGAGAATGAGGACTCTCCTCATTACCTCTGTCACATAGAACACTGGGAGAATATTTCTTCCAAGACCTCCAGGAACTAACAAATATCTCACTAAAATCTCTTTTTGGATTTATTAGGTTATAAGGATGGCTGAGCAACATGCAGATAGACGCCCACCCCATATTCGTCGATTTCAAGGCCGCATATGACAGCGTGGACATAGAGACGAGCTATACACCGCCATGTCTACTTTTGACATTCCTGCCAAACTCATCAGGTTGAACAGGATGAAAATGAAGAACTCTCGCTGCTTCATCAAGGTCGGTAAGGAACTCACCGAGACATTCAATGTCAAAAAAGGTTTTAGACAAGGCGACACGCTGTCATGTGATTTCTTCAACATCATACTTGAGAAGATCGTGCGAAACTCAAACGTCAACAGCAGAGGCACGATCTTTCAAAAGTCCATTCAACTGCTTGCTTACGCGGACGACATTGACCTGATTGGACGAAAACAGCGGGCGGTCAATGGGGCGTTTGCTGACATTGAAGTGGAAGCGGCCAAAATGGTCTGGTAGTAAATGAGGGCAAAACAAAGTACATGCCGTCACCACGGTAGGACGCGCATCATCGACGGCACGGACAGAGCGTCATAATGGGTAGCAAACACTTTGAGGTTGTCAAGGACCTCGTCCACATCAGCTCTGCAGTAAACAGGGACAATCACACCAGTACTGAGAAATCTTGCCAATCGCTGTTTCTTTGGGCTCCAGAGGCATCTCTTATGTAAAAGAGCCATCTCTCGAAGCTGACTTTATATAACACTCTGATCATCCCTGTCCTGCTCTATGGTGCAGAGACATGGGCGCTATTGAAAGCGGATGAAGAAGCTCTTGGTCGTTTTGAGAGAAAAGTTCTACGTGCGATCTTTGGTCCTGTTTGCGTTGATGGTGTCTGGAGAAGAAGATTCAACCATGAACTGTACGGGCTGTACAACGACATGAGCCTTGTCAGGCGTCTACGGATTCAACGTCTAAGAAGGCTAGGTCATGTAGAGCCCATGAACAACACTGCTCTAGCCCGAAAGAGTGGACAAATCAGAGGTTGTGGTTATTTGCAGAACGCCTTCATTGCACTCTACATGTTGGGGCAGTCCTACTAAATTGATGTGGTGGTGAAGTTTAAGTATCTCGGGGTCTTTTCCACGAGTGATGGGAGGAGTAATTCTGAGCTTTCCTGTAATATTGCCCAAACTGGTTCAATTTTGAAACAGCTTGGAAGATCTGCAAACAGGAATTCCAAGCTTGGTGTCAAAGTCGACTCAGTTTACCGAGGCGTGCCGTGAATGCGACTTCATCAGGCAGGCGACCGCTTGGCAGACCCTGGACGAGGGCGTTGAATCAAGTCCAAAAACTCGATTGAAACAATGTAATAGCTGACCTACGATTTGCTATGTCGACTTCGAGCGGCTTGAGAATCTTTTTCTTGGCTGTTAGGAATTTGAGGTATCGAACCTAGACACCGTAGGTATATGAGGAGGTCGTAGCATTCGATACACATATCCATTAGGCCATGGCGACTACAACGTTATTACATATTAGCTAGTATTTATTTATGGAAAGGTTTGAGTGCAGTGCAATTGCCAATGTGGACGAGGCGACTATTGTGGCATCTGCAAACCGCATACTATACAAAGGACACTCTATAAACTAGAAAAATTGAAGGAAAGCATTCTAATAGTCAACCAGCGCAAAACACAGCTAATATTCTTTACTAGGAAACATGATAATCCTGCGTTTGACCCACACTCCTTGTGCGAGACTGCGCCAAGGCTGAATGCCAGCGCCAAATGCTTGGTTCTAATCACCGATACCAAGCTAAGGTAGCAACCTAATATCCAAGAGCGGGTTAGCATAGGATGGAAGTTGGGACTAGACAGACTCGTATGGTACCTGTCTCTTCGTATCAGTAGTAAGGGCCATTCCAGGCTGTGCTTGAAAAATGTTTCAAATGTAAGCTCCTTAGCCCCTAGGATACAACTGTGACCATATGGTTTTAAACTTCGGTAAAAACGGGTATCTCTCTAAGTCTGGTCGAATTCTGAACGTGAAGGTCTATAGGTAGAAGATGGAGCATGATCGTTTGAGTGTGTCTCGGCAGCGTCATCATCTCCCATTATCATCCATCTTGGCAGATTTAATGACTAAGCCATAACTTGTTGCTTCGGTCTAAACCTTTATCAAGGCATTTTCCATGATATCAATTACCACGGTACGGAATTTATTTTTACCAATCGCAAGTTCTCTCCCTCGATCCTATTTTATTCATGCCAATGAGCTAGAGAAATGACTTAGATGACGCCAGTGATAGTTAACCGTATCAAATATTGACAAGATGATCTTTTAGAGTTATTTTTCCTTTTTCATTACAGCAAAGAAAGGAAGGGGATTCTCTGATATTTCACAGTCCATCTGAACTAAAGCATACTGCATTACAAATACAAAAAGTTTCCACAATCAATTTGAGGATGGATAGATAGACAGATAGACATACCTTCAGGAATCAAGGATAAGGTGGTATACGTGAAAGAGATTGGACGAGTCTAAAACACATTAGCATAGTTCCTGATGTGCGGAAATGATGCTTCGGGATTGCACAAAATGACGAAGGAGAGTTATGCTTATTTATATCTGACACTGAACTGAAAACTATCTCGAACCATTTTTGGCTAAATTTGCGATGAAATCAGATTGAAGGCAGAAAGGATAAATCACTTACTTCTATAAAAGAGAAGTCAGATTCGATGTATATATGTATCTGCCACGAAATTTCCGAATCAACCTAAGGGATTTGAGTACAGTTTTCTCCTACAGATGCAGTATTCTGCTGCGGTATTTTTTCTATACCACATATTGAATTTCTTTGAACAAAAACCTTTTAAATAAATAAAAAAAAAATTTAATTTTGATTTTTTCTGCATTCTTCGGTGGATTGTCTCCATTTTTCTTTACTTTCTCATTGACAAATCCATTGATGTATATATTATTTCTGTACGTTATCTTACAGCAAAGTTGTAGCATTATTACAACACAAAACATATGTTATGTGAATTGTATTGCGAATACGATGAGTGGAGAGATCATTGCCACTATCTGTGCCCAAGCGGCGTTAGTGTTTATGCGTGTTCATTCTGTGGGTATGCATCTATACATATATTTACTAGTGTATTCATACTACTTGAGCTATTCTATACATGAACGGTTCAGTAATTTTTTCAAGAGAATTTTTAGATTCAGGTCTAGGTCTACCAGGGCACTTAATCTCTTTAAAAGTAGGAATCTCTGGTATAAAGACCAAGTAATCGCTGGTGCAAGACAACTTTGTCTTGATGACTTGAAGCAACGTACTCAGGACCGTCAATGATGGAAGGCAGCAATTGCTAAGGCTCGGACCGTTCATGGGTCGCCGGCCTGATAAGTAGCCCACGAAAGACAAAGAGATCAAAGACATCTAATATCAGAGGAAGTTAGAGAAAGTTACTGAAACCAGCTCTCATTCTCTTAGAGAAGAAGAGAAGATGGACACAAAGCAACTCCCTTGACTGTGGATGTATGCATTTTATGGGTCTGTTGTAAACTGGTAGATACTTCAACCTTTTGTTACTGTGCAGAAACAATATTCGTACATTCATTTAAAGTTTCGTACAAGGAAAATTTGCTCGATATTGCGAATTTTTCGATTTAAGGCTGGCGAAGCAAGACGAGCATGGGTCAGCTAGTACTTACATAAACTAGTAAACTATAAAGATACAATTTGATTGCTTCTTACCTGAAGAAGGAAAGTGCTTTTGTGTTTGACCTGTGGTAATGAAAAAGCGAGGAGCGAACTAAAATTAAAGCTACCTTAAAGCATTCTCTAAACAAAATGGTGGTCCTTTAAACAGTTTTCAGGTAGAGCTCTTAAACAAACTCAGATATGGCGAATAATTTGGACGAAAATGATGTGTAGTTCAGCCTGTTGTTGTAGAAATGCTATACGTTTTGTAGCTTTGTAAGTTGAAGCATCTCACATGCATAAATATACCTAACAGTGATGTATAACCACTTTTGTTTTTACTCAACACTGCATTTAAGATCATGCCAGGAGCGCCAAATGAACTACTGTGGGCGTATCAAACTGTTTAGTCCGAGTTGTACAAAAAATAAGCAACAAAAACATATCACAAGCTTTTCAGAGTAAAGTTGTAACAAAAATCCACCAAAGCTAATGATCACGCTAAATATCTAGGCGTTATATTCGACAGCAAACTTAGTTGGAAACCTAACATACAGCGACGCATCAGAAACCAGCGATCGCACTGTACACTTGCAAGCAAATCGTCGGACCCAAATGGGGAATCAGACCGAAAGTAACACACTGGCTGTCCACTGCAATAGTGCGGACAATACTGATGTATGGCTTCCTATTCTGGTGGACCGGATACAATAGCAGGAACAATTGGTAATAAAACTAGAGGAGATCGCCTTATACATGATCGTGGATACATGCGCAAAGGTTTTCTGGGACCTTTTCGAAAAATTCTCAAAAAACTCATCGTCTTTCAAGCGGAGGTGGCTGCAATACATCAAGCAGCACTAGCGTTGGAAGATCACAAGGTAAACGACAATTGATAGCCAAGCGGCAATAAACGCCACAGCATCAGACATTCTGACATCGAAACTGATTATGCTGTGGAGACAAAGCATCAGTGATACATCCTTGATAAACGCGGTAACCTGCAGCTGGGTGCCGGGACATATTCCATGGTGACAAGTGGAGAGAATTCTAGGGGACGAAGCCCTAGATCGTGCCAGAGCTCGATGGCTTAGCCTGAGTATTGGAGCAACGACGAGGGTTCTATGGCCGACACTGAGCAAAAAGAGATCAAAATAACTGATCGGTCTTAATCGCAAGGATGTACGCACGCTAATAGGAGTCCTCACCAGGCACTGTGCCATAGGAACGCATGCAATGCGACGACTTACCGCAGAACTACTTTTTCAGAAGCTGTAGAGATGAGGAAGAAACAGAACCTATCCAACGTCTGTTCTGTGAATGCACAGCCCTAGCTAAGAAAAGGAGGGAGTTCCTGGGAAAGCACTTCTTCTTAGAGCTGGAGGACGAAGAGCGGTGTTGAACAGAAAAATCTCTTAAGATTCATATGTGGATGTGGTCCTCGTAGTACACCAACCCAAAACGTGGGCAGAATGGACCCAAGTGAGCCACGGCGTAAGGCCGACGGGACACGCTATCACCTACCTAGTCTGGTGGATGCCACTACAAGAGAAACAAAATAAGCAGAATACAGAGATCAGCATGCATCCGTATTACAGGGGCACTCAGATCAACACCTACTCATAGATATTTACGTGATTCTTAAAGCAGGCAGCTACAAGACTTAGAGAATGCAACCGCTGGGTTAAAACTCACAGCAAAGGGCAAATGGAGTTACCTCAAAATTCGAAGATCCCAAAGGATAAAGACTATCTGAGCCGTAATGCTGTAATGAATGCAATGAAATGTAACGAAAATCTACACAGACAGATCCAAATCGGATGGAAGCACAGATTCAGGTAGGAGAACGTGCCAAGAACTTATGAACATTACTACACGAAAGAGTAAGTGGCAGTGGATTGGACACACCCTACGGCACGAAGACAATTGCTGAAAATGTCGATAAAATCATGGAACTCGCCGAGTCTGACCGCCATGTAGGCACTATTTGGAGTTTGCCAAGGAGCTAAACATCAGCAACAGCAACCGTTTGGATACAAAAAAGAAGTTCGATGTATAGTCGCCAGTTTCCGGAGATGTCTATGGTACTCCGGCTACCGAACCACTGCAGTGTATTCCAGGCAGAAATAACAGCTCTTCAAAAAGCAGCCCTCCGACTATCAATGAGCCAGATAGAGAGGAGATCTATTGTTTTATGCATAGATAGTCAGGTGGTTCTGGAAACACCATCAATCAATTCCAAGGTGGTAAAACTCTGCCGACCACAGATGCTGCACAATGTTTAAGAAACATCCTCTCTTTTTTGCCTAATTGTATCTCTAACGTGGAATTGTACATGCGAACGGGCCAAGAACTAATGAACATTGCTAAACGAAGAAGAAAGTCGCAGTTGACACACAGTTAAATCATGGAAATCGTCGAGTCTGACCGTCATGTAGGCAGTATTTGGAGCTTGCCCAGGCGCTAAACATCAGCAACAGCAACCGTTTGGAATCATTTGAACAAGGCTGGATACAAAAAAGAAGCTCGATGTATGGGCACCACACGAGTTAACGCCAAAAAACCTCGAGCATCGAATGTCCATCTGCGAATCCTGCTAAATCGCAACAACACCGATCCATTTTTGAAGCAGATGGTGACGAAAAGTGGATCACTTACGACGCAAGCGAAAACGGTAGTGGTCGAATCGTTGGTGAGTCGGTGCCAACTGCGGTCAAGCCGGGAGGGTCGTACTGTGTGGGATTGCTAGGGAATCAGGAGCTGATCTCATATGGCAAATCTCTTAAATAGAATCTGTAGTTTCAACAATTGTACCGTCTGAAGAAAGCAATCGCTCAGAAGTGGCCAGCTTTGGCCTATAGGAGAGGAATTGTATTCCATCAGGACAATGCCAGGTCGATAGCGACTTGCAAGAAGCTCCGGGAGCTTGGTTTGCCGTCCCTTGTGCATCCACCTTATAGTCCAGACCAAGGATTACCACCAATTCCTACCCATGGCGAACGATTTTGCTGTTACTTGGCTTGTGAAGCAAAGCTCTCTCTCTGTTTTTCACCAGCAAGGAAGGAGAGGGTAAGCGGCATTGCCATCAAAATGGCAACAAATAATCCAACGGAGCCTTACTTTACGGGCCAGCCTTAAATTTCGTGCAAAAATAATGGATTTCAAAAATAAACGTTTGTCCATGGAGGCCTACAATAAATGAGCGAAAGCAAACAAAAAGGAAACAAAATTGGTTTATGAGGCGCTTTCTACAATGAGCACATTTTTATGCGTTTTTTAAGTTGGACTAGTGCAACCGAAATACAACAAAAAAAAAAAATAAGATTCAATTAATATATTGGCACCTACTAGCTGAACAGCCAAAGAAAAGTAACTACAATACATCCGCAAGCAAACTATTTGATTTTGTTTTTTTTTTTACACAAAATTTACTGCTAAGATGCGCGAGTGAAAGTGTGAATTATCTGGCGTGTGTCATGTTTGTTATTTCAAAAAGGAACATATACATTATTATTCTCTGCATCATTTCAAGAAGTTGCAACTAATTTTCGGGAGTGTGCAAATTCTGTACAAAACGGCAGAGAGTGAGAGTGAGAACATGTTGAAATTACCTGAGAGTCTTCGGAATCCTGTCTAGTATCTAGCAGCGTGTTAAGAGAGCTATTTACATCCTCATCAATATCGATCGGTATGACAGCAGCAATACCTTCACGCTGCACCTGTTGCAAGTGATCCTCGGATTTGCTGGTTCGAAAACCAGCTGAATCACACTTGCGCACTACACCGTTGTGATGATGTTGCCGTCGTATAACAGCGGCCTCGTTGATGCCACTCGGTTCTGGACTGGTTGGCACTGAATTGGCAGTCTCCTTTGCATCCAATAGGGGTGTGGAAAATGATATCGGTGATGTTGGTACCGAAAAGCTAGTCTCGTCTGGTGAACTATTTGCTTCACTTTTCACTGTTGTCGATGATGAAGATGATGATGAGTTATTCTGCTGCTGACGATGATGTGAATGATGCGGATGATGGTGATGATGATGGTGATGGTGATGATATTGCGATGATCCGCCAGTATAGTCTCTTGCACAGGGGCTATCAACTAAATCAATAGTTGCTGAGGCGGCCGTTTGTTGAATACGAACACGATCACTATGTCTTTGCTGTTGCTGTTGTAAAAGTTTCTTTTTAAATGAGGAGGAGGACGATGTAACACAGGCACTTAATTCGTCATTGTAATCGTTCACTATGCATTGTTGCTGTTGTTGTTGTTGTTGTTGTTGTTCAACATCGCCTCCTCCTCGCTGACAATCACCATGTATACCACCACCAGCAGAAGGATTAATCTCGTAACTAAATTGATCAAGATTTTCTTCGTCCAGTTTGTCTTGTTCAATTTGATCGTGATCCTCTTCGTTTTCAACTAATTGGTCGCTATTATCGCGATCGTTGTTGTTGTCGTCTTCCTCTTCGTCGTCTTCGTCCTCCTCTTCGTCGTCGTCGTCTTCTTCAACTTCGTCAACGTCTTCTTCTTCGTCCCTATCTAATTCTTCACATAGCAATAATGTGTCATTCGTTAGGGAGTCCTTTCTAAATTGTCTATCACTACTGTTATTACTACTATAGGTGTTGTTAATACTATGGTCTTTTCTAGGATTAGTCTTATCTTTCTTCTTTATTAAATTCACTGAGTCAGAACTTTCTGAATGTGATGGCGAGGCCGACGACGACGATGGTGTCGATTCTCCAGAGGCACGTGGTGCTAGGGCCCCATTAGCGCGGGCAGCAGCACGGTTCGGAGAATCGCGTAAACTATCCACCTAAAGAGAAAACAAACAAATTAGTTCGATTTTATTGATTTTTAAGTATCATGCGATATAGAAAATTAACACACGCAACAATTAACAACGGAACAATACTTCAAAAATGACACTAACTCTTGCTGTTGGAATTTGTGAACATTCCTGACACGATATTGTATGATTACTCTGATGGCTCATGGCATGAAACATTAGTCTGTAGCTAATGACTGATCGATAGGTCACAGAGCAACACATGTTTGTGAATGCTTTCACGGAGCAAACATCATGGGAAGCATACACATGTAGGGAAGGCGGCAAAAGTATTTCCATAAACAGGTTTGCAAATAAATAAAAAGTTAAGTTAGTCGTGTCGGCTGTACGCTAATAGCCCTCGTTGCAGGCAAATTTCTTCACACCATTCGAGATATTATGGAAAATTCGCTAAATAAATTAGCGACGAATCGGTGAATCAATTACCGGGCGTTGATGGCACAATCCTCCTTCTGCAGGTGGCTCGAGAACACCAACTTTTGTGTGCACTGACACTAGGATCGTATTGTCCAGCTTCTAAATATCCACATGTGGTAGTTTAATGGTAATGCCTTTGGAAATGATGGATGAAAAGAAATACTCCCCCAGACTTGACGCAATGGTATTGTCACAACCACTGCATGATACTTCACACGAATGTGGTCAGTGAGGATCGTAACTACCATCGCCGGCGATTTTTGGTCCCACTGAAGTGGTTTGTTGGCTTCAGCACTGTTGAACCTAGGCAAACATGTAAAAAAAACGCCGACTCTAGGATCACCCTTTTTTTTACAACTGCAAGTGGCGGTGTTATTCTTATTGGATTGTTTGAGATGGGTCAATAGCAGTCCCTTTTTTCTGGTACGTTTAAAATCTATTTTATCGATTTATTCGGTCCGAATGCCCGGGAGCCCACGATACTTTTAGGATTTCTGCGTTTCTGATTTTTGCGAGAGTCGCATGCTCTCAAGTTTCTATTCTATTGGATAAAATTACTTAATGACCGCTTAATTATGTGAGAGTGGTGTGTCAGCTGGTTATTTAAAACAAAAGAAATTTGGCCATCACTTCACCTAAAACAGACACTCAGTCTACTTAGGCTCAGCAGCCCGTCATTAAGGACTCTCATAGGAGTGCAATTGGCACTCATGCTCACAGGATGGGTGTCCCATATAATGATTTCTGACAACAGATCACCTACTCTGCCCGCGCAGCGCTCTGGTCAGTCGTAGGTTCCTGCACTTAGGGGCCTACTATTTCAATAATCTCAATGAGTTAAACAGCGTCAGGAGAAGTTGGAAGAAGAACGATTTTTGAGATTGAGGAAAGAATATGAGTTCTTGAATAGATTTTTATATAAACAATACATCTTGTCTGTAGAAACTTCGGTAAGGAGCAATGGTGCATCATTTTGGAATTACGTTAATTCAAAAAGAAATTCCTTGGGCTTGCCCAAGATAATGGAATTTGGTAACGTAACTTCAACAAACTTGGATGAAACCTGTGACCTATTTGCCAACTTTTTTGAGTCTGTCTATAATGGGTCTCCGGTCCAGACATCGACGAAACCTTTACTCTAATATACCCGAGGTTCTGGATATAGGTGTATTCGAATTTACGGATCAGGATGTAATAAATGCCTTAACTAATCTTTAAGTAAATTACAGCCCAGGCCCCGATGGGGTCCCGGCTGGTATTTTAAAAAAAAGTTTGAATACGCTTTATCGTCCACTAAGAATTATCTTTAATCAATCCCTAAAAATGGGTGAATTTTTAAATGAATGGAAGTATTCTTTTCTGACGGCCTTATATAAAAGCGGTTTAAGGCAAAAAGTAGAAAACTATCGACCAATATCCAAGCTTTCATCGATACCAAAGTTATTTGAAAGTATTGTAAAAGAAAAATTATATTTCATGTAAAAGAAATTATTTCTAATAACCAGCATGGCTTTATGCAAGGCAGGTCATGTACAACTAATTTATCATTATTTTCAAATTACATTTACACAAATTTAGAAAATCAATTTCAAGTTGATGTACTTTACACCGATTTCTCGAAACCCTTCGATAAAGTACATCACACTTTGCTTTTAAACAAGCTAAAGTCTTTGGGATTCCATTTGTCAATGTTAGAGTGGTTTTCCAATTACTTAAAGGACAGGAAGCAATTGGTAATGATCGATAGTTATAGATCTCGAGTATTAAATGTTACATCGGGCATTCCACAAGGTAGCCATATGGGGCCATTACTCTTTCTATTGTTTATAAACGAAATTTTCAAATATTGTAAAATTCTAACATTCGCAGACGACTTTAAATTGTATTTATCTGCAAATAGTTTAACTGTTTGTAATAATTTCCAATTGGATATCCATGCACTAGTGGAATGGTGCAAGCACAATGGACTAGAGCTGAATATTCAAAAATGTAATATCTGTACGGCATATCGAATTACATCCGCGATTGCCTATGATTATTTCATAAATGAGGTTAAAGATCTGGGCCAAGAAGAGGTTAAAGATCTGGGTGTAATTTTTGATACTAACTTAAATTTTGCATTACATTATGATTATACAATTGCGAAGTCTAATGCTATATAGTTTTCTGCAAAGAAATAGTAGAGATTTTCGGGATATAACTAGTCTTAAGTCCGTCTATTGTTTGTTAGTCAGACCGTATTTAGAATATTCTTCCATCATTTGGGATTCCCCATATGATACACAAGAACTCAGATTCGAAAGAGTACAAAAAAATTTCACGAGATATGCTGTCCGTAAATTGTATTCCTTCGAAGAACTCCCTAAATTTGACGATAGATGTAAAATAATAGGCTTGCAAACCTTAAGTTTCAGGCGTAAGGCAGCGTCAGCCATGTTCATCCGCGATATTATTAATTGCCGTGTAAATTCACCAGATTTACTTTTTCTCATGAATATATATGCTCCCCAAAGATCTCTTCGGATGAGAAATTGACTATACGATAAGAGGCATAGAACCAACTATGGTTGTAATGAACCTATTACAAGGTGTATAAACACTTTTAATGAACTTTGCAACGAAATTGATTTTAGCTTGTCTCGATTGGAGTTTAAAAAAATTAATCCACGCACTATGCTTTAATTAATACTGTTTATTTGATGTAATCTGTGAGATGAAAAATCGGTATATGATCCTTAGTCGCGCAGTCTGCTGTGTAAAGCGATACTGAGAGTTAACACTTGGAGAACGTAGCGTTTTGTGTGCTCTGCGATGGAAAAAAAAATTAATCCCGAGTGGTATCACAATGGGCCTACTTTGGCCTAAGTGTGATTGCCCTTAGCAGTCAGCCATTACAATCTAACCTAACCTATCTTTGAGAATGGCGGAATTAGGCGTTATTTTTTGCTGCCACAACCAATCAATTTGAAAACCACTTCCCTAGTCAGAAAGTCTGATTTCTGAGAAGGCGATGTTTAACATTTCGAAGCATATTCCCGCATCTGTGTCCGTTTTCATCATTTATCAGTTATCAGTTAGATGTGGATGATCGCATTATTGACAGGTTTTTTTGTTAATCACACATCCCGGAGGCGTAAAGGTTGTGCCGCACCACGCTACCACATACGCGATGTACCGTGCAGCTCGATTCAAGAACTTCCGAGTCGTATGAAATCTACACCGGATTTCGGTAAGGAGATGCGCTGCCGTTTGACTTCTTCTTTCTTCCAGAACTCTTCGAGGGACGTTACATCATCGGCAAAGCCCGACGCAAATGGGAACGAAATGGTGCATGGATTCAGCCGCAAATAGCCAAGATTGTCGACGCAACAAGAAACGTCTCCAGGGAATACAAGGACGTGCTGTAGGATCGGAGTTCTCCTTTCGCCAACATTCCACTGTCGAGGAACATCTCCACCGAGAAGACGGCCGTGTCCGAGCGTGGCGAGCAGATCGCCAGTCCACCCTTGCCCACAACAACGAACGCCAACTATGGCCGACTTCCATGGTACGCGCATGCGCAGTGGACTAAATATAGATTTCTATAAAATTTTTCTCGCTCTAGACTTTGTGCAATAGAAACATTCAATCTGGTACTGGAGAAGATAGTGCGGTGGGCAGCTGTAAACACGGAAGGCACTATCTTCTACAAGTCAGTCAAACGGTTGGGCTACGCAGATGGCATTGACATCGTCGCGCGTTTCCAACGTGCCGCAGTGGAAACTTTCACGGCGACGATCTGCTCTTAAGGTCAATGAGCAAATAAACCGCCACCTGGGACAAAACACAACATTTTGAGGTAGTGAAGGAATTTGTATACTTCGGGGCAAACATGTACTCCACGAATGACATCTCAGTGGAGATTCGACGTGGAATCGCGTTGCTGTCGAAACAACTGGGCTCAAAACTCCTGACTCGAAGGACCAAAAATGATGCTCTATAAAACCAGTCTTGCTATTTGGAGCCGAAAGTTGGACGTTTAGCAAAACAGTAGACCTGATTCTTGATGCCTTCTGGCTCGACCACATCGAACGCATGAACAACAATCCTCCAGGAAAGAAGAACAATTCTACGCCGGATATATGGTCCCGTCTGCGGGGAAGGTGAATGGAGGAGAAAGCACTACGGCGAACTCTACGAGCTGTACGAAGATGTGGATCTAGTCCGGAAGGCAAAAAATCCGTCGACTGCACTGGCTCGACAAAGGGGAGCTCATGAGCACCAGTGCTCCAGCTACGAGGGTCGTCGAGCCTCCGCTATAAAGACCAAGTCATCCCGGACTCAAGACAGACTTGGCCTTGGTGACTGGAAGCAGCGTGTCAAGGACAGTCTTGGATGGAAGGCACTAAGGCAGCTATTGCTCAATGTTGGTAACAATTGTGGTTGGCTCTACAACTCGGCTGTTGAAGTTGTGTTGAATCTTTGAGTCCACGGCATGTTAGCCTTTGTTTCTTGGTCAATGCATTTGAATCAGTAGGTTAGGTTAGGTTAGGTTGTAGTGGCTGACTGCTAAAGGCAGTCACACTTAGGCCAAAGTAGGCCCATTGTGATACCACGCCGGTTGACTTCTCCTAACATCGTAACCAGTTGGTGCTTGCAGTGAAGCGATTTAGCTGGCCTATTCTGACGCTGTTTGTGGCCCGTGGCGTTGTGGGTATGTGCGTCGACTCCTACGCACTTGGACCTACCTGCCTGGGTTCGATTCCTGGCACGACAAGAAATACTTTTCACGGCCCCACCTCTTTCGAGTCACTGACAATGCTCCAAGAGTATAACTGTCTAGAAAAAGCTTCTCAATCTTAGCCGTTCGGAGTCGGCATTAAATGTAGGTCACTTCCACTCGTGATAGAACTATAGCACGCACAACACTAGTGGTTGCTGAGAAGCTAGGCCCTGGCCCTCTACGGGCTGTAGCGCCACCCATATTATTATTATTATTATTCTGACGCTGTTTACCTGATTGAGATTATTGAAATAGTATGCTCCTAAGTGTAGGAACTTACGACTAGCCAGAGAGCTGCGCGAGCAGAGTAGGTGATCTGCGGTTTCTACCTCCTCTTCATCCAAGCAGCTTCTGCAGAAATCATTATATGGGACACCCATCATGTGAGCATGAGTGCCAATTGCACCGTGGCCGGTTATGACTCCTATGAGAGTCCTTAATGAGGGTCTGCTTAATGAGGTAGACTGAGTGACCGTTTTAGGTTAAGTGATGGCCAGATCTCTTTTGTTTTAAGGCAGGTGGTGCCTTCTAGCCATTTGTATGTATATTCAAAAGATGGTAGGCTATAGCGATCGGCATGGAAGGTGGTACCCCTGCTATTGACAGGAAGGAGGTTGTACCACACCTGGCGAGTTCATCGCCTTTGCAGTTGCCTGGTATGTCACAATGTCCCGGCACCGACATGAGGCGTATGTTTAAAACTCGTTAAGAGACAGCCTGCAATTAAGGGATATTTTTGAGTTGATCATGACCTTGTCCAGGGATTTGATTGCGGCCTGACTGTCCGAACAAATGGTGATATTCCTTTTCTGATGTCACGTTGTTTTTGAGCCATGACAACGCCTCTTTAATGGCGATGGTTTCTGCCTGAAAGACGGTACAATGATCAGGGAGCTCCAAGGAGATAGAAATATTGAGATCTTCGGAATAGACACCCGCACCCATCCTTTCGTTAGTCTTCGATCCGTCTGTACGCAAACATCATCCAACGTCTGCTTACCAGTCATCCAATCCGATCTGGAGGGAATGCTAATAGAGCATTTCTTCTCGAAGATGGCCTGGGGTAGTAGGCGATCAGTATAGTTGGATGTAGGATGGAAGTTGAATTCTTTGAGAATGGTTGAGTTCGAACCACAGTCGGATTGTTTTGAGTCTCAAGGCTGTGCTGGCTGCTATTTGTTTGCCGAATATTTCCAGTGGTGTAGGGTGGCGGAGAATATTCAGGGCGTCTGACGGAGTACTTCTCAGTACTCCACTGATGCACATGCAGGCCAGTCTTTGTACTTGATTGAGTGCCTTGCAGTTGGCAGCTTTGATTAGTGCTGTCCACCAAACTGAGACTCCATACGTTAAATGCTGTGCTGAATGTGTCTGACAATCGCAGTACAAGTGTACGTCCACAAGACTATCCTAGGATATGGATCTCTTCATTTGCCGCGGATCCTAGTGCTTAGGCATAGAACAAAAATAATGGAACGGTTGACATATAATTCATAACGTTGGTACAGATCTACATCGTGAACCAATTCATCTTTTTTCTTCGTGTGGGCCTGCAGCCCAGACTGGACATGGACATATGTATATACGTCCTCCAGCAGTCACTGGATTGTGCCTAACTGTGACAGTGCCGATGCCGAAGAACGAAATTTAAGAAACTCTCTGAGGTGGTAAGTTAAGATGACTACTTCGGACTACATGTTCCTTACACAGAATGGACAAAATTACATATTTTGAGACCTATGCCCCATCACTTAGTTTTATTTGGGTTGATTTATACATTGAATATTTCGGTTTGCAAATCCAAATCGGAAGAGGGCACGACTCTGCTCAAATGGAGCTCACAGGGGAGCATTTAATCTATCGTCCTGATGTGCTCGACGTCAACAAAAAGTGTCTCCATTGAACACCAGAAATATACACGTGATTTTAATGATTCAGCGGTTCATGAAACGCATTGAGACTTGCAATACTTTGCGTCTCCAAAGCAGCTACTCAATAGTCAACCTTTTGTGGGCAACAATGAGAAAAGGTTCTACTTGAATCAATTGTTATGCAGATATCTGCTGTAAGAAGGAGGTCTTCTTTAGAGGAAGACAATGCCTTCCAATTACTAAGACGTTCTGTAGCATCATCGTTGCCGTACAAAAGAGGGAAAATAACTGATATTTCGTTTAATAACTGGCCACAAGCAGTTGTCACTTTCAAAAGCAATCTTCTGTCCATCAAAGAGTACACCTGAAAACTCGTGCCTAACAAAACTCATATTTTACTACACACATTTTCCGGGATAACTTTCCCAGGCATTTTTTTTTTTGTTTTTTACCTTTTTAGCGTGAGCTGGAATCAAATTACTGCTCTGCGGCGTTCGTGATAGATTAAGTATTAAATCTCCGGTCATCATGTACGCCTCAAAGCGTGCCTTTGTAATCGGCGGGGCAGATGTCGGCTCTTTTATCTCTAGCTGATCACCTGCTGTTGTTGTTGTTGACGATGTCCCTGATTCAGATTGTTGACTATAATAACTGTTACTGAGCGCAACGTTACCACCACCATTAGCATTGGCTTTTGGTATTTGAGATGGTCTTGGCCTTTTATGCTGTGGTGAATGTTGAACATTCTTCGTTGCTGGACACTTTAAAGCGGTTGGAATGCGTGATGGACGACATGGTGATTCAACGAGAATTTTCGTTGTTGACGATGACGGGCTGTGTTGTGTTGGTTTACGTAATGACGAGGATAATGAATCTGATTTTCGAGAAGTTTTAAAATCAAATATATTTGGAGATTCACTTGGTGAATCGGAATTATAGTGAAGGTTCTTTGTGCTGGCTAATTGCTCTTTGATACGGGCTTTAATTTTTGGATCTGTAAATTGTAAATTGTAAATTGATCTGTTATTAGAATTATGTGAACAAAAATATGTTGTGATCGGAATGTACCTCTTTTAAGTTCTAGTGTGACAAGATCGTCAGATAATCGCAGACATTTGAGGACTAGAAGGGAAAATTATTGTAGTTATTTGATATATCAGCATGCGGCGCTGGTATCTTACCCTCCTTGGTTTTGTATTGATGAACATCTGTTCCATTTACTTTGACAATAATATCCCCAGCTTCAACCTGAAAATAATGAAAAGGACAATCGTGAGATTATTTGTCATCACTCATCGTGTACGTAATGAATAAGATTTCATGTTTGCAACAGAAGGTGGTTTATTCGATAAAGACACGATCGATATTGAGTTAAGTCTTAGGTGCAAGTGGATGACGGCATAGATCAGTCGCACTTATGCCCAGTTTCACAGTGAAGGTTTAAACATAAGTTCAGCTGAACCTCAAATCGGGTTCGAATTTTTGGTTCAAAGTCTTGGTTCACGTCCGGTTTCACAATGAAATCTGAACTTCGTTTGTGTGATGCGAACGATAAAAGTGTGTTATAAATGGTTTTCCAATAGGGACTTGAGTTATTTCTTAATGCACTCTTTCACTAATCATCAAACTGTCTCTTACAATTTAGTAAACCCAACATTTTCATCATGGTACGAACAACGTCTACAAAGTAAAGCGTGATTTTTTAGCTATTATCTTTTTGGCAACACTGGTTTAAACAGCTGACGCACGTTTCGTGTTTTGTTTCACTGTCAAACATCTTCAGTTTGGTCTATAATTTAACCATGAATCGTCTTACAAACGAACAACGCTTGCAAATTATTGAATTTTATTATCAAAATGCGTGCTCTGTTAAGAAAGTTCATCGCGCGCTTCTTCCATTTTATGGTCAGAAGGTACGTAAATAAGCAGAATTGTCGATTTTGGAGTGAATATCAGCCAGAAGCATTGCAAGAGCTATCAATGCATCCAGAAAAAGTCGCAGTTTGGTGCGGTTTATGGGCTGGTGGCATCATTGGACCGTACTTCTTCAAAGATGATGCGAATCGTAACGTAACTGCGAAGCGAATGGTGAGCGCTACCGTGAGATGATATCCAACTTTTTTTTGCCCAAAATGCAAGAGCATGACTTGCATGACATGTGGTTTCAACAAGACGGTGCCACATGCCACACAGCACGCGCAACAATGGACTTATTGAGGGGCGAGTTCGGTGAACATTTTATTTCACGTTCGGGACCGGTCAATTGGCCGCCTAGATCGTGCGATTTAACGCCTTTAGACCATTTTTTGTGGGGCTATGTTAAAGCTCATGTCTATACAGACAAGCCCGCTTCAATTGACGCATTGGAAGACAACATTGAAGCATTTATTCGTGAGATACCGGCCGAAATGTTGGAAAGAGTATGCCAAAATTGGACTAAGCGGATGGACCATTTGAGGCGCAGTCAAGGTCAACATTTGCATGAAATAATCTTCAAACATTAAATTATATGGACCGCAGTATCGATTCAAATAAAGATTTCATGCATTTTTCTGAATTTTGTGTTTTTTTTTTTGGAAAAACTTTAAACAATCACCCTTTATAATGCGCATGAGCGAGCATTAGCTAGTGTCAAACGCGCATGAGTGAGTGAGCGAATACACCCACCCCTATGAGACAACCTATAATGTCCTCCATGAAAGATTGCGAACATTTCGTTAAGCATGTGCAAAACACAAATGTTTCGTTAAGCATGAGCTAGTGCGAAATGAATCGCACCGCGCATATGCGAATGTGACAGATAAAACAGAGACAAGAAAACAAATTTGAAAAATGCTATGCGCGCATGTATTTATTATAGTTATTCATGTTTTTTCGGCAAGCATGATGAAAAAGTTCGTCAAAACTTAACACTAGCTCATGCTCGCTCATGCGCATTATAGTTGAGCCTTAATCATCAAAACTGTCACTGCCAATTTATTCAGAAAACTCAACATTTTCAACATGGTAAAGTACATGAACGAGCAACTTCTACAAATTATAAAAATTCTCTACCGAAATTCGGAGTCGGTGATCGCAACTTTAAGAGCGTTCATCTTCTTCAGTGAGTAAGCTCATTTTTGGCTCAATGGGTTTGTCAATAAGCAAAATATGCGTTATTGGTCGGGTGAAATTCCACATGTGCTTCATGAATCACCACTTCATCCACAAAAAATAACTGTTTGCTGCGGTTTGCACGCCGGCGGCGTTATTGGGCCATATTTTTTCGTCGACGATAACGATCGTCACGTTACTGTGAATGGACATGATAACCGATTATTTTTGACCTGAATTGGAAGTTATGGACTTGGACGACATTTTTCAACAGGATGGTGGCAAAAGCCACACAGCACACGTTACAATCGATTTATTGAAGAGTAAGTATGATGGAGCGTGTTATTTCAAGAAATGGGCCAGTAGATTCGTGCGATTTAACGCCGCTTGACTATTTTCTGCCTGGCTACGTTAAGTCATTGGTTTATGCCAACAAGCCGACGACGTTGGAAGAGCTCAGAGTCAACATTGAACGCGAAATAGCGGCCGTTTCGACCGAAATGTGTGGCCGAGTCGCTGAAAATTGGGTGCACGGAATCGATCGCTGCACACGTGCCCGCTGTGGCCATATGAACGGAGTCGAGTTCCATTCATAAATGTTTTGATTGTACTTCAAGCCGAGAATAAAGTTTTTGAAATATCTCAAATGGTTTGCGTTTTATTTAAAAAAAAATGTTGTCAAGTCCCTATTGGGAAATCCTTTATGTACTCATTTTCACCTCCTTCTCGCCTCGTTATAAGGGAGATCCATTTTGAAGGCATATGTGCCAATGGCACAGTCTCTAGTTATTAGACTAATGAGTCAATCTGTGTGTAGTCCGGAAGGCAAACATCCGTCGCATGCGCAGCAACGCTTCAACAAGTAGGCTCTTCCAATCCGAGCCTCCTGGTTCGAGATAGAACGACCTTCCGGTATAAAGACCAAGTCATCGTGGACGAAAGACTGGACTGACTGGAAGCAGTGTGTCCTGGACCGTCGTGGATGGAAGCACTAAGGCAGCTATTGCTCAGTCTCAGAAGTAAGTAAAGGGCTTAAGCGGTCACTATCTACTTGATTTATCGAGAATTTGCTTAGAATACTTGAATGGCAGCAGTATATGAGATCCAACCATCAGTGCGTTACAGATTGGTGAAAAATGCTGTCAAAGAAGGCTTCCATTTTCATGCCTCGCAAGAACTGGGGCTGAATCAATTATTACCGCCTTTAAGGACGCTTTATTTGCTTTATTGTTAGTTGCCCTAAAAGAACTTTTCACGTAATTGAACAGAACCGCCAGAAGACACTGAAAAGATAGGATGCTCAATATCTGCCAGATGGTTTTCCTAGCCCTCGATGTCTGTTTCTTCAGTATCTGATGATATACGATCTTGGTCCCAATCGCTGCTAGTCTTTTACTTAGATGATTCATAAGATCGGAGAATACTGAGGGTTACTTCAATTTCATTCTCAAAAATGTCTTTCGAGTCTTCTCCAAACGAAAGGGGGTTTTTCCAACATTTCTAATATGAATCTAGTACTCAACCCTTCCCTGATATCCTCAATAAAGTGGCCACGCCGCAGCGCATATGCATGGGTGGCTGTGCTTTTGATGAAGGAAAGGATCACTCACGTTGTTGCGTTGCTGGACGATGCTGTTGCTTATTTGGTAAGGGTCATCGGGCTGTATTTAGTTGCATTTAGTAGTAAGTTTGCTCCTGCCCTGATTCAAAGGAGCCTCGCGCCGATCGAACTTTCTTTACCGTTGCTTGTGTGGAAAGGATGCTTGCGTACGAGGATCTTGTTGATTGCGTTGCTTATGTTCTATGAGAGATCTAGCTGACGGCTGATTTTGCATTGTTTTTGTTGGGTGTTAATAACGTTGGAAATAAGAGTAAGCTGATGCCGCTACATTTTTTACTTCAGTAGGTCTGAGCAGTTTATGTAAAAATGTTAATTTTCAAGTGTGTAAGCACAGAAGACTTTTCCAGCTACTATTTTTAGCGGTATTCCTTCTTTGCACTTTTCCATTGTAAGCAATAACAATCTAATTACTAGAATTAATTTAACAATTGAAAATGTTAGTGTCTTAGGAAGATAATGGGTCAGAAGAAGCATTGCCCACCCGATCTACGGCGAATAATAAACCAGCTCAGGAACGAAGGACAATCGCTGAAAAGCTAAAAAGGATGGAACTGACTTTCACTGATAATGCCAAACACCTAGGTGTTATAGTTGACAGCAAATTGAGCTGGAAACGCAACATACTGGAACGCATCAGGAAAGCATCGATTGCACTCTACACATGCAATAAAAATCATCGGCCCCAAATGGGGAATTAATCCAAAGATTACACATTGGATATACACTGCAATAGTATGGCCAATATGTATGTATGGCGCCATAGTCTGGTGGACGGCACTACAAGTGAAGCAGAATCTTACCAAGATAAACGGTATACAGAGATCAGTATGCACCTGTATAACAGGGGCACTAAGAAACACGCCCACAGCTGCCTTAGAAATTATACTACATCTCCTTTCCATGGACCCACCTATGGCAAACTTGTGGCAACATATGCAGCCATAAGACTAAGAGAAGGCAACATATGGGACAAAACCCACGGAAAAGACCACAAGGTAATATTACAAAACACGAATGTCCCTAAGGATAAAGCACAAGACTTTTATCCGCACAAGAGAGGAATGGGCGTAACCCAGCTGCATGGGAAATCTCCACTGACGGGTCGAAATCGTAAGAAGATACGGGATAAGGCATAGACGCCAGTTTACCAGAGATCTTGGATGCAATCCGACTACCGAACCACTGCAGCGTATTCCAAGCGGATCTAACAGCTGCTCAAAAGGCAGCCATCCGACTATCAATGAGCCCAATAGACGGGAGGTCTATTGTTTTATACATAGACAGTCAGGCGGCCATTAAAGCTCTGGACACACCATCAATAAACTCCAAGAAAAAAACTCTGTCGCCTGTCTCTAAATGAGATAGGGGCCAGATGCAATCTACTCTATGCTGGGTTACCGGGTATAAAGGGGGCGGGTGTGCTAGTGGCAGCAGTTCAGGAGAC
Organism: Eristalis pertinax; assembly: GCA_907269125.1. Classification (NCBI taxonomy): domain Eukaryota; kingdom Metazoa; phylum Arthropoda; class Insecta; order Diptera; family Syrphidae; genus Eristalis; species Eristalis pertinax. The sequence goes on from OU026145.1 coordinate 62,585,447, forward strand.
ACCCCACCCTCCACTGAAAACAATAAAATCGCGATTGATGACGGTGGCGAAAAACGATACAAACCGCAAATGGTCTGAACTGGACACTTGCAGGATATCAAAAGCGATCTGGCCTATGCTAAATCAAGGAAGGACTGATTACCTCCTAAAGCTAGACAGGAAGGTTATCAATAGAGTAATAGGGATGCTAACTGGTCACTGTCTTATAGTCAGCCATGCCAGAAGACTTGGGGCACATTATAACGACTTCCGCAAAAACTGTATGGATGAAGAACAAGAGGAAACAATATTACACTACCTCGAAACATGTCCTGCACTTGCGGAAAAAAGAAGAAGACTACTAAACGAGTATTACTTCAACAACATTGAGGATCTGGGTAACATTGACCCAAGGACTTACTACAACTTCTTAAAGCCTCTAAATGACTATAAAAGAGGTCAGAAGAAATCACATATGACCAACAAATCCCAAGAGGAATACAAAATCCCAAGAGGGAAGAACTACAAGGTCAAAGGCTAAATGGTCTAAGTGTGCATGACTTCCATATAGTGATGCAGTCACTACCTTGCTGACGATACCGCCATTTTGGTAACAGCCAAAACGGTAGAAGAGTCTACATCAAAATTACAACGTTCACTGGATCAGATACACGAATGGATGGATGTATCATATCATATCAATTTTACTTATAAGCACGTTGATAACTTGCCAGTCTTTCTAAATCGTGTCCAAATATCTTTTGGTAATGAAGCGAAATACCTAGGGATGACTCTTGACGTAAAACTCAAGTTGAAAGAATACGTTAAAAAGAAACGTGCAGAACTTGACAAAAAGTGCAAAGATATGTACTGGCTTATTATTAAGCACTCCAAGCTAAACATTGACAACAAATTGCTTGTATACAAGCAAATCCTAAAAGCTGTTTGGACGTATGGCATACAACTTTGGGGTTGTACCAAAGCAACCAATATGAATAGTAGTGCTTAGAACTATTGTAAATGCACCATGGTATATCAGAAACGACAATATCCACAGAGTTCTAGACATTTTACCAGTCCAAGATGATATCAAAAAAATCGCTTACAAACATAAGCGCCGCCTGGAAGAGCATACAAACTCTGCACTTTATTCGATCCTTGAGGAAACTAACGTCTTGCGCCGACTTCAAAGGGCTAAACCCCTTGATCTCGTGCGATAGCCTACACCCGCCAATGGTTGCGGTGTTAGTAGGAACATTCATTGGAGAGTTACCTGTCAAACGTATCTAAATCAAGAAATACAAACTACTGGATAAGTGCTTCACTTAGTTGTAGTCGAACATAACATTTAAAGGGAGGTGGTTTTAGTGAGTAAAAATCTCACACTTCTATGGTCGAACGTTCGCCATAGAGTCTTGTTGAAGATTTCCACCCAACGACGGAAAAAAAAACTACCTACCTACCTATGACCCGCAGGTTCAGCGCTATATTGAAGCTTAACGGAAGCACAACTAAATACTAATAATAACTGAAGTAAATATAAAATGAGTAACTTTATTTGCTTATGTGCAAATGTGCTTAATTTTTTTGTACAGAAAAAAATGTTGTTGATCTTTTTACTTTTTAACTCCATATTTTTACTTTTCATTTTAAAGTAAAAATAATACAGTTTAAGAAAGAAAAAGCTACCTAGACATAAACCCGTTGATTTTCGGCTTTAATAACCAGAAATCAATTTGTCACCATCCTGTGCTTATTATTTTGCACAGCAGTGTAGTTGCAAGACCTTAGTCGCCACCACGCTGTCCTTCGAAAATGATATTTATCAGGACCAGATATAGATAATGTGGTTTACTCTTCACTCATCTGCCATGCCATTTAGTGGTATTTTGTCACCGGATTTTTGTCCATCTGCCACGAGCTTATATGTATGTGTGTCTCCTCCCGTTCGTCGAACAAGCTTATTTCAGAATCGAATCATCATCCGGTGTACAATTTTTTTTCACTCGTGTTTAGGTACAACTGTAAAAATCGAATTGCATTTTGATAGACTCACCCCACCCCACCCACGCAACCAGATCCAACCACACACATCGCGGTAATCAACTTACATTCTAAAACTTCATAGCCTCTTCGTCCGCCCTATTCAGTGTATACCGGGTGGGTCAATCAATTTCTGTTTTGTTTTGTTTTTCGACAGAGGAAGCACGTTTGATATGTATGTACGTGAGCCTTCAGCGCTCAGATATCGGATACGCAATGATTGAAATAAATTTTAATTGAATTATTGCTTCGTGTTGTGTATGTGTAAGCAGATCGAGGCACGAGGAAACTGAACCTTGAAGACATAAGTTTTTCGTGTGAATTGAATACGGGCGTGGGTGTGTTTGCTCCTAGTTTCTATGGTTTCTGTGGAACGAAAAATTAATTCAACACGAGACAGCTTTGTTCCAAGGAAATCATTTGGGTTTTCTGTTTTTTTTTTTTTTTGGCAACAAATGTGGGCACTCATTTGGGGCATTTTGGCATTTTGAAAACAACACATAGCATTATTTTGACAACAAATTGTCACAAAAATGGATAATTGAATTTGAAAACAAGGGGCGAGGAGGAAGCAAGTCGGAAGACAGAGTAAATTACGGATTCTGGAAAACCTTGATGTTATTTTTTTCCATGGACTACCACTAATTAGATTCATTGTCGAACCATAACGTTGCCAGGCTATCGAACTTAAATTAAACTTAAAGGTTGGTGGTGACAACCAGAAACGTGTCAAGATGGCTGTAGGGTGCAAATGGGTACTACAGCCTGGTATGGTTGTTGGACTGCGGTCGAGAATGACATCAACTGGATCAACCGCTGGATAGGACGCGTGCAGCGGTTGTCAACTAGTAAGAATTGTTAGTGTTTTCCCGAGCTTCTGATAGAGTTTGATAAAATCCATGCAAGTTGGCCGACAATTTGTACTATGGAGCGACGAAATGAAGATTATTCGGATTAGTCCGAATGGTAGAAGGTACGTCCAGAAAGGTAGACTCTGGCGGTAAAGCATGGTGGCGGATCAATTTCTCTTTGGGGATGTTTTTGGTAGAACAGCGTTGGCCCAGTTCAGCGTATTGCAGGATCGATGAATAAAGAACTGTGCGTGGACATATTACAAAATGTAATGCTACCGTGGGCCGAGGAATACATGCCGATTATTTGGTAATTTTAGGAAGAAAATAGCCCTAAGCATACCGAAGAATATTTTGAACGAAACTCCATGCGTGTACTTGACTGGTCATCACAAAGTCCGAACTTCAGTCCAATAGAACATCTTTGAAGTGATGTTAAAAATGCCTTCAGTACACAAAATATTTCAAGCTTGGAGGTTTTGTTCGAAAAAGTAATTGAAGCATGGTAAGCGACTCGCGAGATCAGTGGGCAGATGCCGAGGACTAAAGCAGTCCATGCAAAGGCGTTGCGGACAATACAGCGGCCAATATAGCGTTCTGGACACTCTACTATCCTTTGCAGATAGAGATCCGTACCCGAAGACACCGATCCCCTGACTATGATCATGATCTGCTCATCTTCGAGAAGGATGGTCTCAATCAGCATTCTCTCAGATCATATAGCAAGTCTGAACACCAGGCGAATCTTCACACATAGATGAGTGAAGGCGTGGGCTACTTTGAGGACATAAATAATCAATTGTCATTCCGACTGCCGAATTACTGTAGCCTCTTTCAGGCAGAAATGATAGCGACAAAGAAAGCTCTCAGTGCGGTCGCATTCAACTCAAAATCTTCCCTCAATTGCCGCCTACCTCTCAACGAGATGGCAAAGTATTTTAGCAACCAACTTATGTAGGTGCCGGGACGAACTTGTTCTCTGGTCTTTCCGGATGGAAATCTGACAACCATGCCAATCGCTACAGCAAAACATCTACGGAAGCTTGAAACGCTGATTTAATCAAATCGTGGATGCCGAAGTTGATAATGAAGGTGCGGAACCCTGGTAAACAGCCACCATCTCTTCATGAATAGTTTTTTTGAATTTTTCCTTGCTTAGTGAGAAATTTAATAACAGCGCGATGCTCAATTTTCACCATCATCGTCTCAGTTGCCATTATGATTCTGTTTAACTAGAGATAAAACGCGAATTAATAATCACATTTATATGAAATTTTACATGAATGCACTAAAATAATAGTATTACTTGATAAATAAGTCAATTTATATATACAACCACAGCTTCACCCCGATACCGAGAATATATTGAACGCCCCTCGTAGAATAATACCACTATCCTACTGACAGTCTTAAACCGACTCCGAACGGGAATGTTTCTAGACAAGTATACTCTTTGTCTACTCATAAGAGGTTGAGCCATGAATAATGACATTAGCTCGAGTCGGAGATTGAACTCAGAATCCCCGAAGTTGGAGTTGACGCACCTAGTGACTACGCAACATTCGCTTTCAAAAGTTGATATTCTCGCGTAAAACAGGAGTAGTTTGAACTTGGTCTTGAATAATCAATTGCCTCCTGATCCCGTGGTAAAGCAACAAATTGAAAATATTTTTATTTATTTATCTACAAGTTGCTTATACTTAGCAATTCAAAAAGCTTACAATCTTAAAACTAAATTTTTAAATTCAACTATATCTAAGTAGATGTCCAAGAGATTACTGGCTTCGTTGAAGACTTTGAGGGTGCTCGTTAGGGGTTCGTTCACACCGTATTCTCATTGGTCTTCCAGGGACAAAAAGTCGAATTTTAGACAGGAGAGTAGGGCATCTTATGTGGGAACACAACAAATCTCTAACAAACATTATGTATATCATGTACAGTGCGTCTGGATTTTAAAGATTTCAAGCCAAGGAGTAAGCACCTGACTTTGTAATTAGGGATAAAGTTCCAACGCATTTTATAAAAAAAAATGTATCTAGTGATACGCCAGATCGATCAGTCAGTTATCAAATGGGGATTCCAATTAATAACATCATACTCAATTGACATCGCCACCACGTGAGATAACACGGCCATTGAATTTGTCGCGCAAAAGAGTCATTGTTTCGTTAGCTGTATGGCAAGTGGCACCGTCCTGTTGAAACCACATATCGTCCACATTCATATCTTCCAATTCGGGCCATAAAAAGTTCGTTATAATTTCACGATAGCGAACACCATTCACAGTAACTGCCTGACCGGCCTCATTTTGGAAAAAATACGGTCCGATGATGCCGCCAGCCCATAAACCGCACCAAACAGTCACTCTTTGTGGGTGCATTGGTTTTTCGACAATCACTCTTGCATTATCATTCGCCCAAATGCGGCAATTCTGCTTATTGACGAATCCACTGAGATGAAAATGTGCCTCATCACTGAAGATGATTTTCTCACGCATTTTGATTGAACGCCCATTTTCATAATAAGCCTGAATAACTTTAACGCTTTGCTCGATTGTGTATCTTTCCATGGTTCAAATTGAGTTAGTCTGAAATTGAAATATGTCAAATGAAATGCAGAAAAAAACTTGACGTTTAGGTGTGGTTCACATTCAACATCGGCCCTTAAGATTTAACCACCCTTTAGTTCTAAGTTGCTGAGGAAATCGAGATAAGTTCAAATTGACTAGATATTAATGTAATTCATTAACTGGACGTGTTGAGTCTTCGAATGAGGGATAGTTTATATAGCGTTTCATATATTAAGTGTTACAATATTGCCGACAGTGTACATATGTGGGTGTTGGGACACTGTGGCATTCCATTTATTGCTTCTATTGCTACAAACCGAACGAAGACCACTAGTTCCGCACACTTCCCCGATGGAGATCTGCCATCCATTCCCATCACTACTGCAAAACATCTACTGGAGCTTGCTTTTACAAATCGGAGATGGTCTGCTACTGGCATTGGATGCCTCTATTATGGCCTACTCTCGATCCAAAACACTCACTCAGCCAGATCTGAGTAGGCCTTTGGAACTCACGCCTCTAGATTAGGCCTTCCCTACAATGACTTCTGCAGAACCTGCAGAGATGAGGAGGTGGAAGAAACTATTCTGTAAACAATTGCCGACGAAGAAGCCGGTCACATAGATCATTGAAAAAAGGTTAGATGTTGTACTTAACAGAGCCAGGCAATGGCATAGAATATTTGATATGCTTCCAACTTCTTCCTCATATATGCAACTTCTACAGAAATCATTCGTTAGGCCACCAAGCCTTCTAGCACGCTCTCCCAGCAGCCAGTAATAACACCTGCATATATTCTGTCCATTTAGGGATAGTAGCTTTTTAAAGCCTTCTAGGTTCAGCTTCGACGGGCGGTCCCGTCTCTTCTTTCTCCAGGCACAGTCTGCATAGTCAACCAATCCAGACATTACAAATAAGGCTTGAAATTTCATGACCTACTCCAGTGCTATTCGCTTCAAACTTAGGACTTTCATCCGAGTGGTGCCTGACATCTTTTCCAACCACATTCTATGGCCTTATTCCTGACTAGATTTTCAATCATTCATCCAACGTTCCAACGGAAATGGCCTCGACCGTGACGATTTATCTGATACCTGGTACCGTGAGAAGGTTTGTCTCTACTGCTTCGTTCACCCCACCGTTAATCTTCCACATTCCTCGGACGTTCGTAGATGGACCAGCATTGATAAGCTTCTCCGCTTCACCAGATCGATATCAAGAAAAGATGAATATCATCGACCTCCGGCCACAGAAGCTCTGAGCCATTGACGGCAACATTGTGTCTCCTTCCTCAATTCGAAAGATATGAGGTCAGATGATGCTGTCATGACATAAACCACACGAAATAGGCAATCTTTGTGGATGCATTGATGCTTTGTCGATGTTGCGTATTTACAACTGATCCGGAACGTTCGGCAAGGGTGAAACGATGCATGTTGAAATAGCAAATATTACTGAACATTATCACAGCTGGGTGTCATTGATAACTTTGGCAGCTGCTGAAATATAGCAATTTGAAAAACTATTTGAAAACCTATCTGGTCTCGAGTCACCCTTTACCACGAAATTGTAGCTGTCGATCGTTTGTCGTCTGTGATATATGTAGATCGTTCCTTACGAAAGGAATATAAAGTGAAGACTGGGCTGATGACAAGCCTGTTTGTTCTACCAATTTGTATTTACTTCCAATGTCACAATTTTCTGTCCGTCAACTTAAATATTAGACTCCATCGCTTAAAAAGAAACATGGACAACACCAAAAAAAAATAATTAACAATGGCGAAAACCACTTAAAGGTTGGAAACATAGAAAAACTCGCATCTTTCCAAATACATATTCAGCTAACAAAAATTACGTCGTTCTCTATTAAGTACTCCCACAATACTGTGTCTATGTCAATGCCACCAAGCCCTTTAAATTCGCACCAGCTTCCGCAGCAGCAAACTGTCGTCTCTCACAAAGGGCCACTGAATTCGACGCATAAAAGTGTCAATTCTCTGTTCGAATTCGATTGCACATCAATCGGTGTCTTGACAACCAGCATTCATTAGGTATTCACACAACTCTAACAGTCTTCCATTTACTGCGTAGTTTTCAGTGGAACCTGGCTCCCCCCCCCCCAATATCAACAGAAATCCAATATCTGACCTATCTCAATTTGTCTACACAATCAAAAGGTCGCTCTGAAACCCACAATCGCTCAGTATCATCATCGGTAACCTACCTCAACAAAGGAGCCCTGAGACTATTTGAAATTCACAAATAAAGGCAAACAAACAAGCACACCCTCAGCAACAATATAAGTACCAACCACAGTACCACCCCCTCCCAACCTCTCTGTGTTGGGCGACCGGATGAGGAAATGAAAAAAAAAGCCCCTGCGTACAACTGTGCACAAAAGGGGGAAACAAGTGGATGTACGTATACACCAAAGCACAAATTGCATTCGAACATTTCAGTCGAAAACAATAATTCTAGTTGACTGACCTCAATGTCGACAAACCTTAATGCGTACATGCACACGACTGCACGCCTTTGAGGGCGAACTCAAAAGAGAAAACATCATTATCGTCCTGCCAGGGGAATTCAGACGGATGGACGCACAGCGAATGCTCCGGGCTTGACAATCCTGCAGAGGATGTGCCTTCAAAGTTATCCAATCGTTGCGAAGCAAAAATTGGACACGGGAAACACAGAAATACAAAGCGAGCGGCGTAGGTGTGTAACACATGGAATCGATGATTTCCGCGCCCCAGTTTTTTTTTTTTTTTGTCTAGCCTTGGTCGCCTATGAATCGCTTATCTCCGTCTGAGAACAGGTGGAACGAAAGCAGAACAAACCGGTTGGATGAAGATCGCAGAGGAAATAAGTAGGTAACAAAATAAGAGAGAGAGAAAGGCGAACTATGATGCCATTGAAATGAAAAGTGAGTTACAATCGAAGATAGTATCGTTTGGGGAATTATTCGTTTCTTTCTTTAACTCCCACCACGGCTCGGCTGACGAATTGTCACCTTGAGTGATGTCGTCAAGATGAACGGTAACGAACTGTGCGGTAATACTCGGCGCTTTTCTCACTCGGTGTTCGTGCTGAAAGGTCGCTGCGTGCGTCATTCTGTAATTGATGGAGTGGAGTCGTCTTAGGCGACATTTTGATTAAACGTGTTTTCTTTTTTTTTCTCCTCAAATTTGTTTAGTTGTCTATGGCAATGCATGGATGTTTATCAGCCACTTGAAGGGCATTGCTCGATTCTATTTTTCTATTTTTCGATTTTTGGTTTGATAAATATTGACAGATCGGAACCTGATGGGACAGGGACATGCAACGGTAGTGGACTCACAGTTGATATTGAATTATGATTCACATACGAGTGTCCATTTAGTTTTGACGAGCATTTAGACAAAATTAAAGCTACATTGAGACTAAAGACAAACCAAAGAGTCAAGCACGGAAGGAGCGTAGACAAGAAATTCATAGTCTTGTGAACAAATTTTAGTAGAAATGTTCGCTGCTGTATGTTCATGTGCCAGTCAGACAACGGGTGGGTCGGGGTGACGAAAATATTGCTGACCTTCAAGCGTCCAATGAAAACGAAACGAACGAACGAACCAGTATCGTCGAATCCACGACGTTCTCAGGAATTTGGCGTCGTTAAGACCACACTGTGGCGAATTGTGTTGCGAAAGGATCTTGGCCTCTACCCTTATAAGCTGAAGTTAACGAAGTGACGAAAGTAGTCGGATGGGCCTCTAGAATTGTTAAAAGAAGGTAACCAATTACATAGCAAAATCATCGTCAGTGTTGAAGCGCTAAACGGCTTCGTTGACAGACAGAACATGCGTTGTTGGTCACGTGGAAACCCTCATGCGCTTCAAGAAACTCCACCACACCATCATCATGTGGTTTTCATGCCGGTGATGTCATATTTTCGTCGATCGTCACGTTCCAGTCAATGGAAATAGCTGCAGACACACAATTGCATGGACTAGACATTAATGATATGTGGTTTAAACAAGACGGTACAACAAGCCACACAGCGGGTGTAACAATTCACTTATTGGAAACTCAATTCCGAAAATGGTCCTATCGATTGTACGCCACCTAGATCGTGTGATTCGGCCGTTTCCGTCGAAATGTGTGGCCAAGTCATCGAAAATTGGGTTCAACGAATCGACCGCTGCAAACGTGCCCGTCGAATTCCACATAGAATAAATGTTTCGAAACCAATAATACAATTTTTGAGATACACATGACCATCGAATGGTTTGTGTTTTATTTAAAAAAAAAATGATCAAGTTTTTATTGGAAAACTCGATAAATCGCTTCCGGTGAAGTGCCCAGCCAAGTTTCTCGAACAGTTGAACCTAAGGATCTTAAAGCGTCTTGCACAAGACTGTGGTAGTTGGAGAGGTATGTACATATGTTGACTGCGAAGGAGTCCAGAAGATTCTACGTTCAAGTGAAAGGCAGCCAATCAACTGAGCGGAGCGCTAAGGCGGGAGTTGCGCAAGGGTCGAAGCTGGGACAGATGCTCTTCAACATCTTCACGGCAGATCAACCGCCTCCAACAAACACAGTGAGCTGCTGTCTATTCGTAGATGACTCACTGACTTATGCTAGCTCGAAGTCACCACTGATCGCCAGGCGAAGGATCGAAATCCAGACCACCGAACAAATAGGGCTACTACACCAAATGGGGCATTCGTGTCAATGCAGGAAAATCGGTACTTATGTGCTTAAGGATACCATCCCGAGGTGAATGCAGACCAGCATCTAAATGTCGGAGCATTAAGATAGAGCTCTCTAACGGTACGGAAATAACAACAGACAAGGAGGTCAAGCGCCTTGGCGTTAACTGCACGGAAAGGCTGAAGTTCAACAGCCACTCGAAATAAACCCTTAAGAAGGCCAGCCTAGGTTTCCATCGCATCTATCCTTTGATGCGTAAAATGGATTAAGCCAGCGGACAAAGCTGCTACTCAACAAGCAGCCAATACGGCCGATCTTAATGTACGGCTTCCCAATATGGCACACAATATCTATCTAAGCTGGCAGTTTTCTGCGAAATATACGCGAACAAATACTGCGAATATGTACAGCCGTTGACAACTAATTAGAAACGAAAATTTTATCTGAAGATGTTAGTTTTCTCATTTATTTCATATTTTCTTTCAAATTATCATTAAAACTTAAAATGACAAAAAAAATACAATTCGTTCAGTTTCTTTTTGGAAAATATGGTTTCAGAGATGTTTTTGCTCTAAAACTCCATATTGAACTATGACAACTAATTAGAAACTCTGGAAAAGCCCTTTGCTTCAACACAGCTCCGCAACGATTATGCATCGACCTGATTAGGCCTCGGCATCTCTCCACTGGAATCTTCAACCTTTCATACAAAACATCCAAATTGGAAAATGTTATGAGTACTGACGGCTTTCTTAACATCACTCCAAAGGTGTTCTATAGGATTTAAGTCTGGACTTTGTGATGAACAGTCAAGTACACACATGGAATTTTGCTCAAAAAATGCTTTTGTGAACTTTGCGGTATGTTTAGGGTCATTGTCTTGCTGGAATGACCAAATAACCGGCATATTTTCCTCCGCCCATGGTAGCATTACATTTTTCAATATGTCAACGTACTGCTCCTTATTCATTGTTCCCACAATACGATGAATTGGTCTAACGCCGTTCCACGAAAAACATCCCCAAATAAAAATTGAATCGCCGCCTTGCTTAACTACTGGAGAGGTGTACCTGGGATCGAGTTCTTTGCCTCTTGGTCGTCGGACGTACCTTCTACCATCCGGACCAATCCTATTTATCTTTGTCTCATCGCTACATAGTACAAATTTCCACTCATTTGCCGTCCAAGCAGCATGAGTTTTGGCAAAGTCGATACGACGTTTTTTTTGAGCCAATTTGACCATCGGTTTCATCCGCGAAAGTCTTCCATGAAGTACGGCTTCCGTCAAACGACGAGCAACAGTCCTCTTAGACACATTTTTCTTGGGCTCCGCTTTTGATAGCCGGGGTCTTTTTTTGCGAGGAACATTTTCTGTGGTGCCATATTTTCGAAAATGGGAAATTGCACCAAATACCATCTTTTTGGAACAGTTTAACTGCTTTAACCCGCTTTGTTTAGCTCAACAATAGCCTTCCGCGTGTCAGGTGTACAGCTCTTTCCTTAGCCCATTTGTTTATTTTTTTTTAATTTAAATATATTAATTTTATTTATTTTTCTAATGTAAGCCTGTGCTATCTCACCAAAATATTTGAAAAAAAACTTTTAAATATTGATGTAGTTTAGGTAATACAGAGTCGTTTCTAATTAGCTGTCAACTCAAGAACTCCAAACCATACAATCTGGCAAAATGGGAATGCATATTTTTTAAAGGGGCACAAAAACAGAAATAACCCTAGCAAAAAGTTTACCGTTATGTTATTAACAGTAATTGGCAATTGGCCGCCTAGATCGTGCGATTTAACGCCTTTAGACTATTTTTCGTGGGGCTATGTTAAAGCTCATGTCTATACAGACAAGCCCGCTTCAATTGACGCATTGGAAGACAACATTGAAGCATTTATTCGTGAGATACCGGCCGAAATGTTGGAAAGAGTATGCCAAAATTGGACTAAGCGGATGGACCATTTGAGGCGCAGTCAAGGTCAACATTTAGATGAAATAATCTTCAAACATTAAATTATATGGACCGTACTATCGATTCAAATAAAGATTTCAAGCATTTTTCTGAATTTTATGTGTTATTTTTTGAAAAACTTTCCTATAGCTTTTAAAAAATCACTCTTTAGTTTAGGTAATACAGAGTCGTTTCTAATTAGCTGTCAACTCAAGAACTCCAAACCATACAATCTGGCAAAATGGGAATGCATATTTTTTAAAGGGGAACAAAAACAGAAATAACCCTAGCAAAAAGTTTACCGTTATGTTATTAACAGTAATCGGAATATGAGTAAACGCTGCAATACTGCTATCGTTTCTAATCAGTTGTCAACGGCTGTATATGCACCACAGCAACAAGAAGCTTTACGACGAAGCACGCATCATCCTCTTACAACAGTACATGGTGCCACTGTTCAGAAAGCAGCTTCTAGACGTCAGCAATAATCCTAACGAGGCAATCAGAAACCTGATAAACACCATCTCCGGACAAAGCTACTTCAACGCGGTAAATCTGCTAAGTGAGCAGAACTGCCCCACATCTAACAACGAGCTGTATGGCTTCTAAATACCAGAGCAGCGGTAGCAGTCATCATCGAGGCAAAATCGGCTACCACACCACCACCCCATTCCAAAAGGACCAACCTGGACACACGGACTTGAACAACCCGATGTAAGCACTGGACGTTGTAGGTTATAAAAAATGAACACTAAAGCGATATTATAATGCCAAATGTTGAATTAAACAATGTACATCAGTTGGGCCCCTATGGTTGAGCCAACACTCTAACCCCTAGTTTTAATAGTTGTTATCTCAAATTGTAAGAAATAACTTTTCTGTTCGCAATAAATTTTTAAATCTCTTTTAAATCGTTATCGGAGTCGATTTGTCGCTAATGTCTCTAGTGCTTCAGCCCTGGCGTTGTGTCAGGAATTTCACAAAGTCATCGCAGAAAAGCAGTAATCCTGTACTGCCCACCCGTTCACATTTGTGGCGAATTCCCTTCTCATGTCATACATCCGGAATGTAAACTCCCTCGTCTTGATCTTTCAATGGAAATTGATTGAATGCAGACTCTTGGATACATTTTGAATGGAATTCAGCACATCTTCCTGCCGTTTCAGTCAAATGTCAAATCGAAACTATCAAAAGAACGAAATCTTCTCCGTCAAACATTTACATCCCGTAAGTTCATCTTCCGCTGCTATCCTCCTCCTCTCCGCCTGCCACTCAATCATTCGTTTTCTTCAGTTTCTTCTTAATTCAAGTATCAATAGAAATATACTAAAATAGAGATTCATTGTGTGCCTTTCGCAGTCGCTGCCCCCCAAACCGAGAGCATTGTCACTAAAACAGATTCCCTTCATTCAAGCACACATCATCCGAAGCAGCGGCAAAAAGGGGTGTGCGACGTCAACGACAAAAAGCCATGCTCTACATTTGCCTTTCCGACGAAGGACGATGCCATGCAAATATCAAAAACAGACAACCTAACTGCCATGACAATGATTTATTTATAAATCTACTCAGCTAACTCAGCTGTACACGCCGTACAATGGTGTGTGGCTTCGAGTGCCGTTGACGTGTCACACAAAACAGCAACGCTGTCACCGTTAGAGGAGGTCCTCCCACCCCCGCCCCCTGCTCCAGAGTGCATCATCGCCAATTCTGAGACCTTAATGCACATTTCGCCCGCCAACATTGACACTAAACTCGAAATGTTCGTTCCTAAAACGACGAGGGCAAATATTTGAGAGAGAAAAAAAAACCGTCTTGAATTAAGTACAATGGCAACGACGCAGGCGGTTTTTCAAGTCACACGATCTCGCAATCGCGAGCACACATCTACTGAATCGAATTCTGATTAAACTTTTGCATATAAATAGAATCCACGGATTTGTTTATGTTTTTCGAGTGCTTCGCGAGATCGTGCATGCATGCTTGGTGGAATTCGAGGGGAGGAGGCCAGGTCTTGCCCGTATCGTGGACCGGAACAGTTGCGTTATGCGTTGGACGGACATTGAGTGCGTCCTTGGACTTGCTCTTGTGCGTGAGTGGATGAAACACGTTTTCTTGATTGACGGGCGATACGAGAATGTGTAAGGTGCGTGGCGCGTTGACTGAAGGCATTGCATGGGCATGAAAGTCGATTGAGTTTGTACATGGGGACAGATATTATAAACAATGCCCGGCCAATTAGTGGCACAGTGCTGGTGAATGCGGAGCAACACTTGAGGCTTGTGCAAATCGTTTGGTTTAATTTGAGACACGTGCCGTGGAAGTCGAGAGAAGGACAATCAGTAGGAGTCGTCGAATGACAAGACACACGAGGACAATTTTATCTAAGGTGCCGCCCTTATGTGGGAAGGGAATTCAGTCAGTTTCGAGTGCGGCATTGGCAAGAGCTACCATGACGACGCGTGGAGTGACATTCATATCTATGGCTGCAGAGCCCAGGAAGTTGGAGTTAAAGTAAGAAATTGTGTCATTTGTTTGAACTAGCATTTGTCAAAGTGTAGATAAAACGTTAAGAGTGGATGGTGTCTTCTTCGGCGCACTAAACATTATCACATTCAGTCGAACTCTGGATTGTGGCGAGTTTCAGTCAAAAAGCGTGAGAATGAGGGAGGTAGGTACTGTCATTCCTCATATGGAACATGGTATCGGCCAGTCAGGCGCCAGTCCCAGGCCACTCGTGTAGCGCACGTTGAATTGGATTGAGCTGTTGGATGGGAGCTACCGTTTTATGCTAACTCCAAACAGAGAAGTTTGAGTCAGGCCTCCGCGGACTGTAGTGCTACATAAATAGGGAAGAAGAAACGGCGACCTTTCGTTTCAAAGAAATTCAGCAAATCTGAAGAATGTAATTGGAAGCTAGCTGAGTACCGCATAACAAGCACTTCGTCAACCATGGGTACGCACTGAATGCGTCCCACTTGCTCTTGTCACTGCAACGAACTTTAGAAATGAATGCCAATAACACCAGCGAATAAATCAATCTTTAAATAACACTTGCTGTCACTGTTATTCTGTTATTGTTGTGGAAAGATAGTAAAAAAGGTAGTCAAAGTAACTTCTATTCTAAAATAGGTAGCGGGAATACAAGAAACCTATGAGTTCACAATAATGTTGAGTGTCTACACTATACATGCCCCGTCGAAGCGAGTGTCGGATATCCAATGGAATAAGAGCCAGAAACAATGTACGGGTGCCTGCCTGATTGACCTGGAGAAGGCCTTTTTTTACAACCACTGCTTACCGGTAGAATGTTCGTCAAGAATGGCAACGTGATCTCGACAGGTAAATATGAAGTTAAAAATGGTCTCCAACTGCTACTGCTGCTAATTCGCCGATCCTATTCGATCTTCTTGAGCGATCTGATAAGTTCTCTTCCTCACGTAACTGCGTTCGCCGACGACTTGATCGTGTATAGATCAGGTATAAAGATCGAGGACATCACTACTCTCGCGCAGGGTGACTTCGACTCATTCACGAGAAGTTGCGATGACTGGAAGTTGAATATCAACTTTCAGAAGTCGGAAACCATACTGTTCAGGACCTCGTTGAATAAGGTTACGGCGGAAAAAAATTGACGAAAGATCTCAATTGTTGGGCGACATGGGCAACCACTGCCGCAAAGGACTGTAGTCAGATACCTGGGTATCTGACTAGATCAATATCTATATTTTAACAAACATGTAGATGCTGCTCTGGGCCGAGCCCGAGGCGCTTTCGCTCTTACAAAAAGACTGTTTCACAACAGCCAACTCGATGCGAGGGTGAAGGTAACCTGCTACATGTCCCTCATCCGGCCAATGCTCACCTATGGCTGTCCCGTGTGGTTCAACGTGAGTGCAAGCTTGATGGAAAAGATTCGAGGTTTGGGAGGGCTTGTCTTAGGGCTTACCTTCGCCTTTACAGAATGCAAAAGTTCAGTCAATATGTTTTTTTTTACGGTAAATATTATTATCGAATTTTGATCATTGTTAGGTTAGGTCGAAAGACATAGTTTAAGATTAAGTATAGCTTAGAGTGCCCGCCGAGAGCTAGTAATTTAGAAATAGTAAAATTGTTCGTCCAGCTAGTTTTTAAGCATTTTG
Organism: Eristalis pertinax; assembly: GCA_907269125.1. NCBI lineage: Eukaryota > Metazoa > Arthropoda > Insecta > Diptera > Syrphidae > Eristalis > Eristalis pertinax. The sequence continues at coordinate 62,601,674 of OU026145.1, forward strand.
TCTAGTCTGTAAGTTTGTTAAGAATTTTAGAATAAAAATGAATTAAAAAAAGCTTAGCTGAGCAAGCGTAACGTTTGTTGATAACGTATACTCTTGGCGTTACGGTGGACTACAATCTTAAATCGAAGCTCACACATCAACGCGCTCACAATGAAATTGCGGTGTAGTGCATACACGCTATTTCACCTAAGCCGTCATTGTACTACCGTCAATGCAATTTGTATAGGTCAGGTCCCAACTTAATGGCCTATACATTGTCCACAGGAAACTACGAGTAATTGTATATAGGGCCAAGTTCGGAGAGCAATATGACATAGGGCAAACAGGCAACACCTTCAAATTTCTAACATTAAAGAGGCTACACTAATGACAGGAGTACCAAATGATTAACAAATCCAACAAACCATAACTACTATGTACACGATTCCGAGATGCTGTGGTAAACAAAAATACGAAGTAATCATTCTTACTGTTTTCGATTTAACTTAGAAATGAATCCAAAACTATTATCATCTTTACATAGTATAAAATAATATCCGTGACAGATGGATGTACGCGTAGATCTTTTAAACTACGCATCGGATTTTAATTCGGTTTTCATCAATAGACCGAGTGATTCGAGTGCAAGGTATGGAGCTTTCATCGAAAACGCTTTCTTAGAAAAATGCGTGAGGCTCGCGTGTCGCAAGGATGCAGAAATCGTATCAGCTTTCGTACTTTTCCTCACTTTTTTTATTCTTACTCTCGGCGTTGTGTATCGAAAGTAATGTAACGCTACCAAAATTTGATGTGACGAAAACTGATCGCTTAAAAGCGGGCTTATTTTTTTTAAATATGTACATATTACAAAATAATGTATGATGGAATTGTTGCTCTTTATAAGGACTATTAGAAACATGTCAGCGATGGCATCAGTAGAGCGAGAGGCACGCCTCAACTGGGATAGACGTAGACTTAATTGAGCTAAATAATCCGTTGATGAACTAAAGGCTCGACTTAGATCCCAGAGAGGTGGATATACGTCTGGTCAAATACACAGTCACACGTTCGAGAGAGCAACTGACATATATTTGTATTCTACAATGTTTGTATTGTTTCATAAACAAAAAAACAGCTGTAAGCATTGTATATAAAGACATCGTGTAGTATAGCCTAATCATACTCACACCACATTAGTATCCACATTGCACCCGAACTAAAATTGTAATACTTAATAAATACAGATCAGTAATTGATTAACGTGATCACCTTATATCCGAGTTCTTTTACTCCTAAGGACCATTTAAGCACGCTGGACCAGACGGCTTCTGTAGGAATCTCAAGTTCCAAATTAAGAAATAAGCTTATGGACTTATTTCTCCACCTTGGTAAGGTGGTGATGCCCACCCAAACCTCTGCTACTCTTTGGGTCATAGCACCCGATTGTATTTTGCAACTCCACACAGATTTGAATCATATACCTTTCACGTCTCGGAGACTGCCCCAGACACTTAGGTGACTCTCAGACATGCAGGTATAATCTCCAACTCTCCCCGCGACTTTGGGTTTTAAACCTCCCACTAGGGGGCCAACCTCAATTGATCAGGCTAAATCCTATGCAGGTCTCAGGACTTTCCTGATCTCCCGTGTCACCAGACTATAGCCTCTGGTCAAGCTACCAGTAAGATGCCATAATATTCCCAGACTGACCGCTATTGTTCGAAAGCCGAAGTCTATTCTTGCATCAATCTATCATTGAGATTGGCGCATCCTTATATTCCATTAATCTCTTTATGAGCTTGCAACATCATACGGCGAGCACTGGAATATGGACGTATCATAAACCAGTTGCTCTTTGCTCATCGATTTTAGTCGCCTTTTACGACAGGCATGCCTTACATCGGGTATATTCTGACCCCTACCCGAAGGGGGAATAATAATAAATAGAGTAGAAACTCATCATCATCATCTTCTGGCCAGCATGAAACACTACAGGCGTCGCGGGAGTAATGCACGCACGAGACGTCTCAAGGTCATTCGATGATCCGCCATCGGCTCTAACTCATCAGATGTTATGGCCAAGACCAACCAGACAAGTTTTGGTCCAACCACCTCGTCTTAGGTCTTCCAAGCGGTCGCATACCTGATTGAATCGCATTTAAGGCACACCTCGGCAGTCGTGATGATGATGACATTCGTGTCACGTGGCCAAACCATCGAAGCATAGCCCTTTCCGTTCGAAGAAGCAGCTGCTATACATTGAGTTCCTCGCGTATTGTCGTTGTTTCTCACCCTATCCCGTCGAGTAACTCCCACAACAGTACGAAGAAATCTGATTTCGGCAGCTTGTATTCGCGATCTTATTCTTTCGGTCATTACCCAAATTTCATGACCATAGGCCTGAATAGTGGCAGTATGCGAACGTCTGGTGACCGGCCTGTCCCGCTCGGCTGTCCGAAGGAACTACGGGCTACCCATCATTGGCGTCGTGAGGCGCTATGTGGATGTGGGGGAAGTCACGCCATGCACTAACCAGTGCGTGCGAGGATCAAACGCCAACGGCATTGTAGAAACTCAAATAATTTCAAGAACACCTAAAATTGTAGCTAGTCTTCAGCAGTCAATCAGAAAAGGCTGTGCATATAAATATAAAATTTTGTAAATTAAATTTGTTTCTATAGTACATAACAAATATAAAGTCAAAGTTTAAAGTACTGCACCTGGTTTCCAATATTTGTATCGTAATTGTATTTCAAGTAGGCGCGCAAATTATTTCACGCGCATAACTAATCCCTAAAGCCTCACTTAAATTCGATCGATCCGAGAATAGAGACATCAACATCTCAGAGGTGCTCTGCATTCCACAAAATTGAGTACTTGCCTAGCGGAAAAGAGTAATCTGATTTTTAAACGTCCCGAATGGACAAGAAAAATGCCGAATCCACTTTCATTGGAGCGCAATTGGGGCAAAAGTCGGAATCGGAAAAAAATGATCACATCCACACCCAAAAGTATTGACCCATCTCGGTCGGTGATTTAAGGCGAATACCTGGCGGAAAACCAAAATATGCGTCATTCTCAACTACAATTCACCACCTCGCTATCAATTTCAGTTTCCTTGCCTTTCCATTCAGAGCAGAGCACGAAAATAAATGGTCACACCCTTATCCACTGACACAGATATAAGAGCATTCTCCACTGTGCCTCTCTACCACAATCATTTTGGCAAAACACCATCGTGGCAAGAGAGGGATAAACTCTGGCCGGAGACGATGGGAAATCCCCCCTCCACCCGCAGGAAGCAAACTCACATGAAATATGTTCAAGTGATAACAACACTTTCCTTCAATAGAAGTGCAGAATGCAAAAAATTAGAGAAAAAACAGTCGACACTAAGTGCCAAGGCACAAAAAAAAAAAAAAAAAGCACATCCCTGGCAGCTAATTGACACCACCCCGAGAGTAGTGTGGCACATCCAGCATCCCGCACACCGACTCGCGGTGGTGCATTTGGTATCGCAAATTCGTGTACGTACCCGGAATGAGAAAAATTCGCGATGTTGTCCTTTTTCCTGTCTGTTGGGTTCCTTCGTCGTCGTGTTGCACTGCACACCCGGCAATTGGGGGGAAGTAAGAGAAAATCAATCAAACACGCCCCTTTTTTTTTTTTCTTTTTTAACGAGGATTCCTTTCGAATTGGGATATTTTTCACGTTTTTTTTTTGTTTTTAAGTTAAACAATTTGTACTTCCCTCACATGAGCACTACTTCTGTTGGCCTACACATACAACACACACACACACAATCACTCGGAGAGTGTTTTGAGGAAAATTCGATTTTCCATCAAACGTAGGTGTACACATACAAACCGCCGCGTCCGAGACCCAAAACGGGTACGGGGATAGATACTTCACTTAACCTCACTCGCCCCCTCCCCCTCACACACGCGATTCGTTTCAATTTTTAATGATTAAGCCCCAGTCGCAGTCGGAGTTTTCGTTCTTTTCTCCAACACTCCTCCTTGTGGGGTCCTCCCGCTGCTACATATATTGATTTTTCCACACTTAAGCACGCACATACATACACTAACCGGAAAAAAACCCGAACTATTGAATAGCTTACAACATTGTCGGTGCCGACCGATACTATGCACCCGTCGTCGTCGTCGTCGTAGTCGTCGATATGCACTCCTCCTCCGACTGGGTGGATACTGGTTGTGATATGAAAACTTGTATCGGTGTATCTATTCGTGCATCGGATCCCCCGGACAGAGTGCCACTTGAATCAAAACAAAAACTTATGTAACTTCGACTTGATTTGGTGCGGTTAGGAGAGAGAGGACGCGGGAGGTTTTATTTTTTTTGAATAGTTTCCCTTACAACAGCCGACACAGAGGAATTCCGGCACAGCCGTAGCGCTGGGTATCGCACGAAAGAAAAGGGGTTTCGTTTTTTTTTGCTTTTTTTTGTTTTGAATTTCGGTTTTTTGCGAATATTTTTGCCGCGACCGCGAATGAGGCAGCAGGCAGCGAGCGATACTTTTGACGATCTGACACACGGGGGTGTAGTCGTGTGTAGTTGCGGTTGGTTAGGACGATGGCGTGTTGCAGCTGTGTGTCAAGCATTAGTTGGTTTCGAAAACGGCGGCCAAATACTAGAGATTCACTCTTAGTTCTCTCTCTCTCTCTCTCTTTCTCTCCTCATTGGGGCAGCCTTTCTTATCTCGTGAGAGGACCAAACAGCTTTCGCTCTCTTTATGGGAAGAAAGCTTAAATTGTTGTGGACTCGAGCTAGTACATGTGCCAGTGTTGCCAACCATTAGGGGTTTTGTTTAAAAAGGGTAAATCCTTCCGTAATTCTTTTGAGTTGTTTTGCTTAAAGTACGAATTGTGATCCGGTTTCATTAGGTTTAGGAGGTATGACAGAAAAGTCAAGATCTATAGGCGAGACCATAGCACGTGTCAGTGTAGGATAATTCAACTCGTGGACGGTATCTGTTTTACATTGATGGACAAAATAATAAATACAGTTTCCTCTTCTGAACAGTGGCGTTTATTGTACAAGGAATCAAGTACAAGATGTGTCCGAAAAAATTAAGCGGGATCATTTATGCTTAAGCATCGGTCTGAGCCATCTTTTGCCTGGGCAACAAAATAGACACAGGCACTGGGAGCGGACTATATTTGGTGAAAAATAAGTGTAAAAGATATTAGCTAATAACCAGATCGCAGAAAAGGTTAATATTATTTATAAATAAACAGTCAAGTGCTGTAGCAAATTATGTTTAGATTGATAGACAACCATTAAGCCGGCGGTTGTAACATTATGATATTGTAGCCATACATTGCAAAATTCAAGTAAAACCCTATATTCAAAGAAACAAGTGCCGGTACGATACACTCATAGTGAGCACAATATAAAGGGTGATTTTATAAAAGCTATAGGAAAGTTTTTCAAAAAAAAAAAAACACAAAATTCAGAAAAATGCATGAAATCTTTATTTGAATCGATAGTACGGTCCATATAATTTAATGTTTGAAGATTATTTCATGCAAATGTTGACATTGACTGCGCCTGAAATGGTCCATCCGCTTAGTCCAATTTTGGCATACTCTCTCCAACATTTCGGCCGGTATCTCACGAATAAATGCTTCAATGTTGTCTTCCAATGCGTCAATTGAAGCGGGCTTGTCTGTATAGACATGAGCTTTAACATAGCCCCACAAAAAATAGTCTAAAGGCGTTAAATCGCACGATCTAGGCGGCCAATTGACCGCTCCCGAACGTGAAATAAAATGTTCACCGAACTCACCCCGTGCTATGTGGCATGTGGCACCGTCTTGTTGAAACCACATGTCATGCAAGTCATGCTCTTGCATTTTGGGCAAAAAAAAAGTTGGATATCATCTCAAGGTAGCGCTCACCATTCACAATTACGTTACGATTCGCATCATCTTTGAAGAAGTACGGTCCAATGATGCAACCAGCCCATAAGCCGCACCAAACTGTGACTTTTTCTGGATGCATTGGTAGCTCTTGCAATGCTTCTGGCTGATATTCACTCCGAAATCGACAATTCTGCTTATTTACGTACCCATTGATTGGGTCGATTAAACTGACCGTAAAATGGAAGAAGCGCGAGATGAACTTTCTTAACAGAGCACAAATTATAGACCAAACTGAAGATGTTTGACAGTGAAACAAAACACGAAACGTGCGTCAGCTGTTTAAACCAGTTTTGCCAAAAAGATAATAGCTAAAAAATCACCCTTTATAACGAAAATAAAAGTGGCCCCAAAATAGAGCCATTGGGGACTCCTATATTTCTTTGAAATGGGGAGGACATTCCAATTTCAGTAATTACGGTTAGAATGCGGTCGCATAGGTGCGTTAGTCTTAAAGAGAACAAGGAAATATTGAACGTTTACTTTTAAGTCCGTGAGAATTTTTTTTTGAAATCAAGCAGGGCTCCTGTCTTGTCGGCATCCAATTATGATTAAGATCGCTTGTTACCATTGTGCCAATGGTCTCTCGAAAACAAGCAAAACATACTAGTGATAACACTGAATATTTAAAAGAAACCCTTGCCTCCCTTGCCAAAATCGATTATGTCTAAGCCACATCCATCGACGATGAAGGGAACTTAATAAACAACTTTGTCAGCAGACACATTCGCACAGCTGGCAAAGTTTGTGCTTACTGGATAGGCGGCTTGTTGGACGAAACCCAGGTGCTACCCAGACTGTAGCCGCACACAAAGAACTTTGTGTTAAACGACCAATATGTCATTTTGTCGAGTCTACAAAAGACCTTGGCATACGAACATTGTTCTTGTATCCGTTTTCCTTGTCAGTTTCGTCTCGCCGTAGATCCGATTGAACTTTCTAAAATGCCACAGTTTCAATACGAATAAAACAGTGCTCCTTCTTGCCAAGAACCGACAGGCAAGTTATAATGTCCCTCATTCCTGTCACTTTGGCTGGGCTGGCGCATATCGTCAGTACCATAATCTTACACCAACACGTGCCATTATAATGAATTCAACGAACCATTGAACCGTGTCAAAAAGTCACGAAAGCAATTTTCTCGCAACAAAATGCAAACTTTTATGACACATCTGTGAACGGCCGGTCCGCCTCCGTCTGCCTGGCGCTGCTCCTCAAAGGATGTCCATCAAAACTACCGTACATGAGCGATGGATGCAATGAGTCAGCAGAAAAACGAAAAAAAGAAAAGAAAAAAACACCCAGCAAACCCTTTTTTTTCGTATCCTCTCACCAGCTTTGTAGACGGCTACGGAATTAGCTTCCTGGTTATTGACTCTCAAGCGTCCTTCAAACAATAATACAACAATCGTGCCATTGTGCACCGCATGACACACATGGGAGCTGATGGAACTTTGTGCAGCATCAGAAGTGCATCAGAAGATGCACGTCTGCTCTCTGCAAAATAATCAATATCCCTGCAGATAGTTTATCCGTCATTGTAGATTACCGCCTCCGTTCGTGTGTGAGATTGGGTTCAAACCATGAGATTACTTACATTTGAAGAGGCATATTTTTAAAAACTTAATAAAAGTGTTAACGATTTTTTTCCTTCATAGTTTGTCTACGGGCGCGTTGCATGTGAGATAGGAATGGCCAGAGGCGTTCTAAGCTCGAGGGGCATTGCTGAAAGCGCGAGATTTTCGGTTGAATTGTTTAATTAAAAACTGATTATAAAAATATCGGTAGAATAAAGAGGGAGATAGAAACAGAAACAAGCGACCAGTCTCCAGTCGACGCTAACTGCAGCCAACAATGCTCCATCAAAGTCGGTAACCGATCGAGACCTTCAATGTCAAAAAAGGATTTCGACAAGGCGACGCGCTGTCGTGTGGCTTCTTCAACAAACATCTTGGGAAAGATCGTAAAAAATGAACACGCCCACACTAGAGACACGATCTTTCAGAAGTTCGTTCAGGTGTTAGCATACGTAGATTACATCGACGCAGCGAGCCGTCAATGTGGTCTTTGCTAGCAGAGGAGCAACAGTGACGTTAACACACTTCATTTGCACCTGGCCGGTACTTGCTTGAATCGGACAGTAAGCGCTTGGTAGTACCATTCCTCAACTCACTTGACGAGACAAAAACAAAAACAGACTGAAAAAAAAACAGACTAAGCCGAAAGGCTAACTTAAATGTATATCAGAATAGCTTAGAGTACCCGTATAGGGTCAGTAGGTTAGATGTAAGAACAATTGTTAGGATAGTTAAGCTAGTTTTAAGTATTTTTGTCTAGCACGTAAGTAAATGAATTAAAAATAAAACAAAAATGAACAAAAAAAAAAAAAAAAACTAAATAAGTACAAAAACATAATCCACATATGCTGTCGAACAAGAGTCCTCTAGGACAGAACATCACTACCGACGGCTACAATGGGTACTGGAGCGGGTGCTTGTCTGTACACGGGCTCCTCAGGCTAGGTTATATAAATGGGTAAACGCGTGAGCGATTTGCCGTTGGGCGACTTTCTCCTCTTAAGCTTAACACATTTCGCGTACTCGTCATGTCAGTGGGTTGGACAGTCGTCCTGATATTCTGAGATTTTTGTTAGATCCTGAAGGAAGTGTTCTCTCAATGTTATGTATCGCAACTGCCCATTTTCATTTCGTGCCACTTCAGGTGATTATGGCCAGTCAGGAATGAGAGATAGATGATTGCGCAATAAGGAGTTAAATTTTCGTTCGTTCTGCGAACGTCACAGGCGACACCCGATTTGACAGCTCTATGTAATTTCCATACGAATTGCAAGAAATATAACTTATGTTTGTCTTTTTGCTAAGATTAATAGTGTTTTAAAATTGTGTCAAGAAGAAAATAGTTGTTTTAATATATTCTTAATTGAATTATTAAAATGTTTTAACAATTTTTCGCCTGATTGGGGTTGTTATTTAAATTATTTTGAACAAGTAGTGAGAACCATTCATACAGATCAACACAAATGGGTTACTTTAAAGTGAAATAGAATTTTAATATTCCATTTGTATTTTCTAAAGTGTTATTAAATGTGTAATGTGTTATTTATCACAATGCGTTGAATAAAAGTGATAAAAGTGATAAGGGATGATTTTTTCATTGTATTTTTTAAAAAAAATCATTGGACACGAGCAAATTGTCCTCATTGCCTCTTTCAGAAATATCTTCACGGTGTTGCACTTGATCCTTTAGTACCGCTGTTGACTTTGATAATCCTCATTAATTAATTTGATTGTTTACCCAAGTAAACTTAGATTGTAAATTGCACCCGCTTGAAGCTTCCACTAAAAATGGTTGCAATTGTTATTGTACTTATACAAATAAGCATGAACTCACATCTTCTGTTTTAAATCTTCAATTTAATCTTTCGGAATCTTTTAACAGAATTCTGTCAAATTTGTTAAAGACTTTTGTTTGGTAATTGAGGAATATATCGATAAAACCGTGCTTTCAAAGCTCGCACAGGGATATACGTTCATAGCTGTTTATCGCATTTCGGTGCTTTGTTGCTCAAGAATCAGAGGACACCAAAAAGAAGATCCGGCGGACTGGTTACATTAGCTCCTTGAGTAACTAATTCCCTACAACGATCCAAACTATACTCTACGACTTCAATGAGTTCTTCAACAACACCACCACCCATTGTAACCTTATCTGCATCAGTTACTTCACAACAACATTTTCATTGAGGCACCTACACCTGATCTAAAAAGAACAAAATTGTATTCGAATCGAGTCGAGCGACTCAGGAACTATTAGAGGGGCTGCAGTTTCTTGCAACAAACTTGCAATCATATCCTCATGTCCTGCTTTAATTTATATTGCATCCAAATACATGTAGCTGGATGAATGTACCAAAATGGATTGTGATTTGATACGGTTGGAACAGTAGTATAATATACTTATCCTTGATTAACCATCACACTTTAACGTAAGTATGGACTTAAATATGGGTACCTATATTATACCCATTTCGAATTATAGATTCGGGAATAGTAGAAGTTATATACCAAAGTCTACTCCCTTCAGATGGAAATAATATGCTCTTATCACCTGTGATGTAGGCGAAATGTCAGAAAAGTAAAAAAATATGGCGGCATGCTCAATGCGTAATCTGTAATACATCATTCTTGATGGCCAGTTAGTGCTGATTTCTAGTCCATGAGAGTGAGGAAATTATTGGTAAGTTGAACTGCGCAATGACCCTTTTGTTGGTGAACTCTGTCCTCAACCCCAAGATTTTGCCCACCTGTTGCGCTTTCAACTAACACACTAAGAGTCGGAGTACCATAGCCAATTATCACTATTGCATGATATCTGAGCCCATTTAGTACATCATTTATGACAAGCATTTAGAAATTATCTACAAGATAATATCGAACTTAGAGTACCGCTGCGAACAGCATACGATTTAGAAATAGAACTCGATAAATTTATAGAAGTAATACAGTGCGCTGCGTGGAGCAATACACCTCTCGCTAGAAAAACGACGATAAAACATGTATTGCGATATCCACCGGAAATACGAGAATTAGTAAGAGAGAAACGTAAGGCTCGTAAGAAATGGCAGCAGACCCGTGCGCCGCAGCATAAAGCTCGCCTCAACCAACTGTCTAACCTTCTGAAGGCGAAAATTAAGTCGTTTAAAAATAATAACCTAAATACCTACTTGGTAGGCTTGTCAGTGAAAAGGGATACCCATTACTCACTCTGGAAAGCAGCCAAAGGCTTAAGAAAACTTCAACCCCGTGCGGTCCCAATTCGGAAAAATCAATACGAGTGGGCTAAAGAAGATAAAGAGAAAGCGGATCTCTTCGCAGATCACTTGGAAGCAACGTTTAAATCACGCGACGGACAAACGTTTCCTGTAAACTGCTACGGTTCAAACACAAATAATGAACATTTTTGTATAAGAAATGCTACTTTGACAGAACTTAAGAAAGAATTGAAAAATCTCAAACCCAAAAAAGCTCCTGGTTATGATTTAATCACAGGAGAAGTTCTGAAAGAATTACCTCAGAAAGCGCTTCTTACGCTTCTCTACCTAATTAACGCCGCCTTTGGATTAGAACATGTCCCTAGTCAGTGGAAAGTGGCGGAAACCGGGTAAACCCCCAACAGACAAAAAGTCTTATAGACCGATTTCACTGCTTCCGATAATGTCTAAGGTGTTCGAACGAATATTACTCAGACGTTAAAGCCCGGTTGTGGAAGAAAGACGACTTATTCCTAATCACCGTTCGGTTTTAGAAGTAAGCATTCAACTATCGACCACGTACATCGAATAACTGATGTTATAGAAAAATCATTTGAACAATAGCAAGTCTGCTCAGCTGTACTTCTCGATGTCTCGCAAGCCTTTGACAAGGTTTGTCACGAAGGTTTGAAACACAACCTTCGACAGTTCCTCCCGAGAAGACTTTACACAATTTTATCGAATTATCTAACTGATAGAATCTTCCGTGTGAAATATGGGAAGAATACTCGCTATTTAAGCCTATACAAGCTGGAGTACCTCAAGGAAGTGTCCTTGGTCCCCTCCTTTACTTACTGTATAGCAGCGATATACCGCAGGTCGTAGGCACCGTGCTAGGCACATTTGCTGACGACAACGCCATTTTAGTAACTGCCAAAACGGTCGAAGAATCAACCAGAAAATTACAATGTGCTCTAGACTGGATACACAACTGGACGAACACTCAGCGAATTGAGCTTAACGAAGCTAAATCCGTTCATATAAATTTTACGTATAAGAACGTGAATAACTTGACCGTTTTTATAAATAATGTTCAAATACCCTTCGGTAACGAAGCGAAATACCTCGGATGACTCTCGATGTAAAGCTTAAATGGAAGGAGCATGTCAAAAAGAAACGCGGAGAGCTCCAATTAAGATACAAAGACACGTACTGGCTTAGCTAAGTATTGACAAAAAATTGCTTATATAACAGCAAGTGCTAAAACCCGTCTGGACGTATGGTATACAACTATGGGGTTGTACCAAAGAAAGTAAAAGAAACATACTACAAACATTTCAAAATAAAGTGCTTAGGGCCATCGTCAACGCACCCTGGTATATACGAAACAGCGACATCCACAGAGATCTTGGAATTCTATCAGTCCATGATGAAATTACGAATTTTGCTCGTAAGCATAAGCGTCGTCTGGAAGAGCACATAAACTACTCTGCTGTCCTTCCAATTGTCGACGAAAGTAACGCTTTCCGCCGTCTGCAAAGGACCAAACCCCTTGACCTAGCACGGTGAATTCAACCCTCGCTTAGCTGCGGTGATAGCAAGAACTCTCAATGGAGAATTTCTTGCCAAATGCGCCTAAACCAAGAAAGTAAAACTGCTGCATAAGTAAGGTGTTTTTACTGGGTAAAACTCCCTTTCGCTATGTGGGAACGGTCCCCATAGTGTCTTTTGAAGATATTCACCTACACTCGCAAAAAAAAAAAAAAAAATGTGTGACTAGTACCCACAGAAGGGGAGAAATTACTCTACCTTGCGGAGTGCCACTTGAGGCATCGCCTAAGGCAGCATTGATAATTCTTTTGCTGAGCAGACATACTAAAATTAACCAACCAAATTTGGAGTAGTACGCAGGGCTAGTCGCGAGGCCGCTATACGAAAGACAGATATTTAGTTTGGACATTGTCATATTTAAGATCTCAATTAGTAATATAATTGAAATAAGTCGTTTTGCCGGATCTAGTGGTGAGACAATGCACCTTCGGTGGTTGGGAGCTCCAAAAATCAGATCGTTTTAATTGGTATACATCCGACAGTGCCTGGATACTACCTTGAAGAATCCCTCTTTTATTCAGATGATATTTCATTTAAATGTTGCTCGAACCATTATTATTATTGTTATTGTTAAGGGTAAATTGCACCGCTACCTTTTGATATATTGTGCCCCCTTTCTTAAGAGATTCCCTCCCATACAGCTCTTTTCAGATTTGTATTGAGGATTATTTGCTCATATTGCGCGAAGGAGAATCTTTGCCGCACATCTTTCAGCAATACATCAATGCGATGTAGAGCTCTAGAGTTGAGCTGCAACTGACATGGAGTTCTCCAACAAAGATGCAATCTTGATACAATTAGAAACACTAAATACTCTATAACTTGTTAGCAGGCAAATTAGAGAACGGAGTTTAGCCACCTGTAACCCTGCGAGGCTATTATGGCCAAAACTAAGCCATGGCAGAACAGAAACAGTGCCCGGGACCCTATTTGTTTCTAAAAGTTCTTACATGCCACTACGCTCTAGGAGTTTATGTTGCCAGAATGGACTTACCATTTATTGAACACCTTCTGCCTTTCAACTGCAAGAAAATATGAATATTCCAGAAGAGCTATCTGACATGAGCATTAAGAACATGTGGAGTTCTATCAGTCAGGGAGGAGTTGCGCCCTCTCCACCCAGCAGTCTTCTTGTCGGATCTAGTGGCGAGGCAATGCACCTTCGGGTCTAAGTGAAGTCATCTCCATTGAAAAGGGGGAAAGTGAGCGAATGAGTCCACATCCGACGGCTGAAACTAGACTCATTGGATCAGGAAACGTCCCTACTTCAATTCTCATTTTTTGAATATGTAGGAGTTGCGCGAAGGAAACAAACACAACTCTTGACTTTGACAACTTTATTAATACTCTCTGTGTGTTACATAATATGTCACTTCTTTTATACTCTGACAGCTAGAGGAATTTTCGGAACAATTAGTCAGTTCGGTCAGCGACCTCATACAGCTGATATGCATATTCGGTAATAACAACCGTTCAATATGACAAGTGTTAATTCTACAGTGGTGAGCAAGAGAATTCATACTCGACGACTACACTAGTCATGGAATCCAACTGTAGTAACTAGTCGGTTGCGAAGTTTCACCGGAATATTCTGGCACCACAGGTGGCCGGGAGCTCCAAAAACTAAGTGAAATCAGATAGTTTTAATTTGTATACATCGAGGCACTATCTGCTACCTTCAAGAAGCACTTTTTTCTTCAGATGATATGATACATTTAAATGTTGCTCGTTCCATGCCTTTAGAAGCGTCTTTCGACATTTTCATTGTCATCACCCAAACAAGATTTACCACTCTCATTGACAGGAGTCAAACCCTTGATATTCGGCCTTCGACAGTTGTCACCAATGCTGATATCAGCTTTGCTTTGGAATCCTTCTCACAGAATTCTCCTCTAAAGAATTGTCGAGATGGATAAAAAACAGTGAATGACTGAGGACCGTTTGCTGATACCTAAATCTGCATCATAGCCAAGTTACACTTAAATCTTAAGTTCGACTTTACCTATTCTTCGTTGCTCGTAAATATTTAAGTCGTAGTTGACTACGAATCGGTATTTTTTAAATGTAACCAAGTTCACTTCGATTTCAAATGTCATATTTGCTATTTTTAATGGGTGAATGTGAGTTTTAATGTGGGCTTCATAGATGGCGCCAATCGCGAATGGAAACAAAGCTATTCGAGAGAAATTGTTTATTGACAATTGCAATTTCGATAGATGCCTTCGGTAATTTTATGTTGGTATAAAAGGAACGCTTTTTGTCCTTCGTACCTGCAAAACCATCCTGTATGCACTCGAAACGTGAATTGCCCCGAAAACAGCAATGCTCTGAAAATAATTTCCTGTCAGGTAAATCTTAATGTGATAAGTCCATAGTTGAATGATATGTAGGTGCAATCGAATTATGTCTTGGAAATATATCTTCAAGTGAATGTTCAAATGAATATGGAAAATCGTACCAATTAAATTTCAAATTTGATTCTGCTGTAATCAAGGACATAACCTTCATTGCGGGTTATGTCCTTGATTTGTCGAAAACTTTTATAAATCGAAGTTCGTCAAAGTTATAAAAACATTAATTTCTGTTGAAGACACGACGAGGCACACCAACTTCTTAAATGTCTATCACAATAAAACAAGTAATTCAAACTCCATACTCAAATTTCTCCACGACGATATGTCACTGTCGATATTAGAGTGCAACTTAAAATCGTATGATCTACTATTTCTTCAACTTAGTTTAAGTTATACTTAGGCGACTTTAGGATCTACTTTTCGAATCGTGCAAACCGCTAAGTTCAACTTAACTTGTTAAGTGGAACTTAAATCCTTAAGTGCAGTATCAACAAACGGCCCTGAATGATCGCTAATTTATACTTCAAGGAGCATAACAAACATAAAACTAGATATATTCAAACTACAGTCTCTTTGGAACGATTGCCTGATCTGTTCTATTTATTAGCATTTTGTGGAAATTGCTGATGTAGATCCAGTCTGCTAACCACATCCCATCATCGAAGCATATTCATGTTTCACTTATTTCTATATCAAGCTTTGGAAGTAGGAGTCGTCCACTGCCACAAGTCCAACGGAAACACATTTCAGAGTCCAACATAAAAACTTCGATTGCACTGCAAATTACCAACTAGACCGGCTAAATCGTGCGTTATAAATGAAAGTCATTAGTCACAATCTCTTCCTCTGGATTTGAGTTCGCTCCAAAACGAACATATACACAAAGAGCCTCGCTCCGTTGAGCACACACTCATTCCAACTCATGCAGAAACTAACACATCTCCCATCTACAGTTTTTCTTCATTTTTTTTTTCTGAATAATTCATTATTTTCATTTGTTTTTAATTTGGCATCACTTAACAGAGACAATAATACAACAACAACAAGGTCAGCTGTTGCAGGTTCAATAATAAAGCTTGTGTCACATTGAAAGCAACGGAAGAACGAGAACAAAAAAATAATCATTCTGTCTTTCAATTCAAATGGGTTCTTTATTACTTCTATTCCTTCATCACTCCTCCTCCTCCTCCTTTTTTTTTGTGTGTACACTGCTCTCTTCCTACCAACTCTTGACTTTGCTTTCGGGTAATAAAACAACGCATCAACCTTTAATGCATTCGCACTTTGTTTTTTTTTTTCTTTTATTCCTGTTCTCTCTCTATCTTTTTCTTTTTTTTTTGTTGTTTTGTGCTTTCCGTAGAAAATCCTAACCTTAAACAAACAAATACATGTTGTGCGCCCCTGTCGCGTCACCCGATGACGATGTAGCGCAATGAAATGTCACTGCGCAGAAGCTGTGTTTGACAAATGAATACAGAGGGTGAGTGCGATTTGATGGGCTTCAGCGTTAATGTATAAGAGGGTTGCCAAATTAACTTGAATTGTGCATCTGTCCCTTGACATTTGGCATTGAGGGTTCACAAGTAGAACCTTTAAGAGGGCGGCTTCATGTTCGATTTAATGAGCAATATGATTGGCAGTAAAACTTGTCTGAGACTTTCTTTTGACAGATAACGGATACTTGAGTTTTGTTTTTATTTTCCTTTCAATGACGAATGTTTCTGATGAACCATCAAGAGAAAAATCTACAAAGTAGATAAGGTATTGGCCTTGAATCACTTCAATGTATGCAAAAATATAAGAAAATAGAAAAGAAACTGTCAAAATGCTAACAAAAGTGACATTCTCGAGTGACAAAATCAGTTTGGTTATCACAGCTCACAGAAATTATCTTAAATATTTCAATTTATGTAAATATGTGTTATGATTCTGTTGAGTCTATTGTTTGTGATCCGATGGAGTAAAGGGTGTTTTTTTATTTTTGTAACCCAGTTCTCTTCAGAATTTGTCAAAAAAAATGTCAGATTGCAGAATGTCATTTAAGCCCTTTAACATCGCTACACAAATTTAGAAATTCGATTCAAAAATTACTTTCTATGATCCAAGCTAGAGTTGTATTCTCGAAAAATTGTGTTAAACAATGAGACTCATGGCCGGGTCTATGCTCATGGGTATGTCAATTACCAAAACTGTCGCATTAGCAGCGAGATTCAGATTGTAAAGGGTGATTTTTTAGCTATTATCTTTTTGGCAACACTGGTTTAAACAGCTGTCAAACATCTTCAGTTTGGTCTATAATTTAACCATGAATCGTCTTACAAACGAACAACGCTTGCAAATTATTGAATTTTATTATCAAAATGCGTGCTCTGTTAAGAAAGTTCATCGCGGGCTTCTTCCATTTTATGGTCAGAAGCTCATTTTTGGCTCAATGGGTACGTAAATAAGCAGAATTGTCGATTTTGAAGTGAATATCAGCCAGAAGCATTGCAAGAGCTACCAATGCATCCAGAAAAAGTCACAGTTTGGTGCGGTTTATGGGCTGGTGGCATCATTGGACCGTACTTCTTCAAAGATGATGCGAATCGTAACGTAACTGTGAATGGTGAGCGCTACCGTGAGATGATATCCAACTTTTTTTTTTCCAAAATGCAAGAGCTTGACTTGCAAGACATGTGGTTTCAACAAGACGGTGCCACATGCCACACAGCACGCGCAACTATGGACTCCTTGAGGGGCTAGTTCGGTGAACATTTTATTTCACGTTCGGGACCGGTCAAATTAGCCGCCTAGATCGTGCGATTTAACGCCTTTAGACTAGTTTTTGTGGGGCTATGTTAAAGCTCATGTCTATACAGACAAGCCCGCTTCAATTGACGCATTGGAAGACAACATTGAAGCATTTATTGGTGAGATACCGGCCGAAATGTTGGAAAGAGTATGCCAAAATTGGACCATTTGAGGCGCAGTCAAGGTCAACATTTGCATGAAATAATCTTCAAACATTAAATTATATGAACCTACTATCGATTCAGATAAAGATTTCATGCATTTTTCTGAATTTTATGTGTTTTTTTTTTTGAAAAACTTTTCTATAGCTTTTAAAAAATCACTCTTTACAATGATTTCTTTTCGTTCTATTTATTTGAATTACATAAGTCTTATTAGTGTTAAGTACACCCGTGTACACTGATACTCTGGAGCAGCTGGCAGCATTCACTGTCCTCTCTTACTCTGTCAGAACTCAGGTGCCTTCATTTCTCCTGCGGAGCCTAGTGATCACACTTCTCACTCTTTTAGGGTAGACACTCGATGAATTTATTTTTCCGTATGGAAAAGTGTTATTCATAACTAGCGTTTCGGGGTTAATTTATGTTCTCTTATGAACATTTGTTACATTCGCGATCTACACGGATATTTTTCTCGAAACACGCTGACTCCTCGAGCGACAGTTAGACTCTTTTACGGCAGTCAATCTTATATAACGGGTGGTTACATTTTAAGGGCTGATGT
This sequence comes from Eristalis pertinax, assembly GCA_907269125.1. Taxonomy (NCBI): domain Eukaryota; kingdom Metazoa; phylum Arthropoda; class Insecta; order Diptera; family Syrphidae; genus Eristalis; species Eristalis pertinax. The sequence goes on from OU026145.1 coordinate 62,619,844, forward strand.
TGAATGTGAACCACACCTAAACGTCAAGTTTTTTTCTGCATTTCTCAATACTTTTTCTCATAACTCAATTTGAACCATGGCAAGATACACAATTGAGCAACGCGTTCAATTTATTCAGGATTATTATGAAAATGGGCGTTCAAATCAAAATGCATATCGTGCACTTCGTGATTTTTTCGGTCAATTTAATCGTCCAAATGTGCGTACAATCGGAAAAATCGTGCAAAAATTTGAGCAAACCGGGTCTGTAGGAGATGTGAAAACACCAGTGCATGCTCGTACAGCTCGTACTGCAGAAAATATTGCTGCTGTTAGCGATAGTGTGGCTGAAGAGCCGTCCACCTCAACTCGTCGTCCTGCCCAACAATTGCACCTCTCACGCTAGTTGTTGATGAATATTATGCATAAAGACTTGCATTTACACGCTTACAAGGTGCAATTGACTCATGAACTAAAGCCTCTTGACCATTTAAAGCGGCGTCAATGGTCAGAATGGTGGCAAGAAAATGGCAACAGTTTCGAACAAAATCATCTTCAGTGATGAGGCACATTTTCACCTCAGTGGATTCGTCAATAAGCAGAATTGCCGCATTTGGGCGAATGGTAATCCAAGAGTGATTGTCGAAAAAAAATGCACCCACAAAGAGTGACTGTTTTTATCATCGGGCCGTATTTTTTCCAAAATGAGGCCGGTCATGTAGTTACTGTGAATGGTGTTCGCTATCGTGAAATGATAACGAACTTTTTCTGGCCCGCATTGGAAGATATGTATGTGGACGATATGTGGTTTCAACAGGACGGTGCCATTTGCCACACAGCTAACGAAACAATGACTCTTTTGCGCGACAAATTCAATGGCCGTGTTATCTCACGTGATGGCGATGTCAATTGGCCGCCAAGATCATGATCATGTGATTTGGGGTTATTTGAAAGAAAAGGTGTACGTCGATAAGCCAGCAACAATTCAAGAGCTAAAGGATGAGATAATTCGGCACATTAACGGCATAGAACCTCAATTATGCTTCAGCATCATCGAAAATTTGGACCATCGGATAGAGGTGCACCGCCGAGGTCGAGGCGGCCATTTGGAAGATATTTTGTTACATACATAATTGAACCATACCAATATTATCATAATAAAAAGAAATAACAATAATTTATTCAAAATCAACATCGGCCCTTAAAATTTAACCACCCTTTATTATTACCTAAAAGGCAAAGTCAATCTCAGTCGGTCAAGTGCAGACGTCTCGTCAGAGATATGCCTAGCTGGGTGACTGCAGGTGAATTCGGGGGAACGATGATGCATCAGCATATTTGCATGGCTGTTGAGATAATAACCCAAGGTCTTAAGCAAAACTCACCAACTGGTTTACCGAGTAGGATCAACAAGGTTTTTCTGATAGCGCAATGGGGCTAGGCTGGCCGACCTGTGAGTGTTCTATGAAGCCAGTCACGAGAACCTAACCTGGACGCCTTCAGAATCTCGCTCCTCTGACGCATTAGACACACTCCTCTGCTAGAATTTACTCCTTAGAGGCCACTACCGAATGGGACTAAGTTTCCGTCAGTGTACAATTATGTTGAAAGGTATCTGCAAACTCCCTTAGTAGGGCAACACTTGCACAGAAACAACAATTAGCGTAAGGTGCTGGAATAAGTATACAACACCATCCGCACCGCGTGGTTGACATGAAATCAGTGAAAGTAATCCCATCCGACTTCTTTCAACTTCCTCATTCACAATTCAAATAAATTACTCTTCTTCAAACAGCAAATTTTGCTTCAAATCCTATATCTACTCATCATGATGACGATCTACTTGATTTTCTTTAATTGAAGACCAACACTCATTAAACTCATTTAGCCAGCCCCCGGGCTGCAGTGTCATCTTGTCCACAAGCCTGTCCACATTCACTCCGTCCATCTTTCATCCGTTCACGTCCAGATAAATTTGGATTTTCACTTTTTTTCCCAATGCCGACATCTGCAAGATATACCACATGGAGGATATTATATTTGAAATTCATTAGTTTGACTGTACTGCTGCCTGTGTAAAATTAGACGGGGGAAAGGAAGGAAACAAGAAACGATGAGTAAGCCTTTCGATCGTCATACAACAGCTGGTTCCTGGATGGAAGCAGTTTTAGCCGCAATTTAATGGTGCCCCTCTAATGTTTACTGCGCGATGTTTAAGCACGAAAACAAAAAGACAAAAAAAAGAAAAGAAATAAACACACAGGCTCACTCACAATTTTACGAGTATAGCTCCGCCACAGATAGAGAGATGCGTGATGCGAACGCGGAGAGCGAGAGCACGAGCACGACCAAGAGCAAGAGTGTATGACGAGAAATTGCCGAAAAAGTTTATCTCCGGATGACTCTGCTCGCGGTTTTATAGCAACTTTTTGTGGTTCGTTCAAGTGCTTTTGTGGTTTTAGGGTAGCCGAGAGTGATGACTTTGTAGGGTTGCCAGGAGTACACGAATTTTTAAACATTCGCTTTTTCAGGAAGTCTGTTCAACGCATGTCATTTATGTACAGACAGATCCTTTCTGGTTGAGTGCTAAAATTAAGCACGGAAATGGAAAGAAATGTAGTGCATTTAACCCTTATTTTGTCCCACCTCGCAATGTCTTTGAGCTAAGATCGACGAAGATGGGCGACTCTGAGTGACATAAATGACAATAAATGAAGAAGGTGAAGAACAGTGAAGATGGTCGGGACAGCAGCCTTCAAAACAGATTCTTCTTCTTCGGCTGGCGCTACAGTCCGGAATGGACTTGGCTCTCAGTCAACACGCATCTTCATTGCCTCCATTAGTTGGATCCGGTGGCTTTTCTGCTGGAAACGCCATCGGATTCGAGGTTCTCTTTTACCGAGGTGTCCGTGAGGGAGGCGGGTAAGTAGGTAATTGGGTGCCCAGTCGCCTCTAGACCAACGTGTTGAGTCAATTGTGCACGTGTTTGGGATGTTTTACCACCGTGAGACTTACTTTAGTCCTAAAACCACCCAGATTCACATATGAATCTTAGGGGATATTCATTTCATTCGGTCGAAATCAGATTTCATTCGGCCATTACATCAGATTTCGAAACCGAAAATCATCACGTGGGGCTAAATTAGGAGAATTGGATTTTTGCCGCTCCTTTGAAATGGTCATACGCCTGCACTTATAGTCGAGTATGAGCAATCGTGGCATCCATCGTGTGTTATTCAATTCATGTAAAATGTGATGAATCAGCTCATGCCTCAGGCACTTTAGTTCTCAGATTCTCAAAAGAAGTGGTGTGAGGACTCCTATGTGGTGATTGATCTAAGATGCGACTAAGATGGGTCATCAACCCAGTTAGCGGACAGTGTCTCTGAGGACCTAATGGCTTCGAAAAGGAGACATGAGATGCTACATAATCCGACGACAACTGGCAAGAATTTGATGTAATCAGATGATCAGATTGACCAATCCAATGGCACCACCAAAGTAAGCAAAACAATGAAGGCCTCTTATTAATCCGAACGAACGCGATACAGCCTATGACACGTTCAAAGCAGCATTTTGATTTGATTTTCATTAAAAAAAAAAAAAAAATTTATTCAATATACAGAGCAGTCGCCTGCCTAAAATTTCACACTAATCCCAATCTACAACCCAGGATCAGACCTTTCAGCCATGTAACATAAATCCCTCGTCTCCTACCTGATAACTGGTCACGGTCACATTATTAATCTAAAGTCCGATTCATTCGCTGAGAGTAGCATCGCCTCCTCTCATTTTATATCGACTATGGCACTTTTTTTTCTGAAATTTTTAACAATACACTGGAGCACTCAAACTTAGAAACTGGTCCATTGTACTACCAAGCGACTTACATCATCAGCTCTCACCCCATAAGCACCGAAAAACTATGACCACCTGATCCGAGCAATGGCGGGACAGTATCCGAGGAAGTGCTCTGCAGTATCGTCGTCTTCTCCACAGACGGCGCAGCGAGTTTAATCGCTTAGGAAGGGCACATTTAGGTGTTAGGCGAAGGTGAAGTGACCCGTTAGCACGCCGGTAAGTTGTCTGTAGTCTTTTCTGTGCAGAGATAACAAGAATACCGCGGATTTCTTATAGAAGCATGCGCTTGGTCTGTCTGCTTCCTGGAGAGCCATGCCACCTCCGGTTGTGTTCTCGAGAGATCCAACCATCGACGGAAGCCTTAACCAAGGACACAGGTAGTTCCAGCTCATGTTCGTGTCCTGAGAGTACTTCCTCTGAGCCTTGTCTATCGAGATCATATGCGATCTCATTTGAGGAAGGCACATAAAGTGTTTTCATTTTGATGCAAGAATTGTTCACTGTGTTCTGAAAAGTATTCCCTATCTGATCTGATCTGACATATGTCAGAGGTTCTTTGATAGGTCTATAATCCTTGCCGACGCTGTTTTGCATTACCCGCCTTAGGTATGAAAATTAGCATGACTTTTTGAGAGACCCTTTGGAACTTATGCTCCCTTTTAGATTCCGCAAAGTCCAGCCGTATTTAGATCCACACTTTTTTGTTTTTTTTGCATAATTTGACATATGGGCCCAGTCCCGGTGTCTTAAGAGAAGACAAACACCAGACCTTCCTACTACAGCAGACGGTATAATTGTGACATTTTACTTTCTTGTTGTGGGTTCCCAAACTCTACTCTTTGAGCGTCCACCTCCAGCAAGAAAGTGGAAATAGCTTCTGGGAAAACACTTCTTTGAAGAGTTGGAAGATTTAAGAGCGGTTCAGCTACACAATCATTGGAATTCGAACGTAACAAAAGTGAATTGAGTGAATTCAACCCCAACTGCTTTGGATGCTCCTCCACATAAGCCCACACAACAATATAACAGCGTATCCGTGTCCTGTTCACAATTTCTGCAGGCTTGTCCAAGTTTTAAATTTTTCTGTGGTACATTCTATTCAATTACAACAGACAGATTTACGCCTACGTACATTCCTACGTACATTCCTTAATCGTTTTCTTTGGATGGCGCTAAATGAAGGTTTTTCATTCTTTATTTAACGTGTTTGCCAAAACCAGACACTCGTTTTATGGAATTCCTCCAATTTTCTATCCATTTTTTACGGTTTCCAAATTTACCTAATGAGGTTGTAAAAAACAGGTTTAATGTCTAAAATTTATGAATGAAATTCGGTTTCTGTGGTCTGTTTGAACATGATTTTTTTTCTAATTTATTGTTTACAGCCGTGATGTAAGTTAAATCTATTTTTAGCCTCAGTCATTACTATAAATGTTCTATTGGCAATGTAAAACAAAAAATCGTAGGATTTATGTTTATTTGAATTAATTGTCCTCTTCTCTACTTAACATAATCAATGTGTAAACTATAGCGCTTAAGGGATTGCTAACACCTTTAACTGTCCGTGGTCCGGAAATTTGACCCGGTTGTGTCGTAGCACGCTAGCCATAGAGGATGCACCCTATAGCTCGGTTCAAGGAAACCTGGATTTCAATTGAAGAAGAGGGGAATCGAGCTGGTGTTGAAGTCAATGAGTACAAAACAAGCATCTACCAAGAAATGGTACACCACCTATGCCAAGTCCTCTCTATCGACAGCTACAAGTTCGAGGTAGTAAAGGAGATATTGTCTACCACGGGGCAAACGTAAGCCCCAGCTCTACTTCGGTTTGTCGAAACAACTGGGTATTAAACTCGTGACTTGGAGGACGAAAATCATGGTATAATAGGTCTCATTTTGTCAGTCCTGCTATATGGAGCCGAAAGTTGGACGATAAGCAAAACAGCAGAGCTGATTCTTGGCGCTTTCGAAAGAAAAGTTCTACGTCAGATGAACATATGATCCCGTCAGCGAGGAAGGTAAATGGAGAAGAAGACATAACCGCGAACCGGAAGACCGAACCGATAAAAATACGGTATAAAGCAATGGCGGACGCAGTACAGATTGGTCTTCATGAACGGACGAGCAGGCCTGAGAAGTTTGTATAATCTTCTATTTGAGTGTTAGTGTGCTAGTGGCAACAGACAGACATGTCCCAAAATTCGAAGAGATTGATTTTCGGTTTACACTTGTTTTAATGCCTATCCACCCTCAAAAGGAACGTTTTACAGAATCCATGGCGACCACATCATTTGGGCTTGTTTTTTTTTTATAATTTACCCGCACTCAAGGGATTGCTAATACCCTTAACTGCCCGTGGTCAAGACACCGCACGGGCCGAAGGTATAGAGGGAGTTAGGAAGAGGAGGTACTTGTGCACGTTGGTCTTAAATATCTGCGGGTTGTAGTCTGTGGGAAATATTCCGAAAGTAGTCATAAGGGTAAACTGATGAGCATTCCCTGGCGAGACGAGTATTGCAGGTGAATTCATTGAGAGGAGGAATGTAGTTGGCTAGCTCACTTGAATAATAATATGGGTGGCGCTACAGCCAGTAGAGGGCCAGGACCTATCTTCTCAGCAACCACTCAGGTTGTGCGTGCTATTGTTCTATCACGAGTGGAAGGGGCCTACAGTTTTATGCCAACTCCGAACGGCTAAGTTTGAAAAGCTTTTTCTAGACAATTATACTCTTTGAGCATTGTCAGTGACTCGAAAGAGGTGGGGTCGTGAAAAGTATTTCTTGTCGTACCAGGAATCGAACCTAGACAGATTGGTCCAAGAGCGCAGGAGTCGACGCACATACCAACTACGCCACGGGGCACCACTTGAGCATCGTTTGTTGAAATAGCGATAAAATACGGACAAAGAAGAGACGGTACGTCGATGTTCGAGCGAGTCTAAAGACTATGCGATATTGTTGTCTCCTATAAGTTTTATTGCTCGCTTTTGGATTCTATCTAGTAGGCGCAGGCTGGTGTTGGGGGCACCAGACCAGATATGAGCGTTGTACTCAAGCTTGGGGCGGATATACGCCTTATAAATGAAAGCCAAATCAGAGGGGGTGATATATTTCTTGCATCGATTAAGGAAACCTAAACATTTCGCAGCATTTTTGGCGACTTCAAATGTGTGATCGTTCCAAGTAAGTGTTGTGTTGATACACATACCAAGGATGGAAAGCTTTCCGGTTTCATCGACACAGGCGCCATTCGTGGATAATGGCTGATTGTCAAGGGTTCCCTTAACTGACAGCATTGAGTTTTTGAAGCATTGAATTCCACTCTGTTGTTGTTTTTCCAGTTAATTATGATGTCAAGATCGGAATTCAACATACGCTGCCGTTCCAAATCCAATCCAAGTCTTTTAACGAATATGAAAAGCTGAGGGTGCTGTCATCAACGAAGGAATGGATTGGATTAGAAGTAGCAGACAAGAGATCATTAATAAAAATGAGAAAGAGTGTCGGAGACAGAACAGAACCTTGGGGTACACCAGCATTTATTTGGCGGATATCAGACTTGAGCCCATTCAAAATAACTTGAATTGAACCGTTTGAAAGGTAACTTCTAATCCATAGAAAAAGAGATTCATCGATACCATATGCACGTATTTTTGACAAAAGAGCTGTCAAATGACTTAGAAATATCAAACGCAACGATATTGTTTTCGCCTGCATTGTGCAAAGGCTGATTCCACTTTTCGGTGAGATAAGCTATCAGATAACCAGTGGAGCTGTTGCTGTAATAAATAAATTAATATATGTTAGTAAATCCGAGAAAGAAAAAAAAACAAAGCTATTTTCGAACTGCTTTTGACTCAGTTTCGCGTGAAGAACTTTTCTACAAGCTCTATAAGACTGCTGCAAGTTACTGAAAGCAATGTACCAAAGTAACGTGCCAAGGTTTCAAGCAGGGTTGTGTTCTTACTACTCTATTCTTTACTATATTTACGAATGACATTGTAGAGGCAATCGCAGGTGGAATACAGTTCTCTAAAATCTGAATTATCATATGCTGATGATATTGGCTTTTGTGTCGGCATCTGTCGCTGGAATGCAGCTCACGATGAACAGACTAGAAAGCTACTGCATTCCTTTGGAACATCACATTCAATTTAGATAAGTTTAAAGGCGTTCACGTATATATATCTTGCAGTATTAATAGTGCAAGTTAACTGAGGCGAAAGGGGCTTCTTCTTCTTTTTGGGGGCGTTGTACAGACAACAAATTTGTGGAACGACGTGGTTCTAAGATAAAGCAATGCTTTGCAACTGCCCAATCCATTTTATTTTACTACGCTCAAGTGAAATGAGCACGATTGATTGTAATGAAAAAAATGCAATTCAAAATTAAAATAATCATCTTCGAATACGATATCAAAATCGTGGTCGGAGACTTCAATGCCAAACTTCAAAACTTCTTAGACGAAGTGATCGGAAAGCGCAGCTTCGACGAGACGACAACACATAACGGCTTCCGACTCTGCGACATGACGTAATATAGTCGGAATACGGTAGCACAAGGTTCCATCGCAAAAGAATCCACACAGCAACCTCTCCGGACGGTCGAATCGCCAACAAAATGTTGAACTCCTCATTCACATTTCATACTCATATTGGTCATATATTAGCAAAAGCAAACTCAGCAATTGGCTTCATTAGGCGTAATACAAAATGATTCACTGATATTGGCCCTACTAACACTCTATAATTCCCTTGTTCGAACTTTCCTCGAATATGCTGTCGTAGTTTGGAACCCGGCGTTCATAACATTTTCCGATCGCACCGAAAAAGTTCAAAAGCGATTCACCAAGTACATATTTTTTTTAAAATGCATTGCGATTTTTGTCCATCCTATAAAGCAAGGTGCCAACTGAATCTTACAATCCCTATCGACTAGACGCATGTAAATGTAAAAAGTTCTTATCTCTTATCCATGATTTAATTTCATACGTCATCTAGGTCACTCCGCACTTGGAATATTTTATTTGAAAAGTTCCACAATACAGACTATGGCAGAAACGAACCACTAACGAGAATTATTCGAGCTTTCAATGAATATTCACATCATTTAGATTTGTGTCATACTAGACCGGTCTTTAAAAGTACCTTATTAAGCCTTTTTGTTTTTTAATAATTTATCAAATTGTGAAACTAAGTATTACGTATTGTTAATTATAATAAGAATAATGCGCTTAAAAAGTCTGTTAACACCTATGTAGTTTGTAGATTAAATAAATAAATAAATAAATAAATAAATTGACCATGTTCTCATTGACGTCAAATATCCTGGAAGTGCGAACATTCAGAAGGGCAAACGTCGACTCTGACCATTTCCAAGTGGCAGCATGATTCAGTGCTCGACTGTCCAATGTCAGAAAGCTGCACCAGCCAACAAAGAGGAGTTTCGACATTGGACGCCTGAGCACACCGGAGACTGCCAGAGCCTACGAAGAGCAATTAAGCGAGAGACTCGCCGGTGTGCTTACATCTAACACTAACGCCAACGAGATGTGGTTGCATTGCCGCTACCTACCGGCCACGACAAGAAACGCGTGTCATCATGGCGAGTGTGAGCAGAATAAACGTAGAATCGTACTGGGATAGAAGACGGGAGGAGGAGCAGCTTCTACGCCTGAAGAAATGGTCTCTCGCAACGTCCCAGCTCAAGGGCATGGAAGAGTTTAGGGACAGACAAAAAAAGGGCCTTTCATAAAAAAAAAGTCAAAAGCCTGGCTTTAGGCTTAAGGAAAGGCACCCAGGCTCTTCGAAATCGTGAGGGTAGCTTTGTTACTGACCCGCAGGAAATAGTGGCACTTCCAACAACTGCTTAATGGGTCTGACCAGGAGAGAGTGAGATCGAATCAAGAAATCCCATCTCCAGTCGATGAAGTAGTTCTCCCATTTAGCTTTCAAGAAGTCGGCACAGCCATTAAAATGCTGAAAAACAACAAAGCCGCGGGCTCAGGTTGCCTATCATCAGAGCTCTTCAAGGCCGTTGGCGATGTTCTGGTAGGGAGCGATGATCTGGTGCATGATCATCTGCAGAATTTGGGAAGACGAAAGCATGCCCGACGACTGGAATATCAGCTCAATATGCCCCATCCACAAAAAGGGCGATCTTACCTCTTGCAAGAACTATAGAGTTATATCCCTGCTCAACTTCACCTACAATATCCTGTCCAGCGTGGGGAGGGCAGCCGTAAACACGGAAGGCACTATCTTTTACAAGTAGGTCCAACTGTTGGGGTACGCAGATGACATCGACGTCGTCGTGTGTTCCCAACGTGCCATAGTGGTGGCTTTTACGGCGATTGAAGAACAGGCGAAATGAGCTGGTCTCAAGGTCCAAAATGAAATATATGCTGTCGACCAAAAAACGTTCCGTCACACACCACCTGGGACAAAACCTAGCAAACGACATCTACAATTTTGAGTTTGTGAAGGAGTTTGTCTACCCCGAGGCAAACGTGGACTCCACAAGCGACATCACAGTGGATATTCCTCGTAGAATCGGCCCTAGTAACCGGTCGTTTTGTCAAAACAACTGCGCTCAAAACTTCCGACTCGAAGGAAAAAATTCATGCTCCACAAAACTCTTACTTTGCCAGTCTTGCTCTATGGAGCCGAAAGCTGGACGCTGAGCAAAACTGCAGAGCTGATTCTTGGTACCTTTGAAAGAAAAATTCTACGTCGGATATATGGTACCGTCTGCGAAGAAGGCGAATGGAGGAGAAGACATACCCGCGAACTCTACGAGCTGTTCCAGGATGTAAATGCAGTCCAGAAGGCAAAAATCCGTCGGCCGCACTGGCTCGGCCACAACGAGCGCATGGACAACAATGCTCGAATCCGAGTCTCCGTGTTAGAGAAGGAGAGGAAGACCGAATATCCGGTATAAAGACCAAGTAATAGCGGATGCAAGACAGCTTGGTCTTAATGACTGGAAGCAGTGTGCCCTTGGTTCTCAACATACGTTCTCATTTCATATTTACCCCTACGCCTTGTCTGTATTATGATTGTCGATAAAGTAGTCATAAAATGACATCTGTCGGTTAAGCTCACGTGGAACACGTGGACTGAAGTTATAGAAGACTTGTTCACAAGGAAGCCGATTATATCATCATGTCTCATGGAAGGTGTCAGTTCTAATAATTATCATTCAGGGTTGGCGTAAACTTCTTACATCTATTCAAAAATATCTAGAGTTGCAGAAATCGAGGTTGCAAAAGTCGAGACTGCACTGTAGTTACAATACCGATGAATGGAACTCATCAAACAAATTTTGTAGTAAACGCCATGTTCCATTTGACATAAGATGCACGTACTGTAAGCTGTGTAATATCGTCAAAACAATCGTCACGCGAGAACCTGTATGATTCTAGATGACTAAGCGATATTTCAATACCGTGACCAAAGTGACACCCCCAGCAAACGCGACGTGATGTGCCTTACATCACAATCATGTCTAGCAACCAGACGGAAGCTTCCTAAAAATGTTTCCTCATATTTATTGTAAAGAATTCTTCAAGGAAAGCAGACCTGCACACATTTGATTGTCAGCCCCAGTGTTTGCAGACCGTTTACGACCACAAGTGAGTTCCCATAAATTACTTAATAAGCTCGGTGATTGCCTTGGAGACCCCCTTTTCAATTCTCATGTCATTTTTCAATTTTTCCAAACCACATTCACTTAATCATCGGTCCCACACACACCCCCACCATCAAACTGCATTAGTATTAAGCACTTTTATTAGTTAATTATGTGTGCTTCACCTACTTAATGAAATTGACCCCTCTGCGTCGTCGTTTGTCCAGCGAACGACCAGCACAGTAGCAGGAGTCTCATGATTCATATTCAATTGTCGACTTCACTCACAGGTTAACGAACAGGTTAACTCAACGGAAAAATGAAAGAAAACGAAGGAAAAGCTCACTTGTGCCTTGTGCCTGTGTTTGTGTGCGTTTATGTAGGCATGTGTATGTGTTATAAAAAGGAAGAGTCAAGAAATGTTGAAGGATACAGCGTGGATTAGGATATATTGTACACACCAATTTCGTATACCTTGCCCTAGTCCACTAACATGCATTCTCTTCTTGCCACCCTCTTTCTCTCAGCACCCCCCTCCGAAAGTTAGTTAGAGGCATGCGTTGACATTTGTGTATGCGTCAAGTTCGAACCATGCTGCTGCGCGAGATATGGCAACACGAACAATGCAACATTTTTCAGTACACTACAAACTAATTTGAAATCATTGTTGACGACCGTTGAGTCTGAGGCCGTAGATGACGCTTGAAAATTTCACATGTCAAACGGGACGGTAATGACGATAAGTGCTGCCAGGTGTTCTAATGCTGTATGTCAATTACAGGAAATAGCTTGGGATATGTTCGTAAGAAGTGGAACATTTCACGGAAATTTAATTTTCAATCCCCAGCTACACGGGTTGGTTAATTAGGATCGTATTCAAAAATTGAAAACTTGTTATCCACAATGAGAATTGGAACTTGAATTGGAATAGAAAAGAAACTATTGAACTATGAAGCCACTTCTGAAGCCACTCATGAGGTTTCTTGGGAGCAAGCAGCTGTTAGATATTCTGTAAAATATTTACCATGGTGTAGTGAATTCCTGAAGTAATGTTGGTTCGAAACCATTATTTTGTGTGTGCCACTGGTAAAATGTTTGAATACATGTGGAATACATGTGGAGGAACTGTTGTGATTTGGCGTCTCAGAATCTGGAATATGGGTGTTCAATGAAGGTATTTTCTTCATCATAAAAGGAGCAATTTTTGAATCCAAGTGATGACAGGAGGTGACATCTCTGCGTGATCACAGTCCGTTTAGGATAGGTTCAGGATTCTGGGGCGGAGAGTGCGTGAAGGAAGCCATTCGTCATCGCTATAAGTTAACAAAATCCATCGGCATGAATGAAATCCGGCCAGAAATACTTAACGCAATGGGTAGGTAGGTAGGTAGTTAGGTTGCAACGCGTTGTGTCCATTGTACTCTTGCTAGGCAGTATTAAATTAGGTGTAGTAAGAGTAAATTCATTACTTTTCAAACAGATATCTTTATTAATCTACATGTACGTCCGATCGGACCGAATTAAATGTCATTAGAAAGATAACATTACGAATGGTTTTCTGATTGATTGACTCGGTTTTGTTTGAGTGCGCGTCAAAAAATGGACAACAGCAAAGAGCAAATACGTCATATTTCAGTTTTTTCTTCGATAAAGGCGAAAACCCAAACCAAGCGGTTGAAATGAATTATGTTTACGGTCCAGATATGGTAACAGTAATCATGCGCCGTCATGTCATGTCAAAGATGCGCCACACTCTGTCGAAGTGTGGACAAAATCATGGAAATCGTCGAGTCTAATCGTCATATAAGCACTGTTTCGATTGCCCAGGAACAAAACATTGCACACTGGACACAAAACGAAGCTCGGTATTTGGATACCGCACGAGTTAACGCCAAAGAACCTCATGCACCGAATCACTGCTGAAACGAAAACTAGATCGCCTACGACAACGTCAACCGAAAATGATCTTAGTCGAATCGTGTTCAGTCGGTACAAACGGCGACCAAGCCAGGCAGGTTTTGCTGTGTTTTTGGTGGGATTTGCAGGAAATCATCTACTAAAGGGTGGTAAATGTTTTAAGGGCCGATGTTGAATGTGAACCACACCTAAACGTCAAGTTTTTTTCTGCATTTCATTTGACATTTCTCAATTTCAGACTAACTCCATAGCGAACACCATTCGCTATCGTGTAAATGATAACGAACTTTTTATGGCCCGAATTGGAAGATATGAATGTGGACGATATGTGGTTTCGACAGGACGGTGCCACTCGCCACACAGCTAAAGAAACAATGACTCTTTTGCGCAACAAATTCAATGGCCGTGTTATCTCACGTGGTGGCGATGTCAATTGGCCGCCAAGATCATGTGATTTGACACCGTTGGATTTTTTCCTTTGGGGTTATTTGAAAGAAAAGGTGTTAGTCGATAAGCCAGCAACAATTCAAGAGCTAAAGGATGAGATAATTCGGCACATTAACGGCATAGAACCTCAATTATGCTTCAGCGTCATCGAAAATTTGGACCATCGGATGGAGGTGTGCCACCGAGGTCGCGGCGGCCATTTGGCCGATATTTTGTTCCATACATAATTGAACCATACCAATATTATCATAATAAAAAGAAATGACAATAATTTCCTAAAAATTTGTGTTTTATTCAAAATCAACATCGGCCCTAGCTCTTATGGCAAATCTCTTTATTCGGACCTCTATTGTCACCAATTGGACCGTCTATACGAAGCAATAGCTCAGAAGCGGCAAGATTTGGCCCATAGGAAAGGAATTATGTTCCATCAGGACAACGCCAGGCTACACATATCGATAGCGACTCGTCAGAAGCTGCGAGGTCTTGGTCCTTATGCTTCCTTATGTAGTTCGGACCAAGTGATTACCAACTGTGCCTGTCTATGGTGAACGATTTGGTTGTTCGCCTTAAGAAAGGCTTGTGAAACACGTTTGCACGTGTAGAACGCTAAGTATGCCTTCTTTACCCGGTCCTCCGTGTTTTCCTACCACATGAGTTTGGAATCGAGTATAAGTTTTTGAAAGTTTAAGTTCAACTCCATTTATAGTTGGACAGATGGACTTAGGAATATTTCTCTTTTTGGTGAAAAGCAACGACTCTATTTTACTTGGATTGACGTTCAGTCCTAGGGTCTGAGTCCAGTTATTAACTAACATTAGTACATTTTTGAAACTCCGACCAAGCGTTGAAAGAAACTTTCCTGAAATGAGAATGGGCTACGGTTCCACCTTCATTCCCATCTTCGTTTTTATGATTTCGTCAACCACGGCAATGGGTAAATTGGCAGTTTCAAGTACCTCTCGTGTCATTAAGGTGGCCTGGCTACGCGGTAACAGCTGTTCGGGTTCGGGTTGACGGTGCTAAATCAGCACCTTTCACCGTGGGCATTGGACTTCGACGAGGGCGCGTCTTGTCACCTCTCCTTTTCATTATAAAGGGTGATTTTTTAGCTATTATCTTTTTGGCAACACTGGTTTAAACAGCTGACGCACTTTTCGTGTTTTGTTTCACTGTCAAACATCTTCAGTTTACCATGAATCGTCTTACAAACGAACAATGCTTGCAAATTATTGAATTTTATTATCAAAATGCGTGCTCTGTTAAGAAAGCTCATCGCGCGCTTCTTCCGAAAAATTGTGTTCAGCGACGAAGCTAATTTTTGACTCAATGGGTACGTAAATAAGCAGAATTGTCGATTTTGGAGTGAATATCAGCCAGAAGCATTGCAAGAGCTACCAATGCATCCAGAAAAAGTCACAGTTTGGTGCGGTTTATGGGCTGGTGGCATCATTGGACCGTACTTCTTCAAAGATTATGCGAATCGTAACGTAACTGTGGATGGTGAGCGCTACCGTGAGATGATATCTATATGGATGATATATTTTTTGCCCAAAATGCAAAAGCTTGACTTGCATAACATGTGGTTTCAACAAGACGGTGCCACATGCCACACAGCACACGTAACTATGGACTCATTGAGGGGCTAGTTCGGTGAACATTTTATTTCACGTTCGGGACCGGTCAATTGGCCGCCTAGATCGTGCGATTTAACGCCTTTAGACTATTTTTTGTGGGGCTATATTAAAGCTCATGTCTATACAGACAAGCCCGCTTCAATTGACGCATTGGAAGACAACATTGAAGCATTTATTCGTGAGATACCGGCCGAAATGTTGGAAAGAGTATGCCAAAATTGGACTAAGCGGATGGACCATTTGAGGCGCAGTCAAGGTCAACATTTACATGAAATAATCTTCAAACATTAAATTATATGGACCGTACTATCGATTCAAATAAAGATTTCATGCATTTTTCTGAATTTTATGTGTTTTTTTTTTGTGAAAAACTTTCCTATAGCTTTTAAAAAATCACCCTTTATATACGGACTAGTTGTTGCAGCGCAGCCAAGGTGAGGAATTTTTCACATTGGAAGAGTTGAGGGTAAGTCATCTTCTTTTTTGCAGATGATTTAGTTACCCTCACATCCTCCCAGACGGAACTCCAGCGCGCACTCGATATGTTTGTAGCCTTCTCTGCTGATGCTGGGACGAAGGCTAACGTGGACAAATCAGACGTTATGAGTTCTTCTTCAATGCACTGTACATGTTAGCAGATTCTCATTGAAGAAGGTGGAGAAGTTTAAGTGCCACGAGGTCTTCTTCACGAGTGATGGGAGGAGTAATGCTGAACTTGCCTGTAGGAACGGCCAAGCTGCCTTAATTTCGAAACAGCTTGTCAGATCTCTAATCAGGAAGGCCGAGTTGGACGTCAAAGCCAAGGTAGCGGTTTTCAATTCAGTATTTCTTCCAACTCACGCCTATGATCATGAAAGTCGCGAATACAAGCTGCAGAGATGAGATTTCTTTGTGCTATTGTGGGAATTACTCGCCGGGATAGGGTGAGGAACACGGCAGTGCGCGAGGAACTCAACATTGAGCAGCTGCTTCTTCGAACGGAAAGGGCTATGTTTCGGTGGTTTGGTCAAGTGGCACGAATGTCCCCATCGAGGCGGGCGAAAAATGCGATTCCATCAGGTAGGCGACCGCTTGGCAGACCCAGGACGAGGTGGTTGGACCATGTCCAAAAACTCGCCTGATTGCTCTTAGCCATAGCTCCTGATGAGTGAGACTCGCCTGGATATGTTTCGTGCCTGTTTTCATTCGGCCACATGCATACCACACACAACAGAGTCAACACAATAAATCATTTTTCACGTCGCCAGATCTGACAGCTGAATCCAATGTCATTATCAAGTTTCAATCCAAGTCCCCATTAATTAGGATCGTTAAACAGACACATTAACAACTTTTTTTTTTTTACTTCAAATATTGCTTGCTACAAACTTCGATTATGTTTTCGTATCTAGTAATTTACACATTTCCCGCTTTTGACATTTCACAAACAAGAAACGCGAGAAACGATGAGCAAATTAATCAAGAAATATATTTGAATAATCAAAAGCAAAACAAAAAATGTCACATAAAATTATAAAAATAGACTTTTTATTTATATGCGACATCCTCGGTCCGCTTGCGTTGCGTTTAGTCGTTAAATAAAACAAAACACATTTATCTGTCGAGACATTAATAAATTAAATTGGATTATTGTTATGTCATATTCGAGTTTTGACATGGATGTACGAGTACCATTTCATGATGTTTAATTCTTTCCCCTGCAACTATGCAGGGTGGAAGTTATGGGGAAATATCCTCAAAAAAAGATGAAGTAATAACAGTGCGACCTCAATAAAAGCATCCCCGATACGTGCAACTCCTCGATAAAAGCAACACCTTAAGTCTTACCATTGTTGACTCAGTAATTGCAACTCCTCGAAAAAGAAGTGACTCGATAAAGGCAACTATTGTTTCATAAACTCGTTTTTCGTTCGCTATTTGTATATTTTCCTTCTTGTTTATTTTTGCTATGTCTGGGCAGTTATTCATTTAGCTCATTTAGGTAAGACAGTTTCTTGGGTCTAGAAAACTTCAGAAGAGGGCTCTGTTACAGTTGGGCAACGCAACTTGTCATCCAAAGGACGGCGAGCTGAAAGTGATGATGGAATGATAGTCACCATGTGTTTACCAGCAAATTGCACCGCTATTCTCCAACCAATGGATCAAAATATGATCAACTTGACTAAACTGAATTACAAAAAGAGTTTATTGGCACATTTGGTCGCTAGTCAAGGGTCAGATTTGGAGACTAAATAAAAGCATTTAATTTGAGACACGCCGTATGTCTCTTGGCTAATGCATGGGACAAGGTGCAGTGTACGGCAACGCAAAAGTGCTGGTACCCTTTGATGAACTCGAGCAATGATTATAATGAAGATGATTTGTTACATTTGAGTGTCATAAGGGACCAAATCCTAAAAGACCGCGAAATAATATCATCGATAAATGATTTGCTTCAAGAGCTATCCCCTATTGACTGTTCCGAGGACATAAATGATTGGATTGCCGAAAATGAAACCAATAGGGAACTTGGGAGACGAAGAAATTGAAAGTGATGACGAAAATGTAGTTAAAGAATCCCCACTGCCAAAAATCAAAGCAGGGGCTGCAATCCAAGCACTAAACATTTGCCTTCAATGGGCTGAAGAAAATGATGCTTCACTGAATAATATTATAGCTCTGCAAACTTACGAGAGTCTGCTGTGGAAAAGAATTCAGGGTCTAAAAAGACACAATCAAAAATTTCTCAATTTTTTAAATACAAGTAAAATGTTAATTTTTTTTATTTTCAATATGAATTAAAAAATTATTTTTTGTCTGTTTACCAGTATTTACTATTTTGTAGGAGTTTAACTTTTTGTCTCATTTTCGGCACCTTCCATTTTTTGACTCGATTATTGCAACAAACTCAGTAAAAACAACTGCCCAACTTTCTATTAGTTGCTTTTATTAAGGTCGCACTGTAATTGAATTGAGAAAGACTGAACGCAACGGAATTTAAATACGGTGCAGGGCATTCCTTCAAGACTAGATATTGTTCAATAAGTTCTTTTAGAATTTGGTGTTACATTTCGTTCTTTATTTTACTTTCTCTCGCCGATAAGACAGATCTAAAAGCATACCTTTATCCAAGATTGTATGTGTAGGTTAAAGTGGATATTGATCTCACAGGATAATGTTAACTTACCTGCAAAAATAAGAAAAGAAACATGTTAAGATTTTAAAATGAATTTTAAAGGCCGATGTTGATTTTGAATAAAACACAAATTTTTAGGAAATTATTGTCATTTCTTTTTATTATGATAATATTGGTATGGTTCAATCCATCCGATGGTCCAAATTTTCGATGACGCTGAAGCATAATTGAGGTTCTATGCCGTTAAGGTGCCGAATTATCTCATCCTTTAGCTCTTGAATTGTTGCTGGCTTATCGACGTACACATTTTCTTTCAAATAACCCCAAAGAAAAAAATCCAACGGTGTCAAATCACATGATCTTTGCGGCCAATTGACATCGCCACCACGTGAGATAACACGGCCATTGAATTTGTCGCGCAAAAGAGCCATTGTTTCGTTAGCTGTGTGGCAAGTGGCACCGTCCTGTTGAAACCACATATCGTCCACATTCATATCTTCCAATTCGGGCCATAAAAAGTTCGTTATCATTTACACGATAGCGAACACCATTCACAGTAACTGCCTGACCGGCCTAATTTTGGAAAAAATACGGCTCGATGCAGCTGTCGGCCAAGCATAGCACTAACTACTACGGCTTGACTTACCACAGGCGCTCTTCAGGACACCTGTAAGCAGCACGTATGCGGTTTGTTGTATGCCCTTAGCATCAGAGATGATGATACATGTACCAACTTAATCGTATGAGAAGAACTGAATGCAAAAAGACAAGGATACAAGAAGGCACTCCAGTTGAGCCTGCATTCAAAAGAATGTTGCTAACAGCCCTATAAAGAGGATAGCTGCAGGAGGAAAGTGGGAGCCCAGTTGACAGTAACCTAAACCATTTTAACAGACGCTGAAAAAGGTCTAGTAAGAGTTGGATGACCTACTGTTTCAGGCAAGATGATTGACAATCAGAACTTTGTGGCCAGCAGCTGGAGCGCATATGAAGAATTCAAAAGGACGAGATTCTAGTTTTATGCTCATAAAAGTCTTAATTAAGTAAAGAGCATCGATCTGGGGCACAGACCGGAAGTAGGCTCAATGGTGAGTCTTGATGACCAGAATGCTGGTCAGCTATCATTATGACACCGTGTGGCACGGCAACGGCGCCTAACATTTTAAACATCACAATCAGAGTTACTAAATATGAGAGGTTGTTTAATCCATAGCCAAAGGCGAAGTCGGTGGATAACACTACTAAGGCAAATGCTGGAGAAGACCAGTGAGTTTCAAATCAAAACATATCGCATAGCCGCATACGACATCATTCATAGCAAGGACCTATTGGATATTATGGCCGAATTCGGGATCTCGGGAAAAAATGCCTCGTCGCAGCACATACGTGATGCACCGTGCGGTTCAGTGCCAGCATTTTCAAGCCGTCTGAAACCTGCACGAGATTTCGGCAAGGAGACGCGCTGTCGTCTGACTTCTTGAATCTGATAGTTGAGAAAATAGTGCGGAAGGCAGCCACACGGAAGGCATTATCTTCTACCAACTAGTTCAACTGTTGGGTTATGCAAATGTCCTCATTGACATCACATCGCGTGTTCCCAAAGTGCCGTAGTGGAAGCTTTCACGGCGATTGAAGAACATACGAAACGAGCTGGTCTTAAGGTCAAAGAAGATAAGACAAAATATATGCTGTCGACTAAAAAACGTTCCGTCACACACCACCTAACACCACAAAACCTAACAAACCACATCTACAATTTTGAGTTTGTCTACACCGGGGCAAACGTGCACTCCACAAACGACATCCTAGTGGGGATCCGTCGTAGAATTGACCTTGGCAAGCGGTGCTACTTCGATTTGTCAAAGCAACTGGGCTTAAAACTCCTGACTCGAAGAACCAAAATCTCTGCTTTACACAACGCTTATTTTGCCAGTCCTGCTCTATGGAGCCGAAACCTAGACGCTAAGCAAAACTGCAAGCCCGATTCTTGGTAACTTCGAAAGAGGAATTCTGCGTCGGATATATAGTCCCGTCTGCGAGGAAGACGAGACATAACCGCGAACTCTATGAGTTGTACCAGGATGTGGATGTAGTCCGGAAATTTGTCGGCTACACTGGCTCGGTTAGATCGAGCGCATGAACATAAATGATCCAGCTAAGAGGGTCTTCGAATACGAGCCTCCTGTTTCGAGAAGGACCTGCCGGTAAAAAGGACCAAATCATCGTGGACGCAAGACAGCTTTGATGACTTGAAGCTGCTCGGCTCCGACACTGCATAGGTCGCAGGCCTGAGAGGTAAGTACAGTGGACTCTACAAAAGTCGAATTTCTCTCTAATTTGAAGTTTTTTGTCATATTTTGCCATTTCCCACATTTTTTTATTCAAAAAACTATCCTCAAGTCGAACTTCCTCTAACTCGAACTGATTTTGATATCCCATGAGAAATCGACTTTGTGGTATCATCGTGGCTTTTACATATAAGTACTCACAAATTCGGTGGTCGTGGTGTTGTGTCTGTGCGTCGACTCCTACGCACTTGAACCTCGGTGTCTGGGTTCGATTCTCAATACGAAAAGTAAGCCCCATTTTTTTCGAGTTTCTTTCGAGTCACTGAAAATGCTCAACGAGTATATCTGTCTAGAAAAGGCTTCTCAAATTGGCCGTTCAGAGTCGGCATAAAACTGTAGGTCCGAGTGGTTGCTGAGAATATAGACTCTGGCCCTCTATGGGCTGTAGCGTCAGCCATATTATTATAGTCACAAATGAGGTAGAATACAAAGACTTATGTTTGTTCCGCATTCTGCAGATCTCTAATTTTGTTGCTAAACTAAAGCACAGTATCCATAGATTCCGTCTGTTCCAGGGAGTTTTCTTTTTCATTCTTTTGCGTCTTCATTGCTACCTTCATTGTCCCAAAGGAGCTCATAAAAGAAATGGTGGACAATCTATTATAAAAAGTCATGAAAAATTCCATAAAACAAGACCGAATGTGCATCAAAAATTCTATAAAATGTGCCCAAATGTGCATAAATTCTCCCGAGATTTCATTTACGACTTAATAGGAACTCATTAATAGCTAGATAAATTTAATCAACAATAAAAACTAGTTTGGGCTTTCTTCAGTGTAGAAAACCACAATTAGTATGCACATATTAATTGCAGTCAAATGATTCACTCTCTAGGTTAAGTTCAAATGAATGACTGCGGCTGGGGGAGTCACACTTCGGCCACAAGTGAATTCACTCCTTACTGTGTAAAGTTCTGTGACAGAGCGTAGTTCTTCCTTGTCTCTTTCCTCCTTCTATTTGATGGGGTATATATGTATCGATGAAACGTTGTTTGCGAAATGGCTCACAGTTAAAGGACAACTCTGTAGGAAATGCCCCAGTGTTTCTTGGCGTTCGTTTTTTGTTAAATAAGTGGGGTTTGTTGTTGTTGAAGAGTCTGTAATATGTTTCAAGCGTATTCGAATAAGTTGTATCGATTAAGAGCATTTTTTTAGGCTTCTTTTTCTGAGGTTTTTGAACACTGGAGTACTCCAAAACTGGTCCATTGTACCACCAGGCAGCAACCTACATTTTCTGAAATTTCATGGTATTCCGGAGGAATTTTTTCTGTTAGAGATAACAAAAATGTCGCGTATTTCTTACTTGTCTATCAAATTCATCGCCAATCTCATTTCCCGTGATCCCGTGGTGGCCCCAGAAGGATAAGTAATAGCGAATTAAACCTGCTAACCCAATTCAGAGAAGACTTGCATTCCTGGACTATCCTGGAAGTGGTTAAAGGGTTGAGTAGGGCCTTAAGCACAGTTTGGCTGTCGCTACAGGCACAAATACTTCGCTCCTTCCACCTGTTTTTCACAATATAGTTCGTGGCCATTAGGATGGCATAGGTTTCCGCTTGGAAGACCGACACAAATTTACCTAACGAGGTGTGCAGTCAAATGTTGTCCCTCTCTACGAAAGCGCCAGCGCCAGCCCCAGACCCATTGAGCCATCCTTAAAGAAGTGCATCAAGAGCAGATCCAGGCGTGCTAAGGAAGGCTCCTATGCAGCCGAGACAAACCGTTCTTTGAAGCTTAGTGAAAGCAGCAGTTACGTATTTATGCGAAAGCTTATTTCACCAAACGGTCGATACATAGACAGGAGAGGCCTTATCATAACCATGTAGATCCAAAGGGAACTTTTTGGTGATAGATCCCAAGATTTGCCAAACATTTTCTTACACTGCCAGAAAACTGACAGCGCCTTGTTAGTTTTCGATTCAATGCGATTTTTCCAGAGAAGTTTTCTATCCAATATAACAGCCAGATATTTTGCTTCATCAGAAAAGCGGATGGTGACACTTTTTAGTACTAAAGGGTGATTTTTTAAAAGCTATAGGAAAGTTTTTTCAAAAAAAGACACATAAAATTCAGAAAAATGCTTGAAATCTTTATTTGAATCGATAGTACGGTCCATATAATTTAATGTTTCAAGATTATTTCATGCAAATGTTGACCATGACTGCGCCTGAAATGGTCCATCCGCTTAGTCCAATTTTGGCATACTCTTTCCAACATTTCGGCCGGTATCTCACGAATAAATGCTTCAATGTTGTCTTCCGATGCGTCAATTGAAGCGGGCTTGTCTGTATAGACATGAGCTTTAACATAGCCCCACAAAAAATAGTCTAAAGGCGTTAAATCGCACAACCTAGGCGGCCAATTGACCGGTCCCGACCGTGAAATAAAATGTTCATCGAACTCGCCCCTCAATAAGTTCATTGCTGCGCGTGCTGTGTGGCATGTGGCACCGTCTTGTTGAAACCACATGTCATGCAAGTCAAGCTCTTGCATTTTGGGCAAAAAAAAAGTTGATATCATCTCGAGGTAGCGCTCACCATTCACAGTTACGTTACGATTCGCATCCTCTTTGAAGAAGTACGGTCCAATGATGCCACCAGCCCATAAACCGCACCAAACTGTGACTTTTTCTGGATGCATTGGTAGCTCTTGCAATGCTTCTGGCTGATATTCACTCCAAAATCGACAATTCTGCTTATTTACGTACCCATTGAGCCAAAAATGGGCTTCGTCGCTGAACGCGATGAAGCGCGCGATGAACTTTCTTAACAGAGCACGCATTTTGATGATAAAATTCAATAATTTGCAAGCGTTGTTCGTTTGTAAGACGATTCATGGTTAAATTATAGACCAAACTGAAGATGTTTGACAGTGAAACAAAACACGAAACGTGCGTCAGCTGTTTAAACCAGTGTTGCCAAAAAGATAATAGCTAAAAAATCAGCCTTTAGTTGAGTCAGACCAGTCAACTGTATCCTCCTCGTGAAGAGAACAACCTCTGTTTTGAGAGGGTTAATTGAAAGCCCATTCCTAGTGCACAAGTTGTCGATCACGCCAAGAGCCGCCTGCGCTTTTGAAGACACAGCCACTAGGCACGATCCGACTGACAGTTCAGCTACATCATCCGCATAGGCTTGAGCGTAGACATAGATCTATTAAGGTCGTCAAGCAGAAAGTCAACCAGCATGCACCATAGCAGAGGAGACGCCAACCTGAGGGCAGCCTCTATTTACCCCCGACTTTTCTTTTCATTAGCATTGCTTTGATCCACAACACTAATGATTCCTCTACACCATGTTCTCTGGCCGAGTTACACATGCCATCAAAAGTCAAAAGCAACCGCTATATCGATGAAGATGCCCAACGCGTATTCTTTCCCATCGAGTGCACATTCAATTCAGACAACTAGATTTTGAAGTGCAGTCTCGCAAGATTTTACCCGCTGATAAGCATGTTGCATCTGAGATAGAGCATGGATTTGCAAAGCAGTTTTGCACACATGTAACTCAACCAGCCTTTCCATGCTTTTCAGCAGGAAGGAGGTTAAGCCGATCGGTCTGAAGCTCTTGGCGAGTGAGTAGTCCCCCTTACCGATTTTTGGTATGAAGGCTACCCTAACTGTGCGCCAGGGGGTCGGGATATAGGCCAGTGATAGACTGGTAGTGAAAATTCTTTTCAGAACCACTAGTAACGGGTCGATGTCCGCGTGTGATGTTTATCCGCCCATCTCCAGTTCCTAGGATAAGAGCTAATCAGCCGGTTATGACTTGGTTTCGTGGAAATTGAGTCGCAAGCATGAGGCTGAGGGTCTCAGTTTTTGACTCAGTGTAGGTACCATCTGAGTGTTTACAGTCTGGAACTTTGACACAAAAATCTCTATAGGCACTCTAGGCACATTTTGATATTCGAATTGGGCTCATATATATTCTTTTTGTTTTGATTGGTACAGGTTCCAGTCCTCCTCTGAATTGGTCTTTAGGGAACTATTAAGAAGTTTTCTGGTTTCCTTAGGAATACTCTGCAGTTCTGCGTTCCAGCATGGAACAGGTGTTCTGCAAGGGGGTATTTCTGGTAAGACATGTCAAGACATTGTTCAGATCTTAAAATACCTTCTCAAACTTTCGTCTTGTTCTGAGCCTTTTTTAGGTCACCTTTTCTAGGGTACCCTTGTGTTTTCTTAAAAGGGTGTTTGATCTTTTCCAGCGTGTTTCGCATTCTGAGCAAAACATCACAACTTGTGAGCATCACAGTAAATGTCAAAAGTGCCATGTCCCCTTGAGCACACCTTAAGAAAAAGCAAACACATTTATTAATTAAGAAACTGACGAAAACTGCAACGTAGAAGGATTCTAAGGAATTTGCTAGAATGGTATTCTCCCTCCGCCTAGGAGGAAACATGGTTCAGCAAATTGTTCCGTATTTCGAAGACATTATGGTGGAGCTGCAAAACTACGATGAGATTACAATTTATCATGCACAATATTAACATGTTCGTAATGTTTCGCCATTATACTTTATTTCGATTTATTATTTTATAGTTTTTTATATTCCCACTGCCCTTTCAAAAGCCCAAGTATTATAAATATCTAATTTTCCACACCAAAGGAACTATTTTCTGAGTGTTTTTTTTCGTGCGCTGTGTGCCAGAATACGAAACAGCTGAAACCTCACCAGAGTGGCGTCACAATTTTCGCATCACAGTCAATTTATGAGTCAAACTGGACAAGAGCATACAAGAGAATCGTTGCTTTGCTCAGTAGTTGTTGTAGGATTGTTATTAGCTTTCATAACGTTGGTCTGAACAGGTTCTTCAAGTTCTATATCCGTTTCTTCATTAGACATTGAATAATCAACAGAAGGGCTGTAGTCAGAATCGGAAGCACTGAAGTCATTTGAGCCAGAGACGTCCTCCTCCAAAAGTCGTTGCAATTCCTGAGGTAGTTCAGCCATTTAAAAACTCTTTTACGTAAAAATGCAAAATAATACAAATTGGTCCTAGAAACAAACATGCTACGGTTGTGATATAAAGGGTGATTTTTTTTTTAGAGATATAGAACTTTAAGTTGTCAACATCATTTTACCTGGCGGCCATTGTGTCAGCTGTCAAGTGATTTTTTTTTAGTTTGGTTTGGCATTTCAACATGAATAGACTGACGCCTGAACAAGGCTTCCAAATTGTGCAAATTTATTTTGAAAATCATGATTCTGTTCGAAATACGTATCGCGCACTACGTCCATTTTCACCATGCTCACTTTTGGTTGAATAGATACGTCAATAAACAAAACTGCCATATTTGGAGTGATGATAATCCTCAAGTGTATATTGAGACACCGTTAAATCCACAAAAACTGACTGTTTGTTGTGCTTTATGGGTTGGTGGAATAATTGGTCCGTACTTCTTTAAAAACGATGCTGGCCAGAACGTTGCAGGCAATGGTAACCGCTATAGAGCCATGATTACTGACTTTTTCGTTCAACAATTGAACAACCATGATGTGCAGGAGCTGTGGTTTCTACAAGACGGCGCAACATGCCACACAGCTCGTGCCACAATTGATTTATAGAAGGAAACGTTTAGCTTAGTTTCATGTTACGGACACGTCAATGGGCCGCCAAGATCGTGCGATTTGACCCCGCTTGACTATTTTCTGTGGGGATATGTGAAGTCGCTAGTCTACGCCGATAAGCCAGAAACGATTGACCACTTGGAGCACAACATTCGCCGCGTTATTGCTGATATACTACAACAAATGTTAGAAAAAGTGGAGAGAGGACCTCCAGATTAGACTACGTCCGAACCAGCCGTGGCGGACAACATACGCCGCGTTATTGCCGATATACGACCACAAATGTTGGAAAAAGTCATCGAAAATTGGACCTCCATATTAGACTACGTCGAAGCTGTGGCGGTCATATGCCACAAATCATATTTAAATTATAATGCTAGAAGATTATCTTTCGAATAGAGTATATTTCATGTCGATTTAAAAAAAATCATCTTTGTTTTATTCTATTTTAAAGTTCTGTACCCCTAAAAAAAAACACCCTTTATAAGTCACTAATTTTTACCAATGGGACATAGATAGATCCTAGTGGTTCCGGCATTAAGGCAATAAACAACAAGATCTTTAACACGGAATGACTATCAAAAATTCTATGAATTTCCTGTCAAAAGACAGCGTTCAAGCTCTAGACAAATGGGTGATACACAGCGCAGCTCGTAATTCAAATTGGCCTAGATCTAGAGCCATCATTTACGGAGCCATCATTTCTCAATTTCAGGCGTACACCTTATTATTTGTGACGAAGCATAATCCTAGACGTTTTTTCCCACCATCTTCTTCCACGTCAGTCCAGAAAGTCAAACGTCTCATGGTCAAACATATTTTCATTCATCTGCTTAGCCGCACAAGCGATTGCACTCCACGCGTAAACACTTGCGATTGTTGCCAAAACATCTGACATCATTTCTTGTCGGTCTCGCGCATAAGAGTCGTATGTAAGAACTTCTCCCCGCCGACTACGTGACTGGATTGTTCAAAAAAACAATATTCGCTCTTTAAACATATTTATCACTTCATTAGCAAATGATTGCCTCTTTGCACATATTTCCCAGTTTGATGAGTGCGTTGTTCAAAAGCCAAAGAAACCAAACTAATTCATGATCGTCGCTTGCATAGCGCACCAACTGAAGTCAAAAAAGATGTGTGATGTGCGAGCCTGCGCAAGCCTCTAACACTCTATCAAGGCTGATGGGTGATATTTGCTCTTGGACTTGATTGCTTTATTTGTCGAATGGGTTATAAAATTAATGCGTCGATATTTTGGGGAACAAACGAGGCACAAATTTGAATTTGATCTTGGAACGGGTGGGAGGTGGGTTTATTGCTTTGCTTTTTTTTTTTGGGCGAAGGGGGTGTTACTTAATTTAATGTTCGCGTAATGATATAAATTCAGACTTCATGTGTGCCCATTTGCTATTGTTTCACACGAGCGAGGGAGCGAAATGAAAACAAATATACCGGGGGGACTTTGGACGGCGTCAATAGAATATAAAATGATTCTCTAGTCTTCGCCGATGCGGTTCAGTAAGGGACGTAGGTTGGTAAACCCTTCTACAGAATCCACTTGGGTCCATGTGCTGTCACTTTCCAGCTTTACATCCCGGGTCCTCGTTGATCTTACTGCAGTTGTCTCTGTTTTAAGGTTGTTGTCAGCACTGGATGGCGGGCGTAGTTGGTTGAGTGCGTGCCCATGGTTAGACAGGTCCCCGGTTCGAGTCCCAGTGAAAGCAACGCTTTTATCCGGTTTTCAAATCTGGTCCAGTCACCATTTGCCGTTGGGACCAAATTAACGGCACTATCACTGGGGTTGTCGATCAGTGGTAGTAGTCCGACTATAGGTATCACAAGTGTACTGGCGATTTCGCTGACAGCCCACTTACTTACCTACCGAGGTTGCTGCTGGTAGTATTATACAATGGACTCAGTTTTGAGTCTGAGTGCTCCAGTCTAGCGTTAAAAGGCCTCAGACAAACATCAATTCCTCGAGGTCAGTAAAAGAATATCAACCTAGCAATCTTCTTCTACCAAGTAACGAGGTGATGCAATACTGTTTCCTCTTCCTCCTCATCCATGCAGCTTCTACAATTGCCATTTTAGACCGCCCAAATTCTTCTAGATTGACTGCCTACGATGCAGTGGCCAGTTATTACACCGACCAGTTTGATAATATGCTATCTGCCTAACTCTAGGAAAGTTTTAGTTTTGCTTAGAATTAATGCAGGCCTCATCGCTGTCGATGACCTAATGGAATCTAATCTATTTGCGCCCACCTACTGTTGGTGTCGTTTAAGGCGATTGCAAGTAGCAATGTTTTTATTGTGAGGGATGGGGTGTCTCCTGATTCTGTGCCAGTGGTTGACCCGCCACCTTTCTTGCTACTTTCTCGGCTCTTTCGTTGCCCGTACTACCCGTACCCAGCATAGGTTAATGATGCATATATTCGCTATCCCGTTTAGAGGTAGACGGCAGAGATTTATCGGCTTGGAGTTGATCTATGGTGTAATAACTCGTCTCTATGCACGCTGTCATATACGGTGAATAGCTGGTGTGTGTCGATTTGCACTGCTTGGATCTAGTCCGGCATCTGTTGCCGTTGGAAGATCTGGGGTGGAATCGGCTAAGGCGATAGTTGACTGTCGTATTTCTAATAGTCACATTCGACTATCAAATATACCCTGCTCTGAGTAATGCTATCGCAAAAAAATTGCCTCAAAGTGGCATCACTTCCACTTGGTGGATTAGTTGCTAGATTTTATAACCAAGTTCGATTTTTTTGCAAGGATTTGCAGCTTTTTCGAGTAGCTTTCGAATATTTAGCACGCCTTCCCTATATTTGTTCACGCCTTGACTATAATTGTTTGCCTTGAATTTTTCATTGATTCGTATTCGATAAAAAATGTGAATACATTTTTGGTTTTATATGTATTGAAAACGCATTGCATTTGTCCCAAAGACAAATATTGAACAAAAATACATGAAAACGACACCTATTTAGCTGTCACATGAAATTGGTAGCAAATGTACGACTTTTAAATTGACAATCGCAATACGAGAGCAAAAAGAACGATTGCCATAATCAACTATAGCATATCGCCTTAGCCGATTCCACCCCTGATCTATTGTCGACTTCGCTGGTCTGAAGCTGATATGGACCAGTGGAGAGTAGATTCTATTGGTGCAGTCAAAGGAGTATCGTTTTTTGTGGATCGGCAAACGATACTGAGATTTGACTCGTCGGACATTCTTTCTTCCGACCATATCGTGCAGATAAGCTGGTACATGCGCCCAACAAGATCACGTGCTTTAAAGATTCAACGGACATCCTGCCCTCACCATCGGCTGTGTCAGACTTCAGTCTCTATCTTGGCCTCGTCTAGATCGGGGGGAAGAAGTCTATCTACGTCCAGATTGAGTCAAGATGAAGATTGTTCTCATCGCTGTTTAACAGACCGCGCAGTACTGTACTCTCGACTGTGACCCTACTACCAGACTCTACAATCACCTCCCGACAGCTATCTGTCCGAACTTTATATCGATTGGATTTTTTTTCACTCTTTGGTAAAACTTTTGGGAAACATTCCCCGTCACCTCGTTCGCGATCTTTGTTTATCCTTCTGGGAGGTCTCTTCTCCATGTCTGCGTTTGAAGAGCTCACGAGCAGCTCAAGTTGGGCGTTACCTTGAATGCTTCTAGCATCGCTGGATGTTCCTGCCTGCACTCGTTGTGAAGCCAAGGGGTTTTTTTCTTGGTGGCTCCGTAAAACTCAGCACGTTTGTTGGAGCTCCTTCTAACGCCTCCAATCTTCTTCGATTGTTTGTTTACACTACTGTACAATATTTCAAAAGGAATTTCAATTGTTCTTGATATGACGAAGACTTAACATGATGTTTCTTTAAGACTTCGCATTCTCTTCAACTCTCCTCCTATATAGTATACACACAACAGTTATCATGATTAGTGACAGCGTTTGACGACAAGTGCAGAATTGGAAATTTTTGTTTTGTCAGCTAATATGTGATATTCTTGATATGGATCAAAACGAACTGACAAAATTATTCAAATTAGTTGATATTCATCGATTGATATTCAGAATGGCTTCTTTCAAAAATTACTTACGGCACGGAAGCGTCAGCGCGCGACCATGACTAGGACTTGTCAGGCTTTTCTTCTCATTAAGCTTAGATCGATCGATTGCAAAAAAAAAAAAAAAACCTCGAAGTAAATTCGTTTAAATTCACACATCGATTCACTGTACGAAAACAAAATGAATGCCAAATGTACTTCCCCCACGAATATAAAACCGTATTTAACAGCAACAAAAGAAAAGAAGGAAAAAAAAACACCTCAGCACACGTCAGTTATAACCTCAATTCTAAAAAATGGATGAGCTCATTCAGTTAGTCGGCTACACCACCAGACTTGCCCAACAAACACAGCACTCATGCAATTGTGGTGGATGGCGAAGAACGAAGAAGCCGAAGAAGGGATCCAATAACAAGTGAAAAATGAAAACGAGTCTGAAATGAACGTGTATTACTAATGTCACGTTAGTCATGTCCATTGGGAAAGGAGCGCTGCACTACCCCACCCCCCTCCTTTTACAGACCTGACCAGAGGCAATAGTTATTTCGTTCAATTAGTTTGTTATGCTGCATATGGATGTTTCTGTGTGCGCTTCTGAGGTAATATGAGGTTGGGGTGAGAAGATTAGGAACACCGTGCGCCATGGAAGCGCACTCAACCTCCCTCCGTCGAGAATATGGGACAGGGCCAGGTTTCACTTGAATTAAATCAGTTGGCATCGATGAGGGCACCAGTTTACAGCGGCGCTGGCTATCGACTGCTTCATACTGTGGGGATTCATTCGTATGCATATTCGTACATATAGAAATATGCACATTTTTGTTATGACTTTCTGTCAGCGGTTGCTTTGTTGAACGTGTAGTACACGTACGTATGGCTGCGGTTGGTGGGCTCTGGTGATCGCTGAGTTTCACCACTCCCACTTTCGTGAAACTCAAGCAGAGGCATTGACCCCTCCAAAATTTGATGTGGCCTTTGGTCTATAAAAAGAGTACAGCATCTGATCCTTGATCCCATTAGCTTTAATAACGTCCACAATTTGTGTCGAGATTAGATTAGATTCAATTTTGTGTAAAATTTTACTAAGCTTTGTTCGGGGTACATATTGCAAACCAAAATTATGCGCAGTGAAACCTGTCAAGTTGTTAAACTGTCACGAAGCACCGTTGCATTCCATACAAACAAAATATGCTTAAGTTGCCTCAAGTGTGCCTTGATGGTCAACATTTTTATCTCATTCCATGCACACACCCACGCAAGTAAATATGCAACGATTTTATTTGTTGTGCTCTCAACAAAAGCATTAATTACTGGAATAGGTAGGTCGGTCGGTAGATGTGGTGGTCCATATCAAGCCCGGGGCATTTAAGAAAGGCATCACTTCCTTAATATCCTTCGCAGAGATCTCGTCAAGTGTGTTGAAGAAGAGTATATCAAGCCGACGCTGTCTGGCTTTAGCTAGTTAAGGTCTTCCTGCAACTACTACAGTGTGGTGCTTGGTATAACTCGTTTGATTTTGATGGTATAATCTCCTATTGGTCAATGTTGTAGTAGTGGTGGGGGCAACATCCCCCAATTTATTAAGCTTAATACAAGCGAATAACTTAAACAATCTAAACTTAAAAACTAAAACTTAACCTAGATGGTAGAGCAAGAAAGGGAGGACTAGCGCAGGAAAGAATGGGACTGGAGGTGGTTTCGAAGTGAGGTTTCGCTAAGATGGAAATCGAAAGAGTATTCCATAGTCTTAGCCAGAGTTAACATTCATGATACCGGTGAGTTTAAGCAGTAATTAGTCCGATGTGGTCTAATGCGAAAGAAGGCTGCAGATCTTAAATTAAAGGAGTTGAAGAGACACAAATTCAAGAAGTTTGGGGCAGTCTGTATTTCCGGTAATCAGTTGGTGGAGGAAGAGCAGATCGGCAGTTTTGCGACGGTTTTCGAGGGACCAAAGGCGAATTAGTTTAAGGCGATCAGAGTAAGGAGGTAAGTTGGTTCTGTCAGTCCAGGCAAGATCACGTAGAGTGAAACGTAGAAACCTACGCTGGGCAGCTTCGATACGACGAATGTGGACCGCGTAATGAGGTGACCATACTTGGCTGGCATATTCGAGAATGGGTCTGACGAAGGCGATGTATAGAGATTTTGTGACTAAGGGATTCGAAAATTCTTTTGACCAGCGTTTGATAAAGCCAAGCGTAGATTTTGCTCTACTTATAATATTATCAATATGAGAACGAAAGTTCAGCTCACGATCACAGATTACGCCTAAGTCGCGTAAAGATGATACTGAAGGGACTAGTTCATTGCTGAGGAAATAGTTTCTATGTGGATGCGGTGGTCGTTTACGGGAGTATGTAATGGATTGACATTTACTGATGTTTAGTTGGAGATCGTTTTTTTTTTTTTTACACCAAATAGAAAAACTATTTAGGTCATCTTGAAGAGAGTAGGAGTCAGAGGGGGAGGAGATGAAGGAATAGATTTTCATGTCATCGGCGTAAACAAAGACATGAGAATTCATATTAATACGGTCAACATCGTTGATGGTCAGTACGAATATTAGTGGACCGAGGTGACTACCTTGTGGTACGCCAGAAGTGGCTTTGATGGGCTTGGAGACAGACGATCTGAAGGCAACTGCGTATTCTCTGCTTTCCAAATAGGATTTGATCCATTTGATGAAGTGAGGTTGAAAACCTACTGGGTGCGAAATTTTATCGAATGCTTTACTAAAGTCGGTGGCTAATACATCGACTTCTTTGCCGTCTTCAAATGTGCATAATGGCTTAGACACAAATTCAGTAAGGTTCGTAGTCGTCGATCTGCATTTCACGAAACCGTGTTGGGAAGTTGAAAATAATGCTTTGCAGTGAAAAAACATAGAATCGTACACAATGCTTTCGAATAGTTTAGGTACGCAAGATAACTTAGCGATGAGACGATAGTTTTTGGACCTTTCTTATGTATAGGGACAATAAAAGAGTTCTTCCAAAGCTGAGAGAAACATCCTTGTGAGGGGGACATATTGAAAAGAGTTGCTAGGGGTTTAGCCAGGTGTCCAGCGCATTTCTTAAGAACAATTGCAAGCAAACCATCGGGACCTGGGTTATAGTCGTCCTTAAGTGTGTTGATCTTTTCTTCTTACGTGAATAGAAGCTGATGATGTTTGGGCGGAATTGGTCAGATATGAGAAGTAATCTTGATCGAGCTCAGCGGAACAACCATTGTACGATTGACTGAAGAAATCGGCGAATAAGTTTGCGATGGTTTGGGGATCAGACGAGGCAGTGTTGCCAAATTTGAGATTAGGAGGATAACTATCACATTTTCGCGTGGCATTAATAAATCGGTAAAAATTCTTAGGACCCGTTATGAAATTAGATTGCATTCGGTCGATATATTTCAGATAGAGAGATTCAGAAAGCTTAACAAATTTTAGGTGAGTAAGCTGGTAAATGGAGTGGTCGAAGCCAGAGCTAGATTTGAGTTAAGCTTTCCAGAGTTTGTTTCTTTTGTTACGAAGTGATCGTAATTGTTTATTATACCAAGGAGGGGATGTGAGACAATTTGCATGGTATTTGAGAGGTACAGCTTTAACGAAGCAACCGGAGATGATAGAGTAGAAGGACGAAAGATGGTTTCAATATTAATGTAAGCGGCTAAGCAAAAAATTGAGCTTGACGAAATCAGTTTTACGAAAGTTAAGGCTACAAGAGGATGGCGAATGATTTTTTCGAATCAAATTACTGTAGCAAAAGGAAACAAAGAGGGGAGGATGGTATCAGTCTAAAGTAGACAGAAGGTGATCGCTTTCAATGACAATGCAGTTAATAATGTCAGATGAAAATATAAGATCGAGTTGTCTACCAAGGCAGTTGGTAATACTATTTATTTGATATAGGCCGGTGTTAGAGAGACAGTCTAGAAAGAGAAATTCCTTCTCAGCAGTTGCATTAGGAGAGACAAAATGTTTCTCATCATCAGATTGAACCCATTGTAGACGGGGAATGTTAAAATCACCCATGACTATGACATCGTCATTAGAATCAATTTCGTTAAACACGGAGTCGATGACATCAATGGCGAGCTGTTAAATTGCCCCCACATCCTAAAACGGGGCGACATAGACCCCCGTCCTTCTTGGCGCCAAAGTTATGTTACTCGTCTGGCGGAGTCGACCGTGGAGCGCCTGCAGTACCTATGCATGCTGTTCTTTGAACCTTCTGGCATGTTGTGATAGTACCATACGTTGGAAGCTTACATATAGTCTACACTACATCTTTGAGAAGAGTGCAGCGTTGCATATAACGACGGTGTGTTAGCTTATTGCATAATGCTTCCGGTCCCGATTCCGAGCGTCGACGTTTTATTGGTCATTGATGATCTGACCATAGATACGCTGTCCTTATGTTATCTCCCAGATAACATACTTTATGGCGTAACTGCCTAGAGTTGCTAAGAAGCTAGGCCCTGGCCCTTTACGGGCTGTAGCGTATATTTACTGCCAAGCGTGCCATTCTGGGCACGAACTCTTTTAACACTTGCATTACTTTCTAGACACAAAAATTAATACGGAAATATTTACCGATAATACCGATTTTCCAGAAATATTCATGTGTGAAAATCGCAAATCTACAAAAAAAAAATGCGTATCGTCGTCCGGCGCAAACTCAACTGCATTCCAAGCTTTCAAATGCAATTGAATTCAAGCGGCACCCGCTACATACAGTTTAGCTTGTATATCAGAACGTAATAAAACTATTCGCACGCAGTTTGGAATATTTTTGTTGAACAAACTTTTTGTTCAAAGAGTGCGTGCCCAAAATAAACCAGTGGGCACCGCAGTGTTAATAATCTACTTAAAACGAAAAATGTAAGAATAGCCCAAGAAGTATAGGCACAGCGAATCATAAACACAAAATGGAACAAAATTGACGACATTCCCATTCAATTCGTCTATTTTGTCGTCTCATCAGACGTTTGATGAGCAATTGGATATTCAATCATTGTTACTGACCAGCACTGTACAAAAATAAGTGCGATGCTAATGATGTCATCCGTACGACAAGGCAACTGTAGTTCTCTATCATATTTCACTCCAAGATGACGCAAAAAATTGCGCTGAGTAGTTTATGTAAGGAAACGCTTACAGAAATGAAATTTACGTCGAGACAATTTTGTTGACACTAGGTTCAAAAGCTGTTCATATCCGACTGAAGTACGCTGAATCAGGCAGAAGAAAAATTTTCTTGAAGGGGTTCATATCGCCGGCGTAGACAGATGGTTATAACGTCATCGTGGGAATTTTCATGTCAACAGAAATTTAAAGGCGGAAACAAATTAACATTTTTTGTTTTCTTTCTTACATAAAGGGTGTTTTTTTTAGGTATAGAACTTTAAGTTGTCAACACTATTTTGACTGGCGGCCATTTTGTCAGCTTTCAAGTGATTTTTTTTTAGTTTGGTTTGGCATTTCAACATGAATAGACTGAACAACGCTTCCAAATTGTGCAAAATTTGGTTGAGTGCATACGTCAATAAACAAAACCGCCATATTTGGAGTGATGATAATCCTCTAGTGTATGTTGAGACACCGTTAAATCCACAAAAACTGACAGTTTGGTGTGCTTTATGAGTTGGTGGTATAATTGGTCCGTACTTCTTTAAAACCGATGCTGGCGAGAACGGTACACGAATTATAATGCCAGAAGATCTTTCGAATAAAGTCAATTTCTTGTCAATTTATAAAAAAAATCATCTTTTACTTTATTCCATTTCAAAGTTCTGTACCACTAAAAGCAGCACCCTTTAAAAAATTGAAATGTGATGAAACCTTAAAAAAAATACGGACCCTGAATGAGGTCATAAAATAAAAGGACGGCTGTTTTAAGAAGCTTTTCCTTACAGCAAGTTTTGGAGGCAGCTTTAATGCACAAGTTTACACAGTCATTTCCATTTTCTCACAGTCTGGTCGATTAGTACTCCATTGTACCGAATTACTGCCAACTGTTCCTAGCAAAGGTGCTCTGCAGTGCTGTCGTCTTCTCTACAGGCGTCGTTTAAGCCAAGCCACTTAGGTGTTTAGCGACGGTGTAGTAGCCGATAAGTCGTCTGCAGTCTTTTCTGTCAAGAGATTACAAGAATGCCGCGAATTTCTTACAGAAGTACATTTAGAGAGCATGCGCTTGGTCTTTATACATCGTGGATAATCATGCCACCTCCGGTTGTGCTCTCGATAGGTGCAACCATCGATTGAAGCCCTAACCAATGCCATGCAGGCACAGCTCTAGCGCATGTTCAGGCCCTGAGAATACCTTCTCTGATCCTTGTCTAGCAAGTTCATCGGCGATCTCATTTCCCGTGACTACCGATCAAGTTCAGAGAAGACTTGCCTAGAAGTGGTTAAAAGGTTGAGCAAGGCCATTCGTGGCCATTCGGATCGGATAGAGGTGTGTAGTCTGATGCTGTGATCATCCACGAAGGCACCAGCATCAGATCCACCATTGGTCTTGGCCGTCCGTGAAGATTCGACTACATTTCTTTCCTGGCTCAAATTCTGGCCAGAGCCAATCCTGAAGGCAGGGAAAGTTGACTGGCAGCTGGAGTACTGGTGTCCGTGCGTCAGACTCCATAAGGCTGGGGGTCAAAAGAAATGTTGTGCGCATGGTCATCGAGGCTAAAGTACGAGATGTACCACAGGCCACAGATGACCACGAGATTGCACCGGTGCCTATCAGGGTGGTAGATGTGGATATTGAGATTCAGGAGAAACAAAAGTTGAACTCATTTGGTTGGGAAATTATGCAGCAGCCACCATGCACCAAAACAATTTGAACGGAATGCAATTCAATTCCGCCGAACTAATTGAGCAAGCCCAATAATTCCACGAAACAGGACAGCTTTACTTTCGTCGCTGGACTTCACATAATTTTTACCACTTGCTTTACGTCATTTGAGTGAATATCTCAAGGGTTGTTTTAATTTAAATTTAAAAGAACCTAGTGCACTTAAAAACCCTTTCTATGAGCTACGCTTTCATAGCGAATTTCGTCGACATTTTCGAACCCTACCCTTAGCGCCGAAAGCGAATGCATGCATCCGTTTCTAGAAGCAATTGCATGTTTATTCGCAGAACATTAATTTTCTCCTCTTCTCTGTTTATTTTTTCTTTCATTGCAATTTCGCACAAAAATTTCAAACTCCCAGCAACAGCAAATGTTAACAAAACTCTAACCAGCCCATCCGTCCGCTCCCATTTAAGCTGATTAATTTCTTCTCGCATTATTTTAGACCGCCACTCATTTGCAGCAAAGCCCCTTTCATTTCAACTCGGTACCGTCTCTAGCAGAACTTGCTTCCAACGCAAGAAACACTGTGACGAGTGAAAAGTTTTTTTTGGCAACCGAAGCATTTGTGTGAAAACTTTACACAAAAAAATCCAACCCGACTGACGCTCCATTGCCAGCGCTGCCTAAGTGAATTTCCCCGAAGCCTCGGGCCAACTGCAAAAGCATTATCCGCAGCGTCGTTTTGTGGGAAATTCTTTAAGACTTCAAAAACGGATAAGCGGAGCGCAGAGATGTATTTTCATAATTATTTGCGATTCTAATCCAAACAAGTTCTCGGGTTCCCCAATTTAGAACTTACGTCATTGTGTACCCAGTACCCACCTCCTCTCTGTAGTGTGTGTTCTGTTTTGTTATTGCGAAGATGACTCGGGCACGAGTTGATTCCATTCCAAAGGAGAAAAGGGGTCACTATCACTGCTTAGGCGTGTGTGTGTGTGCGTGTGACGCCGAAGCTACACACTCGGGCGCAATTATGTCCAAAGCGTGTGTGCTTCGATTAACGAAAAAAAAAATAAAAACAAAACAAAAACAGTTAACGGCGACTGTTGGGAAATTGGACAAAAACAGAGAGAAACAAAAAATATGCCGACACAAGCAGATTGATGGTCAGGCGGAAAGCAATTTGATTTCACGAATAATTCGCATCCGTTTGAATGGCCAGAGGTCGAATTGTTTCCTGGACTGTTGCAGAAGCAGTGCTTAAATCTCGGCAGATTTCGATTGAAAAGAAAAAGTGATCGCTCCGCGGAAAGATGTGTATTCATGGGAAGTATGCCAATGAATTTGTACACGCGGATTAGTTGAATGACTCATAGAAGCAGCACACACTTGTCACGCTGGCACATGGGTGCTGGCGCTGCTTCGGCTTCGTCAAGATTGATGAATGAGTTGTGTCACTCGGCCATGGGTTGGAAATATGGTAATTTAGCTAAGCGACTCTCCGCCAGTTGTTTGTTTCTTCTATGTTCGCTGAATTAAAGTGGATAAGAAGAAGCATATGTATAATGCCTGCGTCACGACACGTTCGTATCACTTTTAGAAAGAAGAAAAAAAAAACACCGGGGAACAAGAAGATTGCATAATCTACACAAATGAAGACTGCTGGGGACTTTCTCGAGATTATTTTGGTGCAGTTGCTCCCTAGCCTCCTGATTAATACTGGATAGACTGGGTAGAATTCAGACGGAAGCGGAACTTGATGCAGAGTGCCCAGGAAACCAACAACTGCGTGTGCAAAAAAAGCTTTAGGACGCAAATGGAAAATAAAATCCCAATTTATGCAGTGGCTGTAGGGCATATGCTAACATATGGCATATTCGCTTGGTGGCCAGCGCTAGACGGAAGCAGTGCCATTTGCCCGATCCACCAGAAGGGATTGATCTGACTGAGCCAGCAATTCGCCGGATTAGACACATTAGCATCGCATTTTCTATGTAACGTCTATAGGCGTCTTAAAGTCCGGAATGCACCCCGATCTTCGAACTGCGACAAATTCTGGAAAGGGCCCAACACGTGTAGCCCGGCACTCTCACCACCTATTCGATTTGCATATGACAACGTGCATAGAAGCGGGCTATATTTCTCATATGTGCTGGATGACGATGAGAAATTCTGACTGCCGCTACCGAACTCACCGTGACCTTCAATGTCAAAAAATGATTTGAACATCCAACTGTTGGCATCACAGATAAAGTAGTAAAGAGATAGTAAACTTCTACCTCTCTTGCCCCTTGATTTCATCTGACACCGTTTTTTTATAAAATGCTTCCAGACAGTGTTTGTGAATACGATTGATCACAGAGCAACTGCAGGCTGCTCTAAAGCTTTAAGAAGTGTGAGTGAAAATAAAGTAGTATGCGTGACTTTAGAGCAAATCGAGATATACGATAGCCAGCTGTCAATGAGGCGTTTTCTTGCGGAACAGAGAGGCGGAAGCAGCTAAAGTGGGTCTAGTGGTAAATGAGGGGAAAACGAAATAAATGCTGTTCACAAGAAAGGACATACAACATCGACGTCTTGGAGGCAGGCGTCAATCACAGGCAGATATACTTTCTAGGTGGTTAAGACCTTCGTCTACTCTACAGTACAAACAACATCAATCGCAGAATAACTCTTGCCAACCACTGTGCCATCTCTTGAAGGAGCAAGCTGACTTTATAAAGGGTGATTTTTTAGCTATTATCTTTTTGGCAACACTGGTTTAAACAGCTGACGCACGTTTCGTGTTTTGTTTCACTGTCAAACATCTTCAGTTTGGTCCATAATTTAACCATGAATCGTCTTACAAACGAACAACGCTTGTAAATTATTGAATTTTATTATCAAAATGCGTGCTCTGTTAAGAAAGTTCAGATCCACTTTTTTACCGAAAAATTGTGTTCAGCGACGAAGCTCATTTTTGGCTCAATGGGTACGTAAATAAGCAGAATTGTCGATTTTGGAGTGAATATCAGCCAGAAGCATTTCAAGAGCTACCAATGCATCCAGAAAAAGTCACAGTTTGGTGCGGTTTATGGGATGGTGGTATCATTGGACCGTACTTCTTCAAAGATGATGCGAATCGTAACGTAACTGTGAATGGTGAGCGCTACCGTGAGATGATATCCAACTTTTTTTTTGCCCAAAATGCGAGAGCTTGACTTGCACGAAATGTGGTTTCAATAAGACGGTGCCACATGCCACACAGCACGCGCAACTATGGACTCATTGAGGGGCTAGTTCGGTGAACATTTTATTTCACGTTCGGGACCGGTCAATTGGCCGCCTAGATCGTGCGATTTAACGCCTTTAGACTATTTTTTGTGAGGCTATGTTAAAGCTCATGTCTATACAGAGAAGCCCGCTTTAATTGACGCATTGGAAGACAACATTGAAGCATTTATTCGTGAGATACCGGCCGAAATGTGGGAAAGAGTATGCCAAAATTGGACTAAGCGGATGGACCATTTGAGGCGCAGTCATGGTCAACATTTGCATGAAATAATCTTCAAACATTAAATTATATGGACCGTACTATCGATTCAAATAAAGATTTCACGCATTTTCCTGAATTTTTTTTTTTTTTTTTTGAAAAACTTTCCTATAACTTTTAAAAAATTACCCTTTACATGACACTGATCATCCCAGTCCTTCTGCACGGCGCAGAGGCATGGACAATCTCAAAAGCGGACTTCTTCATCCGCTTTTGAGATTGTCCATGCCTCTCCATTCGAGAGAGAAAAGTTCTGAATGTAATCTTTGGTTTGCGCTGACGACATTTGGATGAGAGATTCAACAACGACCTGTAGGGACTGTACAGCTGCATGAGTCTAGCCAAGCGTCTACGGATTCGAGGCCTAAGTTGGCTGGGCCATATTGACCACTCTCTCTTCGACTCTTCGACTCCGATCCTGCGAGACAACGTAGAAGAGGACGCCCGCGTCTAATATGGCGCACCAAAGTAGAGAAGGACCAGCTTGGCGTGAGAAACTGGAGGCAGCTGGTCAGAAATCGCCCTAGTTAGAGACACTAGTTGGTTGAGGCCTAGACCTCTCTTCGACTGTATCGACACAACATGTTGGCATTCTTTCTTGTTAGTTTAAGTTACTTAAGTTACTCTACATAATTAATGCCGCCCTTAGACTGCACCATGTCCCTAGTCAATGGAAAGTGGCAGAAGTTATAATGGTACTAAAACCCGGGAAACCACCAACGGGTAAAAGTAAAAAGTACATATTATTTGAATATAAGCTCGTTTGTTCAGCCGCATTTCTTGATGTTTCCTTTGACAAAGTTTGGCACGAAGGCCTGAAATATAAACTCAAACGATCTCTACCGGGGAAACTTTATAGTATTCTAGCGAACTATCTCTCTGATAGAGTCTTCCGAGTAAAACATGAAAATGAATATTCTGCCTTCAAAAATATAAATTCTGGTGTACCGCAAGGGAGTGTTCTTGGCCCTCTGCTATACCGGCTGTATACGAGTGATTTATCACAAGAATAACACACTGTACTATGCATATTTGCTGACGACACCGCCATTTTGGTAACAGCCAAAACGGTAGAAGAGTCTACATCGAAATTACAACGCGCACTAGATCACAAATGGATGAATTCCTGGCAAATTTTCCCTAACGAAGGCAAATCCGTTCATATCAATTTTACTTATTAGATTAGATTTAGATTTTACTTTTCACTTCAATATATAACAATATATAACAAAATCAATTTGCATGGCATTGCCGTCTTCGCGATTGACAATAGCTCTTATAGTAATTAAACACTGCAACTTATTGAATACACTTTACAATATAAATAATCCTATTATTTGAGATAACTTAAAAGGTTTCTGTTAATATGTTTTCTCTATATCTTAATGCAGTTTTACAGTATTGAAATATCTTCTTTACATCCATTTCATTGAGAAGTGATATCATTTCAGCCTCCGATAAAAAGTCCCTTACAAAGACACTTCTCCTTATTTCTTTAAAAATAGGGCACCTCCCAAGGAAATGCAATGCAAGGTATCTTCTCTCACATTTAAGTTACACAGGCTGCAGAGCATCGGAAGATCTTCTCTGTGGGGTACGAAATTTAGCCTTAGAAGTTCTCCACGGAGTTTGAACATTGTCGCAATTTCCTGTATACTATGCGTGTTCTTAAAATAGTTTCTAGAGTCCAGGTTGTGATTTAATCTGCTGTACGTATTACGATGTAATGATCCCGCCGCTTCCCCTAAAAACTTCATTCTAACCTGCCTGTCGACTTCTTCTATTAGCTGGTATAAGGCATTTTTCCAGTTCCGATCTTCTGCATTCAGCTCTACGCCATAACTACATGCTAAATCCAACCACTCTTCGTACCATGCATCTTTCCTCCTAATTGTTTGTAGGGCCACTAGTTTTGGGAGTCGGTTGTCTGGCATTTTCATAACCCTTAATACATATATAGTTGACCTGCATTTTAAGTGCTTTTACCAAATGCGGGGATAAACCTGTTTCCAGCAAAAGCAAGTAGTTTGGTGACTTTGGGTTAGGCGGAAAATCTTTTGATAAAAAAACGTTGCAGTTTCTCTACTTCCTCGTAAGGCTTATGTCCCCATACCTGCGCCGCGTAGAGCATTACTGCTTCAGATGCAGCTTCGAATACCTTAAATTTGCTGCTGTGATTAATATTTGGATTGTTGAAGCAGTTCTTCCACGCTACATTAATTATGTTTTTTGATTTTGATGCCTTCTCATAGAGATGCTTTTTTTAACTAAGGTTACTTGATAACAGGATTCCAAGATACTTGTATTCCTTAACCACTTCAATACTCTCCCCCCATATCTGCTGGATGACGATGAGAAATTCTGGATGCCGCTACCGAACTCACCGTAACCTGACACTCTCCCCCCCATACTGACACTTTTCATTCTACCTCCTCCTTTTTTAAAAATCATTATCTTTGTTTTTTCCAAATTAACCATTAGACTCGACAGATTGCAGTATTCATGTAAACGGTTGATCATCAATTGTAAGGATTCCGGCGAGTTTGCCAACAACACAATGTCATCCGCAAACAGGAGTGCTTTAATGTGGACTCCTGCAAATTCTACGCCTCCAGGAAGATATTCCACAATATCACCTATATATAGGGCAAATAAGCTTGGGCTCAGTGGGCATCCCTGTCTTACCCCTGACCCAGTTTGGAACCATTCCAATAGCGCCTCTCCACTCCACACAGCTGCCTTGGTTTTTTGGTAGAGATTTAGCATGACACGTCCAAATTTCGTTGAAATTCCCATTCCATACATTTTGTAAAACAATGCATTCCGGTTCACTGTATCGAAGGCTGCCTTGAAATCGACGAAAAATGCGTATAGCTTCTTATTTCGATCAATATAAGTACCTGCTACGATATTCAAAACAAAAATGATCTTGACATTTTACCAGTCCAAGATGAAATCAAGAAAATCGTTTACAAACATAAGCGCCGCCTGGAAGAGTATACAAACTCTGCAGTTTATTCGATCCTTCAGGAAACTACCGTCTTGCACCGACTTTAAAGGACTAAACCCCTTGATCTCGTGCGATGGTCTACACTCGCCCATGGTTGCGGTGTTAGCAGGAACATTCATTGGAGAGTTACCTGTCAAACGTATCTAAATCAAGAAATACTAAACTACTGGATAAGTGCTTCACTTAGTTGTAGTCGAATATAACATTTAAAGGGAGGTGGTTTTAGTGAGTACGAATCTCACACATCTATGGACGTTCGCCATAGAGCCTTGTTGAAGATTTCCGCCACGGAAATATAATAATAATATGGGTGGCGCTACAGCCCGTAGAGGGCCAGGGCCTAGCTTCTCAGCAACCACTCGTGTTGTGCGTGCTGTTGTTCTATCACGAGTGGAAGGGACCTACAGTTTTATGCCGACTCCGAACGGCCAAGTTTGACAAGCTTTTTCTAGACAGTTATACTCTTTAAGCATTGTCAGTGACTCGAAAGAGGTGGGGTCGTGAAAAGTATTTCTTGTCGTACCAGGAATCGAACCTAGACAGGTAAGTCCAAGAGCGTAGGAGTCGACGCACATACCCACAACGCCACGGGCCACAACGGAAATGAATCTTCTTTATTTAGGCGAATCGAAAAAGACTATCTTCAACTACTCCGACGCTCGCCGTTGACTTAATTATCGAATGCCACTATCTTGACTTAATTTTGCTAATCGAAGATGGCTATCGTCGAATTAAATAAATTACTAATTAATAAAAGTATGCCACATAATGTCGCACCTGTGACAACAGAACCCATTAGAAACCAAGTAAAACCAACCAACTACACACTTGCAAGGTCATTGATCGACTGAACTAGTGCCATCCCTTTGTTTGTTTTCAGGGGGAACAAAAAAAAAACACAAATAACATTGCGACAACGCCCAAGTGTATGCTAACCCCAGCAAGTGATAAGCTCTAATTGACACTGACAATCTATCGCGTCTTAATCATTTTTCTTGCACAGAAATAAATCATAGG
The DNA here is from genome assembly GCA_907269125.1 of Eristalis pertinax. Taxonomy (NCBI): domain Eukaryota; kingdom Metazoa; phylum Arthropoda; class Insecta; order Diptera; family Syrphidae; genus Eristalis; species Eristalis pertinax. The sequence continues at coordinate 62,664,773 of OU026145.1, forward strand.
CAAGGTTACAGATAAACATTGTGCTTCGGTCTAAAACAAAAATCCCTGCCCACAGTCCGATAAGCGGCACACAATTGCTGTGTTGACTCACAAAGTGATGTGAATCCGTCATTGAAGGCGTTATCTGCCTCAAACTGCTTAGTTCATGCCAAAGCATTCCAGAGCAAACTTTAAGTTCAAACTGCTCCGATTGTGGGATGGCATCATTTATATAGCTGAAGGCGCTCTAATTGCTGCCAAGTCAATCTTATCAATGGCACTCAACACCCAGCTAAGCACTTGAATCAATAATAAGTGATGGAGCTCGTTTCATTTAGAGGCGATTAAGATCGTTATCAAGTTTTTAACTGTGATTTGATGATTTGTCAGATGAAATATACGACTTTGCTGTTCGAGTGCCTCTTATTCTTGGTCATGCGTCATTGATGCAATGTTCCCTACACACGGTGGTGGTGCCAATGGTGCCAATGGTGGCGGTGATTGGACATGTCACGTTATAATTGAAAAAAAAATTAACTGATAAAAAATCAGGCGTGGTTCGAGCGGAACGGAAGCAAATTATGTGTTGTAGGAATGTGTTGAACAATACAGAGCTCTGAGCATAGGGCAGAGGGGTTGGGGAACATGGGGGACGCCCCTAGGAAAAAAGAGAAAACGATGGAATCAATACGATGACGAGTGTGTGTCATATTCGTCAACTGTCACGTTAATTGCTCGTAAAGTCGCCTTAATTGAACGACACTAGACTGCGTCAAGTGGAGTGGAGTCGTTGAGAAAGTTAACTTCTTGGCTTTGTTTGTAAATACGTAATTCGGAATAGTGTCATGGTCACAATCGTGATGATGAGCACAGTGCTCGAGATGTTTTACATTTCCTCAACTGATTTTCGTGATGTTTACTTGGAACGACCAGTTTCTCCACCAAATTGAAACTGAAATTGCCCGATACGATGGGCCTATCTGGCTGGACTGGATCTTCGATCATACGATAAGAGGTGTCGTCTTAAGCAAGTAAAAACTAAGACGCTAATAAATTTGAATCAATACACGACGCTACGTGCTAAAGTAAACCAAATCATTTGGAGGAATATACCTACCCTGTAGTGGCCTTACAGCCGTGGCTCTCTTATACCAACATGTTCAGTTCATTGTGCCCTTGAGCGTAGACCTACGTTAAAAGAAATCGACTAAACTTACGTTGGTGGGTCGTTTTCGCAACAGACCAACTCCGATTTGTTTTTTTTTTGGTTATGGATTTTTCTGCCAAACAAATTGCACATCTGCCACAGGTTTTTGGTTGTGGGGGAACACAAGTCGTGGGCGCTTAATCGACGGGGGGGAGTCGCCGCGATTCTGTTGTCACTCATAATCGATGTCGATAACCCAGGTAGAGTTGATTGAAATGAAAGGGAACATGTTGCTCGAGGTGCACTTGATCTAATGAATATGTAATCTTTGGCCAATTCGACACCAAGATCATGGAGAAACTTTGTGAGCATTTGTTTGCCACTGGATTGTAGTCTAAATACGATAAAAGCATTCAACAATACAAAAATATTGATAATCTTGACAAACACTCTTCAATCCTGATAGCATTTGTCTGTACACATTCCCAACACCGTCTCTCGTTCTGTTGTTTCGTTTGCAAGGTGGGTGCCACGAACGCTCACAGCGCCTCAGAAAAAAGTGAGAATCGCATGCTGTAGAGAGATTTTGGAGATGTGTAGTGAGAACGCGGACGGTGTTATGGATCGAATTGTTACTGGTGACGAAACATGGGTCCACCACTATGACCCTGAAAGCAAACAAGAATCCATGCAGTGGCATAAAAGAGGAACAGACCCCCGAAGAAGTTCAAAGTCACTCCGTCTGCCGGGAAGCTCATGGCCACAGTTTTTTGGGACTCACAAGGGAATCTTGCTCATTGAGTACAAAAAAAAATGATGAAACCATCAACGCCACATCCTACGCTTCCACTTTGCATAATTTGCGGGAGGAAATTAAAAAGAAAATACGGAGTAAACTCGCAGCGGGTGTGTTGCTTCTTCATGACAACGCTCCTGTTCACACGGCTCGAGTTTCCAAGGCTGCTGCGCGAGATTGTGGTTTCGAAGAAATCCAACACCCACCCTATAGTCCAGACCTTGCCCCTTGTGATTATTTCCTGTTTCCGGATTTGAAAAAATGTCTTCGTGGAAAAAGATTTTCGGATGATGAGAACTCAAGTCGGCAATAAATGGTTATATTGCAGAGAAAGAGGAAATTTATTTTTTTGAGGGTTTAAAAAGCTTATCTCAAGATGTAACAAATGCATTGATGTTAGGGCAGATTATATTGAAAAACTAAAACAATTTAAATTGAATTCGCATTTTCCTTCATATCGATACCGAGAATATACTGAACGTCCCTCGTAGTTCGGTTTAGTTCAGTTATTCTTACTGAATGTATGCAGAGTAGGGTATACCTGAGTTTGTTGAACTATTGAACTAAATTAAGCAACATTGTCAACACTTGCGGGTTTGTCATCAGAGAAGAAGTCTTGCATATTAGATGTATAAGCGAACGCTTGGCGACGACAAGCCATAACATAAGCCTCATATGTGCACATGCCTCACAGAGGAGAAAGATGACGAAACAAATGACCTTGGCACGATCTTGGTAGCACAATCGGAAAACAGACGACACAGGACCCCACCCCCGGTAACGGACTTAGGCAAATGACACTGAACGAATTATGGCCTACTCTTAATATAACACGATCACACAGTCTGATCAGAATGTGCAGAGCAACTCTTGGGACCCTTGTCAGCATCATAATTGGACACTGCGTCATTGGAACTCACGCCTGTAGACTAGGTCTGCCCTACAAGGACTTCTTCAGAAGCTGCGGAGACGAAGAAGCGAAGGAAAGGCAAACTTCTTCAATATCCTGGCGCAACGAAGCAGTATTAGTGTCAGGCATCTCTATCGTTTTGGCGAAAGTCCCAGCTGGTTTCCTAGATCAGCGTGGTAGCGCGCACCACTGTGACTGCTCCATGCTGACAGTGTCACTGTTTCCAAGGTGTTGCTGCATAAATTTAACAGGCATTGTAAGCCAATTTTGTTTGACAAAATTACAAACAGTCTTCCACTGTCATTGCCACATAAAGCATTTTCATTGCGTCGGAGGATGCGCTACAGTCCATTGCACACCTGAACCTAGCAGACCACTCTTGCTGTACGTGTTATTTTTCTTTCGAACTGAGGAGCGTGCCTAAAGTTTTGTCAGCAGCGAAGTTTGAAAAGCTTTTTCCAGACAGTTATACCCTCCAAGCATTGTCATTAAATCGAAAGAGGTCGAACTGGGAAATGTGCAAGTTGTGCTTGGACACCCAGCGTATCAGTGGATGCATCTACCCACTACGGCACGGCGGTTATAACAGCTGTCAAAGTTGACAATGACCTCAAGCTGTCAAAACATTCAGTAAGGTTCGCCATTTAGTTTAATCGTGGGTTCTATAGACAACCCAAATACAAAGAACAACAAGAAACTCAAACACGGAACAGATGCAACAACAAACGCAACAACTACAGCAACTACATCGTCGCATCACACTCCTGAACAGTTGAACATGGCAAGGTCGCTTCTGTACTGAGTTACGTGTATTACAACTGTCCGGCAGCAGTTCTCTTCCGTTGTGCAAGACATTGTCCTAAAGACCGAGCCACGAAACGAAATCTTGGCGAGCTACTTCACCGAACCTCACTGATGTGGGATGGTACTTTTATAGTGCCAAGCTGCAATTGAGTTTCGGTCTGCCTCTTCATTCTACCAAAACTAAGTATATGGATAGAGCTTGAGTGACTTCTTCATAAAAATGTAAAATCCCACTTAGCCTTCATGTAGAACCAATGACAAATGCTCATACATATTTCAAAAACAAAATCGTTAACTGATTTCAGAAGTCAAAGCGAAGTGTAAAAATGGCAGAAGTCAAATCAAGATAAACAAAAATTGAATTCCCCGCCATGTGTGCTCACGTTTGCCTAACTTGAACCTAAGCTGTCGCTGCCCAATGTAAAGCATGTAGCTCGAGACATTCCCAAATATGCAAATAACATCTATTAACTTATTAAGTATTCAGTTTTATGTGTATTTTTTTTCCTTCTCATTTTGGTAAGGAAATAAAAAAAGAAACGATTTTCATTTATAATCACAAGATAAAGAGATGGGCTCCCTTCTCCTCTTGGGTTCATTTGGTGACAGGGGCAAGTGGGATGGGCATATGGTATGCGTTTGAAGGAAAATATTCGAAATCACTATCACTTATTGTATAATATTCAAGACTGTGTGACGCAGAAGCAATAAGGAAGCTCTGTGAAACAGTGTTGCTGAAAAGTTGTACTACGGCAAATTAAATTATTAATTGTTAAAACATATCAATAATAATATGGGCCTCAGGTGGATTATTTTGACTCCGCTCCTATATCAACCACGTGCTTTTCAACCATTTTTGTGCTGACTTCGAGCGGTGAAGCCTTTTCTTTCTCTTGATAGTGCATCAATAGAGGTGGAACTGTGAATTATGAAAGTTCCTAAATTCGAGTATTGCGCTTAGAGCGCCCAGCGTGCGAATAAACGCAACACCCACTATTGGATTTGAATCTACAGCCTCCTTATAAGGGCTTTCCAGTTGTGCCTTGACAGCTTTGAACTGTCACTGTGCACGCCAACCTTAAACCACTGACTAAACTGTTAATGTCAAAACGAAACTATTTCAATTATTAGGTGTAGAAAAAAGCGGTGTTCACACACAACAATTTGTATGAGGTCAAATTGGAAAAAGGCAAATGCAAGTCTGCCAACTTGTGCGTTCACATTGACGATTTGGCCCATCAAGCACGGTTGTCAAGCAAATCGTATCGACAACTTGTTGAGACCCAAGCTAGCGGATCTTCTGGCGAGTCGCTATCGATGTATGGTTAGAGGAGGTTAGAGGATCCAATGACATCTTATCTTAAACACCTTGACAATGTTTGTCACTTTCGGCGATGACGACACAAATTCCGCTGCCGGGCAGAATGTTCCACTTAATTTTGACGAGGATGAACAGGAATTCCGTCCCCCCGACTTAGACGAGGTCAAGATAGCGATATCTAGACTGAAGTCGAATAAAGCGGTCGGGGAAAGCATGCCCGATGAATGGAATCTCAGCTTCGTTTGGCCGGTCCACAAGAAAAGAGACCCATTTGACTGGGCCAGCTGTCGAGGGATCAGTCTTCTTAACATAGCGTACAAGATCCTCTCTGTCGTTTTGTGTGAACGCCTTATAAGTGCGGTTTCCACCATCAAAACCAAATCTTCACACTACTTCAGATCCTGGAAAAGACTCAAGAGATGCAGATCGACACCCACCATCTATTCGTCGATTTCGAGGCCGCATAAGACAGTGTGCATAATGACGAGCTATACAGCTCCATGTCTGTACAGCTGACATCGAGACTTTCAGCCAAAAACGCATAGCCGGCATCGTCAAATTTCAGCTTTTTCCAGGTTCATCTTCCAACTGCCACAGTGGCCATATATGACCTGCCAAACTCGTCAGGTTGTGCAGGCTGTAGATGGAGAACTCTCGCTGCTCCATCAAGGTCTGTAACGAACTCACCGAGACCTTCAATGACAACAAGGGTTTCAGACAAGGCGACATGTGATTTCGTCAACATCATACTTGAGAAGATCGTGTGAAACTCAAACGTCAACACCAGAGGCACGATCTTCTAAAAGTCTGTTCAACTGCTTGCTCACGCGGACGACATTGACATAATTGGACGAACCCATCGAGACGTCAATGAGGCGTTTGCTGGCATTGAAGTGGAAGCGGCTAAAATGAGTCCGGTAGTAAATGAGGGCAAAACAAAGTACATGCTGTCATCACGGAAGGGCGCACAACATGGACGTCTCGGACAGAGCATCATAATGGGCAACAGAAACATTGAGGTAGTCAAGGTCTTCGTCTGCCTCGGCTCTGCAGTAAACATGGACAATAACACCAGTACAGTTTCTTTCGAGCAGATCGAGCGCAGTTTCTTTGGGCTCCAGAGGCAATTGAGTAACAGAGCCATCTTTCGAAACACCAAGCTGTCTTTAGATAATATTCTGATCATCCCTGTCTTGCTCTGTGGTGCAGAGACATGGAAGCTATTGAAAGCGGATGAAGAAGCTCTTTGTTGTTTTGAGAGAAAAGTTCTACGTGTGATCTTTGGTCCTGTTTGCGTTGATGGTGTCTGGAGAAGGAGATTCAACCACGAACTGTACGGGCTGTGCAGCGGAATACATCTAGTTACTACACCAACGCTTAAGATGGCTAGGTCATGTAGAGCGGATGGACACCACAGCTCCGGCACGAAGGGTCTTCTATTCCGATCCATTGGGACAACGCGACAGAGGACGTCCTCGAGCGCACACAAGTAGAGAAGGACCTCAACCAACTTGGTGTGTGCCATTGGAAGCAACTGGCGAAGGATCGTGCTGGCTGGAGAGGCTCGTTTGGTCCAGGTCCACCCCGGACTGTAGCGCCAAACAAAGAAGAAGTGACAACACTGGTCATGCAGTGAAATCCCCTTACCCAGAGAGCTAGAATATGGGGACCCCCTGGGCAAAGGTGGCTCGGAATAGTCGAGGAGAGAGAGATAATCGATGTCTATAGGAATGGTTGGCACCCTATGTTTGTTTTGAAGGTCGTACATAAAAAATAAAACTAAATTGAGTTTAAAGACATCATTTTCAGAGCATTGATGACAGTCACGCTATCACTATGAAAGTCCAGATGTTAGAGAAAATTGTATGGTCTCAGGGATCGCTATGATCTCCACCTGAAAAAGCATTATAGTGATCCGGCAAGACTTAGTTAGACTTAGCCTACTCTATCTTTTGTCTTGAAGATACCCTTAAAGAAGTGTAGGGCATGCCTGAAGGGAGTGTGAACCTCTCACCACCCAAATCTCTCTATCCTGATGGATGGATATGGCCACATAAATGCACACCTTACATTTTAACTGCACCGTACTGTGATGCTTTTATTTTAAACTATGTTAGGCAAACGTTTATGCATGCTACTGATTCCCTCTATGCTCCAGTAAATTATGGAGAACATTTTGTACCGTTATCAGTGAGTTCATATGTCAAATCTGTTGCTTCATTCTCTGAATTGTTATTTGTGGCTGGACACCAAAATAGCACAGATCGTGGTAATTGGAATATCTCTTAAAAAAATGTATGCAGTCTTAATTTGTTTGGTTTACTGTATTTTTGCATAGCGTTTAATTTATTTTTTTATTACACTGGAAAGAGGTAAGCACTGCACTTCGGAAAAAAGGAGCTCAATATATGCTATTCATTAAGATGACAAAAATCCAGCGGAAATAGCCGACAAATTGAAATGCTCCAGAAAAATGGTTTATTTAATGGTTTTACTATTAAACTAGTAAAAGAAGATCAGAGTCACTTAAATCGAAAAGAAACCACCAAGACCAAGAAAAATCACGTTTCTGATGGATAGAATCATTATGCGGAAGAGAAAAAAGGATCCTTTTAAGTTATCTCGCGAGATAAGCAATGAAATCCGGGAGGAATTTTGCTTAAATATCTTAGAAGGAGATTTAATAAAGCTGGCCTATTTGGACGCATGGCCAGGAAGAAACCACAGCTTACCAAAACAAAAAAAAACGTGTATTATTTCCAAGAACTCATTAAAATAAGGACCTGCGATTTTGGAAAAGGGCACTATGGAGTGATGCAACAAAGGTGAATAGAATTGGCCAGACGGAAAAACATTTGTGCATCGACCAATAATTAAAGCCTTGGATTCCAAGTACACCCAAAAAACGATGAAGCATGGTGGGCGTAATGTCATGGTCTGGGGTGCATTTTCCTAGCATAGAGTTGGACCTATTGTAAGGATCCATGGCAAAATAGACAAATTTCAGTATTTAGATAAACTGAAAACTGCAATGGAGCCCTACGCTTTCGAGTCTTTGCCAGTAAAATGGATCTTCAAGCATGACAATGACCCAAAGCACTCAGCTAAGTGGTGAAAGATTGTTATTGACTGGCCAGCTCAAAGCACCAATCCCCCTTAACCCTATCAAAAATGTATGGGATGATGTAAAGCTTAAAATTTAGCAACAAAATTATAAGAACAATGACGAACTCATCATATTGGGAGGGAATAAAAGAAGCTTGGTATTCCATTCCGAAGAGTAGACGCCATAAGTTTGTAGACAGTATGGAAAGGCGATGTCTGGCTGTAATTCAAAATGCAGACTACAGTACGTACTGATAAGTACTGATAAGGTAATATGAAAATCAAAAGAGATACTGAACCATGTATTCATTATTTATTAATTATTAACAGAAAAATGTACTTGTGCTATTTACGTGTCCAGAAGAAATTTCATATTCTCTAAGTTATTTCCCTCAAACATTCGCTGAATATGTGCATATCCTTTTACTGAAGTAAATCTTATTTCTGTTTTACTTACGATTTCGAATGAATAAAACCTTTTTTACTATAGTACAAGTATAATTTGAAGTATACGAATATTTCTATTACGAGTCAATTTGTGCTATTTACAGTGGTGGAAAACTAATTAGAAACACTGTAAATACTTAACACAGTTCTTTTTTTTCCTTTGTACCAAACAGATCTTACGCACAAGAAAACTGCACCAGCACTTTACCATTATCTGACAGCTGCATTGGTACTTACTTTGTGGTCTGCATTGACCATTGAAATGTGTCCAATAGAGATAATTTCCCAGAACAAACTGGTCAAAACAATCAGTATGATCTAGGGTAATATTCTGTGGAAAATCAATTAGAAGCATTGGGATACTATTGAAACTGTTGTTTTAAATTACGGTAATTCTTTAGCTTTAGTGTATTTGTTCTGTTGAGTTATTTTACTCTCATTATTTGGCAACTACCATCGAACATAATTGGCCAAAATAAGAGTTGTAGACCAGAATTAAGAAGGCTTATAATCCAGAAATACTTTCAGGAAAAGGCTTCTATGGATTCTGTCGCTAAAGTTGAGAGTTGACAGCTGATATGTTCTAAAAAGATGGTGTATCTATACGAACACAGGAAGCATGGAGTACTCGAAATGAATGAAACGTGCAAGAAAGACAACTGTCAGAGAGGAGAGACTTATTTTTAGGCTGAGTAAGGCGAATCCTTTTTTCATCAGTAAGGCTATACACTCAGCCATTTCGAGTCAATTGACTTCTCAAGTTACACTATGAACCATCAGGAACTGGTTACTAGAAGTTAGTTTGTGGGGGTGCACAGCACGTCGTATAAAGCGTATAAAACGTCGAATGGAATTCGCAAAGGAGCATCTAAGCAAAGCCTTCTCATTTTACTCTGGAGCGACGAATCCAAGTTCAGAATATTCGGATCTGATGGCAAACGGTAAGTAAGGCGACCTGTGAACAAAGAACTCGATCCTAAGTACACCATCAACACGATAAAACATGGCGGTGGAAATATCATGGTGTGGGCAGCGTTTGCCTGGTGTGTTGGGCCTATTGTGCACATTAATGGACGGCTGGGTAAACATGTGTACAAAAGCATTCTAGTGAGCATTCTAATGAAGAATTTGCCACTATCGTTAAATCTCCAACACAACAACGACACTAAACACAATTCGCGGTTGGTGAAAAATTGGTTTCAGGATGAAAAAGTAAAGGTTCTCAGCTAGCCAACTCAAAGTCCCGATCTGATGTTGAAAGGAGTTTATGATCAAAATCCTTCAAAAATTCCAAAGAATTATTTAAGAACATCCAACAAGCTTAAAGAAATATTCCAATAAAACGATGTCACACCTTGATAGCCAGTTTGCAAAAACGCTGCGCAGCTGTTAACAAAGAAAGTACAAATGCAGCTGTCAGATAATGGTAAAGTGCTGGTGCATTTTTCTTGTGCGTAAGATCTGTTTGGTACAAATGAAAAAAAAAAACTGTTCAGTATTTACAGTGTATCTAATTAGTTTTCCGCCACTGTATACATGGCAATTGCTGTAGTTCCTCTGACAAATTAATTTCCTCGTACCAAAATTTACTAACCGAGTCCAAGCTGTGTTTTCTAATTCAAAACTGTTACCTTTTTTGTGATGCACACAATGGTGTACCTTATGGTTTTTGCCCCATTGTACATTTCATATCTGGGCAGACGACGTCCTATGTTTTCTCCTTAGTATGATCGAAGAGACCTAAACAGCCATGGTGTGTCCGCACCCTCTATGTACCCCATATACCGCCTTTTGGCCAATGAAAGCCTGGTACCTGACGCTAATCTTCTTCTCAGCGCAAATCAAACAAAACAAATAATCAAACGCAGACGAAAGAAAAAAAGTCAGTCATGTATACCTCCAGGTTGATGTTGCCAATTGGTTTCGCTGCATAATATTTAAGATGCCATACGACTCCGAACAGATGTCCTTTATCGTCCACATTCAGTTTTCCACATATCCCATAAAAAAAATGGAGGAAAACCACCCCAAGATAAATGTCACTCAGATGACGCCATAAAGTCGTGCAAAAAAATTTAAAAAAAAACACACATTCACATTTCCCCCTTTTTTGTTCATAAAGAAATATGATGTTTGTGTTAAATAGACACCCGAATACCCGTTCCACTTCAATGAATTGGATCTCCATTTAGGTAAGGCATTCACCTGTGAATAACTCGTTATGAAGCATCAGAGATTACACAGCTCCAAGGCAAACGGGTCATGCAATTGGAGTAGATGTCAATGTTCCCAAACACCAAGCCCACACACGGAAAGGACCATGACCACACCCAGCTCCGTGTAGACACATTAAATTGTACACGTACAAACATGCAGACATAGCCGCCGCCTCTGACTAAGTCAACATCTAAATTAGTTTCATTTAAGAATCTCCCGCCATTGAAGAGTATCGATTTCACTACTAGGAAAAGTGAGTTTTCCCTTAAGAGCAAATACATCTCGCCAGAGTTAGCTACAAGACAGGGCAGCCCCACTCCCCTCCCTCCGTCCATCGATGACAAAAAACACGAGGAAAGCTTTAGCAGGTCTAAAAATGGATTTCAACTAATAAATTTGATTACACAGCCTTGGCGTGCTTTTCCACTCAATTAATCAAAACATTTTGCTGATCAATTTGCAAAAAGGTCTCCAAGAAGTATGCTCTGCACGTAGACAAGAGTGGTTGCTGCCACCGAGATGATGACGTCAGACGCGAGACAGATTGACTGACTGGGGGTGGTGGAAGGTTCACCAACGACAAATAGTACACCACCCCAATTGCCTTTCGGGGCGGATTGAAATGAAATTGCGTCATCCCTGCAGTATACCCGACTCCCAGTGATGGGATGGATATGGATGGATATAGATGTATGTATTTACAAAAGAAATCCGCAAAAAAAAAGTAGGAAATTGTATTTCCCCACTCCGCATCACTTCTAGAATGTGTTGCACATTCCGATGAGATTAACAATTAATAACTCAAGCAATATCTTGCAAAACAAATCCAGAAACACAGCAAGCCAGTATACAACCCCCAGAGCAACATAAATCAATTGAACAGAAGGAACAGAACAGAACAAGAAAAAAAACGTCGGCGACTGAGAGGAAAAAAGACAACAAAGACTACATACACCACACAACAATCGATTATAGACAAGACAAGACAACACAAAAAAAAAACAGTTAGATGCACACAGTCCCGCTCATAAAACACACTCAACCCTCCGTCTCATCATCTGCAGTATCTTTCTTTCTTCAGTCCCATCAGGGCATATTGGCAACGACCGACGATCAGATGAGCATCGTAATACAGGGCTTCGTCATCACTCGTCGTATTGCCGGCCACTTGAGAAGTGCTCACTCCTCACGCGCTGCTCACACATCAACGACAACGCTTCAGACTCTTTCGGGGGTTTGGAATTGGATAAGCACAGTCGCCCGTCATCTCTGTCGATGGCTACACAACAAACAAGCGAAGAATGCCCGAGTGAGTGTGCGGATGAAGAAGTGGTAGATACAATGGAATATGATATCTGTGCCATGCTTTCTTTGCTGTTTTGTTAGGACATGTTGTCTTTCTACTAGTTTTGCGTAAGGTGTGCCGTTTTTTTTTTTTGGTCGCATGGAAACAAATTGTTGCTCATTAGACGGGGAGACCGCGACTGGCGTTGACTGTCTGTCTTCAGCTGCTCGCTGCTTAGTGTCAGCGTTTGGTTGGGGAATTGAGAAATAATTTCAGAGATGACATACTGCTTCTATTTGGAAGTAAGCTCACGCAATCAATGAAATGTTATAGAGTGTATGACTCGGAAATAGAAAAAAAAGGTGAAAAACATTCTGGTCTGGCCGTCGAATTGAGACAGTCGGAATTGGTTTAATCTTCCAAGTTAGCTTATCTATTTCGGGAACTAAATAGATGTTTGCATATACAAGTGTACATTATTTTAATTGCTCCCCGTTCATATCGAAGACAGAGCTCCAAGCGGTCTTCGAATCACTAAAGAAGAAAAAGTCAGCTGGAATTGACGGGATCTCGAACATTGTGCTAAGACATCTCCCCCTAGATGTGGTTGATATTTACACTATCTATCCTGTGTCCGGAGCATTTGGGAAACTGCGATTGCGCAACCCATATCCAAGCGAGGAAAAGATTCTTTGAATCCGTGAAACCTTCGGTTAATTAGTCTTCTTCCGAACATCAGCAAGGTATTCGAGAAGGTGATAAATAGAGCTCTGATCAACTGGACAGAGGACAAACATATTATTCGGGATAACAAATTCGGGTTCAAGGCTAGGCATGACACATCATGCCGCGTCGAAACTGGTGTCGGATATCCAATGGAACAAGAGCCAGAAACAATGTACGGGTGCCTGCCTGATTGAACTGGAGAAGGCCTTCGACATCTTATGGTTAGAAGGACTTTTTACAGGCTCAATGGGCTAGGCATAAGTAAGCCACTGCTGTAACTACTGTGTAACATGCTTACTGGTAGAAGGTTCGTCGTCAAGAATGGCAATGTGACCTCTGCAGGTATATTTAAAGAAAAAAAATGGTCTCCAACAGGGTGCCTGTTCAACATTTTCTTGCGCGATCTGATAAGTCCTCTTCCTCACGTAATTGCGTACGTTGACGACTTGATCGTGTACAGATCAGGCAAAAAGATCGAGGACATCACTACTCTCGCGCAGGATGGCTTCGACTTATTCATGAGAACTTGCGATGACTGGAAGTTGAATCTCAACTTTCAGAAGTCATAAACCATACTGTTCAGGACTCCGTTGTATAAGGTTTCGGCGGAAAAGAATTGGCGAAAGATCTCAATTGTTGGGCGACACGAGCAACCAACCACACGAGCAACCATGTGGATCAACATGAGTGCAAGCTTGAAGGAAAAGATTCGGGTGTTTAAGAGGGCTTGTCTTAGGGCTTGGTTTCTCCTTTACAGAACATCAGAGTCCCATTCCAAAAAATGTTGCTCCAACTAGGTATACCACAGAGCGAACCTGATACGAGTGGACAATTTCCTCTTGAAATTGATTCAAGGCCATACAGCCAGAGCGATGAACTCGGCCAATAACCTGATCTCTGGGGTTTTCTACCCCAATCCACAATACCACGAAAGGGTACGTGACAGTGGCTTCGTCCCCGCAGAAGCTTTTCTCCATTTAGACAAGTACGGGCTGTTACAAGACATAAATGCTGTCCTGTTCATCTTTCACATCGCCCGTTCAACTGTGAAGAGGATCTTCTCCGGTTCAGTACGGCGGTATCAAGGCGGAATGTTAGGGATGTTGCTAAGCAGTACCAAAAGCTCTGGTGGCTGGGGAGCGAGAGAGCTCCGGCGTCGAACCCTTAAGACCAAGTGTAGAGAGGGTACTACGTCTATTCCCCTTATGGATCGCAGTCGGTCACTGTCTTGCAGCAGATTACCTGGAAATTCATCAGCAGCAACCTGGATTACCTGGAAATCCATCAAAGCTATGGCTTAGGGTAGTTTTAAGGAAGTTGTATATAAGCGCACAAAAAAATAAATAAATGAATGTAACATACATTACATTGTAAATATATAGGTAAGGATATATACGCATACATATGTCTATAATTTAGTTAATTGAATTAGGATTAAGGACAGACGCAAGCTTCTGTTTGACAAACGACGTTCTCAAATCGTCTGCGTTGGGCTGAGTATGGAAATCGTAGTTTTAACTTAAAATCCAACAGCTGGACGGCGCCGTTGGTTGAGTGCCTGCCTCCGGTTTATCGGGTTCAGCATCAGCCCCATCCGTGGGTCTCAGGTCTGATAAGGAAGCAAACTTGATTTGTTCCCATCCAGTTCTCCCCGACGAACACTTTATGAGTTGATTTTCAAACTCGGGTCTTTTAAAGGTTCGGCAGGTGTTAGTTTGTTCTCCACAAAGCCGAATTTGTCTTGTCTATAGTTTCGAAGTACTTCGGTGAATCACTGTTTTCGAAAACTTATGGGCAAGACGAATACAATAATGATGACGCATCGTGACTTAAACGTTCGGTCAGTTGCCGCGATTTACAGGTCCATTACATGGAGTGTTTATCGCTTCCAGGAAGAATGAATTGTTTATTGTGTCTCCCTGTTGTGCAAAAAAAAAACACAATCGACTCACCATGCTTCGGATTCAATGAACTCTCCTTCGCATAACACAACCACTTTTCACTTTTTTTTTTAAATTGTCCGAATATAACTGTAAACGAAAGCCTTCTCAAACATTGACTTTCAAAGTTGGCACACGACTGTAGAGCTTCCCTACACTAATGAAATGAAATAAGGCGCCTGCTACGCGTGAGATTGTTTCGACCCTGGGACTAAAGGGAACTTTTGTGGTCCCATGATACTTCTATGCGTTGAAATCTTCCAGTTGCCTTTGTGGCTAAATTTTTTCTATTTGCTAGTTTCCCAACACTGAGAACACAAGAATAAAGCAGTTCCAAGAAAAAAACGAAGAAAGATAAAAGGGAATACGCAAAATTCCGAGCTAACCTCAAGCACAGAGAACTCGGTCTACCCCTAGCAAGCCCGACCTCCCGCGACTTATTTAACACGTGCGGAAGCAGCCTAATCCACAAATAAGGGGACACCTTCAACTGCACCAGTCACAGAGATATAGGTCTCCTAAAGATCGCCTACAACTTCATCTATGCCGTTTTGTGTGAGCGCCTAAAACCATTCGTACGTAATCTAATAGCGACTTATCTGTATTGTTTCCCGCCGAGGATGTCCCTCATCGATTAAATCTTCAGTACGCTGATTAAAAATCGGAAATACAGGTCGACAGTCACCGCATATTTTGCGATTTCAAGGCCACATATGACAGCGAAAATAGAGCCGACATATACAACGCCATTTCTCGTTCCCCCCAAATTCGCTCGATTGTACAGGATGAATATGGAGAATTCTAGCAGCTCCAAAAATGTCGGTATCGAGCTCACCGAGACCTTCAATGTCAAAAAAAGGATTAAGGCATGGCGTCGCGCTGTCATGTGACGTCTACAACATCATCCTGAAGAAGATCGTGCGAGACTCACGCGCCTACACTAGAGGCATGATTTTCCCGAAGTCCGTGCAACTTTTAGCATACGCCGATGACATTGACGTGATTGGCAGAATACAGCGAGCTGTCAATGAGGCGTTTGCTGGTATTGAATCGGAGGCGCTCAAATGAAGTCTGGCGGTGAATGAAGGCAAAACGAAGTATTGTACTGTCTTCAATGTCACCAGAGGCGGATATATTTTCGAGGTAGGCAAAAACTTCGTCTACCTCGGTTCCACATAAAACAGTACGAATACCTCTGGCGCAGAGATCAAACGTAGAATAATAACTCTTGCCAACTGCTGTTTTTATGGGCTCAAGAGGGTACTGAGTAGAAGAGCCCTCTCTATTGAATTACCGAACACTTCGATCATCCCTATCCTGCTCTGTGGCGTGGAAGCATGGACAATCTCAAGACGATGAAACCCCTTAGAGCTTTTTCGAGAGAAAAGTTCTGCGTTCAATCTGGAGGACAAGATTCAACCACGAACTGCACGAGTTGTACAGCGACATATAACCAGGCGTCTACTAATTCAGTGCCTAAGATAGCTAGGCCATGCAGAAAGCAAGGACAGCTCGAAGAGTCATGGAGTCCACACCAGTCGGACAACGCAATATAGGACGCTCACAAAACCGATGGCGCACACAAGTGGAAAATGCCCGCGGCTAACTTGGCGTGTGAAATTGGAGGCAACTGGCTAAAGATCGTCCCAGCTGGACAGGCTTGTTGGCTGAGTTTCAAGTCCACCCTGGACTGTAACGCCAGTGGAATAAAAATAAGAAAATCCGCCTAACACCAAGCACAACAGAAGGGCTGCTATAGGCCCAAGTTAACACTAACACGAGTGTTAAGAGAGAAACAATACAGCGTTTGTTTCTGTCGGCTTCAGAACCTAACACATAGAATCCGTTTGAAAGGGAGAAAGACAGCAAATGCGGCCCACAAGTGTGTCAACTTTTGACTTGTCAGTACTTAGACAGTGCCTTTTCCATATAAATCATTTTATTCTGATGTTGTAGTAGTGGGGTTGTATGGATTTCGGACGTAACATACGTATTCATTCGGCACATCTTTGCAATCCGGCAAATAGGATTTTTTCTAGTTTCTAAACGCAACGCATGCAACGGTTTCTATGGATTTGATCTGTCAGCAAACACAACTCAATTTATCAATTGTTTTCATTTGTGGCGGTTGAAACAAACAACTCTAGATTTCTAAGAAGTGTCAGCTGAAAGTAGCTTTCGCGCGAATTTTGTCCGACAACGGGAAAGTTGATGCCTGAAACACAGTAGTGCTGTCTTTCAACACACACATTTCGATGGCCGTGAACAGAATGTTGCGTCGTGCGTTTTGGCAAAATTTAAGAGAAAATTGAGAGGATTCTAGTGACATGATACATTTTGTATATCATGAGACGACGCACCCAATTTCCGATATGTTCGATATTTTTTAAGAGAGACATGCGTTCAACCGGGACTTTACATACAAATTGAGTAATTTTCTCCCAAATTGAGAGTCAACTGACGTTTGAGAACTGAAAACAGCTGATTAAAATTAATTTAACGACAAAATAGACTTCAAATCAGTGGGCAACTGGCGACAATTTAAAAACAATAAACAGGTGATGATTGTTTTGACATTTCGAATCTGAACGCACTGCGGTTTCTATCACAACGCCGAACGCACAACGCACTATTGTGTTTCAGCCATAAAGACGACGTAGCGTTGCGTTTCAGCCATTAACCGAGGTATTGCGTTTATCGATGGTTGCTTTTGCCGGGTTGCTTATGTCGCGTACTGTAAATTGGAACTGCATACATACACTGCACGGATTGGTGACAAATTACTTCAGTTATTCTTAATATTTAGTTGTGCTTCCTTAAAGTTTCAAAACAGCGCTGCACCTGCGGGGGGCATTGAATCAGTCAATTTCGGCATAATGAATTGGGTATTTCATACCAGATTTTGTTCACATTTTCGCATAGATCCAATCTCTTTTTGGCTTAGATGTTTCATTTAATCCATTTTTAACATGTCCCCAAAGATTGTCTATGGGATTAAGGTCTGGGTACTGTGCTGGCCATTCAAGAACCTTAACATTGTTATCAACAAAACACTTTTTTGTTACTCTTTGCCGTATGCTTAGGACTATGATCCTGTTGTAACTGCCAAATCAGGGGCAAGTTCTCATCTGCATATGGATACATCACTGTTTCTAAGATTTCGGCATATTAGAACATCTTCGATCCAGTGAATCGGACTAACACTGTAATACGAGAAGTATCCGCCACCATATTTCATGGTTTTTACAGTGATTCTGGAGTCAAATTGCATTCCAGGTGGCCTTCTCACGTATTTTATGTATCCGGTCCAAATAAATTTGTTTTTGTCTCATCAGACCACGGTATGTTTCGCCTTTTTTCAGGTAACCTCTTGCAATTTGTTTCCTCAAAATGAATACGGTCTTTGATAGAAGAGGACACTTTTTTGGATAGGAAGTCTTAAGTTTGTGGTCTATTAACCTTCCTGTGCACATAATTATTGAAGCTACCTAATTATTGAAGCATCAATGATCAACTTTAAATTCGTTTTGATCTGCCTCGATGTTTTAAACGGATTTTTTTTGATTCATCGGACTATTTGAAAGTCAGTTAGAGGTATAGCGCTTTCGACCCCGAGTTTCTGCCGAATGTTTGAAATTTAAAGTATTTCTGACCATTCCTACAGAACAAGAAGAGTTTTTGGCAATAATTGTCAGCGATTGTCCTTCGTTTCTGAGCTGATTTATTATCCTTCGTAGTTCTGGTGAGCAATGCTTCTTTCGACCCATTATCTTTTTATTAAATTTTTATTAAATTGTTAAAATTGTCAATTGTTAAATTAACTGTAATACTTAGATTGTCATTACTTACAATGGAAAATTGCAAAGAAAGACTATCACTTAAAATAGTAGCTAAAAGTGTTCTGTGCTCATTATTTTGCACACTTAAAAATTAACATTCTTACATAAATTGGTCAGAACTACTGAAATAAACAAAGTAGATGCATCTGCTTACACTTATTTCAAACGTTATAAATATCCAACAAAAATAATGCAAAATCAGTCGTCAGCTAGATCACTCATAGAGGGAGAGCGACAGAGATAAAGAATCATGTGTTGTTACTATTTTGCGCAGCAGTGCACATACAGTATCGGCGAAAACAAAAGCACCCCCTAAGCAAACTGAGTACTTTTAGAGTATTTCTATTGTATCAGGTGACAGAGAGAAGTTACGAAAATTACATTTTTTTCCTTCATTTTTTAAAGTTAATTTAACATAACATAACATAACATAACATAACATAACATAACATAACATAATTTGTTACAATAGAAAAGTTCAATAAACATAGAAAATTCACCGCGACAAATCTATGTACAAATAAAAAAATCTTCAAAAAAGTTAAAAAAAAAAAAAAATAGAATACAAAATCGTCAATATTTCGTTCCAAACTATCCCTCTTTTTGGCATGGACATAATTAGGTTGTCTATTATGTTTATAGGCAAACCTTTCCATACACCTTCCACTGCCTCGAAAAGCCGATCCAAATTGTTGTATTGGTTTCGGTTTATTCGCCTGTCCACTATCTCCCACAAGTTCTCTCTGGGGTTTAAGTCTGGAGTCTGCGTAGGCCTATATTAGAACCTCGATTTTGTTGGTATCAATCTGGGTTTTAACTACCTTGTTTGTGTGGTTTTGATCATTGTCCTGTCGAAACCTACTCATCAATGGCATATCCTCTTTAGCATACCCGATTTTAGTATCTGTAAATACTTAAACCGATCCATAATACCATTAATTCTAGAGAGTGACCCAATTTCCCAAACAGAAAAGCAGCCACGGACGAGTTCGGTTCCTTCACCAAATTTGACGGTTGGGACGCAGTATCTCGGATCCATTTTTTTACCTGCTGGTCTCCTTATTCGGGTGATGCCAATTGAATTTTTTTTTTGTAATATTTGCATTCATCAGAAGAAGTGACAGTTTTCCATTTAGAACTGTCCAGTTCGTGTGTTTATGTGCAAACTGAATGGACCCTGATGGATGGATGGATCCAAATACTGGTCTGTGATTGCTTCTCTGGGTGGGAAATAGGTCCACTCTTCAGAATTAAAGATCGGTTTAAGTATTTACAGATACTAAAATAGATTCACAGATTTCTAAGAAGCAAACGTAATTTTAAAAAAAGCATTATTGAGTGACTGCATATGCAATTCTGTCTGCACATTCAGCAGAAATAGCAGAGAAGTTCACTCAAACTAAGTTTGAATACAATCACAAGAACTTACGAGTTAGCATTTGAAACTGAACTCAATCATTGACATTAATAAATAAGAGGGATTTAAGTTTGTCCAGCATTTAAACTGTACCAGACAGAAATAATTAGCCGGACGAATCTGCCCACATTTTCAAAATGTGTTGCAAGTTGCAGCAACGAACCAACCCCCCCTTCAGGAAGTTATCATTCATTTGAACTCTATTGAATCTAATGCCTTTCAGACTAAATGCATCCACCTCCACATCTCAGTGCAGTTGCCGTCATAATATGCAGATTTTGTTGCCACAAACTGACACTCCTCACGATTCTCCTACGCACAATTTTGATAAGCTGTCACAGCACTTACGTAAGGCTGTTTTGTTTAATGACTGACAGTCAATTTCTCAGCAGCGATCAGTCCTGCAGTCCTTTTTCACCGCTGCTTAGCCTTATGTAAGTGCTCACTGGTCAAGAGAGAAAATTTCCATGATCACAGAAGCAAACAGAAAAATAATTGAAATCGTTGACGAACAGACGGGAGAGGAATTGGAAACAAAGCCAAATCTATTTACAGATGAGATCTCGTTCGGTAGGCCTCTCGCTGTTCACAATACATCATTCGTGACAGCTATTAATTTAAAGTAGTAGTTTTGCGGTTCATTCACCTCGATATTAACCGAAAATATGATGATAATGTGTGCTCTTTAAGGTTAGAATCTGGTCTGAGAGGGCAGCCAATGAGCTCGAGAACTGTGAATTGGCCAAGCGACACGTGTTTAGGTTTGAACATTCAAGATGAATCAGTTTAGCACTTAGAGCAACAGTGTTGTGATCTCGAGGCTACACTACGAAAGTCGTTTTGTATATTTGAATTTAGAAATTCATACATTTGCATTTGACTGGGCACAGTAGGCAAGGAAATGTGATAAGTCGGTAAATAAGGTAACTTGAAGGTAGGAGCACAAAAGAGGATGTCTTTTTGGAGAGCGATTGAAATCTTGACAGAAGCTAATATGATCCACAAAAGAAAAGTAAACAAAGAAAGAATGAGGCATAACAACACGTACAGTGTCTGACTTCAGCAAAGGTTAGGTTACTGCTCACTCCTAAACTTGGCATCAGTTGGTGCTTATGACAAAGCGGTTTAGCTGGCTAATGCTGACGCTGAGATTTGTAAAATCGTAGGCCCCTATATGTGAGTACCTACGACTTGCCAGACCGCTTCATGAGCAGAGGAGATGATTTGTGGTCTCTACCTCCTCTTTATCCATACAGCTTCTGCAACTTGAGGGCGTGTATGCTAATTGCAGTGTCCGGTTATGACGCCGATGTTGTTATAAATGTATGCATTTTAAATATATGATAGACTGTAGTGATCGGCTTAGAAGGTGGATCTCCTGCTGGTGTTAGAAGAGAACCTTGTGATTTCATCGGCTTTACATTTTTTTTCCATCACAGAGTACAGAAAACACTACGTTCTCTAATTGTTAACTCTCAGTATCGCTTTACACAGCAGATTTTGCTGCGCGACTAAGGATCATCTACCGATTTTGCATCTCACAGATTACATCAAATAAAGAGTATCAATTATAGCATAGTGCATGGATCAATTTTTTAAACTCCAATCGAGACAAGCTAAAATCAAATTCGTTGCAAAGTTCATTAAAAGTGTTTATACACCTTGTAATAGGTTCATTACAACCATAGTTGGTTCTATGCCTCTTATCGTATAGTCAATTTCTCATCCGAAGAGATCTTTGGGGAGCATATATATTCATGAGAAAAAGTAAATCTGGTGAATTTACACGGCAATTAATAATATCGCGGATGAACATGGCTGACGCTGCCTTACGACTGAAACTTAAGGTTTGCAAGCCTATTATTTTACATCTATCGTCATATTTAGAGAGCTCTTCGAAGGAATACAATTTACGGACAGCATATCTCGTGAAATTTTTGTGTACTCTTTCGTATCTGAGTTCTTGTGTATCATATGGGGAATCCCAAATGATGGAAGAATATTCTAAATACGGTCTGACTAACAAACAATAGATGGACTTAAGACTGGTTATATCCAGAAAATCTCTACTATTTCTTTTCAGAAAACCTAACATAGCATTAGACTTCGCAATTGTATAAGCATAATGTGATGCAAAATTTAAGTTAGTATCAAAAATTACACCCAGATCTTTAACCTCTTCTAGGCGACTAAGCCTATGATCATTTATGAAATAATCATAGACAATCGGGGATGTAATTCGATATGCCGTAAAGATATTACATATTTGAATATTCAGCTCTAGTCCATTGTGCTTGCACCATTCCACTAGTGCATAGATATCCAATTGGAAATTATTACAATCAGTTAAACTATTTACAGATAAATACAATTTAAAGTCGTCTGCGAATGTTAGAATTTTACAATATTTGAAAATTTCGTTTATAAACAATAGAAAGAGTAATGGCCCCATATGGCTACTTTGTGGAACGCCCGATGTAACATTTAATACTCGAGATCTAAAACTATCGATCATTACCAATTGCTTCCTGTCCTTTAAGTAATTGGAAAGCCACTCTAACATTGACGAATGGAATCCCAAAGACTTTAGCTTGTTTAAAAGCAAAGTGTGATGTACTTTATCGAAGGGTTTCGAGAAATCGGTGTAAAGTACATCAACTTGAAATTGATTTTCTAAATTTGTGTAAATGTAATTTGAAAATAATGATAAATTAGTTGTACATGACCTGCCCTGCATAAAGCCATGCTGGTTATTAGAAATAATTTCATTTACCATGATATATAATTTTTCTTTTACAATATTTTCAAATAACTTTGGTATCGATGAAAGCTTGGATATTGTTCGATAGTTTTCTACTTTTTGCCTTAAACCGCTTTTATATATAGCCGTCAGAAAAGAATACTTCCATTCATTTAAAAATTCACCCATTTTTAGGGATTGATTAAAGATAATTCTTAGTGGACGATAAAGCGAATTCCAACTTTTTTTTAAAATACCAGCCGGGACCCCATCGGGGCCTGGGCTGTAATTTACTTTAAGATTAGTTAAGGCATTTATTACATCCTGATCCGTAAATTCCAATACACCTATATCCAGAAACTCGGGTATATTAGAGTAAAGGTTAATCGTTGTCTGGACCGGAGACCCATTATAGACAGACTCAAAAAAGTTGGCAAATAGGTAACAGGTTTCATCGAAGTTTGTTGAAGTTACGTTACCAAATTCAATTATCTTGGGCAAACCCAAGGAATTTCTTTTTGAATTAACGTAATTCCAAAATGATGCACCATTGCTCCTTACCGAAGTTTCTACAGACAAGATGTATTGTTTATATAAAAATCTATTCAAGAACTCATATATTTCCTGAATCTCAAAAACCGTTCACGATTTAAACTCGTTTTAACTCATTTGAAACATAGTTTGAATATGCTTTCCTTTTAACATTTCGTAGATTTACTAAGCTTTTGTTTGTCCATGGAATTCTAAATCGATTTCCATGCCGCATTTTAGGAACAAATGACTCTAAACCAGAATTAATTTTATTCATGAATATATCATAGTTACCTTTCAAATTGGGGGAATCCAACAAGTCATCCCAATTGAATTGATTTAGGTACACATTCAGTGCAACAAAATTGGTCTTAGCGAATTTATAAGTTAAGCCGGTATTGTTATTACTACATTTGCTCGATATATCACAGCTGAATGAGGTGTCCGGCCACTCAGGTGTATACATAAATGCTCAGCCAACAGCCAGCCTACAACCGAATGATGTTTTTGAGTTGAACATGACATTGTGCAAGGACTTACACTTGTGCTCATAAATGTGAACCACACCTAAACGTCAAGTTTTTTTCTGCATTTCATTTGACATTTCTCAATTTGAGACCAACTCAATTTGAACCATGGAGAGATACCCAATCGAGCAACGTTAAGTTAAAGTTATTCAGGCTTATTATGAAAATGGGCGTTCAAATCAAAATGCATATCGTGCACTTCGTGATTTTTTCGGTCAGCATAATCGACCACTTTGTGTCCACAATCGGTAGAATTGTGCGCAAATTTCAGCAAACTGGGTCTGTAGGATATGTGAAAGCATCAGTGCATGCTCACCCAGTTCATCCTGAGGATTATGCGCTGGAGACGTCATCGGGCTGTACTTCTTCGAAAATGAGGTCGGCCAGGCAGTTACCGTGAATGGTGTTCCCTATAGCGAGATGATAATGGACTTCTTGTGGCCAAAAATTGAGGATATGGACCTGGCTGCCGACAGGATGGTTCCACTTGCCACACAGCCAATGAAACCATGACTATTTTGCGCGACAAATTCAATGGCCGTGTTATCTCACGTGGTGGCGATGTTAATTGGCCGCCAAGACCATGTGATTTGACACCGTTGGATTTTTCTCTTTGGGGTTATTTGAAAGAAGAGGTGTATGTCGATAAGCCAGCAACAATTCAAGAGCTAAAGGAAGAGATAATTCGGCGACGGTATAAATACGGGGCACAATATATCTTAAGTTCGCGGTGCAATTTACCCCCAACAACAATAATAATAATCATAGAAGAGGTTTGACAGATCTTGTATCATAGTTAATCACTTGATATTCAAATAAAATTCGATCAGCATTCGAACTTGTGTATACATCACAGTCATTGCTGCCAAGTGAACTCTATAAATGATTTAAAAAAAAACACCAACATCGGTTACACATCACGCCTGCTGTTTGCGCTCAAACACTCCACACAGTATCAGCCGCAACTCGCTTCAGCTGTCAGTAAATAAGAACACATAAAAGCTCAAGTAAGCATTCCGCCCTCTTTACTTCGCACATCGCGAATCGTACACATGTAACTACAGATTAGATTTGAATAATCCGTCTATCGCTCATAGTCATCAGCAGACCATTAGTAGACGGTGTTCATTGTCGCTCATAACAAAGGAATCAAGCATAAAGAACAAAACTCAGGTCAGTAACCATCATTTGTCTGAAAGCCCATCACACCCTCAGAAAACAAAGTCTAGACTGTTTCCTAACAGCAAAGAAAGAAAAAAAATACAATAATTCAATCGTGTTTTGATTTAGGTGGTAACCAACCGGCTCACAAGGAATAGCCTCAGTCGCCTGCACCCAGGATTGGCGCATTGTTAAAACTGCGCGAGAATTTGAACGGACCTAATGAGTAATGTTAGCAAATCGATACAGAGCGATCGAAGCGTTAACTGACTGATACAGACGTACGTACGAATTGTTGATGGGGCCAGTCAATGCAGAGCCAAACAGCAAAACAAAACATCAACAGGTGTCCATCATCGTGCGGTATCTTGACGCGCACTTCCAACAAGGAATTTTTTTTCATTTTACTGTCTGTTGGGAGAAATTCAAATAAATATAGGGTTTTGAACGATGATATCTTAAAATGCTCTACAGAGTTTATTCACAGATCCTCGGCATCTGGACGGATACTGTGAGTTCTCATAGAAAACCCCTTCTCAGGGCGTCTGAGGGCACTCTAATCGGAAGCTTAATCCAATTCCATTTGCCTATCCAATAAATTGACGACTAAAAGTCCAGCAACTTCTCAATAAATAGATTCTTCTCCATAAGTCCACCGGACTGCAGCAGCAGCTCACCGGAAAATCAATACGATTGGAGACGGTTTTAAATCATAAATGAAACAAGATTCCTATCCTCCCTTTCGCTTCCCGACATCGACAAATTAAAATGCAAACGACTGTCATAAAACGAAAGACAGTCACTCAGCGAGCCACCCAGTGACAAAACGAACGATGAAAGACCGAACAAACGATTCAGCAGTTACGTAGAAATGTTCCAACAATGAGTTTGCGGTATCAAGTCATTCTCATCGAGACTATGACAACTACTGCTGCTACTTCTATTCTATACTCTACTCATGTACTGGGCGTGGGCCAATCGGATAAATACGAAAAAATATATTAAAAGGAAAAACGAAAAGAATCCCATTTGCTGCACCTTCTAGGTACTGGGACTAGCACTGAGTCAATTCCATTTCCTCTTCGGAGCGTGTTTCCCAATTTCACTGGCATTGTTATGGTGTCTATTGCATTTAATCATTCCTTGTGTCATTAAGTAGTTAACACTATTTGACAATTAATTTCCCTTGCACAACGCGGACGACCACGACGACGACGACGACGACGACGACGACGACGACGACGACGGCACCGAATGGCTTTAGCGTGAGGAGAGCATCGGAAACACAAACAAGTGAGCAAGTAGCACACATCATCGTTGTTGTCTCGTGTAACTTGTTTTAATTAAATTAAATGAATTTATTTCTTTTCTTTATTTTCTCCTGCACTCTTCCTTTGTGGGCTCAGAAGACAGAAATTAAACTCCATTTCGCTCTCTTCTGGGCTTGAATTGAGTGTGTTTTTTTCATTTTTTTTTTTTTTTGTTTTTGTGAGGAAGAAATGCGTCAACTGCGGTGGATCATGTCGTCTCGCAGATGGAGAAAATGAAAGCAACTAAGGCAACTTTATGTGTGTGTGCTGTTGCGAAACGAATCTGTTTTGAACTGTTTAGCAATTTCTGCAATTCTTAGTCGTTCACTGCAAAGAGTTATAAATACCAAATCTGGAAACCCGGAAAAGCACCAAGTGACCAGATCCAGTGAGTCGAACAGTTGAATGCTACAGCGACTGCCTGCCAACTGATTTTGTTGTTTTGTTGTAGGGGGAAAAAAAATGCAAATATCCTTACTACAGCCACACCATTGTTGTTTACAGAAGAGGTGTACTATTTTTGAAATTGGAAATCTTTTTGTTCTTCTTTTTTGCCTCATTCAAATGCATAAACGAAAAGGAATGCATTTTTGTACTTACCGCCCCACATTCGGCAGCTGGAGAGTTCTCGACGATGTCGTAGATTACATGTGGCGGTCCTGTTGTGCCTAAAAGTGAAAAACCGAATCCGGAATTCTCGCTGCGCTTTAAAACCACCAATAATTCTTCAGCCATGATGGGGGATGGCTGGACACGTAATTTTTTTTTTTTATTTTTTTTTCCTTTTATTCGTTAATATATATATTTTCTCTCTCTCTGCCTTTTTTGCGTTGAGATCTTTTCTTATTTTCTTTTGCTCTTCGATTACACACTGAACTTGTTTGGGTCACTGCGACGCGACGACGGTGGCAATGGTGGCGGCGCGGCACGGCGCGGCGGTGACGGTGACGGCGACGTTGACGGAGGCGGTGGTGGTAGTGGTGACGGCGACGGGGGCTGCGGCTTAGAGATTTCGGGATATTTCAAATTGCACACGCACTTCGGGGGAATTCGGCTTTTCCGATAGGAAATATAAAAAAAAAACACACACACACACACTTAGACAAGGGGAATTCGGGGTCGCGTCGCGTCCTGCGAATTTGGCGATACTTCGCGTGTATTTTATCACTTTTTTTTTATCGTTTCGCTACAACGGTGTTGGTGTTATTTTTGTCCAACAACTTTTTTTGACATCGATCGAGCTGCTGATGAGTGCTGGCTGGCCGTCGTTGTCGCTGCGGTATTCATTTCGTTTCTCCTTTAGTGTTCTTTTTCGTTCGGATTCCTCATTTCTTTTTTTTTTGTGTTTTTCTCCTTCTTTATTCTGTGCTTAATATGCTGATTGACTACTGGATGTCGCTGGAGCTGATGAAAAGACGAGAAGACGTACCTGGAACTGAAAAGTGATGCCAAGTCGAATGACTTTCGGTTGATTACTTGATTATTAAATGAGCAACTTTTTCACTTTTAAACGCCATGTGTATGGGATTCAGGAGAAATCAGGAATTTAGTGAATATCTTAGATTGAGGTAATATATGACTGACGTTGACGGTTGAATTTAAGAGAAATCAAACTGAGTTTGGTTATGTCCAAGTATTATTTCAATTCTTCTTCATCTTGTGTGTTGCCTTTTACTAAAACGTGTGCTGCATATTATTGTAATTCGAATGTAGAAATAGAAGATAAACGGTGTACAAAAACCGATCATCCTTGCAATCTTTATCCACCCTGCTCTCGAATTGCCCTCCAAACATCATTTGCGCCATCTACAATTGACATTTCCGTACAAGAATTAGAAACCAAAGAAACCGTCACTAGTCCAGACATCAGAACAGCGAGCACAAAAGGAAAAGTCAAAACGATAAACCGAAAAACAACAAAACAAAATCCACGGTAAAGGGAAAAGAAATTCATTTTTTTTAGTCGGTTGCAAAAAGCTTAAGATGTCTGTACTCTCAACTTTGGTGAAGTCAACAATCCCGGATTATTTATCGAATCTTCCGATTCCAGACACATTCGGAGGATGGTTCAAACTAGGATGTAAGTAGTGTTCATTGTGACGAAACCCGTTTGTCCACTCAGTTTCATTGTTTAACTGTAGAAACTGTATGTTCAATTCGCTACTGTATTGTGTGAAATGTGTTCAAATCCTATTCGGATCCTATTATTCCTAGGCCACATCATTTTATGCATCTTTCCAATCCAATCTGCAGACATTCGATGTCTTGTGTTTCAGTCCTGATCACAGACAGTTGCACTAATTCATTTAAGGGCATCGCTGCGAGGAAGAAATTATAATTTCGCGATTATGCAACAATTTCATTTACATACGTGAAGGCTTTTAATTGTATTTTTATGTCGAATCATTCCGGCGACTCTGTTTGCTAATTAGGCAGTCCATGAATGTACGCGAATGACTTGATAATTGCCTTATCGGAGTTAGCATCGGTGAAGTCAAAGAAAAAAGGGTGATTGACCGAAATTTGGATTTTCGGTGAGTTACTTAATTTGATTTGATTTTTGACACTCCGAAATTACCTCGGGTTTGTGTAAATTCTATTTTTAAACGGATCACACCATATGATGGTGTGTTAATCATTTCTTCCATGCAGTTGTTGGAATTGATTTCATTTGTGCATCGTCGCATTGTAAATTCTGAATTTGCTTTATTTTTGTTGGCAACAATTTAGCATTCTAAGTCCAATTTCCATTTTGGCGATTCTTTAATCTTGGGTTCAAGTGTTTGTCTAATTTTACTAAATGACGTGTTCACTTTCTCGCTACAGCGGATAGACAGCATCAACAGAAAACAATTGACTTGCTGCTACATATATCAGTTCTCTCCCCATTTCAGCTTCGATTGTAGTGTTTTTTTGAGTCAGTCTTGTTTCAAAGCTGATAAACTTCTTCGTGTTTACTATTTTATCAAATTTGTTTAAATTGTTACGAGGGGCGTTCAATATATTCTCGGTATCGATATGAAGGAAAATGCAAACTCAATTTGAATTGTTTTTATTTTTCAATATAATCTCCCCTAACATCAATGCATTTGTTACATCTTGAGATAAGCTTTTTTTAAACCCTCAAAAAAATAAATTTCCTCTTTCTACCCATTTATTGCCGACTTCAGTTATTCATCATCCTAAAATCTTTTTCCACGAAGACATTTTTTTCAAATCCGGAAACAGGAAATAATCACTAGGGGCAAGGTCTGGACTATAGGGTGGGTGTTGGATTTCTTCGAAACCACAATCTCGCGCAGCAGCCTTGGAAACTCGAGCCGTGTGAACAGGAGCGTTGTCATGAAGAAGCAACACACCCGCTGCGAGTTTACCCAGTCTTTTCTTTTTAATTTTCTCTCGCAAATTATGCAAAGTGGAAGCGTAGGATGTGGCGTTGATGGTTTCACCTTTTTTTTTGTACTCAATGAGCAAGATTCCCTTGTGAGTCCCAAAAAACTGTGGCCATGAGCTTCCCGGCAGACGGAGTGGCTTTGAACTTCTTCGGGGGGTCTGTTCCTGACTCTTGTTTGCTTTCAGGGTCAATAATGCACCATGTTTCGTCACCAGTAACAATTCGATTCATAACACCGTCCGCGTTCTCACTACACATCTCCAAAACCTCTCTACAACATGCGATTCTCACTTTCTTCTGAGGCGCTGTGAGCATTCGTGGCACCCACCTTGCACTGACCTTTGAAAGGTTAAGATGGTCATGAAGAATGGTGTGAATGGTACCAATTGAAAGCTTGGTGATCTCTGCCATCATTTTCACCTTTATTCGGGCATCCTCAAGAACAAGTTTTTCGACTTCTTTGATGCTTTCTCCTGTACAAGCAGTAGCCGGGGCGCCGGAGCGGGGGTCGTCTTCAATGCTCTCTCTGCCTCTCTTGAACTCACTTGACCACTTTTGTACAGTTGATAATCAAGATGCGGAACCCTGGTTAACAGCCACCATCTCTTCATGAATAGTTTTTTGACTTTTTCCTTGCTTAGTGAGAAATTTAATTACAGAGCGAAGCTCAATTTTCACCATCATCGTCTCAGTTGCCATTATGATTCTGTTTAACTAGAGATAAAGCGCGAATTAATAATCACATTTATATGAAATTTTACATGAATGCACTAAAATAATAGTATTACGTGATAAATAAGTCAATTTATATATACAACCACAGCTTCACCCCGATACCGAGAATATATTGAACGCCCCTCGTAGTTGCCGTTGACGATGTCAAAATACTCAAAGCGCCGAGCCAGAGCAGTGGTTCTTGATTTGTTGTTCATACGTCCGATTGAATCACTCGTGGAATTCGTCTTATCTGATGCTTTATTGTGGGGTGGTCCTTCTACTTTGCTGCTTTTTCAGACCATAAGATAAGTTCTATAATAATAATAAATAGCAACAGCTTGTAGGACAGGAGTTTGGATTTCGGGATTCGTTTCCAAGGTGTCTTGGTTCGAACACCTTGGCTATCGGAAATATTTTCAATGTGTCAACCATCGTTTGAATTATTGAATTACTGATCTGTTTCAGAATCAAGTGCTTTACACATGAGTACAAGTGAGTAATTGATTAACGCCGATACTGCTGGGACCAGTTTTTTTTATCAGATTCGAGATAAATATTTGTTTAGAGTCTTGAATTGTTGTTGTTTAGGTACTACTAGTTTTCTTAGTTTCTACCAGAGAGGGTTCAAAAAGCGTTCTACCACAAACGATTTAGTTGTACTTTTGATGTTCCACCAGAAGAAGCTACTTAGAACCACCTTTTTAAACATTTTGATTAAAATGATAGATTGTGTTTTGTTAACTATATGCCACGATCTTAAGTCAATGCCGCAAATTTATAGTCATTTAAAGTCGACTTTAAAAGAATTTATTCACCCACATAACTTAAAGTAGACTTTTTGTTATTCATAGTCATCTATAAACTTAAAGTCGACTTTAAATTTAAAACGAGTCGAACGTGATTTTAAGAAAATAAAGTTGGCTCTAAATCGATTGTCGTTCACAGCGGCAGAGGTAAATGAAACAAAACAGACATTTTTAGGATTGCTCGCTTTCCAACGGTTATTGGAGCGATAGATTGTACGCATGTGCAAATTAAACGCCCAACTAAGGTTGTGGCACCTGTAATGGCTGGCCATTACATTAATCGGAAGGGTTATTATTCTCTTAATGTACAAATCGCTTGCGACGCCCAATGCAAGATTATTGATATCGTTGCAAGCATGACTCTGGCATATGGAATAGTCGCATCTTAAAATATACATAAACTGGAATCAACTGCTACCCTTGTTCAAATATTTTGCTAACGTCAATCAGAAATATTTCCAATCGGAAAGAAGAACTGTACAACAATAGCCATACAACAACAAGAAGTAAAATTGAATGCTTAAACGGACAATTGAAGTCGAAATTTCGGTCAATTTTAGAAAGACTACTCGTAAATTTAAACACTGCAAAGAACGTTATTGTTGCTGTTGCAGTTCTGCACAACATTGCCAGGGAGCGTAATATTCCTTTCGTCGAAAATGACTTCTTCACCCCACCCACTCCCAGCCAGCAAAAACCACACTCTGAAAATATCAACGAACTTGTTGAAATAAATGCAAGAGCATTCAGAAATGATTTCATAAATAGATTTCTTTGAATTCATATCACAGAATAGTTAACATAAAATAATAAACAAACATTGAAATAACAATCAATATCAATATCACATTATTTTCTTTTTTCCCATTAATTCTTCATGGAGTTCCCGCTGGTGTGCAATTTGGTCTTCTAATAGCTTAATTCGCAAAGAGTGCAGTTGTTTCCGGTGCTCCGACTCTAATAAATGAAGCTCCGTTGCGTGAGACCTTTCTTCTTCAATTTGGGCTTGCCGCGCTGCCATCACATCATGTTTTGATGTTTGCGGTTTCGGCAATTTCCTTAATTTTTCAATTATATTTTGCCTCGACCTGGAAGGGGTTGGCCCCTCAGCCGTAACGTTAACTACAGCATCCGTACTTATTCCAACATCTTTATTTGGAGACAAAAGGCTATCGGCGTTTTTGGGACTAATAACTGTGGCAGTGGAATACTTGATTCAAAGGCAACGACGGCAGGAGATTTTAAAGCGCCAATTGTATCGCTATATGTGTGCAGGAAATATCCAGTATGGTATTGCTGTCGATGAGGATGTTATCATCTTCCAAGTCATCAGCAATCATGGCTTGTACAAGGACATCTGAAGCATCGACAACTGCTACGGTAACGAAGTTTCCAGTATCCGTTACTGCTTTCTTAACAGCGGTAGCGGACTTTTTGCGACCATTTTCATTCGCACCCATTGCTGCTTCAATTTATCCATGCTCCTTTGATAGCAGCACGCATACTTGTAGCAATTGACTCCCAGGCAGCTTTTTTTCTCCGTATCATTTTTATATCGTTGCCTCTGTTTTCAACCACCTCCAAATTCTGTCCCAGTTATGCGATCTGTCTCGTTTTGCTTCCAATTATACAGTCTTACTTATAATAAATCTTAAATAATAAACCCGTAATACCTTTATTTCATTTTTTGAATCCATTCTATTGATTTCAGTTACTTTTTTCTTGGAAAATTTGTAAATTCGAAACAAAAACACTTGAAAGTAATACATTTCTCGTGAAATATTTTGACATTTGGGTTTGTTCGATGAAATCACTTTACAATAACGCTTTTAAGCAGATACTGGATATGCACAGGCATAAATATGTCTATGAATAAGGAAATGTTAAAGTCGGCTTTTTGATTTAGAGTAGATAACTAAAGTCGACTTTAGGCACTATTAATGAGCTGACTATGAATTTGCGCCAATGTTTTCAAGGGTCTATCATTAAAGGCAGCCAAGTTTAGAAATGTTTAACTAACTTCATCACCAAATCAAGTATTGGCTAATCCGAAAGAATAATATCGCAAATAGAAGCTGCCGAAAGCGAGAAACACGGCAGTACGCGAGGAACTCAATGCTAAGCAGCTGGTTCTTCGAACGAAAAGGGCTATGGTATGGTTTGGTCACGTGTCAGGAATGTCCCTATCATCACGATTTCCGAGACGTGCCTTGAAAGTGATTCCATCAGGTATGCCACCGCTTGGCAGACCCAGGACAAGGTGGTTGAACCAAGTTCAAAAACTCGCCTAGTTGCGCTTGGGCATAGTTAGAGTCGATGGCGGAGGATCAAGGGGCCTGTGGATCTCTCGTGCATGCATTACCACTGCGACCCCTGTATCGAATGCGGGTCAGAAGATGAAGACCATGTTTTTTGAGTTCTGAAGTTGAACTGGTTAAACTTCTAGTTAAATCACGAGTTCGAGATTCGCGTGTAATAAGAGATTCTTAAACTGCTCTAAGTAGATGAATATGGTGATGTCATGTGTCCGAGTGCCTATCTAACTCGCGACTTAGAATGAAATGAAACGCTGGACCAGATGCCTTAAGAGGGAATCTCAAGTACCAATTTTGAGTTAAAGTTTCTGGTCATTTTTCTCCACCTATTTTTATTATTGTTGGGGGTAGATTGCACAGCTACCCTTAGATCCATTGTGCCCGCTATTCATACCTTTGCTTTCTTAAGAGCTCCCATTCCATGCAGCTCTTTTCAGAGTCGTATTAAGGGTTATTTGCTCCTATTGCGCGTATGTGTAGGTAATCCAGTTTCATTTAGAAATCTAAGAATGAGAGCTGGTTCTAGTGACTTCAACTCTTCCTCTGATGTAAGGTGTTTGCCCAGATATCTGAGCTAGCGTCGCACAAAATCTCAGTATATGTTCTGAAATTTCATTAGATTCTCCGCAGAATCTGCAAAGATCTTCTTCTGATACTCCTAGTTTACTTAGGTGCTCCCTGAGTTTACCGTGCCCTGTTTGGAAGCCTTTTATGATACGGAGGTTGTTTTTGCTCATTCTGATACATGCTTCAAACCTCTTGCGGTTACGTCGATCCAACAGTTTCTTGACCTGGTTCATACCATGAGCGTTGTTCCATGTATCTGCCCGGTTCCTTCTTTCTAGTTCCCTGAACTCTTCCCTGAGGACGTGATCTCCTGCAACGCAGAATGGTTCGGGCCTATAAAATGTTCCGATGCTCCTTTCCTCGCCAGGGAGTCGGCCATTTCATTACGTTCTATCCCTGTATGGCCAGGTATCCAACAGATTTTTACTCTGTTACTCATACTCAGCTTCTTGAGCGCCTGTGCGGAAGCACGTCTCACTTAGGTCCGTGTGAACCCATTGTATTGCCCATAGGGGGAAAAGTTCCTCCTTGTACCCTAATCACACTCATTGTATTCGTTGTTGACCTCTCGTCGTCGAGCCAGCCCGACATCCTAATGAACCTGAAAATAATCGGATGTTATGGATTTCTTGCAGGTCATGGAAGAAGAATTCTCCCATGTTCCTGTATTGCAGTTGGCTGAGGCTTGGGCAGTAGCAGAGATAGTGAGGAGTGTCCTCTCTTACTTCCACATCGCCGCATCCTCTGCATATGTAGTCATTGGAAAGTCCCATTTTTGTTTCATGGTACTTCAGATGATTATGTCCCGTTAGAGCCCCGACCACCATCCTCAGTAGACTTTTGCCACACTGGAGGAGTGTGTCGGTTTTAGTTCTATTAATATCGGGCCATACATCTTAGTAGTCTTACAGGTGGTAAGGTTGAACCACCTTTTTCTTGCTAGTTCTAGAATTTGATCATCCACCTCTTCCTGACATCTGCCAGTGGTGGTTGAATCAGTTCGATTGCCTGGGATGGGTCGATTACGGCCCCTTTTCTGGCAAGTTCATCAGCTGCCTCGTTGCCGTCTATGTCCCTGTGTCCTGGGACCCAGCATAGAGTTATCGAGTGTTGCACGCTTAGAGTTTTGAGCTCCTCGCGGCAGCTCGCGACCAGCTTGGAGTTGATTTCTTTCGCCGAAATTGCTTTAATGGCCGCTTGACTGTCAATTAGAATGGTAATAACAGCCGGTGGTATTTCCAACATTGTATTCATTCTGGCCGGTTCTTTGACTGCCAGGACCTCCGCTTGAAAGACGCTGCCATAATCAGGGATCCTGATAGAGCAGTGTATGTTTAACAATTCGGAGAAAATGCCCGCACCTGTGCCTGTTTGCATCTTCGATCCATCAGTGTATACTTGGATGCTCGAATTATTGATGGGTTCTTTTGTGGTCCACTCTTCCCTCGTCGGGAAATAGCATCTGAAGGGTATTTCAAAGTCGAGGAAAGGGAGTGTGTAGTCACTTTCGGACTGTTCTATTTGTTGTCTTTTCAGTATACTAGCACGACCAGTGGTACTTGACAGCCAGCATTTAGATTGAATGCTTCTAATGACACTTTTAGCAGCATTAGCTTGCAAGTCCAGTGGGAGAAGGTTTAATAGTACCTCTACGCCCGCGGTCGGGGCAGTGGAGATAGCGCCTGTAACTCCAGGACATGCTAGTCTCTGTATTCTAGTAAGCAGCCTGAGGTTGGTGGATTTCAGGGCGGCCTGCCACCATACCACGCTGACGAACGTTCGCCCATAGAAGTCTACGATTTTTACTCACTAAAACCACCTCCCTTTAAATGTTATGTTCGGCTACAACTAAGTGAAGTACATATCCAGTAGTTTGTATTTCTTGATTTAGATGCATTTGACTCTCCAATGAATGT
The DNA here is from genome assembly GCA_907269125.1 of Eristalis pertinax. NCBI lineage: Eukaryota > Metazoa > Arthropoda > Insecta > Diptera > Syrphidae > Eristalis > Eristalis pertinax. The sequence goes on from OU026145.1 coordinate 62,700,690, forward strand.
TCCTGCTAACACCGCAACCATGGGCGGGTGTATCGCACGAGATCAAGGGGCTTAGTGCTTTGAAGTCGGTGCAAGACGTTAGTTTCCTCAAGGATCGAATAAACTGCAAAGTTTGTATGCTCTTCCAGGCGGCGCTTAAGTGTGTAAGCGATTTTCATGATTTTCATCTTTGACTGGTAAAACGTCAAGATCTCTGTGGATATCGTCGTTTCTGACATACAATGGTGCATTTACAATAGTTCTAAGCACCTTGTTTTGAAAAGTCTGTGTACTATTCATATTGGTTGCTTTGGTACAACCCCAAAGTTGTATGCCATACGTCCAAACAGGTTTTAGGATTTGCTTGTATACAAGCAATTTGTCGTCAATACTTAGCTTGGAGTGCTTACCAATAAGCTAGTACAAATCTTTGTATTTTTGTGTCAAGCTCGTTTATTCTTAACGTGCTCCTTCCACTTGAGTTTTACGTCAAGAGTCATCCCGATTAAATTAGCTTCATTGCTGAATGGTATTTGGGCACGATTTAGAAAGAGTGGCAAGTTATTAACTAGCATATAAGTAAAATTGATATGAACGGATTTGCCTTCGTTAGGGAAAATTCGCCAGGAGTTCATCCATTCGTGCATCTGATCTAGTGCGCGTTGTAATTTCGATGTAGACTCTTCTACCGTTTTGGCTGTTACCAAAATGGCGGTGTCGTCAGCAAATATGCCTAGTACAGTGTGTTCTTCTTGTGATAAATCACTCGTATACAGCCGGTATAGCAGAGGGCCAAGAACACTCCCTTGCGGTACACCAGAATTTATATTTTTGAAGGCAGAATATTCATTTTCATGTTTTACTCGGAAGACTATCAGAGAGATAGTTCGCTAGAATACTAAAAAGTTGCCCCGGTGGGGATCGGTTAAGTTTATATTTCAGGCCTTCGTGCCAAACTTTGTCAAAGGCTTGCGAAACATCAAGAAATGCGGCTGAACAAACTATCTCTTGTTCAAATGCCTTTTCTACTCTTCTATCAGTTATGCGATGTACTTGGTCAATAGTTGAGTGATTTGGAATAAGCTGTTTTTCCACAATTAAACTTAAACGTCTATGAAGAATTTTTTCAAAAACCTTAGACATTATCGGGAGATTTGAAATTGGTCTATATAACTTTTTATCCGTTGGCGGTTTCCCGGCTTTTACTACCATTATAACGTCTGCCACTTTCCATTGAGGGACATGTTCTAGTCTAAGGGCGGCATTAATTATGTAGAGTAACTTGAGAAGGGCTTTCTTGGGTAACTCTTTAAGAATTTCTCCTGTAATTAAATCATAACCAGAAGCTTTTGTCTGTTTGAGCTTTTTTAGTACTTCCTTAAGCTCTGTCAAGGTAGCACATCTCATTATGTAATTGACGTAGCTTGTAGCAGGCAGGGAGCGTTTGATCGTCGAATGGTTTAAACGTTTCCTCCAAGTAATCTGCAAAGATATTAGCTTTCGCTTTATCTTCTTTCGCCCACTCGTCTCTATTCTTCCGGATTGGAGCGTGTTATGTGCCACAAGCTTTTTTTTATCCCTTCACCGCTGTCCAGAGTGAGCAGTTGGTTTCTTTTTTTGCAGATAAGTTTACTAGATAGGCATTCAAGTTATTGTTTTTGAACGCTTTGATTTTCGCCTTCAACAGATTACACAATTGGTTAAGACGAGTTTTATGCTGTGGCGAGCGAGTTTGTTGCCATTTTTTACTATTTGCCCTTTATTTCCGGTGGGTATCGTAAGATGTGTTTAATCGTCGCTCTTCTTGCGCGTGGTGTACTGCTCAATGCGGCACACTGTATATTGACCATCAAGTTGTCAAGTTCAATTTCTAAGTCGTATGGGGTTCTCAGCGGTATCATAAGTTCAACGTGATTTTGCAAGTATGTCCTAAATGCCTGCCAATTTGTACGATGATTAGTTAATGTAGGTGGCGCTTCCCCTTTTACGAGGGTATCGCTCAAAGTCAATATAATTGGAGAATGATCTGAACTGAGATCAAAGCTTTCTTCTAGTTTTAAATAGTTTCGTGAAATACCCTTCATAGCGAAGAAGTCAACGACGTCTGGTATTTTTGTGAAATCAAACAAATTTCTATTTACGATTTTCACATTCGAATTATGTTTCAACATTTTCAATTTTTCTATTTCAGTTAAAGATTGGCTATCGCTCATTCCCCCAACTGCATTAGTTGCGGGCATTGGTTATATGTCATACTTGGCATTTTGTCCAGCTGCCCGGCAACCATGCCCGACGGGAATTCTTAACGCAAAGATTAAGAAGAGTGAAGCCAAAGTTGTTGATATGATTGATGTTGAGGATATTGCCAATACTGCCGCATTCTGTCGCTGCTGGAAGTCAAAGAACGTAAGTTTATGAATGCCTTATATAGCCAATTAAGTTTGTTGATATTAAAAAACAACGCATAGATAACTATCAAATAATGTAAAGAAGCAATGCACAATTAAGCATTATCTAATCTTGATAACCATTATGAGGCATATGATACGAAGGCAAATTGTGGCACATATGCAGCAATTCAGGGTTTATCTACAAATAAGATATATGAAATGAGCATTGGTGGCGCTCAGGAATGAGAGATAGAAGATTACGCAATAAGGAGTTCAATTTTCGTTCATTCTGCGCAGCCTACGTCACAGGCGACACCCGATTTGACAGGCCGGCGACCCATGAAGGGTCCGAGCCTGAGCAATTGCTGCCTTCCACCGTTGACGGTCCTGGGCACGCTGCTTCCAGTCATCAAGACCAAGCTGTCTTGCATCAGCGATTACTTGGTCTTTATACCGGAGATTCGGTCTTTCTCTCCTTCTCGAACCGGGAGGCTCGGATTCAAAGACCCTCTTTGCCGGAGCATTGTTGTCCATGCGCTCGATGTGGCCGAGCCAGTGCAGTCGACGGATTTTTGCCTTCCGGACTACATCCACATCCTGGTACAGCTCGTAGAGTTCGCGGTTATGTCTTCTCCTCCAATCGCCTTCCTCGCAGACGGGACCGTATATCCGACGTAGAATTTTTCTTTCGAAGATACCAAGTATCAGCTCTGCAGTTTTGAGGAATATATCGATGAAACCGTGCTTTCAACGCTCGCACATGATTATCCGTTCATAGCTGTTTATCGCATTTCGGTGCTTTGTTGCTCAAGAATCAGAGGACACCAAAAAGAAAACCCGGCAGACTGATTACATTAGCTCCTTGAGTAACTAATTCTCTACAACGATCCAAACTATACTCTACAACTTCGATGAGTTCTTCAACAACACCACCACTCCTTGTAACTTTATCTGCATCAGTTACTTCACAACAACATTTTCATTGAGGCAGCTACACCTGATCTAAAAAGAACAAAATTGTATTTTGCCGTTTGCCAAAAAAAAACTTGAGCTTTAAAAGTTTAACGAATACTGTCCCAATCCCATGAGGTGCCCCAATTGCCAACTTCTCGGACATACCACTTAACGATGCAATGTTGCTACAATTTGCGGAACATGTTATTTCCCCCCTCACCCTGACAGGGATGCACCAACTGTCTTGGTTTACACTCTTCTGCATAAGAAGATTGCCTTAAATTCCAACAATGGAAAGAATTACTTCCTTCGATGAGGACATACAAACCTTACAATCTATCTCACATTAGCATCCCCCGTATACAATACTTTTCGAATGTTCAACGTTCCAGCACCATAACTACTTCCTCCAACCACTTTGAACGAATTGCTTGTGTTTCTTGGTGCTCTGGCTACTAAGCTATTAAAATGCTTATGTTGGAGTGGCTGACAGCAGGAGACAGTCACACTTAGGCCAAAGCAGACACATTGTGATACCACGCGGATTGACTACTCCTACGCTTGGAATCAGTTGGTGCTTATGACAATGTGGCTTAGCTAGTTAATGCTGAAATAGTAGTCCCCAAGATGTGAGTATCTACAACTTGTCAGAGCGCTACATGAGGAGAGGAGACGATTTGCGGTCTCTACCTTCTCTTCATCCATTTGTTTTAAGGCCGGTGGTGCCTTCTAGCCATTTGAAGGTAAGCTGTAACAATCGAATGTGCTGGCAGCCAAGTGATTAAATATGAATTGTGAAATTCTCAGTCATCTCGTAAAGAGACATCGTCCAAGGACTCAATTGCGGCCTGTCTGTCCGAACAGATGGTTATATCCCTTTTGTATATTACATTGCTCTTGAGCCAGATTAGTGCTTCATTTACCGCAATGGTTTCTGTCAGATATACTTTACAGTGGTCAGGGAGCTTCAATGAAAGAGCAATATTGAGGTCTTTAAAATAGACACTTACACCCACCCTTTCATCCAGCGTCTGATTGACAGACATTCAGTCAGATCTGGAAGGAATGCGGGTGGAGAATTTCTTCTCGAAGATAGTTTTGGGTAGAAGATCGTTTAGAATGGTTGAGTGACCGATGGTGAGTTCTGCTGTCTGCTACTTGTTTATTTATTAAACTAAATACATAAATAATCAAATAAATCGTTAAATTCGTCATTTTACTCGAAGTTTACTAAAAGTTGTCCGTGTCGAGAACGGAACCCCTAAGCACCCGTTATAGCCGTGGACTAACCTACAAACAAGGGCGCGGTGGCAACAAATTACCTTATTACAAACCTAAAAATCAGTGATCCTTACTAAATTATTTCTTTTTTCTTTTTCTTCTTTCAGTGGCCATATTGTGATGGTAGCCATGCAGAACACAACAAGGAGACTGGTGATAATGTTGGTCCCGTTGTGGTGAAGAAGAAGGCGTCATAAAGGACACCATTGCAACCAACTGCAAAAAGCATTGCTTGAAGTATACAAATTTATTTTGTTAGGTTGTTTTCTCCCTGGAATAGATGAATTTTATTTTGTTAAATCGGAGCTTTTCTTACTTTAGCTTCCAAGCATTTCATACTTTTTTTTTCGTTCTCCCTAAAATAAGCGTAATGTGAATTCAAATGTAAATCAGTTGAAAAAAAAAATCATCTAGACTACGATTGCAATTTTTGCAGATAAATTTTTTGATCATTGTTCGGGTTTCTAATCGGTCCTTCAAAAGGGTGTGGTTATTAATAAATGTTTCCTATAAAAAAGATGTAATAAATAAATAACTTCAAATTGAAATGTTTTTTTTTTTTTTAAGAGTGAAGCTCCATGTGCTGTTTATATGCGACTGTAGCTAACTTATGCGTGCGGTGGGAATATTAATAGAATTCGTGAAGAAATTAGTGTCTTTTTTTGTTTTTAGCCATTTAGTGGAATGAACCCCGAGCCGTTTCTACAGTCCTCCACTGGGTATTATTATTATTATTGTTGTTGCACCGCGACCTTAAGATCTACTGTGCCCCCTATTCATACCATTGCTTTCTTAAGAGGTCCCCTCCCATGCAGCTCGTTTCAGAGTCGTATTGAGGGCTATTTGCTCATATTGCGGGAAGATGGAAGAGATTTGTCTTAGAGTATTCTCTCTTAGCCAGTTTCTTTTAGGAATATGAGAACGAGCGCTGGCTCTAGTGACTTCAATTCGTCCTCTGATATTAGGTGTTTGCCGAGATATCGTTCTGGAATTTCATTAGATTCTCCGCAGAATCTGCACCTTCTTCTGAGACCTTCTTCTGATACTCCTAAAGGGTGATTTTTTAAAAGCTATAGGAAAGTTTTTCAAAAAAAAACAACATAAAATGCATGAAATCTTTATTTGAATCGATAGTACGGTCCATATAATTTAATGTTTGAAGATTATTTCATGTAAATGTTGACATTGACTGCGCCTCAAATGGTCCATCCGCTTAGTCCAATTTTGGCATACTCTTTCCAACATTTCGGCTGGTATCTCACGAATAAATGCTTCAATGTTGTCTTCCAATGCGTCAATTGAAGCGGGCTTGTCTGTATAGACATGAGCTTTAACATAGCCCCACAAAAAATAGTCTAAGGGCGTTAAATCGCACGATCTAGGCGGCCAATCTATTAAGACTCGCCCCTTAATAAGTCCATTGTGCTGTGTGGCATGTGGCACCGTCTTGTTGAAACCACATTTCGTGCAAGTCTCGCATTTTGGGCAAAAAAAAAAGTTGGATATCATCTCACGGTAGCGCTCACCATTTACAGTTACGTTACGATTCGCATCATCTTTGAAGAAGTACGGTCCAATGATGCCATCAGCCCATAAACCGCACCAAACTGTGACTTTTTCTGGATGCATTGGTAGCTCTTGCAATGCTTCTGGCTGATATTCACTCCAAAATCGACAATTCTGCTTATTTACGCACCGCTTCAGTGGGTCGATTAAACTGACCATAAAATTGAAGAAGCGCGCAATGAACTTTCTTAACAGAGCACGCATTTTGATAATAAAATTCAATAATTTGCAAGCGTTGTTCGTTTGTAAGAGGATTCATGGTTAAATTATGGACCAAACTGGAGATGTTTGACAGTGAAAAAAAAACACGAAACGTGCGTCAGCTGTGTAAACCAGTGTTGCCAAAAAGATAATAGCTAAAAAATCACCCTTTAGTTTCCTTAGGTGCTCCCTCAGTTTACAGTGCCCTGTTAGGAAGCCTGTTAAGATACGGAGGTTGTTTTTGCTCATTCTGATACATGCTTCAAACCTCTTGCGGTTATGTCGATCCAAGAATTTCTTGGCCTGCTTCATGCCATGAAGTTGTTCCGTGTATCTGCCCGGTTCCTTCTTTCTAGTTCCCTGAACTCTTCCCTGAGGACGTGATCTCCTGCAGCGCAGATTGGTTCGGGGCCTATAAAATGTTCCGATGCTCCTTTCCTAGCCAGGGAGTCGGCCATTTCATTACGTTCTATCCCTGTATGGCCAGGTATTCAACAGATTTTTACTCTGTTGCTCCTACTCAGCTTCTTGAGCGTCTGTTGACATTCCCACACGAACCTGGATTTGATGGTATAGGAGTCTAGTGCCAGGATAGTGGAACGACTGGCCGACATTATTACTATGTCACAGTTGGTATAGTTCCTGTCAAGATTGATCTAAGCGCATCTGTCTTCTGCTTGAAAGATACTGGTGCATTTGCCCATGAGTTCGTAATACTTTGCCCGGGGTCCAAATACTCCTGCCCCAGTTCCTTCATTAATTCTTGATCCATCCGTATACCATTTTCCCCGTATTGCTGCTCAATCTGTGGACTATGCATTCATTGCTCTAGTCTCTTTTGGTGCTGAGCTTAATGGTAAACTCCTTTTGGAAATTGAATTTTCTAATTGCGTCATCCTTCGGAATGGCCAGGAGTGGTAGCTTTTTGACTAGTGCATCGAATTGTAATGCACCTGTCTTTTCATATCCCTTCTTTTGACATACTCATGATTGTTTTATTTGCACATTCTGCGACCACCAGATGCAGTGGAGTCAGCTCCAGTAGCACCGTCATGGCGGCAGTTGGGCAAGTTCTCATGGCCCATGTAATGCAGAGGCATGTCATCTTTTGAACTTTGTTGAGTGTCTCTCTTGTGCTGATCAGTTTGGTTTTTCTGGACCATGCTATTGCACCGTATGTGATTGTTGGTCCAACAATCCATCTTAGGATACTTGGACTGCAGCCCCAGGATTTGCTCGCTAAGCTTCTACAAATCATTAAAGCACTCGTCGCCTTCCTGGTGATCTCATCTGTGTGTCTTTGCAGATGAGTTAGCTTTCTAAGATGACTCCTAGATATTTTACCTCTTTTACCGGAGCCAGTATTGTGCCTGATAGACTAATTCGTTTGTGTTTTCTTGTGAAAGGTACTATGGTGGTTTCTGGCGGATTTAGATTTAGCTGACAGGCACCACTCTTTAGTAATTTTTAGTCCCAATTCGATGACATCACACAGGGTCTCCTCCATCCTGCCTCTGGCCTCCATTTTTCAGATTTCATATCAGCACTTATAAAGAGAAACTAGGTAGGTAGGAAGTGGCATTAATGCACTTAGGCCAGAGTAGGCCCATTGTACCGCCACGTGGGTATTCAAATAGAGTGAAGGAGAGAGATGAAGGGGGTTTATGACAGCCAGTTGGTTTTCTCAGCAAATTTGACTAGCGCTTTGACTGGTATTTTGCTGAGGTCGTTTAGACTGTCGAAGAAGTAGGAGCCTATGGTGGTTGGCCTGATTGAGGCAAGAGCAGGAAAGTTGCAAAAGACACTGCTTCTACAGCAGTTGTTGGAAAATAGACCTTGTCGTTTTGCGTGAAGGTCTAGGAGGTACTGTCCGGTGATTAAACACACTGCAGTGCTCATTTGGGATCTCCTTAAGGAAATAAGATCACTTGATCTTTTAAGATCAAGATTGGGCCAGATTTGTTTTGAAATTCGACAGGTACTACCTGTCCACCATCTGGAGTTGACTTTCTTTTCGTAGAGATTATTGAGCTGTAGCTTAAAGGTAGTAATAGGGGCACCTATGTTGCAAGAGATGCTATCAAGTGGCGCGTTTTGCGAGTTCATCAGCTTTGCAATTTCCCGGCATGTCTCTATGGCCTGGCACCCAGCACAGGCGAATGTTAAACTGTTCGGATAACAGAAACTAAGTCCGAATGTAATAGAAACACTCATATCGATAAGTCGGAGAAAAGTATTTAATAATAATCGTTGATCACGTATCGTACAGGGGCGCCCTTCAAATATTTCTTCAGAGGATGTAGGGATGATTTGAGAGGTCAGTGCTTTAGCAACCAAGAGAAGTTTGTGACATCACAATTGATCTGCCGACTTGTCGTGGCAAGAGTGAGCAAAAACTGTTAATTGTGCACGCTAATAAATCGCATTCTCCTATGTTCCTTGCCCAAATCAATTATAAACAAAATTTCCGAATGTTTTCGTTTCACTTATTTAATGATGACATTCTTAATTATTTGAACTGTTGTACAAATAAAAGGAAATTATAGCATTGACTGTTAGGTGGGAGCACCTAATTGAGAACCGAAGAACAACAAAACAATCAGCCAAAACATTGCGCAATCAGCTAATGGATCAGCGGGTATAATAGAGCGATATTAACACATCTCTGGCATTAGACAATATATTTATTCGGTCTAAGAATGTCGCCTTTTACAACAGTGTAAGTCGTTGTTAGACAACAGACAAGAAATATTGGATTATGAGTATTGGACCAATGGTGGTCCAATACTAGATCCCAGAGGTCTGGTATGGTTAACAGACTAATCAAAAATGGATTCAGGAGTTGTAGCTGGAGTCTTTGCACCTAACACAAGGATTTCCATATCGCTGGGTTCGAGTCCTACCGTGTTTCTACCCGAAATACACGCCATTGAGGTCTGCGCCAGACACAGTCTTCTCAAAGGCATTAAGGGCGTTAGAATTCATATATTTCGTCCAACCTAATGGACTCGAAAATGGTCAAATACTTCTAGAACGCACTGCAAACTTGTAATTTTTATTATATAAGATATTCATAATCTTCCTATTGTAAATGGCATTGCTCACATAAATATGAAATATGAATCCCTTGTCTTACTTACTTATCAGGCCGGCGACCCATGAAGGGTCCGAGCCTGAGCAATTGCTGCCTTCCACCGTTGACGGTCCTGGGCACGCTGCTTCCAGTCATCAAGACCAAGCTGTCTTGCATCAGCGATTACTTGGTCTTTATACCACAGATTCGGTCTTCCTTTCCTGCTCGAACCAGGGGGCTCGGATTCAAAGACCCTCTTTGCTGGAGCATTGTTGTCCATGCGCTCGATGTGGCCGAGCCAGTGCAGTCGACGGATTTTTGCCTTCCGGACTACATCTACATCCTGGTACAGCTCGTAGAGTTCGCGGTTATGTCTTCTCCTCCAATCGCCTTCCTCGCAGACGGGACTATATATCCGTCGTAGAACTTTTCTTTCGAAGGTACCAAGAGTCGCCTGTACATACATCAGTGTAAGTCGTTGTTAGACAACAGACAAGAAATATTGTATTGTGAGTATTGGACCAATGGTGGTCCAATGCTAGAGCCCAGAGGTCTGGGATTCTGGAGTTGGAGCTGGAGTCTTTGCACCCAACACAAGGATCTCCGTACCACTGGTTTCGAGTCCTATCGTGTTTCAAGCCAGACACATTAATTCTCAAATGCATTAAGGGCGCTAGAATTGAAAGTATTGTAAAAGAAAAATTATGTTTCATGGTAAAAGAAATTATTTCTAATAACCAGCATGGCTTTATGCAGGGCAGGTCATGTACAACTAATTTATCATTATTTTCAAATTACATTTATACAAATTTAGAAAATCAATTTCAAGTTGATGTACTTTACACCGATTTCTCGAAACCCTTCGATAAAGTACATCACACTTTGCTTTTAAACAAGCTAAAGTCTTTGATATTCCATTCGTCAATGTTAGAGTGGTTTTCCAATTACTTAAAGGACAGGAATCAATTGGTAATGATCGATAGTTTTAGATCTCGAGCAATAAAAGTTACATCGGGCGTTCCACAAGGTAGCCATATGGGGTCATTACTCTTTCTATTGTTTATAAATGATGTTCACGAAATTTTCAAATATTGTAAAATTCTAACATTCGTAGACGACTTTAAATTGTATTTATCTATAAACAGTTTAAGTGATTGTAATAATTTCCAATTGGATATCCATGCACTAGTGGAATGGTGCAAGCACAATGGACTAGAGCTGAATATTCAAAAATGTAATACCTTTATGGCATATCGAATTACATCCCCGATTGTCTATGATTATTTCATAAATGATCATAGACTTAGTCGCCTAGAAGAGGTTAAAGATCTGGGTGTAATTTTTGATACTAACTTAAATTTTGCATCACATTATGATTATACAATTGCGAAGTCTAATGCTATGTTAGGTTTTCTGAAAAGAGAGATTTTCGGGATATAACTAGTCTTAAGTCCATCTATTGTTCGTTAGTCAGACCCTATTTAGAATATTCTTCCATCATTTGGGATTCCCCATATGATACACAAGAACTCAGATACGAAAGAGTACAAACAATTTTCACGAGATATGCTGTCCGTAAATTGTATTCCTTCGAAGAACTCCCTAAATATGACGATAGATGTAAAATAATAGGCTTGCAAACCTTAAGTTTCAGTCGTAAGGCAGCGTCAGCCATGTTCATCCGCGATATTATTAATTGCAATGTAAATTCACCAGATTTACTTTTTCTCATGAATATATATGCTCCTCAAAGATCTCTTCGGATGAGAAATTGACTGTACGATAAGAGGCATAGAACCAACTATGGTTGTATTACAACCTATTACAAGGTGTATAAACACTTTTAATGAACTTTGCAACGAAATTGATTTTAGCTTGCCTCGATTGGAGTTTAAAAAATTTATCCATGCACTATGCTATAATTAATACTGTTTATTTGATGTAATCTGTGAGATGCAAAATCGGTATATGATCCTTAGTCGCGCAGCAAAATCTGCTGTGTAAAGCGATACTGAGAGTTAACACTTAGAGAACGTAGTGTTTTGTGTACTCTGTGATGGAAAATAAAAATAATTCATATATTTCACCAACCTAATGGACTCGAAAATGGTCAAATTCTGCTAGAACGCACTGCAAGCTTGCACTTATTATTATATAAGATATTTATATTCTTCCTATTCTAAGTGGCAATGCTCAAATAAATATGAAATATGAATCCATTGATAGACACAATATAGAATCTGGAGGTAAGCTCGCTTGTGCTAGCTGGGAATATGCGTTCAGAGGTCTCAAACCGTACTGTCAATTGGACAACAGCAACAACGCTGATTAACGAATGGGAAAACAAACTTCGCCTAGACCAATGGACCAACGGTGAAGGTCTAAGCACTAAGGTAATCTAAACGATTATTCAAATAACAAACTCCCCATAGACCACTCGACCAACGGTGAGAGTATACGCCCTAAGGCAATCTAAACGATTAATCAAACTTTATTCGTATAAGGAAATCCTGCGGCCCCTGCGGCCTGACTGACTAAATGACTTAACTAAATAATTATTATTATTATTTATTAACATACAATTGCAAATTACATGTTAACATGACCGAGTCCCTCGAGGTAAACTCTGGAGTGTCCTGCAGAAGTATGGGATTGATGGTCCTCTTCTGAGGGCCATTCAGTTTGTGTATAGAGACAAACTGTAGCAGCTGTGTTCGGGTAAACGGTTCAAAATCAACACCTTTCACCGTGGGCGTTAGACTTCGCCAAGGGTGTGTCTTGTCACCTCATCTTTTCGTTACATAGATGGACTGGATGTTGCAGCGCAGCTAAGGTGAGGAATGTTTCACATTGGCAGAGTTGAGGGTAAGTCATCTTCTTTTTGCAGATGACTTGGTTATCCTCACATCCTCCCAGACGGAACTCCAGCGCGCACTCGATAGGTTTGTGGCCGTTTGTGCTGATGCTGGAATGAGGGTTAACGTGGACAAATGGAGGTTATGGTCATTTCCAGAACGCCTGTTCAATGCACTCTGCTTGTTAGTGGAGTCCCATTGAAGCAGGTGGAGGAGTTTAAGTATCTCGGGGTCTTTTTCACGAGTGATGGAAGAAGTAATGCTGAGCTTTCCGGTAGGATTGGTCAAGCTGGGTCAGTTTCGACACAGCTTGGTAGTTCTGCAATCAGAAAGGCCGAGCTTGGTGTCAAAGCCAAATTAGAGGTTTTCAATTCAGTATTTGTTCCAACTCACGCCTATGGTCAGGAAATTTGGGCAATGACCGACAGAATAAGATCGCGAATACAAGCTGCCGAGATGAGATTTCTTCGTGCTGTTGTGGGAATTACTCGCCGGTATAGGGTGAGGAACACGACAGTGCCCGAGGAACTCAACATTGAGCAACTGCTTCTTCGAACGGAAAGGGCTATGCTTCGGTGGTTTGGTCACATGGCACGAATGTCCCCATCATCACGACTTCCGAGGCGGGCGTTGAATGCGATTCCATCAGGTAGGCAGACCCAGGACGAGGTGGTTGGACCAAGTCCAAAAACTCGCCGGGTTACGCTTGGACATTGCTGCTGATGAGTAAGAGTCGATGGCGGAGGATCGAGTTGCCTGGAGATCTCTCGTGCGTGGTTTACCCCCGCGACCCCTTTAGTGGATCATGCGGGTCTGAAGATGATGATGATGATGTTAATATAACTAGTTTTAGAGCGCTAGCTTCAAGTGATTTCCACTAAAAAAACTAACGTACATTTGCAGTATTATATAATGAACTTATTTGTTGTGAGGAATTTATGGAGTGTTATGATGTCTTGCAAGATGGTTTTGATTTTTGGGAGGTACCGCATGTTGACATGCCAAGTAGATGTGAAGCATCCAGAATGTTGTTGCACACTGAACACTGTGGAGTGTTCTCTTTCCTCAAAATATGCTGGTGTGTTATGGTAGTGTGACCAAACCGAAGTTTGATGAAGCTGGATACTGCTGCTTTTGGTGCATTCGGCTGGTAGATGGGAGTAGTCCGGTTTTTTTTTTATAATTTGCGCGCGCTCAAGAGATTGCTAATACCCTAAGTGTCCGGGGTCAAGACACAGCACGGGCCGAAGGTAAAGAGGGAGAAAGGGAGAGGAGGTACCTGTGCACATTGGTCTTAAATATCTGCGGGTTGTAGTCTGTGGAAAATATGGGGCTGGGAAGAGCATTCCAAACACGCGTAGTACGGCTGAAGAACGAGTCTCTAAATTTAACTGTGCGTCCGAAAGTAGGCTTAAGGGTAAACTGATGAGCATTCCTGGCGAGACGAGTATTGCGGGTGAATTCATTGAGAGGAGGAATGCAGTTGGCTAGCTCACTTGAGCATCGTTTGTTGAAATAGCGATGAAATACGGACAAAGAAGAAACGGTACGTCGATGTTCGAGCGTCTAATGACTTTGCGACATTGTTGTCTCCTATAAGTTTTATCGCTCGCTTTTGGATTCTATCTAGTAGGTGCAGGGTGGTCTTTGGGGCACCAGACCAGATATGAGCGTTGTACTCAAGCTTGGGGCGGATATACGCCTTATAAATGAAAGGCAAATCAGAGGGGGTGAAATATTTCTTGCATCGATTAAGGATACCTAAACATTTCGCAGCAGTTTTGGCGACCTCAAATATGTGATCGTTCCGACTAAGTGTTGTGTTGATACACATACCAAGGATGGACAGCTTTCCGGTTTCATCGACACAAGCGCCATTCATGGATAATGGCTGATTAACAAGAGTTCGCTTGAGTGACAGCAGACAGCATTGAGTTTTTGAAGCATTGAATTCCACTCTGTTGTTGTTTCCCCAGTTAATTATGCTGTCAAAATCGGAATTCAATGTGCTTAACATACGTTGCTGTTCCAATTCTACGACCGAAGGGCAGGGTCGTGAGTCTCGGAACGAATATGAAAACCTGAGGGTGCTGTCATCAGCGAATGAATGGATTGGATTAGAAGTAGCAGACAAGAGATCATTAATAAAAACTATGTTTATCTTGGAGTAATGGTTTTTATAGCTGCTCCAGCGAATAATTTTTTTCTTTTCGATTACTTGGTCGATATATCTCTGTAGATCTTTTTTGGAGAAGATGTCAAAAGCTGCAAGATTTCGCAGCTTGGTCGGCTTTCTCGTTGTCTATTATGCCTGGGAACCCACAAGAACTTCAAATTGTTGGCATTTCTTATTAGAATGTTCCGTATGTTGGTTATTAGCCTGCTGTTGTGGTTGCAGTTGGAGACGGCACGAAGAACTGAAAGGCTGTCAGTGCATCTACTAGTTTTTTGCCAGATTTTACGACCGTTTTGGCAGCTTTTTTCAGCAAAGTGCCTAAGTAAACCTGTACCATGACAAGGAATGTCGACTTTGCCTGGAAGATGATGAGACATCCGAGCACATGTCCGCCAATACTCTGGTTAAGGAGACTTATTTTCCATAGGGAGATACTCACTTCAGTGGAGCTGAAGAAATCCACTACAAAGGACTTACTATCATGCATGAGAAGAATATCCCACGGCTTGAAAAAAAAAAAGATCAACAAGTCCCCAACGGAATACCGTCAACTCGGTGAAATTTCGGGGAAAAAAATCCCCTTTTCATCGGCAATCGAAATTCCACTAACACCTTTCTTTGATATCAATCAACGCAATAAGCACCAGCCCAAATGCGGTAACCTTTTATTACTGGTTTAAACAGCTGACGCA
Organism: Eristalis pertinax; assembly: GCA_907269125.1. Taxonomy (NCBI): domain Eukaryota; kingdom Metazoa; phylum Arthropoda; class Insecta; order Diptera; family Syrphidae; genus Eristalis; species Eristalis pertinax. The sequence continues at coordinate 62,715,857 of OU026145.1, forward strand.
CGTTTCGTGTTTAGTTTCACTGTCTAACATCTTCAGTTTGGTCTATAATTTAACCGTGAATCGTCTTACAAAGCTCATTTTTGGCTTAATGGGTACGTAAATAAGAAGAATTGTCGATTTTGGAGTGAATATCAGCCAGAAGCATTGCAAGAGCTACTAATGCATCCAGAAAAAGTCACAGTTTGGTGCGGTTTATGGGCACCGATGATGCGAATCGTAACGTAACTATGAATGGTGAGCGCTACCGTGAGATGATATCCAACTTTTTTTTGCCCAAAATGCAAGAGCTTGATTTGCATGACATGTGGTTTCAACAATACGGTGCCACATGCCACACAGCACGCGCCACAATGGGCTTATTGAGGGGCGAGTTCGGTGAACATTTTATTTCACGTTCGGGACCGGTCAAATTAGCCGCCTAGATCGTGCGATTTAACGCCTTTAGACTATTTTTTGTGGGGCTATGTTAAAGCTCATGTCTATACAGACAAGCCCGCTTCAATTGACGCATTGGAAGACAACATTGAAGCATTTATTCGTGAGATACCGGCCGAAATGTTGGAAAGAGTATGCCAAAATTGGACTAAGCGGATGGACCATTTGAAGCGCAGTCAAGGTCAGCATTTGCATGAAATAATCTTTAAACATTAAATTACATGGACCGTACTATCCGTCATGCATTTTTCTGAATTTTATGTGTTTTTTTTGAAAAACTTTCCTATAGCTTTTAAAAAATCACCCTTTAGAAAGTACAGAATCCAATTTAAAGGGTGTCGTATACGCACCATTTTATTTCAATTAAATTAACTGAAACTGCAAGGGTTTAACAAAACGTGAGTTTTCTTTGTGTTTCTGAGTGGTGTAAATTTATCTTGTGTTAATTATTAAAAATTACAATTTTCAGCCCAAAACAAATAAAGCAGTTGGTTTAGGTTAGGTTAGGTTAGATCAGTGGGTAGACGCGCCAGAGAACGGCTCGCTTAGGTCATTGTGGACCCATTGCGATGCCCACATGGGGGAACAATTTCTTTCTTACATAATACGCATCAATCCATTCTATCATGTCCGCTCACTGTTCATCCCTCCCGACATTCTGATGAAGCTGAAAATTGAATTTAAGTGAATATTGGTTCGGTCCTGCAGGTCCTGCAAGAAGTATTTTCCCATTGTTCTGTGCCTCAGCTCACAGAGGTTGTGGCAGTGATTACAAGACTGAAGAACTTGTATAGGCAGTTCGTTGACAGACAAAACGCTGAGATACGGACACTGAAATCGTTGATAAAGAATCTCCAAATATTAATTAAAGCAAATTATAGGCAGACTGGGAAAATAAGATTCGGGCTATCAGATCTGTCATTAATAGAAAAGATTCGCGTGTTTGAGAGGGCTTGTCTTAGGGCCTGCCTTCGTCTTTACAGAACACCAGAGTCCTAGTACAAAAAATTCTATCGTAATGAGGTCCTATATAACAGGGCGAACTTGATAAGAGTGGACAATTTCCTAATCAAGATGATTCGTAGACATGTTGCAAGGTCTATGCTTTCGACGAACAATCTGATCGCTGGGGCTTACTACCCCAATTACAGGTACCATAAAAAGGTGAGCCCTAATGGCTTTATCCCCTCGGAAGCATTCGTTTATTTCGACCAGACAGGTCTGATCCAAGATAAATCAGCAGTTCCTTTAATCTTCCACATTGCTAGGACAACCGCGGATACGCGGCTCAACTACAGTCGAGACGCAGCACTGAGCACTGAGGATCTTCTCCGATTCAGCAGATCGGTATCCATCCGAGATGTTAAAGACGTGAGCAGGCAACACCAAAAGTACTGGTGGTTAAAAGAAAGAGCCCTCTCATCGATCCCCTTCGACCCTGGTTAGACTTTCGGCAAGTTGGCCGAGGTACTAGTTCCCATGGCATTTTTTTTTTATTGGTTAGTTTTATTGGTAGGTTTAAAATATAAAAATCTACATGCATCCATAGAAATATAAGTATGAATATCATAGGATGGAATGCATATTCGAGGGGCGTTCAATATATTCTCGGTAACGGGGTGAAGCTGTGGTTGTATATATTTGTCAAGTAATACTATTATTTTAGTGCATTCATGTAAAATTTCATATAAATGTGATTATTAATTCGCGTTTCATCTTCGTGTGAACAGGAGCGTTGTCATGAAGAAGCAACACACCCGCTGCGAGTTTACCCCGTCTTTGCTTTTTAATTTTCTCCCGCAAATTATGCATGGAAGCGTAGGATGTGGCGTTGATGGTTTCACCTTTTTCTTTGTACTCAATGAGCAAGATTCCCTTGTGAGTCCCAAAAAACTGTGGCCATGAGCTTCCCGGTAGACGGAGTGACTTTGAACTTCTTCGGGGGGTCTGTTCCTCTTTTATGCCACTGCATGGACTCTTGTTTGCTTTCAGGGTCATAGTGGTGGAACCATGTTTCGTCACCAGTAACAATTCGATTCATAACACCGTCCGCGTTCTCACTACACATCTCCAAAAGCTCTCTACAGCATGCGATTCTCACTTTCTTCTGAGGCGCTGTGAGCATTCGTGGCACCCACCTTGCACTGACCTTTGAAAGGTTAAGATGGTCATGAAGAATGGTGTGAATGGTACCAATTGAAAGCTTGGTGATCTCTGCCATCATTTTGGGCATCCTCAAGAACAAGTTTTTCCACTTCTTTGATGCTTCTTTGATGCTTTCTCCTGTACAAGCAGTATCCGGGCGCCGGAGCGGGGGTCGTCTTCAATGCTCTCTCTGCCTCTCTTGAACTCACTTGAACACTTTTGCACAGTTGATAATGAAGGTGCGGAACTCTGGTAAGCAGCCACCATCTCTTCATGAATAGTTTTTTGACTTTTTCCTTGCTTAGTGAGAAATTTAATTACAGCGCAATTCTCAATTTTCACCATCATCGTCTCAGTTGCCAGTTGCCAGTTGATTCTGTTTAACTTGAGATAAAACGCGAAATAATAATCACATTTATATGAAATTTTACATGAATGCACTAAAATAATAGTATTACTTGATAAATAAGTCAATTTGTATATACAACCACAGCTTCACCCCGATACCGAGAATATATTGAACGCTCCTCGTATGTAAAGATTATTTACACATAATAAAATATATTTAGATCAAATCCTGCATATATGCATCCTATCCACTTAGCGATAAGTAGGTTAAGATTTATTTTCAAGGTAGGCTTAAGTTTTATTTAGGCTTAGGTTAAGAACAAAACATATACTAAGTTTTTGTTTTCCTCAAAAACTTTTCTTAGTTCCAAGTGCCCATAAATGCGTATTATAAATCTTGTAACTAGATAGGATAAGTCGAAAGACAGTAGTTTAGGCTTTAAGTTTAGCTTAGAGTGCCTGCAGACGGCCAGTAAGCTAGATCCAATAAGTTAGTTAAGCTAGTTTTAGTCATTTTTGTCTAGCACGTAAGAGTTAAGAAAAAAAATAAATAAAAAAAAAAGTGATTGTGAGGAGAATCCTCTATATCTTCTTCGTCACCAGAGCCTCTGTTACTTCAGATGGTTATGGCCAGTTAGAGCTCCAACTAGAAACCTTGGCAACTTTTTTCCACATTGTAGGAGTTCGTACGTTTTTGCACTATTGATCTTAGGCCATATCATCCGAGTTGTCTGACAGGTGTTTAGAAAGTTTCACCTTTCATTAACTAGCTTTGATTCTGTTATCAACTTCCTTCCTGACATCTGTAAGAGGTGGTTGAGTGGATGCTAGATTCCTTTGCCGGCTATGTCTCTATGACGTGGGACGCCGCATAGAGTAATCGAGTGCTGCTTACTGAGAAATTTGAGATCTTTGCGGCGGCATGCGACTTGGACTCGATTGCTTTCGCCGAAATTGCTTTTATGGCCGCTTTTTCCAACATTGATAAACATCTTCAAAGGTAGGAAAATCAAAAACCACGAAGTATCAACGGCGAGACCAATGATCTTTGGTCTAAAGTGGCCAAATAAAAAAGTCGAGGTCTGGCAATTGATTTCATTTCAAAATACATAATTGGGAAATGGTGATGTCATCATGTTGCCAACATGATGAATTCTCAATTTGCATCTTCTTGTTGTCTACCGAATTACGTCATAAATGAGTCATGAAGTCCTACAAACAATAAAGACACCAACACCCAGTGAACCATTCCGCGCCCTCATTCCCTGAATCTAGAAGACATAAGAAGTTAAGAAAAGAAGATGGAACGAACCACCCAATTTTCGAAAGAAATAATGTCGACTGTCCAACTTCAAGCGTCTGCATTCAGATTATGCGTCATCATCGGCAGAGCCATCAGAGTAAAAAAAAAAATAAGATTCGAAAGATTCGCTGACCCAGAGGATATCATCGAGTGACGAATGATGAACTTTTGGCAATAGCCCAACAAATCACCAAACACCCACATGATCGTCGAAGAGCACATCCCGCAAACCTTCATCAACCAACAAAACCGCACATCCACGTGTCACTTGCTACCTCAAAAAAAAAGTGATTTTTTTTTGTTTTAAGTTTTATTACAAGGCAATAACCGATAATAAAAACAGCATATGTTAAAAAATGGATTATAAGTTACGAGTAGTGTGTTGTTGCTTCTTTTTGTTGGCGCTGGCGTTGGATTTAGTCGCGCATGCTGCACCAGCAGCGTAACATTGGCTGGCGGCTGGCTTGCATGTGAGGCACTTATTTGAAGATTTTGCCTTGGTTGAACTTGCGACCGGCCTTGTCTTCACCGGACCACGAGAAGTACTGTGCTACCAGTTTCTTCGTTTCCTCGGAAGATGCATCCAACTTCTTCCAATCGTAACTTTCATAGTCGATCTGCCAGTCGGGCGAGAGGGTGAAGGCCAAGTCTTGTCCACACCATACCCACACACCGGAGATTGTGCTGTTATTGTCTTCGCCGAAGAGGCAGACAGAGGCAAAGGCCTGCTTGCGCATCTTGTCCAAGCGCTGGAACATACCAGTGATCAAGTTACAGCTCATGAAGACCTTGGCGAGCTCATCGCTGTACTTGTATTCTCCGTACCAGATCGAGTAAGTTTCTGGGTCGAACTTTTCCCAGAAGTAAGGAATGGACTTGGCCTCTTCCTCGTTGGAGTAGAAACGCTTGAAATCATCCATGTTGAACTTGCCCTTGGGCATGGCGTCGAAGGGATCCTTTGACTTGGGCTCAGCAGCGAGTGCCTCGTCGGCCGCATCCAGTTCTGGTTCGGGTTCTTCCTTCTTTTCCTGAGGCTTCTTCTCTTTCTTCTTCTTGTCAGTCTTTGCGGCACTTGCTGCTGCTGCTCCTGCTCCCGCACCTGCACCGGACTTACCCAAGAATTCGGCGTACTTCTTAGGATCGTAGGGGAGGGTCTTCTCGCAGAGTACGTAACCCTTAACGACAGCCTGGACTTGTGGCTGATTGAGGATCGTGTTGAACCATCTGTTCAGGTTTCCGTAAGGAGCACGGAGAGATGGCTCCAGCACATACTGGTACAAATGCAGCAAACTGGTGAATACGACAATATCGGCCAAGGTGATGCGCTCACCCACCAAGAAGGTTGAGTCGAGCAGTTTGTTATTGAGGATGGTTAAGGCAGCATTAACGTCGTCCTTGGCGCTGCAGTTCTTGGCCAATGGCATTATGCCAAGCAGTGGAAATACCCATGAGCACGATGCCGGTACGATTTCATTGTCGGCAAAGCTAATCCACTGCTGCACTTGGGATTGGAGGTATTCATTGGATCCGCGCAGCTGTTGGTTGGCCAAGAAAAAGGCGATGGCATTGCTTTCGGTGAGGTACTTGCCGTCTGCTGTTTCAAATGCAGGCACCTGAAATTTGAAGTTAAAAGTTGTTTAGGTATGAGGTCCCCTTAAAGTCGATTCGAGACGATGACGTATGCACATTCGCCGGAATGTCTCAGACTCGACGATCTGAGAAGAAATGAAAGTGATAAAGCTTACCTTGCCAGTTGGAAATTTCTTCAGAAATTCCGAAGTTTTATTTGTCTCGCCAAAAACAAAATCTTCGGCCACTTTAACTTTAGCCCCAGAGTACTGAGCGGCTATGAGTGCTTTGTACGCACGGAAGTTTTCTGGATAAGTATAAAGTGTCTGAAAGAAAAATTCATGCGATTAGTTTAAAATATATCTAAGCATTCGATTGATGTGAAAATTTCATAAAAATCTATATTGATGCACGAGATAAAATTGAATTAGATTTCGAGAAATATATACTCACTCCTGTCGCCATCGTTGCCGTTTACCGGAGAGAAGGAATTTTGACAGCGGCTATGTTCAGTTGAATTTTGCGGTATGTATCGGTGACGTTTCACAGCATGTTCGTTACTTTTGGGGGGCTGTACACAGAAAGATGGTCTCCCGATGGTGGTGTTCAGAAGACAACTTGATCATTTTTGCAAAATTTAAAATTTTGCAAATTTATTGCGAATACAGTTATTGTTTTTTCCACAGACTGAAAGATGATTGCGATTCATAAAAAAGGAGGGGCAGAATAGAATAGTGGGCAAGTGCGGAGATATAAATTCGATTCTGCTTTGTCTGTTTCAATGTCATATTTGAAATATCGACTCATCAGTAGACCTTCATTCGATTTCTATCATAAAGCCTAAGACAGCTGAGATGGACGAAATGTCTAATGGAGGCAGAATAAATCCAAATTTGATTCAAATATATGTCATGCTCACATCATAAGATATATGTAAATATCCTCTTAAAAACAATTCACCAAATCGAATAGTAAATTTCTACTACAACCCAAGCCTTAAACCGCTTTCTTTCAACAGGTCGGCAATGCAGATTACCGAATGTGAGCAAATCTCCAACCGGTTGCGCATAAAAACTGAGCTCCACTATCAAAGAAGTGAGAAAAAAAAACAAAACAACACACACACTCTCCGCCTGTCATTTGTCATCTCCTCTCGTCAAGCAAAACGAAAAAAAAAAGAAAAGATTTCCCGCAACGAAAAAAATGGTAGCCCATACAATTTCCTACAACCGGCCGTAGAAAGAAAAGAAATTTCAATTTTTTCATGGAACATATTATTCGCCAAAGTGTAAATTGTACGGAATACTCTTCTGAAACGGAATTGATCCAGACGCATTGTATATTTCAATCGATTTGTGTCCAGTGAACTTGTGAAATTTCCAACAAAAAAAAAAAAGAAAAAAAAATATACCGAACGGGACGCAGCAAAAGAACGATAAAAAAGTGAAAAGTTTCACACAAAAAAGAAAATACACTTCATTTTGATTTTTTTGCTTGCCAATTGTATGCTCATTCCCGGAATTAATAATGCATTTGGAACAAATAATGTGAGTTATAGTTTTTTTTGTTTTTTCCATTCATACATTTTTTTTTGCATTATGTCTGGGTGATAGTCGCGGCCACCCTCACAACCTGCATCACGGTGATTTGTCTTCACCCCCGTCGCCGTCGCAGCAAGACGTGGAGGAATGGCGGGGGGGGAGCTTTAATCCCTATGCCGTAATACATATTTACCTTTCAAATGTAAAATTAGTAGATAGTTGTGATTTATCGGCTAATTGTAAGTAGAAAAGATTGATTTGTTCTGTTAAGTCAGTGCACTTGACAAAATCTCTTACGTTGTTCGCTTTGATTGCTGAACAATATGATCTGAGAGTCACTATGTTGCAAGTGGAATTTTTTGTTGTGTGCAGGCGAAGCCAGTGCAGGGCTAAGTGGCTCGTGTTGAGCACAATTTGAAATGCGAAAGCACCTTATTTGTTTTTCGGCTTGAATCGATTCACTTGATTGCTGAAACGACGACGTGGGTGATTCTCTTCAGCGATATGAACGGATTAATCTGCGAGAAGATAGTGTTTCACGAAATGAAACTCGACGCTTGTCGGCAATGTTGGGCCGAAAATAGAAATCAATTTGAAATGAGAGTAATCTGCTTAAATGTGCATTAATCGAAGCATGACTCATTGGGGTGTTCGACGTGGACCGAGGTAAAACATAGCCGACCAAGAGTTTAAACTGAAATATGTGCCACATAGCTGCAGTGCATATGGAGGACTCTTTGAACGTGGTCTTGGACATGTTATTTATACTCCTGGCGTCTTTGATCTGAATTTGTTTAACATGATTTTCATTGCAATCTATTCGTTTTCTTTTTGGCAGGGCAATGATTCCTGCAAAAAATCGAATACTTGCATGATCAGACGCGTTTGACAGTCACTCAGAGTCTTTCAAATTTGTATGAGACGATCGGTATTAAAAAAGTTTTTTCACAGTGTGGTTGTCAATGTAGCCTACTGGAAGCCTAGGAGGACTAAGGAGGAACTACAAACTTCTTGAGTAGCAATTCGTAGACATCCAGTTGTTTTTGCAGCGATAATGTTTTTTTGCGGCGATGACGTGGTCCTTTATTTTCGTGCTCCTTATGTTACCATGTGCACGTTGTACGAACTCCTGTAGAAATGTGTCGATATGACCGACCGCGACGTTAACAAAGCGTGTTTTATTGTTCGTCGCCGTGCAAAGGACTCTGTCCTCAGTTGTATTCTATGGACAGTAGCCTTTAAAACGAATCCAGTTAAAGAAAGCTGAGTTTAACTAACTTCATAAGCTTCAGTACCCTTAGGTTTCACTCAAGCACATGCATTTACTGTCAAGCATATAAGTGTAACAGAGAATTGCAGTCAGTGAATTTGCTTCCCTTCCCATTTGTGCAACGCAATGTCCTCCAGAACGCAACCAACTTCGACATACAACATTTCCTACCCTCTTCTTTGTCAAAATACTCACGGACAGAGATAGCGGCAAATTTCTTTATTCATTAAACTAGCCATTTTCGCGCAGAAGAGCACGAGAATGTTTACAGAATCAATCACATTTAATGTGAACTACCCCACTGTATGGTATTCTGTCTGGCGTATGACCTTCACTTTACTGTGCATCGGAAAATCAATAGACTCTGGATTCACTCCACAAAGTGTAGCATGCCCTTAAATGAAACAGTCTTGTTGCTTTTCTGTTAATCAAGGGACGTTTTTGAATTGTATTTTATTTTTCAATTACCGGCTATGATGACATGAATAGACATCTTTATCCTTTTCATTGATTGGAATTTGATTAAATTTTGAACGACATTACATACGCAATCGATGTGCGTTTGTGTGTTGTTGGCCTAAACCTTGAGATGGTGTTTCTAAGAAGGACGCGTATGTGCTCATGTGCGGAGAGATAAATGCAGGCTTATAGGATATCATGGATTTTGTTAATCTTATCCTGTTTTAAGCACTTGCTAAGCACAGCTGCTATTAGAGACTGATTTTTCTTTTCCCATGGGTTCCCATGGACAGAATTTGTGAGACCAAGGAAGAATGTTTCACTTGAAGTTTATTCGTTGGAGGAGGGTGATATCGCTGTATTACATTCTCTGGGCCTACGAGTGCCTCATCATTTTAGTGTATTCCAAATATTGGATCATTGCAAAAGTTCGTGTCCGACCTTCATAGTCAGTATGACACAACCATTATTTGTTTAAGGACTAACACCATCTCTAGGGCACAGCATGCGTATATGAAGGGCAAAGGCGTAGAAACCGCACTACACGAAGTGGTTAGTGTGATTGAAAAGTCTCTATATGTCAAGAAATATGCACTTGCTACTTTCCTAGACAAAGAGGGGGCCTTCAATCATGTAGAGACCACGGCAATTAAGTCCGCCCTTGAAAAAGCCAAAGTTGAGCAATCACTTACTACAGTGATAGTAGGTCTGCTCAGCAAGAGAACTATTAATGCTACCTTAGGAGATTCCACAATTAAAGTTGCAGCTGCAAGAGGAACTTCTCAAGGAGGGGTTATATCCCCTCTCTTATGGGTACTAGTAATAAATGAAGTACTAGAAGAGCTCAGACTAACAGGAACCAGAGCAATTGCCTACGCTGATGACGTGGTGAGATGAGAACCCTCCTAACATGGGCGAAATCCTGCGGTCTAGGAATCAAACCTCAAATAACTGAGTTGGTACTATTCACCAACAAAAGGGTCATTCAACGCCTTAACCCCCCAACAATTGAAGACCCTCAATCTGGCGGGTAGCGCGAAATACCTACGGATCATCCTAGACAAGAAACTAACCTGGAAACTCAAGCTAATGGAAAGAGTCAAGAAAGCAGCTTGTGCCCTATACATGAGCAACAGGATATTCGGCAAAAAGTGAGGTCCGAACCCCAAGACAATTCTGTGGATGTACACAGCGATTGTAAGGCCAATCCTGACAGGCCGCCCTGAAATCCACCAACCGCAGGCTGCTTACTAGAATACAGAGACTAGCATGTATTGGAGTTACAGGCGCTATCTCCACTACCCCAACCGCGGGCCTAGAGGTACTACTAAACCTTCTCCCACTTGACCTCTACATGCAAGCTAACGCTGCTAAAAGTGCCATTAGAAGCATTCAATCTAAATGCTGGCTGTCAAGTACCATTGGTCATGCTAGTATACTGAATAGACTACAAATATAACAGTCCGAAAGTGACTACACACTCCCTTTCCTCGACTTTGAAATACCCTTCAGATGCTATTTCCCGACGAGGGAAGAGTGGACCATAAAAGAACCCATCAAAAATTCGAGCATCCAAGTATACACTGATGGATCGAAGATGCAAACAGGCACAGGTGCGGGCATTTTCTCCGAATTGTTAAACATGCACTGCTCTATCAGGATCCCTGATTATGGCAGCGTCTTTCAAGCGGAGGTCCTGGCAGTCAAAGAAGCGGCCAGAATGATAACAATGTTGGAAATACCACCGGCTGTTATTACCATTCTAATTGACAGTCAAGCGGCCATTAAAGCAATTTCGCCGAAAGAAATCAAGTCCAAGCTGGTCGCGAGCTGCCGCGAGGAGCTCAAAACTCTAAGCGTGCAACATTCGATAACTCTATGCTGGGTCCCAGGACACAGGGACATAGACGGCAACGAGGCAGCTGATGAACTTGCCAGAAAAGGGGACGTAATCGATCCATCCCAGGCAATCGAATTGATTCAACCACCACTGGCAGATGTCAGGAAGAGGTGGATGATCAAATTCTAGAACTAGCAAGAAAAAGGCGGTTCAACCTTACCACCTGTAAGACTACTAAGATGTATGGCCCGATATTAATAGAACTAAAACCGACACACTCCTCCAGTGTGGCAAAAGTCTACTGAGGATGGTGGTCGGGGCTCTAACGGGACATAATCATCTGAAGTACCATGAAACAAAAATGGGACTTTCCAATGACTACATATGCAGAGGATGCGGTAATGTGGAAGAAGGAGAGGACACGCCTCACTCTCTCTGCTACTGCCCAAGCCTCAGCCAACTGCGACACAGTACCATTGGAGAATTCTTCTTGATCTTCCATGATCTGCAAGAAATCCATAACATCCGACTATCTAACTTTTTCAGGTTCATTACGATGTCAGGCTGGCTGGACGAAGAGAGGACAACAATGACTACAATGTCTCAATGAGTGCGATAAGGGTACAAGGAGGAACATTTCCCCCTCTGGGCAACACAATGGGTCCACACGGACCTAAGTGAGACGTGCTGCCGCACGTCTACCCACATTCCTATCCTATCCTGTTTAAGGACTTGTCGCTAGACACAGTCGACTACAGTCAAATTGTGCGTGAAAAATTTCTAAAATAGAGAACGAAAATCTACAGTGCAGTGAGTGTTGGAACTGCAGCAAAAAACCTTCCGAGCATTTAATAGGATCGTGCTCTTCTTCTTTGTTTGGCGCTACATTCCGGGGTGGACCTGGGCCTCACCCAGCAAGCCTCTCCAGCCACCACGATCTTTCGCTTGTGTGCGCCATCTCATACGAGCGCGTCCTCTGTTGCGTTGTCCCAATGGTTCGGTATCGAAAACTCCCGCTCTTATGACCGTTAAAAAGTTGTTTGATGGATTTCAAACCCGTTCTGGGCGGCTTTCCGAAATTTATGACGTTTTGCGAACTTTAGTAAAAAAAGAACCTGTAGATTTCAACTGAGGTGAATTCTAAGAGACTGATATATTGCTCATTCGTCAGCATTTCGTCATCTAAAGCAGCTTGGACTCACTTCAAAGCTCGATACGTACAGCTGTGTTCAAAATAATAGGAGCGACATCCCAAAAAATGTAAAAAAGGAGATTTTTACGAATTCTTAAAATATTTTACAACATTAACAAAATCATTTCACAATCCATTAGTGATTTATTAAATGTTGTTTAGTGGTTCTTCTCTACGCCTTTATTTTTCAGGACTGCTTGATACCGTCGTGGCAATAGAGTCCACAAGGCTTTTGACAAGGAGCAGGAGTAATTTTACGCCAGGCTTCCTCAACAAACTTCCAAAGTTGTCGGTTGTTGGTTTGGTTTGGCATCAGCAGTAAATTTTCTTAACATCCACGGATTCAGGCCAGGGGATTGTGGTGGTCACTCCATGACATTAATACCCTGAACCACTCTTGCCTTTTTACTTGTATGCTTTGGGTAATGGCCATAGGGGATCATAACTTCTTCAAGAATTTTTACATAAACATGTTGATCCAAGATACCATTTAACAAATGTATCGGCCCCACACCCAAACATGACCAAACGACGACCTTCGCACAACCGTGTTTAACGGTCTTTACCGTATACTGGTTTAAATATTCTGTGTTTGGCGGACGACGGACGTATTGTCGGGAATCAGTTTCTCTAAATAGGACAATTTAGCTTTCGCTTTGTCCATAGTTGCAGGTCAATCGGCATGATTTTTGTCAAACTTGATCCTAGCTTGCAGATGCTTTTTTGTCAAGAGTGGGACCTTGCGTGGGCTTCGGCCGAAATGTTTATTTTCTAACAGCCTTCTGCGATTCGTTACATCGCTTATAGGGAGCCGAATCTTGTCTGCTATAATCTTTGAAGACCCCGCTGCGTTGTTTTTTGATAGGCGTACTATTCGACGTTTTGCGTTTCCTTCCCCGAGTTTCTGGCTTTTCGACATAACGTAAAGCATTGGCAATTGCCGAGACACCACACCCTAGTCATTCCTGACTCTTTATAAGATTTTCCCGCTTGACGCCACTTGCAGATGAGGTCTCGCTTTTCCGCATTTGTGTGCTTTCCACGGCCCATTACTTAAGGTGGCGCTAAATTCCGAGGTGGACCTGGGCCTCAACCAACAAGCGTCTCCAGCCACCTCGATCTTTAGCTAGCTGTATCCAGTTTCGCACGCATAGTTTGGTTGAGGTCCCTTTTCACTTGCCTGAGTCGCAGTCTTCCTCTACTGCGCCGTCCCTCGGGGGTGAATTCGAAGACTTTTCGGGCCGGAGCATTGGTTTCCATCCGCTCTACATGACCTAGCCATCTCAATCGTTGGATCTTCACTCTTCTGGCTAAGTCGATGTCGCTAAACAGCCCGTATAGTTCGGGATTATATCTCCTCCTCCACTCACCTTTTATGCAGACGGGACCGAAAATCACACGAAGAATTTTCCTATCGAAGCAACCAAGAGCAGCTTCATCCGCTTTTGACAAAGTCCATGCCTCCGTGCCATATAGCCATATAACGATTAAGGTCTTGTAAAGCGGTACCTTGGTTGTTCGAGAGAGGGCTTTGAGAGGGCCAATTGCTTTCTTAGCCCAAAGAAGCAGCGATTGGCAAGAGTTATTCCTCGTTTGATTTCAGCGCTGGTGTCATTGTCTGAATTGATAGCGGTGCCTAGGTAGACAAAGTTTTTGACTACCTCAAAGTTATATCTGTCTGCTGTGACGTTCTGACCGAGACGTCGGTTTTGGGTGTCCTTTCTCGTTGACAGCATATATCCAGACACATATCCATCTTCGCGGCCTCCGTTGCAATACCCACAAAAGCGCCATTGACATCACGCTGCGTTCTTCCAATAATGTCAATATCATCGGCATATGCGAGTAGTTGGACGGACTTCTGAAAGATTGTTCCTCTGGTGTTGGCGTTCGAGTTTTGAACAATTCTTTCAAGAACGATGTTGAAAAAGTCGCATGACAGCGCGTCGCCTTGTCTGAATCCTTTTTTGACATCAAAGGTCTCGGTTAGGTCTTTACCGACCTTGATGGAGCAGCGTGCATTCTCCATCGTCATCCTACACAAACGGACGAGTTTGGTAGGGATGCCAAAACTAGACATTGCTCTGTATAGCTCGTCTCTATAGATGCTATCATACGCGGCCTTAAAATCGATGAAAAGGTGGTGGGTATTGATTTGTTGCTCCTGGCTTTTCTCCAAAATCTGCAGCAGTGTGAATATTTGGTCGATGGTGGATTTTTCTGGCCTAAAGCCCCACTGGTATGGACCGACCAGATTGTTGGCGAATGGCCTTAGGCGTTCACACAGTACGGCAGATAAGATTTTGTGTGCGATACTTAGGAGACTGATGCCTCTGTAGTTGGCGCAGTTCAAAGGGTCTCCTTATTTATGGATCGGGCAAACAATGCTGAGGTTCTATTCATCGCACGTTTTCCTCCGACCATATTTTACAGATGAGTTGGTGCATGCTCCTTACCAAATCATCGCCTGCGGCTTTAAAAAACCCGGCGGGTAGGCCGTCAGCTCCCGCAGCCTTGTTGGATTTCAGTTTAGATATGGCAATCCTCACTTCATCCGGGTCGGGTGGACGGAATTGTTGATCTTCGTCGTCCCTTTCATTGGGGTTGAATGGTTCCGGCCCATTATGATACATTTTTAAACGAAAAATCTAAAATAATGGTATAATCACAAAAGCTGTTTGTCTTCTTACTTTTTGACCCAGTTAACTGAAATTAACGTCTTTTCTGCAAAATGCTCCTATTATTTTGAACAGAACTTTTCCGTTCGCAGTCACTTCCTTGAATGAAATCCTCGACCACTCAGGCGCAGATGTGCACATTTTTACTGATTTTGCTTGCAAAGTTTTACAGTCTACGCGAAGAAGTTTTTGCCAGCGAAGAATTTAAATCGATTTCAACATCGCGCTCCTATTATTTTGAACACAACTATAGGTACCGCATTGTTTGACGGAACAAAATAAGCTCGACCGTGAAAACGAACCTTTCTTGGATCGAGTCGTAACAGGTGACGAAAACTGGAATCACCAGACCTGTTCCTTCTGGTTTCCATGTCTTCCGGTCCCTTCAGAACGGTCTGATTGGAAAGAAGATTGGTTCCCCAGAAGCTGTCGTGAACTACCTTACTGAGCATTCAGAAGGGATGTGGCATTTAGAAAGCTAATGTGTGACTGACTGTAATATATGTCCCACGAACATTAATAAAAAAAATAAATAATCAGCAGAAAGTCTGCGATTTGTCTCAAATCGGGTACAAATAGCCCAGTTGCGCGCCGTTTTGATACCGCACCTCGTAGACCGTGGTTGTTTGGTTAGCTAAATCCAGACTGTGGAGTTTAAGGAGTGTGGAGTCACTAAGGAAGGGTTTGCCGAACGCGATATATCTTTGCTTGGCTAGTGCCGGACAGTCACAGAGAAAGTGAAGGAGACTTTCCTCTCAGTGGGTGTCGAGGCAACTGCGACAGTGTGGGTTGAACGGTATTCCGAGTCTAGCAGCGTGGAGGCCTATAGGCCAGTGTCACGTGCTTAAAGCCATGACTGTAGCGATTTCGAAGCGATTTCTTTTGAGGAGGTTATCGGCCCTTCTTTTAGCGTAGGACGGCCAGGTTTTCCTAGTCACCTCCTTGGGTGACCTAGTCCACCTTCTACTAGCTAATGACAGGAAGTGTTGATAGATGGCGTGTTTAAGGTGACTGATTGGGGGGCCTACCAACTCAGTGGGGGCGTTGCCGGAAGCCCCTTGCTTGGCCAGTTCGTCGGCAATCTTATTTCCCTCCATTTTATTGTGGCCTGGAACCCAGAGGACAGTAATATTACATCTGCATCTGGCCTGTTTGAGTTCCTCCTTACAATGTTGCACCAACTTGGAGGAGTGCGTTCTGAGGAGATGGCCCTTATGGTTGCTTGGCTGTCGATGCAGATCTCTGCAGCTCTACCATAAAGGCAGCTACTAGTGAGGAGTTTACACGCTTCTCTGATCGCTAGTACTTCAGCCTGGAAGATACTCGGGTGATCAGAGAGGCGGTAAGAGTTCGAGATATTGACGTCTGCCGAGAAGACTGCTGAACCTCCACCGTGGTCTAGCTTAGATCCGTCTGTGTAGATCAGAAGTTGGTATTCAGAGACGAGTGATTGGGTTTTCCAATCACTCGTCTCTCCACCACGAAGTCTGTGGTGGATCTAATGCAGTACGTAGGAGCTGGGGTTGGGTGCTCGGGCAGGAGTTGCAGAGCTCTGCTATCGCCATACGGTCTCGATTACCAACTTGCCGCGTCTCTGAGTCTGATGGCGCTGCACATGACTACATACATGATGTAAAGGTCCAGTGGGAGAAGGTGTAAGAGCACGGTCAGTGCTTCGGTGGGGCATGATCTCATCGCCTTGGAAGTTTCGACTCTTGCCGATCTCTGGACATTGCTGAGTTTGTGTAAATTGTAGGTTTTCCTTAGGGCCGTACTAGTGAGCTGTAGGTGAGAGAGGTGAGAAAGTCTGCTAAAGCGTAATCATTTTAGTTAGTTCAGCATGGGATAAGCATGATTTCATCAGTTTGAACACGAACTGGAACTCGCATTAATTTGGTATTGCGGAATTGAGGGTGAAACAGGTTGCGGGATAATAAATTTGATTACTACAGTTTCTTTTTTGTCGGAGGTTTTTAACACTAGACTGGAGCACTTAGACTCAGAAACTGGTCCAATGCAATACCAGGCAGCAACCTACGTTTGGTGAAATTGCATGGTCTTCCGGAGGAAGATGAGCAGGCGCTTCTGTGATGAGGAGTCTAGAACATCAGCTCTAACCTCATTAGCACCGAATAACTCCCAACTGATCCGAGCAAAGTGCTCTGCAGTGTCGTCGCCTACTCCTCAGGCATCATAGAGGGTTTCATAGCTAAGGCCAATCGCATTTAGCTGTTTAGCGAAGATTTGACAACCCGGTAGTACGCCAGTAAGTCGCCTGCAGTCTTTTCTGTCAAGAGGTAACAAGAATGTCGCGGTCTTTGTACAGGCGTATGGGTCATACCACCTCCGGTTGTGCTCTCGCTCCCAAGGACACAGGTAGTCCAAGTACAGGTTCAGGTCCTGAGAGTACCTCTTCTGATCATTGTTGAGCAAGTTCACCAGCGACTTCATTTCCTGTGATTGCGTGGCGGCAAGTTTTAACGAATTTAGATTGCCGATCAAATTAAGAGAAGACTTGCATATAATAAATAATCTGAGCGAGTATAACCAAAATTGGCTTAGATCACCTCAATCGATCATTATTGTTGTTTAATTAGCGTTAAGAGAATGTTCGGTTCTAACTTGGATTATATGTGTATAGCTGCATTGATATAAAGGGTGATTTTTTTAAAAGCTATGGGAAAGTTTTTCAGAAAAACACAAAATTCAGAAAAATGCATGGAATCTTTATTCGAATCGATAGTACGGTCCATATAATTTAATGTTTGAAGATTATTTCATGCAAATGTTGACCTTGACTGCGCCTCAAATGGTCCATCCGCTTAGTCCAATTTTGGCATACTCTTTCCAACATTTCGGTCGGTATCTCACGAATAAATGCTTCAATGTTCTCTTCCAATGCGTCAATTGAAGAGGGATTGTCTGTATAGACATGAGCTTTAAAATAGCCCCACAAAAAATAGTGTTAAGGCGTTAAATCGCACGATCTAGGCGGCCAATTGATCGGTCCCGAACGTGAAATAAAATGTTCACCGAACTCGCCCCTCAATAAGTCCATTGTTTCGCGTGCTGTGTGGCATGTGGCACCGTCTTGTTGAAACCACATGTCATGCAAGTCACGCTCTTGCATTTTGGGCAAAAAAAAAGTTGGATATCATCTCACGGTAGCGCTCACCATTCACAGTTACGTTACGATTCGCATCGTTTTTGAAGAAGTACGGTCCAATGATGCCACCAGCATATAAACCGCATCAAACTGTGCCTTTTTCTGGATGCATTGCAATGCTTCTGGCTGATATTCACTCCAAAATCGACAATTCTGCTTATTTACGTACCCGCTAAACAGCTGGATGGCGCCGTTGGTTGAGTGCCTGCCGCTGGTTAGAGGGGTCTTAGGTTCGAATCCCAGTGAAAAGCAAACTTAAAACGCTTTTATCGGGTTTTCAAATCTGGTCCAACCATAATTTGCCGTTGGGATCAAATTAACAGCGCCATCACTGAAGTTGTCGATCAGTGGCAGTAGTCTGACTATGGGTATCACAATGAACCAACATGGTCTAAGTGTGCTGGCGATTTCGCTGGCAGCCCAACTACCTAACCTAACCTAACGTACCCGCTTCAGTGGGTCGATTAAACTGACCATAAAATGGAAGAAACGCGCGATGGACTTTCTTAACAGAGCACGCATTTTGATAATAAAATTCAATAATTTGCAAGCGTTGTTCGTTTGTAAGAAGATGCATGGCACCAAACTGAAGATGTTTTGACAGTGAAACAAAACACGAAACGTGCGTCAGCTGTTTAAATCAATGTTGCCAAAAAGATAATAGCTAAAAAATCACCCTTTACAACACGTCACTAGAACATAACCTAATCTAATAAGCGATTCCTGCTTTTTTTTTTCAAAAACAATCACACATCTAAGTAGTGTTACCTAAAGCTCTTAGCATTATCCGAATAAGTCTTTGACATCCCGCTCGCTCATCAGCATTAATCATGAATAATTGACAACCACTAACCAAACATCGTGTTCCTAAGGTTGTCATCGTAACCATAAATGTAGTTCCGGTAGAATTGGAGACTTATAAAACCTCGCCGTGAATACTTAATTTCTGCAAACACTTGCTCGTGACAGTAAATCAGCTTGAATCACAACACTGGAATGCGCGTTAATTGTCAAGTTCCAAGGCAATGATAATTCTTAATACGTTATCAATCAAATGATATAATTGTGATGTAACCAATTAGACCCAATCAATATTGTCACGAGGAGATATATGGCTTTAAGAGAGTCAGCGATCTGAGATTAGTACACACCGACATGGTATTGTAATTTGTTTATTTTGTCGATCACGTCCGATACAGGCAGCGTGGAATGTCTCATTGGCAGCAGCAAAACTGTGCGAATCGCCTGCACTGCCGATATGTAGGTTGGAGTCTCAATTGAAAATAAAACCTATTGATCATTTGAATTCAGTGATCTTTATGGTAAATTGATTTATGCAAACCAGAGGCAATTTAGTGCGTTCTCTGTGCTGCTGGCCGGCGATCTTGCCTAGGCGTGTGAATTCATTAGAATCATTTGGTTCTTAATCGAAGTCGTCTACAGTCTGTTTTATTTCGGATTTATAAATGCAATTGGTTCATTTCGAACATAAATTTATCATGCAAAAAAAGAGAACGGTTAATGAGCGATTTCTCATCTGCCACTTCTTTTGATGTATACAAATTCGTCTGGGCGGACAATGTTGTGGCGAGAAAGTCGGACGGAAATTGAATCAAAAGAAATGAGTCTTTTTGTGACGACGAAGAATGGAGTAATGGGACAGGAAATATTTCATTGAACACGTGCAATAATGATTTTTACTCACAGATTTTGCGTTCGATTATATCAATTTATTAATAGCATATATTCAGCTTCTGGTGAGATTCACTTTGAAAGCTAGAAGTATTATTAGGTTAGGTATGGTGGCCCGTGGCGTTGTGGGTATGTGCGTCGACTCCTACGCACTTGGACCTACCTGCCTGGGTTCGATTCCTGGGACGACAAGAAATACTTTTCACGGCCCCACCTCTTTCGAGTCACTGACAATGCTCAAAGAGTATAACTGTCTAGAAAAAGCTTCTCAAACTTGGACGTTCGGAGTCGGCAAAAAAATGTAGGTCCAATAGCACGCACAACACGAGTGGTTGCTGAGAAGCTAGGCCCTGGCCCTCTACGGGCTGTAGCGCCACCCATATTATTATTATTATTGGTGGCGGGGCCACGCATCACTTAGGTCCAATTGGACTAGAGGGGATTTAAAAAGCTGTTCCGGGTGTTGAAACGATGATTTCACCTCCAGAGTTGCCCAGTATGGCTTTCCTAGTCGAGGCGAATGCAGGAGAGCTGCAGAGGAGTTGTACATTTTCTTCCTCTGGTCTAATCTAACATTATTTAGTTTCTGTGAAGAAGGACGTTAAATTGGGAACAGGGTGTTGGTCAGCCGGACTCCAGCTTTGATTAAAGTGCCATTTTCGAGGGTAATAGCAGAGTTAGGTTGGGTCGGTGGATAGATGAGTTTGTTGTCCCGTATCAATTAGGTCCTACTGGTCCTATTGGACCGTTCTTTGCTATTGCCCTCACTCCCCCAATAGGCACCACAAGGCAATGGGGGAGTGAGGGCAATAGCAAAAAAAATCCGAGATAAGTATGATACTTCTATTTAAGGTCTGTTGATTCACTAAAGAGTTTACGGAATATTACGTCGTTGGTGTTATTTTTCGAAGTTTCGAGAGCATTCCTGGACGGGATCTTGTATTCGCGATCTTATCCTTTCGGTCATTACCAAAATTTCATAACCATGTGTGAGAGTTGGAACAAATAGTGTGTTAAAACCGTGTGGCTCGATACCAAGCTCAGCCTTCCTGAGCACAGATCTTCCAAGCTGCCGAAAGCCGCACTGCTCAGATCCCATCATAGACTCGAGCATAGAACGCGCCACATCCCCGACATTAGCTTAAGGACTTAAAGACATCAGCCTCTATATTTAGAGCAATCTCTTTTATCCCTCATTTTGCATCGGATGTGGACTATCACATCAGTTTCTCAATCGTGTCTCACCGTGTTCCCTGTCCATATTAATGACACGAGAGACCCATAAAACTCCATCTTTACCCATTCTAGCCGGATTTCATCCACAGCGATTCAATCGCCAAAATGACTTCTTTCACGGTTGGATTATTCTCCGTTCCACTCAAGACTACGGGTCTTCTATCGTCAGTGCCCTGTTCGGGGTCCGAAAAGTGATCGCTCCGTCTGCGCAAAATGTCCAACCTCATTGGAAAGCGATGCATCATCTTTGGATTTGACTCCTTCCATGATATTGAAAATTCCTCGTCCTTCCTCTGAGTCAGCAAATGGTTTGTCAAAACAACATTTTTGCAGAAATATGGTCGCTGTTCAACTTCTCGAAGAAATCCTTCCGGGACTGTTCTTTAGCTCCTCGCACAGCTCAACAAGTTCGGTAGCATTTCTAGTTTTTCGCACCAGCTGATCAGCTCCATCGTCTTACTTCCTTACTTATGAGGCCAGCGACCCATGGAGGGTCCGAGCCTGAGTAATTGCTGCCTTCCATCGTTGGCGGTCCTGGGCAGGATTCAAAGACCCTCTTTGCTGGAGCATTGTTGTCCATGCGCTCGATGTGCCCGAGCCAGTGCAGTCGACGGATTTTTGCCTTCCGAACTACATCCACATCCTGGTGCAGCTCGTAGAGTTCGTGGTTATGTATCGCCTTCCTCGCAGACGGGACCATATATCCGACGTAGAATTTTTCTTTCGAAGGTATCAAGAATAAGCTCTGTAGTTATGCTTAGCGTCTAGCTTTGGCAGTTTTGTAGAGCATGATTTTGGTCCTTCGAGTCAGGAGTTTTGAGCCCAGTTGTTTTGACAAACCGAAGTAGCACCGGTTGCCAAGGGCGATTCTACGACGGATCTCCACTGTGATGTCGTTTGTGGAGTTCACGTTTGCCCCGAGGTAGACAAACTCCTTTACTACCTCGAAAGTGTAGCTGTCGATCGTGAAATTTTGTCCAAGTGGTGTGTGACGGAACGTAGACAGCATATATTTTGTTTTGTCCTCATTGCCCTTGAGACCAGCTCGTTTCGCCTGTCCTTCAATCGCTTTAAAAGCCTCCACTACGGCAAAGTTGGGAAGGCGCAACTATGTCGATGTCATCTGCGTACCCGAACAGTTGGACCGACTTATAGAGGATAATGCCTTCCGTGTTTAGGTTTCAATCGGCTCGGAAGTCCTTGAGCCGAACTGCACGTTGCATCGCGTGTATGACTGCGTGGTGCGGCACAACAGATCAGTTTTCCCGGGATCCCGAATTCGGCCATCGCATCGAATAGCTCCTTGCGATGAATGCTATCGTATCTTCTTCTTCTTTGATTGGCGCTACAGTCCGGGGTGGACCTGGGCCTCAACCAACAAGCCTCTCCAGCCAGCACGATCTTTTGCCAGCTGCCTCAAGTTGTGCACACCAAGTTGGTTGAGGTCCTTCTCCACTTGTGTGCACCATATCGTTCTAGGACGCCCTCTGTTGCGTTGTCCCAATGGCTCGGAATCGAAGACTCTTCGGGCCGGAGCTGTGGTGTCAATTCGCTCTACGTGACCTAGCCATCTTAAGCATTGGATCCGAAGACGCTTAACAAGGTGCATGCCGCTGTACGTGGTTGAATCTCCTCCTCCAGACGCTATCAATACAAACAGGACTAAAGATCGCACGCAAAACTTTTCTCTCAAAACGACCAAGAGCTTCTTTATCCGCTTTCAATAGCGTCCAAGTCTCCATAGAGCAGGACAGGGATAATTAGAGTGTTATATAAAGTCAACTTGGTGTTTCGAGAGATGGCTCTGCTACTCAACTGCCTCTTGAGCCCAAAGAAACAGCGATTGGCAAGAGTAATTCTGCGCTGCTATCGTATGCAGCTTTGAAATCGATGAATGAAATGGTCTTCTCCAGGATTTGCTTTAGTATGAAGATTTGGTCTATACCCGATTTGCTGGGCCGGAAGCCGCACTGATACGTGCCAATTAGTGCGGTGCAAAACGGCTTTAGACGTTCACACAGTACGCTGAACAGGATCTTGTAGGCGACGTTGAGCAGGGATATACTTCTATAGATGTTGCAAGAGGTAAGATCGACTTTTTTGTGGATGGGCTCCATATACAGCTGATATTCCCGTCGTCGGGCATGCTTTCGTCTTCCCTAATTCTACAGATGATCTGGTGCATGCTCCCTACCAGAACATCGCCAACGGCCTTGAAGAGTCCTCATGGTAGGCCATCTGAGCCTGTTTGGGCTTTGTTGTCCTTCGGCCTTTTAATAGCTGCGCCGACGTCTTCAAAGCTAGATGGGAAGAGCCTGAAGCCAGGCTTTTTTTTTATAAAAGACCCGTATTTTTTGTCTCCCAGCTCCATCGTCACCATTCATAAATAGAAGACGTAGACTATGTGCATATGTCATTTTCTCAGACTTCGAATAGACTTTCTTTCGATTTCCGTTTACATTTTGTCGGCTTTTCTTTTAAAAACGATTGACAATGTTTTTTTTTGTTTTTGTTTATTTCAGGTTCCCGAAAAATGTCAATAACTGTACCAAGACTAAAGGATGAGGAGGACCACCTTCCTAAAGTGCAAATCAAACCAGCCACATCGTTTACCGTAAAGGCTCAACTCACTGAAATACATCACATCAGTGCTCCGACCGCAAGTGATTTGAAACAACGCAAGCCCTTGCTATCACTGCAGGCGCCAAAGACATCCAAATCGAACAAGCCATTTAAATGTCGCAACATTCTAACACTAAGTAACACAAATCAAATAAAATCCTACCAAGAGAATTCCCGTCAAAGTGGGCTTACAGTTTTGAATGATGAAATAAGTATTGTCACCGAAACCGCTTCCAATACAGCAGGCGATTGCAGAAGACTGTTGAAGAAGATTCCACCGTTTTTGAGGCGCAGGAAAGAGAACAACTCCAACAAGGGGAACATCAAAGAGAATTGTCAACTTGGTCCAGAGACTGGTGCGAATGGACTTTTTGAAGAATTCGCCGTAAAGCCTACAAGTGAATTGAAAAACTTACGGTCAACTGCAAAGCTTTCTCTCCTTTCTTTGAATTCGGAGACAAGCAGCTGTTCAAGCAGTGCCGTCGGTGCATCAAACAAACGACAAGCGGAAACATCCGTTGACTCTACAAGTTTACCAGTTAAGCCGAAGAAACTTCGCATAATGTCGCTGTATGAAAGGCAGTATCCTCAGTCGGATGATAGGCCTGTTGTTAGCAATGGTTACCTTCCATCGAGAAATTCCTCGATGGCGCACAATGATGACAGTAATGCTTTGAGCAGTGCCAATAACTATTACTCATCGTCTGCACTGTCGTCGACATCGAACGGTGGTAGTAATGCCATAATGCATGCACCATCGATGGCTTCCCTATGCAACATCGGCAATACTTGCTATCTGAATTCCGTGGTATACACGCTACGTTTCGCTCCGCTTTTCTTGCATAATCTCCATCATTTGGTAGTGGATTTGGCAAATATTCAGCAAAATATTGGCAAGCATCGGGCAAAGAGTTCGTCTCTGGGCAGAAACATCAGTGGAATGCATATGGAAAATGCGAGGAGTTGGAGTAGCAAAGACTTAGCTTCATTAGAAAACTATGGACAATGTGATACGCAGAAATCGAGCCAGCAAGTGGCCACGGAGAAACTACATGAATTGTACCAAAACTTGCATCGCAATGAGATCTCTGAAACGACTGAACCATTCCATGCGGATACATTTCTACACGCAATCCAGGAAGTGAGTGCAATATTTGAGGGCAATCAACAGCAGGACGCCCACGAGTTTTTGATGTGTGTGCTGGACAGCATACGGGAGACGTGTCAGTCGTTAATAAAAGCAATTTCTGATTGTCCAGATGTGATAATAAATGGGTAAGTATATGTGCGATGAGCATGTATTCGTTGTGCATTTAATCTTGATTGCTTGGTGTAGAAGCATGTATACTGGACATCTAAACGTCCATCTATGCTCCATCAATGCTTTTTAACCACTCTATTGGTTTAGTTTTTGGTATTTCTTCGTGCTGTTGTGGGAGATACTCGCCCTGATAGGATGAGACTTGTTGTTGTCGCAGCATGCGAGGAACTCAACGTTGAGCAGCAGCTTCTTCGAACGGAAAGAGCTATGCTCCGATAGTTTGGTCACGTGGCACGTGGCGTGCCCTAAATTCGCATTCATTGAAAATGCGACTCCCATCAGGTAGGCGAACGCTTGGCAGACCCAGGACGAGGTGGTTGGACCAAGTCCAAAAACTCGCCTGGTCGTGCTTGGACATAGTTCCTGATGAGTTAGAGTCGATGGCGGAGGATCGAGTGGCCTGGAGATCTGTCGCGATTCCTTTAGCGGCCCACATTATCCTGATTACTGGAGTTAACACTTATTACACTCATTCATCCGTATGTGAAGGCTCGTCGAGTTATGTTCAATCCTGGCTCCGCCAACACTAACGAGGGAAGATAAAGAACTAGAGGAATGTCCAGCATTAAATTTTGTCCACATAGGCAGTAGCTGCATGTTAGGTCGCACATAAATTGTGTCGATAGATGCGATGTACAACGTCAAGGATCTATGATAAATATTCCAATGGCTGACTGTGAAATGCAAGCTGTGAGCGACCGAGTTCATGATCAATTCGATTTGCGTGAATGGAGTTGAAGAACGATTTTCCAAATATGTTTCTTCTTCTTTTAGTGGCACAACAGTCCGGGGTGGACCTGGGCCTCAGTCAACAAGCTTCTCCAGCTGGCACGATCTTCAGCCAGCTGTCTCCAATTTGGTTGAGGTCCTTCTCCACTTGTTGGCGCCATCGGTTTCGTGGGCGTCCTCTATTGCGTTGTCCCACTGGTTCGGAGTCGCAGACTCTTCGGGCTGGAGCAGTGTTGTCCATGCGCTCTACATGGACGTAGACGCCTGACTAGGCTCATGTCGCTGTACAGCCCGTACAGTTCATGGTTGTATCTTCTTCTCCAAAAACCACCAACAGGACCAAAGATGGAAAGCAGAACTTTTCTCTCGAAAAGACCAAGGACTTCTTCATCTGCTCTTGAGACTGTCCAGGCTTCTGCGCCATAGAGCAGGACAGGGATGATGAGGGTCTTATATATTGTTGGTCTTTCGAGAGAGAGCTCTACTACTCAATTGCCTCTTGAGCCCAAAGAAACGGCGGTTGACAAGAGTTATTCTGCGTTTAATCTCGGTCCTGATGTTGTTTGTACTGTTTACCTGGGAGCCGAGGTAGACGAAGTCCTTAACTACCTCGAAGTTGAAGCTGCCTACGGTGACGTTCTGGCCGAGACGTCGATGTTGTGCGTCCTTTCTCGATGACAGCATGTACTTCGTTTTGTCCTCATTCACTGTTAAACCAGCCTCCGTTTCAATACCAGCAAACGCTTCATTGACGGCTCGCTGCGTTAGACCAATCACGTCAATGTCGTCCGCGTATGCTAGCAATTGTACGGACTTCTGGAAGATCGTGCCTCTAGTGTTGGCGTTTGAGTTTCGCACGATTTTCTCCAGGATGATGTTAAAGAAGTCACATGACAGCGCGTCGCCTTGTCTAAAACCTTTGTTGACATTGAATGTCTCGGGGTGTGTTCGTTACCGACCTTGATGGAGCAGCGAGAGTTCTACATCGTCATCCTGCACAACCTGACGAGTTTGGCAGGAATGTCAAAACATGACATGGCGTTGTATAGCTCGTCTCTATGCACGCTGTCATAAGCGGCCTTGAAATCGGTGGTGGGTGTCGGGTTGCATTTCTTGGGTTTTTTCCAGGATCTGCCGTAGTGTGAAAATTTTGTCGATTGTGGACTTCCCCTGCCTGGAACCGCACTGATAAGGACCTATCAGGTTATTCACGAATGGTTTCAGACGCTCGCACAAAACGGCAGAGAAGATCTTGTAGGCGTAAGTGACTTGATAGTTTGACCAAAAATTGACTAAAATGTCTGTCTGTCTGTCGAAAAAGGACAAATTAATTTCGGCTTTCAGCTTGAAGTAGTAAAGAAGTTCGATTCGTAGGTAGCTTCAAAAACATCTTCAGTAATATCACTGTACTTTTGAGCTTGAGAGGGAATTGAGTAATGAGAATGTACAAGGCGAGAATACATCCACGGTGCCGCAGCATAGATTTTCTTTTTTTAACGCTGCACTGGAGCATTCAGACTCAAAACTGGTCGATTGTACTACCAGCAGCAAACTCGGTAGGTAGGTAAGTGGGCTGTCAGCGAAATCGCCAGCACACTCGTGATGCTTATAGTCAGATTACTGCCACTGATCGACAGCTCCAGTGATAGTGCCGTTAATTTTGATCCCAATGGCAAATGGTAACTGGACCAGATTTGGAAACAGGATAAAAGCTTTGCTTTCACTTGGATTCGAACCGCGGACACCTCTAACCAAACACAGGCACTCAACCAACTGCGCCATCCAGTCCAGTCCGTCTGCAGCATGGATAGTATCGATAGCGGGTGAAGGTGAACCCTTGTCATTTAGAAATCGATGCTAAGTGCCCAATCATTGGCCCTGTCCTAAACATCGACATGACTCCAGTCAGGCATTAGATTTGGCGTTTATTTCAATTAAAATGTCGACTCCTTCCTGTGTGAGCCTGTTCTGTAACTCGTATTTCGTACCCGAGTGCAACTTGAAATTGATCACTCGTTCAGTCGTACTTTCCGAACGCGTGAATTGTACAATTCAGATTGTACTGCATCGCGACTCCCCATTTTTGGTGGAAGGAAAGCCAAATTAAGGCGTATTGTAGTGAATTTCTGTGTACAATGCCGGATATTATGGTCAGTCAACACTGCTTCGGAGGGCTTTTCGAAGGTGAAATATTGAACTGCGAAAGCTGGTGTAAAGGTGTCCCAGCACAAGACACTAGAAGTCTGGTATGATACACTGACGGAGTGCGCGCAGGAGTCTTTGGACACAACACAAGAATTTCCGTGCCAATGGGGTCGAGTCCTACAGTGTTTCAAGCTGAAAACCCCGCCATTGAGATCTCCGCCAGACAAAACCTCCACAAAGGGATTTAGGGCGCTAATATACTGATATTTTCAGACAGTCAAGCGGAACTAAAGACAGTTGGAGTTCAAAACAAAAATGTGGCTATGACGCTCTACAATCGCTTGTCAGACACGGATATGGTTGGGTTTCCGTACACAGGGGGACTGCAGGCTACTAATCCTCAGATGA
Organism: Eristalis pertinax; assembly: GCA_907269125.1. Taxonomy (NCBI): domain Eukaryota; kingdom Metazoa; phylum Arthropoda; class Insecta; order Diptera; family Syrphidae; genus Eristalis; species Eristalis pertinax. The sequence continues at coordinate 62,743,956 of OU026145.1, forward strand.
GTGCTGGCTCAGAATCTGCATTCATCGGTCCTGAAACGTACTGTAATGTCAATTAGACAAGAGCCAAAACTCTGATTAACGAATGGGTCATTTCGGTTAACATGGTCATATTCTTAGGCAATCCAAACGTTTAATCAGGCCCTATTCATATAAGGAAATACTTAAACTTAGTAAAGAAAACAAATAAGATTGCTAACAAGCTTTCTTACCGGCCATTGTGGCCTGAACTTCCAGCTTAGCTATTTAAACCTGTGTCAAGACAAGGCACATCTTTGTCTCGAAGAGGATGAAACTTCTAGGCACATCTTGTGCGCATGTCCGGCACTAACATGGTTAAGGAAATGTATCTTCCATAGGGAGATACTCACTTCAGTGAGTTACACAAAATCTACTACTGAAGACTTACTGGTGGCTCGTGGCGTTGTGGGTATGTGCGTCGATTCCTACGCACTTGGACCTACCTGTCTAGGTTCGATTCCTGGTACGACAAGAAATACTTTTCACGGCCCCACCTCTTTCGAGTCACTGACATGCTCAAAGAGTATAACTGTCTAGAAAAAAGCTTCTCAAACTTGGCCGTTCGGAGTCGGCATTAAGCTGTAGGTCCCTTCCACTCGTGATAGAACAATAGCACGCACAACACGAGTGGTTGCTGAGAAGCTAGGCCCTGGCCCTCTACGGGCTGTAGCGCCACCCATATTATACTCTGGGTGTACAAGAGCAACAAAAATTATTAAAAAAATTGTGTGCGTCTACTTCTGCTTTGAAGATCAAACCCAGAATAACTCCTGCCTATCGCTGTTTCTTTTGGCTCAGAGTCAATTGAGCAATAGATCCACCTTCACTCGAAGTACCAAAATGAGTTCATGACATTGGCAATTTCCAGAGAGCAGAAAACTCCTCGGTCTCTGCGAAAGAAAAGCTGTACGTACAATCCTTGATCCTGTTTTACTTCGACGGCGAAGACTCAACCATGATTCAACTGAACTGACGGAGCCTAGGCAGGAATCCGTGGATCCAGCGTCTAATCTGGACGACAACGTGGGCCCTTGGACAGCTTGACTTTAGCAAAACATAGCTAAATTGACTTATGTGATGTCACCAATGTTGGAGTTGTTCTTCAAGCTACCAGGTAGCACATCACGCAAATATTGAAAAATCGCGTCCACGCGACGCTTCCGTGTGTTGACAGATTGAAATGCATTTTGAAGACAGTCAATCACATTGCAATGAGTACTCTCTCTCGAAAATCTTGATATTTTCCAATGCGGCAAGAGAGCTACTTTCGAAGACCAATTTTGTGCGCCAAGATTCATCAGTTAAAGCACAAGTGGTTTTAAAAAACTCTTCTTCTGAGATAACTCCAATCCTCCGATACAATAGATCTGTCCTGGTCGCGGTGTCGTTGCCTTCACGGCATGGGTTATACGAAAAACGAAAAACGAAACGTAAACGAAAAATAACGCGATTCCATCAGGTAGGCGACCGCTTGGCAGACCCAGGACGAGGTGGTTGGACCAAGTCCAAAAACTCGCCGGGTTACGCTTGGACATTGCTGCTAATGAGTTAGAGTCGATGGCGGAGGATCGAGTGGCCCGGATATCTCTCGTGCGTGCATTACCCCCGCGAACCCTGTAGTGCTTGTCAGAAGATGATGATGAACATTTTAAAATACATTGCAGTATAAAGAATACTCTTGAAAGTTAGGTTAGGGGTAGACGCGCAAGGCACGTTTTCCTCTTCACACCTTTTTCGTGGCCGTCGTGTCTGCATGTTGTCCATTCATCCTGAAACCCTAATAAACCTAAAATACAGTTTAAGAGGATTTTAGTTAGTTCTTGCATGTCCTGGAAGAAGTGTTCCGTATTCTCTGCCGCACCTGGCATAGACTGGGGCAATGGAAAAGACAGTGAGGACTAACCTCGTTTCCTTCATCATCACCACAGCCTCTGCATATAAAGTCTTGGATAAGACCCGTTTTGTTTTCATGATACTTCAGAAAATGATGAGAGCAGTCCAGTGCTTAACAATTCGGAGAAAATGTCCGCGCCTGTGCCTTTAATCATCTTTGATCCATTCGTCTAGACGTGGATGGTCACGTTGTTGACGGGTTCATTTGTGTGCCACTCTTCCCTTGTCCCGAAATAACACCGGAAGGGTATTTCGAAGTCGAGAAATGGAAGAGACTAGTCGCTTTCAACATGTTCAATTTGTTGTCTATCTAGGAACCTCACACGCCCAGTAGTGCTTGAGAGCCAGCACTTGGATTGAATGATCCTAATGGCGCTCTTTGCACCAGTCGTCTGTATGTAGAGGTATCTAAGCCCGCAATTGGAGTAGTGGTGATTGCTTATGTCACACCTAGACATGCAAGTCTCTGTAGTCTTGCTTTAAATTGGTAGATTTCAGGGAGCCGGCCACCAAATACGCTGCCTTATGTGAAGATTGGTCTGACAATCGCTGCGTACATCCGCAGGATGGTTTAGGGGCTTGGACCCCATTTTTCGACGGGTACCCTGATGCTGAAGTACACAGGCCGCTTTCTTGACTCTCCTGAAAGTTACGTGTTGTTAGATTGGTCCACTAAGACTTCTCCTGGCTTGCACGCCCTGTTTTCTCATCCACCAATCTTATACTTTGTTCATTTGCCGAATTTCTAAAACCGATGGCATTTTTTTTGTTTGATGGTATAGATATCCATTGGTTGGGTTCATTGCGTTGTCACACACCTGTTATGTTAGGTTGAACTGACTGAATGATGGTTGGAAGCAGTAACACACAAGGCCAGAGCAGGCCCGTTGTGTTACCCCGCTTATCTAAGTGATCCTAGTCAGCAAACCATTTAGCGACTTGCCCACACACGATTCCATCAAGTTGAAAGTTGAAATGTGCAATGGAATTTCCATACATTGATCATTACTGCGTCCAATGCGGTCCAAATCGTCAAAAGGAGACAGACCACTTCTTCCCGCGCACACGAATGTAATAGTTGTTCATCGTATTGTCCAACAAGCTCATTCCGCCCATCCGTTGATTATGTACAATCGCATTTCTTTTCTCATGCGTTTTTGAACACACACACGGTTCAGAATGTCTGCAGTCTTGCCTTTCTTTTCTCTCTTATTTGCAGTGGAAAAAAAGTGACTGCACAATTTGCCCGACATCGATGAGCTGTTGACGTTTATAACCAGTAGGTACTGCAGCTCACCTAAGTTAGTATGATCGTATATCCACATGGATAACGCAGTCCTTTGTTTGTCTGGCGTTTATGAAAACACCCTATGTTTATGAAAAACATCGGGCTTTCAATGGATTGCATCTTTTTGTTTTTCCAGTCCGAACGCCAAGTCTGATGCATCGGCTCAATCCCTTCGTGGTTTGATACAATTGTGACTATCGAATTATCATTCCATCTTGCCATAACGATTTCATGGGTTTTGTCACATGCGAAATCTAATGTTCCTCGTGCCTGCTTTTTCATTGAGCAAACGTCAACTAGCCTGGCCTCGTTTGTACGATTTTCACGAATAGTGCCAGATGCAAAGTAGCCGAGTAATGATAAGCGGCACATAAGCCTATGTGTAACCACTGTTTCGCCAAAACCATATCCGATGAACAACTGATCTTTCGTTGCACTTGCACCGCCGTCAGGAATAAATGAAAACAGGTACCCTTTCGACGAGCACAAATCCCAGTGTTTGAACTCGAATGGCATGTTGTTTCCTTTGATGATCATTTTGCAATAATGTCGCCCATAATATGCAATCATTTGTTCATCAATGGAAAGTTCGTGTTCAAATATGTCAACAATGAAGCAGATAAAAATTCATAAAAACAAACCGTAGTCTTTCAACAGTTGATCTTATTTTTATGACTGGATGTTGACTGGGATAGGCCGGGATAGGCTGAGAAACACGGCAGTGCGAGAGGAACGCAACATTAAGCAGCAGCTTCTTCGAACGGAAAGGGCTATGCTTCGGTGGTTTGGTCACGTGGCACGAATGTACCCATCATCACGACTTCCGACGCGGGCGTTGAATGCGATTAGGTAGGTGGTTGGACCAAGTCCAAAAACTCGCCGGGTTACGCTTGGGCATAGCTCCTGATAAGTTAGAGTCGATGGCGGAGGATCGAGTTGTCTGGTGCGTCTTTTACTCCCGCGACCCCTTTAGTGGATCATGCGGGTCAGAAGATGATGATGTTGATGATGTTGACTGGGTGCTTCGAAAAAGACACATTTTTCGCCTTCGACCACTTTGACTTGAACACAATTGGTTTTGGCTTGGAAAAGAACACAAAGAAAAAAATCAAAGCTCAAAGCAAATGACACCTTTGACGCAAAAAGCGAAAGGTGCTCATTTCTTAAATTTGTATATCGGTTCAGGCGAATGGTGCGAAAGCGCACCGCTCACCTTCGTGTCGGTTCAACTGACGTGAAAAATGGCGGATTGCCTGTAGAAAATTCCAAAGTAGCTGGTGGTTTGAGCCTGTAATGCGTTAGTCAGAAGAAGGATTACAATCTCAGATGGATTGCAAATCGTCGAAATCTCATCACCAAGTGTTATTCTTCCAGCTTTCAGAGCTCAATCCTTCCATCCTTCTTTCAAGTAATTATTTCTATAATTTGAAACAGAGCTCTTACTCCTACTTATCGTTAGGAACACTTTTGTTATATTCGAATTAAATGCAGGCCAAATGAACTTGGTCTATCTAATTCAATCAATCTGATATTAGTGCTCTTGATGGTATCCATTAGTCGTATCGATTTGATTACTTGTAGTAAGGCCCCCTCTCATTATAGCTTACTCATCGGCTCTGTCATTGTTCAGAACAGTGCCAGTGTATAAAGTTGCATCTAATTGCTATTCCCTGAAGAGAAGGATGTCAAAATGTATCTTTTAGTCTATCCATAGCACAAAGATATACATACATTCGTTAAATTTATGAATAACTCTCGTTTCAGTTGCGTTAGTCTTCCAGAACAAATATCGGACTCAGGACCCGATCAAAGTAACGCCAATCAATGCAATAACAATTGTAACAACAACAACATCAATGGCAACAATACGACCACCAGCAAAAGTACCAGTAGTAGTTTAAGCACAGCAAACATCATGAAGGCATCGTTTTTCTCCAGAAAATCCAAACGAAAAGATGAAACGAAAAACTCCAAGAATCAACGATTACAGTCACCGCTGAAGGATAACTTGCAACAACAGCCGCAACAAATAGCACAACCGCCGGCGGGTACTGTTACCCTTAACAGTGGTGTTTTTGTGAATTCAACAAGTGAAGGAGTGACCTTTCAAAATACACCACCACTGGAAGACGAACTGATGCCGATCAAGGACAAAGAGAGATTAGCTGAGAAAATCAAGAAGCTAGGTCTGGATTTCTTCACGGAAGACTTTGAAGGCATGACTGTATCGACAACGAAGTGCTTAAGTTGTGAAACAGTGACCGAGCAGAAGGAGACAATGATTGACATTGCTGTACCTGTTCCAATATCGGGCTACACGGAAACTTCGAATTCGTTCATTCAGGTACGTAAGCGATTCAGTTATCAGTTATTTGATTTTTTTCTAATGTATTTTGTATTTGCATTTTTCAGAACTCTTGCATTACCCGCGAATACTTTCGTGATAAGAACAAATACCGCTGTGAACAATGCACAGGCTATACGGAAGCAATTCGTTCAATTTCATACGAAGTGCTTCCCCGATTGCTGGTCATTCAACTTAGTCGATTTTCCGGTGGTATGGAAAAGATCAACAGCTATATACCAACACCCTTTACAATGCAGTGCTTCTGTGCCAAATGTGAACAGAAAGATAGCAATAACAAACTGCACGCATACAAACTATACAGTGTGATAACGCATGTGGGCGCAACCATGTCTGTTGGGCATTATATAGCATACACATGCTCTCTGGATTGTGCGAACGAGTATGTCAACTGTCCCAAGGATAAGCGTCGCCATCAGACCAGCAACAGCTCTGCGAATACTTCAGGACTCAGTTCTGCAACAAATCCAACAAGACCTCCACCTTCATCGTCGTCTTCCTCATCGACCGGAACGGGCTTAATGAAAAAAATGAAATTCGGTCGAAGCAAAGCATCGAGCAGTGGCGACATGTCGAAGAGCATAATAAAGAACCTGAATGGCCTGACAAGTAAATCGATCACCAATGGCATAGAGAAGCTCAGCATGAACACGACATGCCACAGCATCAATTGTTGTGCCTCACGTTTACGAACGAGCGCCAGTGGAAGTCGAAACTCAAGTTACTCGTCTTCAAATAGTTACTGCAATGGGCCGAGCACAAATGGTGGATGGTCGGATCTAGTCGATGATATGAATAGTCAACCGCAACTTAATGGATCGCATAACAATAGCAGTTACAGCTACTTGCCAGGCTATGGCAGTACTGGCCGATCAAAATCGGCGAACTCAAGCAGCACCGAGCCGATTTGGTACATGTGCGACGATGACAAAATCAAAGCCATGACACAACGTGAATTTGAAGAGTTGCTCTCACCAACGAGAAAGATCACCATAACACCCTACTTGCTATTCTACGCACGCTTTGACCTGCAGAAGCATTCAAAATCGACGGCGAACAGCGATTGTGGCATATGAGTGGGAAAGAGCCGAGAGTTCACCGGAACAATATAAGCGTTTGGCATTTGAATTTAAACTGTAACCTTAATCACAAGCTTTACCAATGTACCCAAGTTGAGATGATGCGAAAACTCTTATAGTTTATATAAATATTTACTTTGAGACTTTGAGTTTCTGTGCCGTTGTCCGAGACAATGCAAAGTGTAGAAATTGTTTGTGAACATGCAGCTTGTTCTGCAGGCTTTTAAATTGAAGTTGACCTTTTATTTCCTTATTAAATGTAATCGTTGTTGTAATCTCTAGACTTTTTTTTTTTTTTGTGTGTTTTATTTTTATTTTGTTGTTATTTTGAAAGTAACACATGATTTGCGTTTCCTAAAGGACTGTCTGAACGTATATTTTAATACATATGATTAAAGAAATTCTTGTGGAATAAGTTAATCCTTTTATTTTTTATCGTTCGTAACCATTTTAAAATTACACTAATCTCTAGTTGTTCTTAAGATATGTTTTAATTTTACCGTTAATATATATATTTCTCGTAGTGTACATTTATTTTTGTTTATTTATTTGTTTCTTTTTTGTTGTTGCAATGAGATTGATAGGAAGTCGGTGGTGTAATGTGATGCTTTCATTTCCTCTGGTGGCATAACAGTTTTTTTCCTAAAATATATACGCCGCCGCACAATAGTCGATTTATGGTTGCTAGCTGAACTTTAATATGAAATGAACGATTTAACTTTTGTAATGCAAAATTTATTTATTTATGCTTCTAGCAGCGTATGTAATGCTTCAGGAGGAAAAGATTTATTTTTTTTTTTTGGAAGATGCCTTATATCGCTTACGATAGGATCGGACGAAATTAACAAATTATGAAGAACGTCTTCGTTGGTTGTTGTCCGTGATATCTTTCTTGAAAAGCTTTCACGGTACAGCTTATAATTTTTTTGGCGGGCTTCTAAAACGTCTTCCGACAGTTGGCCAATTGGAACAGTGATGTTCTCAATAACGTCAGCACCATGAAGAAGTATTTTATGGACACTCACAGGCATTTTATACCAATTATATTTGCTGACAAATAGTTTGGCTGTATCTATTCTAATACCTTCGAAATTTTTTTGTGTCAATTTTCAGTCCTGATGAAACAGTAATCAGCACTATGCCAAAACGCTGAACGAGCTCATGGTCAATTCCTATGATAGCGGCTGTTTTTGCTGGGTCCTTAAAAAAACGTACGTGCAGTGTTTCCATCATTCAAGTCACCTCCTCCTTCTTAGACTTGAATCCACTTTCTTGAAATGTTTTCTCTGGTCTTCCAAGTTGAGATTTTTCCGTATTTTCTTCTACCTGAATGGGCATTTGAAATTCTTTAGATATCCAACTGTCTTCTGAATTTAAGAACACATTAAGTGTGCGTTTACTTGCAGACCACTTTTGAAAAATTAGTGACACAAACGTTTTGGTGTAACTTAAGCATTTTGTATGCTGGTCCTCAATTATCTCCAATATGGAAAGCTTTGTTAAAACAAACTTTGTTACTTCACCCCGCACAATCAGAAACAGAACATTTGAAAAGTCCGTTCTAATACTTCTTTTCTTGTTAGTGATGGCCTCTCTGTTGGAAGGGCATTGCTACCTTAAAAAAGGAAAAAAACATATTTTATGGCGGGTCTTGGCATCTAACTTTTACTTTTAATTAAAGTGAAAGATTCAAACATAATAATGAAATAACTTTCGTGATCCGACTATGTCGGTATCGTTCTGTATAGAAACAATTGATTAATTTAGATAGCATTAAATTACTGAATAGAGACACCACTTTCACACCTTAATTTTTATAACTGCTTGACAAAATTTTTTTTTTTTTTTAAAGTACTTACAATGGGGATCTTGCAACATATTAGCTTATTTGGATATTCCTTTTTAGTCGGTAAAATCTTGTACTTACAGTGACAATGCAAATTCTCAACTAAAACACATAATGACAAAGCGATCTTAAACTGCATCATTGCGGTATTAGTACAGTTGCAAATTTGAGTGCTGGCCTCTTTTGTTGCTCTGAACTAGTTCTTTGGATATTTCTCTCTAGATTAAACGGTAAATGGCCTAAAAAAAATATATATTCATTTTTGACTTATGACCAGCTACTGATATATGAAATCGACCACTGTGCGCCGTGGCGTAGTGTATTGGTGCGTCGACTCGAGAGTTGCATGTTCAATCCTCGAACTTACCAACTTTCATAGTTTACGGCTTCACAGCTTTCGAGTCACTGACAAAACTAGAAAAAAGCTTCTCAAACTTGGTCGTTCGGAGTCGGCTTAGGTTAGGATAAGGGTGTTTTCATAAACACCGAAAATCAGGCTTGCTTTAGTACAAAATGTTGTTCTTCCAATCGACCCTTTTTGCAGTCAAAAAATAATGACTGCACAATCTGTCCGACAGCGATGAGCTACTGACGTTTATGTACAGTACGTACTGCAGTTCACCCAAGTTAGTATGATCATATATCTGCATTAATGAACATGGATAACGCAGTCTTTTTTATGAAAACACAATAAGTTAGAGTGGCAGACTGAATGATCTGAATGATCCTATTCAGCAAACCAATTAGAGCTCTCCATAAACCGATGGAGATTGCTGATGCTAATGTCGTTACGGAGTCTGCTTAAAACTATATGTTCCATCCACTCGTAATAGAACAATAGCACGCACAACACGAGTGGTTACTGTAGAGACGCCAGGCCTGGGGTCGAATCACCGCATCCGTGAACGGATTACTCGTTACTCGTCATACGAAATGTCATGTCATATGAATGCTGACGGTACGTAATTATTATACGTGGGAGTATTGTAATAGAGTCGTTCGTAGTAACTTTTGTTATATTTTTAATTATGTTTAAAAATAAACAAAACAATACGAAAATATTTATTGCTGAATGAGCAGGCTTTTGATTTTCAATTCGATTTCTTGAAGTGCTATATACGATCTATGGTTTTCTTCTATCTCAATCTGGAGCATCATATCGAGTTTATTTGCAATAGTTATCCTCTTCGAACTCTATTCCATCGCTAGCATTTTCTTGAAGAAGAGACAATTTCAAATCCTTGCGGGATGTTGGTTTTTTTCTCTCAGGCTTGAGGCTAATTTTGATTGCTGTTTATATCGCTTGAAGATTCCAACGCTTTATGAGAATCACATTCAACTATGTTCTTGTTGTTATGTGTTTGCGGATTCCTATACGTTTTTTCTAAGCCACTTGCTTGAATTAATTTCTGAGACATTTTTCCTCGCACGGGCCACCGTACGTTTTCAATTTACTATGTTTATTAAACGATCGGTTGTTTTTGTCTGGAACTTTGGTCCGTGCACACCTTGAATAATTGCATTTTAAAATTACCATACATACATATGTATAAAATCCGCGGCGATCTTTCTCTGTCAGGTATTTGGCAGCATATTTGTTTGCTAAATTTAGATGTTCCTCCATAATCATCCCGATTACGAAGTCGTTTTATTTAAACGACACAAGAGTCAAGATAGGAGTTCAAGTATCGGTATTACGAACCTTAATCGGCTCGAGCCTATGTTCCACGTGCGTTCCAAAGCTGCAGTTGACTGTCAATTTGAAAATGTTGTTAAATTGTTAAATGGTGTAGTTTTCATAAACTCTGTCGGCATTTACACTTTTAAATTGTTTTTTTCGAGGTGTTCGTTTAACCCTTAAACGTTACCCATCCCTGGAGAGGCACAATTCCAATAGATTGTTTCATACCCTGGCGTCTAGATGACTGCACGCAAGCACTTGAAAATGTGACGAGATCCCTACAGATGTTTTACAAGATTACCATGCGATTCGTAGTTTAAAAACTACGGAAGTTTGGTTCGTGCGCTGCACAGGACCTCATGATAGAGTTTACGGGCTAATAGAATTACGACGTGAAATAACTTGGGCTCTAATCGCGTAATTTTCAGACGACTATCGTCCATTCACCAACACATTCTCGTTTCAGCTTGCGCCCCAAAACTAATACATATGCTTTCTATCACTCTGAAATCGTCACAAAAGTGATGAACAAGATATGCAGACATAATTATTCTCATTTTGTATGAAAACGATACAGAAATAGCTATCGCTAAAAATCAGTCGCCAAAACGATAGTAACTGACACTTTTCAGTTTAAGTGAAGCAGGCAAAACGATATCTTTCAAGCGCTATCGTTTTTTTATGCTTACATGAAGCGAAACTATCGTCTTACGCGATTAGAGCTCTGTTTTAGCAGGTAGGAAATTGGGTGCCCTGACTGGCTTGTAGTCGTGACTCACTTAGACCAACGTGTTGGGTTGTAGACGTAGAACCTTTTTTGGGTGGATTACTCCGTGAGGCTCACTATAATCCTCAAACCAGCAAGATTCATATATGAATCTTATGAGGTTTTTCAGTTCAACATCGCTTAAGTTCTCCAGCTCTATGAAAAAGGGCTTCCCTAGAAATTGCCTTCTTTTCCTTACTAGGACTTGGCAGAGCACATGTTGTTTAGTTTCAGTTTCTTCCTCATCTACGCGGCTTCTGCGAAAGTTGTGCGGTATGTTCAGTCGCCTATCATGTATACCTATGGCACAGTGCCCGGTAAGGACTTCTATTCGCGTGCGTACTTCCTTGCGACTAAAGCCGAACAATGATGTTGATCTCTTGTTTAGCATCGGCCATAGATCCCTTGCTGTAGCTCCAATACTCCAAACGAGTTCTGGCTCTATCAAGGGCTTCGTCTTCTAGTATTCTTCCTTATGGAGCTGAGAAGTGCGTACAGCATTGTTAGAGATTCCAGCTCCAGCTGCGATCCCTTTTTCGCGAGACTGTCCACTTTTTCATTTCTTTAAATCCACCATGCCCCGGTACCCAGCAGAGGGTCACCGCATAGTCTAACCAGCTTTGATGTCAGAAAGTCTATGCTATGGCCTTTATTGACGCTTGGCTATCAGAAAAACTGGTGGTCGATTTGCCGGTTACGTTTTGGTGTATTAACGCGATTACCGCCTCGCATATCGCAGTCACTTCGGCTTTAAAAACCGCTGCACTCGAGGTGTTTAAGTAAATTTGGGCAACATTGTTACGGTAATCGATTGGAGTAGTGATGAGGACGCCGATACAAAATTTTAGAAAAGGGATTTGATACAGAAGAAGATGTATTAAAGCAAAACGCATTCCTTTTTATTTACCAGATGCTAAGTATACAAAAGACAGACTAAATAGGGCGACATTAGCTTATTACTGTTTGAGGAAAACTTCTTTTGAAGTTGCTAAATTTTTGTTTTCCCCTCCATCAATCGCCGAAAAACGCACATTTTCCAGATACGGGCCGTTTTGTAAAATTCAGCATTTCAGGTCACTTTCTCCAACATTTTTTTCCTACTTTCTACTGGTCGTAGCGGCATGGTTGGAAGCACAAAAGAAGCGGTTTTGTGTGCCGAATCTAAATCTGCCGCATCTAAAACAACCGAACCGTCTCCGAGATATGGCCGATTTAGCAGAATAAACTACCTCAGGTCACCTTTTCCGACGCTTTTGTCGACCTTCATTTTACTAACTTCTGACATATTGGTCGTAGCGGCATGCCTGATGGCTCTAAAGAAGCGTCTGTTCGTCCTGCGCAAAGTCATAAGAAACTCAAACCAAAGAAGCCGCTATATTTGTTTTAGGCTGGAAATAGCAATCCTTAAGAAATTAATAATTACTACAAAATAACTGTGGCGGCCGTGGCGTTGGGGGTATGTGCGTCGACTCAGTACGAGCAACAAAATAATTTTCACGGCCCCACCTCTTTCGGGTCACTGATGTTCAAAGAATGCTCAAAGAGTAGTATAACTGTTTAGAAAAAGCTTCTCAAACTTAGCCGTTTTATGACGACTCCGTCATAAAACTGTAAGTCCTTTCCACTCCAGAGAGAACAATAGCACGCACAACACGCGTTGGTTGGTGAGAAGCTAGGCCCCTGGCCCCCTCTACGGGCTGTAGCGCCACTCATATTATTATTATTAAATAATTGTTGACACCAATTCCAGTTAAAACACAAAGAAAACTTACGTTTTTACTTGATTTTCCATTTGAGGCCTTTACAAAATTCAAATCGACTTCATTTCTCGTTTTACTCGGCCTTTTAGTATAATAAACCGAGTATCATAATACACACGAGATTATCATATTACAGACATCATAGAGTCGTTTTAAGACAAGGCGTTAAACGACTTTCGTTACTGAGGTGATTGCAAGTTCTTAGAGGCATCTTATACGCTCTTGTTGCAGAATCTAGAAACATCCTCTAATTCAATGGACCAATTCATTTTCTAAAACAGGTTCTTCAAATTGTTATATACCAATCGTGCCTAGCTGAAGCTTTTTCATTCACATTTTCCTGCACTATTTGTGCCAAATGGGTAAATCTGCAATATTTTTTGTACGAATTGAACATAACCATCACACTTCAGGTAGTACTATAAGTTGTTATTGTTGTTCACGGACTATGCGAAAGTAAGGCGTTCAACTATCTCATTTACTGCTAATTGTCAGTCGTCTCTATTCCCTGCATTCATCCCCCAGTTATAGTTCTTCCGGCACATCTCTTCAGAGTCTACTTTCCTAGGATATGTCGATAAATAAACATACGAGGGGCGGGGTGAAGCTGTGGTTGTATATATAAATTCACTTATTTATCAAGTAATACTATTATTTTAGTGCATTCATGTAAAATTTCATATAAATGTGATTATTAATTCGCGTTTTATCTCAAGTTAAACAGAATCAACTGGCAACTGGCAACTGAGACGATGATGGTGAAAATTGAGCATTGCGCTGTAATTAAATTTCTCACTAAGCAAGGAAAAAGTCAAAAAACTATTCATGAAGAGATGGTGGCTGCTTACCAGAGTTCCGCACCTTCATTATCAACTGTGCAAAAGTGGGCAAGTGAGTTCAAGAGAGGCAAAGAGAGAATTGAAGACGACCCCCGCTCCGGCGCCCCGGCTACTGCGAACGGGAGAAAGCATCAAAGGAGTCGAAAAACTTGTTCTTGAGGATGCTCTAATAAAGGTGAAAATGATGGCAGAGATCATCAAGCTTTCAATTGGTACCATTCACACCATTTTTCATGACCATCTTAACCTTTCAAAGGTCAGTGCAAGGTGGGTGCCACGAATGCTCACAGCGCCTCAGACAAATGTGAGAATCGCACGCTTTAGAGAGCTTTTGGAGATGTGTAGTGAGAACGCGGACGGTGTTATGGATCGAATTGTTACTGGTGACGAAACATGGTTCCACCACTATGACCCTGAAAGCAAACAAGAGTCCATGCAGTGGCATAAAAATGGAACAGACCCCCCGAAGAAGTTCAAAGTCACTCCGTCTGCCAGGAAGCTCATGGCCAGAGTTTTTTGGGACTCAAAGGAAATCTTGCTCATTGAGTACAAAAAAAAGGTGAAACCATCAACGCCACATCCTACGCTTCCACTTTGCATAATTTGCGGGAGGAAATTAAAAACAAAAGACGGGGTAAACTCGCAGCGGGTGTGTTGCTTCTTCATGACAACGCTCCTGTTCACACGGCTCGAGTTTCCAAGGCTGCTGCGCGAGATTGTGGTTTCGAAGAAATCCAACACCCACCCTATAGTCCAGACCTTGCCCCTAGTGATTATTTCCTGTTTCCGGATTTGAAAAAATGTGTTCGTGGAAAAAGATTTTCGGATGATGAAGAACTCAAGTCGGCAATAAATGGGTATTCTGTTTAACTAGAGATAAAACGCGAACTAATAATCACAATTATATTAAATTTTACATGAATGCACTAAAATAATAGTATTACGTGATAAATAAGTCAATTTATATATACAACCACAGCTTCATCCCGATACCGAGAATATATTGATATTTGCATTATTTTCTTAGCTTTCCCAAATCGTCTTGAAGGGTCAGCTTGAATGGTCCACTTGACGATAACGTGAAATCCGATTTCTACCGAATCGGAACTCTTGTACAAAATTCATACAAGTGATACGAATCGCATTTGCAGTGATCGTCGAGATTTTGATTGACAAGTCATCGATCAAATTCCATGGTTCTTCCGATGATTCCGATGACAGTATACTCAAACTCTCAATAATTTTGACTTTCTCCTTTATATGGAGCTGCAGCACGAGGAGGACTTGGGGTTAATTTCTATAACAACCACTAGTGTTGTGCGTGCTAGTGATTTACAAAGAGTGAAAGGTATTTCATGTTGACTACACTTGACTTTTATGTTTTACATTGACTCGAGTGAATGGATGGACGGAGGGAAAGGAGGGAGTAAATGGTGACGGAAAATTTAAAAATTAATATCACCATCCTGAGAGTTGACGGAGTCTCTCTCTATTAATCCATTCTTATAAGAACGGTAGGATCCACAAACTGAAATGATTGCTGACGCAACTAAACAAGGCTTCACTTGCGCTGTTGTTACTGAGTGAATCTTAATGATTTTCATCAGAAGCATGTGGTATACAAACTTCAGTCAGTTTAACCCTTATCCGTTCGGATGTAAATCGTGTTGCATTTTTCATTTCTTGACAACGACTCTCGCATACAGTGACTAATGAAGCAGTGATATCTCTAGTAATACTTGGATCAATCAACCAGAGCATGAATTGTGAACGAAAAAGTCGAATGCATAGTATTGCATCACCGCAGGATACAGGCGATAACTTTTAGCATTGGTTCTGTGAGATTCAACATTTTTGACGGTCATTGGCAGAGCCGGTCCGACCCAAATGAGCATCCTGTGCAAGCTCTATGTTTAGCACTCCATTCTTCAGTTTTGGCAGTTCAATTTAGAAAGCTAGCTTTTGTGGTCCAAGCTTAAGCAAATTCTGTTGTAAAATCATCACATTCCAAAGACTTTAATAACTCCCATTCTATTTTTCAATACATCTTTCTTGAGTCATGTTTGTCCTAAGTTAATTTTTCATTATCTTGAGTGCGTGCTTTGCCCCCGTCACCACTTTAGTGGATCATGCAGGTCAGAAGATGATGGTGTTGATGATTGAGAAGCGACTGTGACTGGCAATGTGTTACAAATATGGAGGGTCCTCACTACGATAGGCTTTTAAGCGAACAGATGAAATCATTGTATGTAATTTGTATTATTAGAAAAAATAATTGCGTTCAGACAGCGTTTAGAAATGCACAGGTAGCATAGGTTTATTTTGTCTTCAAAATGCCCGCCTAAAGGGCCATTCATATGATGTCGCTCCGAATTGCGAACTTCGCAAGACACTGACAATTCATTCATATGGAGTTTTCTCATTCGCAGAGAAGGATATGTGGAAACCGCTACTTTATTGCGAATTTTTTGTTCGTGAATTCGTGGATCGCGTTTGCCTCTTTGTGTATTGTGTTCTCAGCTTGACAGTTCACAAAGAGAGTGATTGATTCGCAGAGAAATGATTAAAAATCGTTAGTTAGGATAGTTAAACTATCTTTAGTTGGGATTTTTGTCGATAAAAAAACTCGATAATTCAATGCTTATCTGTTTGCGTACCAAGAAGTATAACTTTTTGTATAAATTTGCTTTAAAATTGCTCATATGAACGGCCCTTAAGCGCTTTGCGCCCTGTGCATTTGCACACATGGTGAGTTCAGCCCTGGTCATTGGTAAACAATTAGTTTCCCTTGAGACATCGTGATAATATACTCTATCTAACATTATACAATAATTTGAATACTTTGTGAAGTTATATAAGAGCCGATTGGAAGTTGGGCAAGACGCTTCCTTGTCAACGGCAACAACAGGCCTTTTTAAACACCTTAAAGTTAACCTATACGAATTTATGCCTACGAAATATTCGCTGTAATTTATATTATTTTCTCATTTTCTTACATAATATAACCACTCTATGAAGTCAAAAACATGTCTAATCCTACCCCAACAAAATATGAAGAAAAAAAAAGAACAGATTAAATATAATGAACGATTAAAATATGTATACTTAACATGTCCGTACCTAACCTCAATAGAAACATGAACTCAACACAGGATAATATACAATATTAACTTGGGATACCTTACCTAAATGGCCTGCTTAGCAATGCAAATTTCATAGAAACATATATACAATAAAGATATTTAAATATATATATATATATATAAATTACAAATTGATAAATAAAAACGCATTCAAGCATACTTATAAATGAAAACTCGCAGCAAAACATGCGAGAAAAAAGAGAAAACTTAAAAAAACAAGCCAATATAATATGTGTATGTATAAACTTATGCTTTTGCCACAATTATTTGTTTTAATCTAATGCATATAGTGTAAGATTTAATCAACAAAAGAAAATGTTTTTATGTACATACGTACGAAACCTTTGGATGATTTCCTTTTTTAAATATGTATGTATATCCAACATTGAATGTAGATATTTAAAAGAAAAAAAACCCAAATAAATAAACACATATAACACTTGAAGATATGGATATTAGGTATTTACGCTGTGTACTGTAGAAAAGAAAAAGGAAAAAAGCATATACAACAAAATGAAAATTATATACGAGTATATATTTGAGAATTTTTTGAACTACTTACATACATATGCGTGGATAGGAGTTTACGAAATGAACCAAGTTCTCATATAATTCATATACATATATCTATGTAAAATACTTATGTGTGTATTCGTAAAACAAAACTATATAAAACAAAAACCAAAATTATAAAATAATGTATGGGAATGTTGAAAAAAAAGAGGGGAAAATGCAGAAATATTTGAAAAAAAAAAACAATTCTTGTAGAGGCATGCTTGTGAAGAATTTGAGTATCTATCATGAAAACTGTATATTATTATCATTATAACGAAATGAAGTGGAAGTAATTATGATTAATTAATATTATTGAATTAGAAATAAAATCGTCATATTTATTCAGTAACAAACTAAAGAAGGAATTAGTTTCATATTTTAATGGGTTACGGAGCTCGGGTCTACGAAGGCCAGGCCGACGTTACCCATACCGGATGCAGCCGGACTCTTCGTCAGAGGGTTAAAGAAAGAGGTCTCTCAGGTTGTCCCCCTCAATGGACAGTTCAGGGACTACCACAGGCCTTGGATACTGGCGAACATACAGCAGAGGCAACAGCTAACGACACATGGACAACGATTTGCGGTTCTGCCGCCTCGTTAGACTTAAGTCCCCCTAATATCTTTACTTTTGTCGGTCAAGGACGGGCTCAAATCTTATTAAGAAATCTCGGAGAGTGGACGTGGAGTGGACACAAAAAGGTGATCCCTTGAACTGCGCCAACTACCGGGGGATAGGTCTCCTAAACATTGCGTACATCTTCTCTGCCGTTTTATGTGCGCGCCATCCATGTTCATTAATTCAGATTTACGATCGTACTAACTTAGATGAACTGCTGTACCTACTGTTCATAAACGTCAATAGCTCATCGATGTCGGGCAGTGTGTGCAATCATTATTTTTTTTACCGCAAAAAGGGTCGATTAGAAGAAAATTATTTTGTACTAAAGTAAGCCTGCAGATATTCCGCACCGTGTATGTGTTCAAAAACTCATGAGAAAAGAAATGCGGTTGTACTACCGCAGATTTCCCACGTTTATGAAAACACCCGAAGTCCCCCAGCGATCAAATCTTCACACAACGGTAGATCCTGGAAAAGACCCAAGAAATTAAAATCGACACCCATCACCTAATCGTCGATTCCAAAGCCGCATATGACAGCATGCATAGACACGAGCTACACAACGCAATGTCTAGTTTTGATCTGCCAAATTCGTCAGGTTGTGCAGGATGACCATGGATAATTCTTGCTGCTCCATCAAGGTCGGTAACGAACTCGCTGACACATTCAATGTCAAAAAAGGATGTAGACAAAGCGATGCGCTGTCATGTACAGGCTGTACATCCACTTTAGACGACATCGACATTTTTATTTTTTTTCATTTAATATTCGTATTCAATTACTTCTTTACATTTACATACATTTTTTACATTTACTATTTAACAATTGGAGAATAGTAGTAGCATTTTTTATTTTATCAAAAAAAAATGCTACTTCATCAATATTTAAAAATATTCATTTTAGAAAAATAAAGAAAAGAGAAAAAGCAAGTGCAGAATTTTAATTATTAATATTAAAAAAAAGCATAAATATTATTTAAACAATAATATCTTATAGATTTTCTATCTGATTGTGGTCAAATCCAATAAAGCCATGTCTTTTTTCTCTGAACGTAATCAATTCAATACAATAGGTAACTTATTCAATAATCTACTTGAAACAATGCAACAAGTATTTCTAAAAAACGTAGTAAGGAATTTTGGAATGCTGACAAAAAGGCTGTGGTTTCTTCTGAGATTATAGCGATCAGAATATCTACTATTCAGGTAGGTACATCTTAAGAACAGTTTCAAAACTCTGTAGTAGTATAAATGCCTTAACGGAATGATGGTATCGACTTTTATTGCATATTTTTCTAATTACACATTTTTGTCAGTAAGATTGCCATTTTAGAGCGAGAAGTACACCCCATCAACAAATACCATTCTGTAGTTTGAAATGGAAAATCACATAGTAAATCATTTTTAAGACATGTGAGGAACATGTATTCTTAAGATGATATTAAATACGCAACGTAGAGTAAAAGTATTGCTTCATTGACAAAATTTGTTCAGACCAATTCAACTTATTATCGATGATTAATCCTAGATACTTAAAATGAGTAACAAGTTTAATCATAAAACAATCACAGTCACATGGTAAATGATGGAAGAATATTCTTTCCTTATTGTCGCATACGTTATTAACTGATTTCAGCTTACTACATTTAGAGGAATGAAAGACAATATCAATATCCGGTGGCAGTTCGGGGCAAGACTGAGGAACATTAACTTTGCTTTATGACAATCATTCTGCGCTCCCGAAAAGAATTTCGTAAAATATCTACATCATGGTTGATATCCGCAATTAGATCAATTCTACTGTTTACAATATAGGTAATGCTAAAATCATCAGCAAAAGCTGTAATATTACCTTTCATTTTCTGATTAAATATGGAATGTATATAAATAAGGAAAATAATAGGGTCAAGTACTGATCCTTGCGGCACACCTATGTTTATGTGGATTGAATTGCTAATAGCACCTGATAATTTAACTATTTGGGTTCTATTTAGTAAATATGGCTCGAGCCATTTGTAAATAAATCCTCTAAAGCCTTTTCTGTACAATTTTCTAAGCAGAATATTATGATGACCATAGCAAAGGCTTTAGTTATCAACGAAGAGATTTGCACAGCTTTTGTTCATCTAATCCTTTGAAAATGGAAAAGCATAAGTCAAACAGAGCATCTTCAGTATATAAACCCTGTCTAAAACCAAATTGTTTTGGTCTAAGTAAATTATTTCTTTCCAAAAATAGTAGAAATACTTTGAAATACACGGTAATAGTGAAATTGGTCTATAATTTCGCATATCTTTTAGATTATTCTTCTTATGAAGCAAACTCCTAATAGTACGCTTTTATTGAATATATGCGCTAGTACATCAACAACATTCAAGCCAATTTTCTTCAACATTTGATTGGATAAGCTATCCACACCACCGAGAATAAGAACCATTTAAAATACGTATTGTTTTCCAGATTTCGAATGAAGATATTTGGTTAAAACATAAACTGTTACTGTAAGTGCTGACATCTGGTATTTTATTTAAATTGGGGCGGCATTTGCAGGTATTTACATCTGCCGAAGGGACAGAAGCCAAAGCGACCGTACTAAAATACTTATTGAATTCATCTGCATAGTGAAAGGATCAGATGTTTCAGAGAAACCGTTATTTAAAATAATACGTTCCCGTCTCTTTGAACGTCGACTAAACATACTGTTTATTAAACAGAGTGTGGAGCGCATGGAAAACTGAGCACCGGCCCGAACAGTCATCGTCTCCGAACCACTAACATAGCCGTGAGTGAAATTCTACTGACACTTGAAAGGACAGGGGACAGATCCATTGCCTACGCCGACGATGTTGCTATTTCGGCCTCTGGGAAATACATATATATCCACGATCAGAGATATTATGCATTTAAACTAGAAAAAAATACTAAAGTTTGCGGCCTAGTTGTCAATTCGCAGAAATACTGTCTCTCATGGCCATAGTGCACCCATACTGCTGTATAGAGTAGCGATTTGAATCTCATGGCACCAGCATCTTCCCATGTTGAGAGTCAGGCGTTGGGTGGTCCTTTGCAAAACTTCACAGATGGATCGAAGACGAGTGAAGGAGTGACCGCTGGTATTTCCTGTCTATTAGGATCTAAATATCCAATTATCATTTCTTTTACCGAATCAATGTAGCGTCTTTCAGGCAGAAACTATAGCGATTACGGAAGCTCTGTATGGGCTAAAATACGACGTAGTGTCAAGTACAAATATCGTCATCTGTTCTGACATCCAGGCGGCAATCAAGTCTCTGGGCGCAGTCACTTTCAACTGAAAAAATTCCCTGAATTTCCGTCTGTCTCTCAACAAGTATTTTAATGTCCAACTTATGTGGGTACAGGGACACCAGAGAATTGTGAAGAAGACGAACTCGCTAGAAAGGGCACTGGTTCCGTACTCATTCCGATGGAGGTTTACAATCCATGCCAATTATTGCTACTGCAACACCTACTGAAGCTTGAAAAGTTTTCTCATACAAATCATAGATGGTCTATGGCATTTCCTCTCTATTAGGCATAGGATGCCTCATCACTAAAGAAATGATGGTCTACTCTCGATCCAAGACACTCACTCAGCCTCAGCCATTGGAACTCACTCCTCAAGCCTTTCCTACAGTGACTTCTGCAGAAGCTACAGAGACGAGGAGGATAAAGAAACTACTGTACATCTACTCTGTAATTGCAGCGCTCTCTCCTCCTGAGGAAGGATGAACATAGAAGCCTGCAACTGACGGAACTAAGTTACATATGTAAGTATCAGTCACCTCTAACGTTTCATCAAAAACTGGTTTGCGGAAATGAACATGATCCCGTTTATATTAGTGATGCAAGTAAGAAAAAATTCAACGTAGAGCAGCTCTCTTAATAAAATTTAGCCAGAACAGTGAAAAATTCAAGTCCAATTAAGCGAAACAAGACGACAAAGCATTACCTCGTCGAAGTTGAGAAACATGTACCCTTAATCGTTTAGCAGGCATAGGGTTGTCGAGGTGGTTGAGCGTTGAAGAAGCTTTCTGACATTGATTGCTTAAGAAAGCTGAACAAATGTCTTAATATAGGCACCCAAAGTGCTCTCAAAACTGTTCCTTAGGAAAAAGAAGAAAATTAAAAACCAGACAAAAACAGAAAACAATCAACAAATTATATTTTTCTTTCAATTACACTAATACTCATCCAAACCTTCTCATTTGCAGCCATTAATAATCGTTCGTATCCAGTTGGCATAGAAGTAGATGTTCGCGTGCATATCGGGAAAACCACGGGCACAGGGATAGCCCCAGTTGACTGCACCATAGAGTATGCCATTGGCCACGACTGGGCCGCCTGAATCCCCGTGACATGCGCCCTCACCAAACTGCGTAAATGTGCAAATATGTCCGAAGTCAACGCCAGAATCGCCGAACATATCCTCGACACACTGCTCGTGTGGTACAAAGTTCAGCTTCACCTTTTGCAAATCGTCCGGCGTTTCACCCCAGAGACCGTCGTTACCCCAACCGGTGAGCACCACTTCATCACCTGCCCTCAGAGGCATCGTCGGCAGATCAACTTTCGCCGTTTTTGCATCGAAAACGATCGTCGAGTTCACACGAATCAAACCGATGTCATTGTGATAAAACGGACTGTCATAGTTGCAGTGCAGATAGAGCTTCTCGACTCCGTACACAGCACCGGGCTCTGCATATCTATTGGTTCCGGTGATCACCAGCAGTTGGTTCTCCAAGTTGTAGTAAATGAAATCCTCAATGCAATGCCCTGCTGTCACCACATAGCGGTCACTGATGATGGTTCCCCCACACATATGATATCCTGATTGGGGCTGCAGCGAGATCTGGTAGGGAGCAAAGCCTGGCTCGGCTGTCTCTCCGCCCACGATGCGATTCGTTATATTGATCCGCGGTGATCGCGACGACGACTTTACACGGATTGCCTGTGCGGCACTGGCCAACAAAATCACTAGCACAACAGTCCTCATGGTTTGGGTCAATTTTGTGGACTCACGCGAAACTATAAATGCCAAGCTTTATACGGGTAAAATACAAAACACTGACGGACGTTCACTTATCTTTGACAGTGTCCTATTGAATTCCTAGACTGCAATCGATAAGATAAGCTGATCTTATATGTCTCATATAACGTTTACCGATTTATAAGCTCGCTGTAAAGTCATTTCGATGTTTAATGACCATCATGACCATCCAAGCGGAGAAGTTTCAAGTTTTGACAGATTGTCCGGGGTATGTTCGCGAGATTCATTCAGTCTTGCGGTCTCCGATCAACGAGTAATCTGTCCACGTCTAGGCTCTGGGTAGTTTGGCAGATGTTTAATGGATTTCTAAATATTGCCATGATTGGGTTGAGTTTAATTGTTAAATGTTCTCATCTCTTTTGGAAGGGATCTGGCTTAAACTTGAACCCAAGCAATGTCAGTGGATGCAAAGAATTCACAGTGGAATGGCACTTTTTCGGAGTCTCTGACATATGGCGCCCAACGGAGTTGCATTTGTACAAAAGGAAGAGAGCTCTCCACGTACTGGTATGTCCAATAGGATAAATGCGACATGTAAATGGGTTTAAAGTGGTGAAGAGGAAAATATAGACATTTGCAGAACCAGTTCATCAATAAACTCAAATATGGAATTCAATTCCTCCAAATCCAACTCCATTTCCTCCACAAACAGGGGCTTATGTTTTTGGAGAAGGTCACGAGTAGTTCTATATAATAAGGGAAGTAAAGAAGAAGCAATCCCACAAGAAGGCAAACGTCAAAATTCAATCAGAAATCGTTTAATTTTTCTTCAAAGATCTTTATTACAATTCTTCTAAAATACACACAGAATGAGAAACGAGAACAGAATCACCACCCTCCACAGTCGCTTATTTGCCTCCGTATCCAGTCGACGAAGTAGTAGACATTTGCGTGCATATCGGGTGAGCCAACAGCACACGGATTGCCCCAATTCACCAGCCCGTACAGTATTCCATTGTGAACCAAAGGACCACCAGAGTCACCGTGGCATGCGCCCTCGCCGACTCGGGTAAAAGTGCAAATGTGACTGAGGCCAACGTTCTCGTCCCCGCCCATGTCCGCTTTGCACTTCTCGTGTGGCACGAAATTCAACGTCACTGTCTGCAGATCCTCAGGAGTGTCACCCCACAGGATAGTACTGCCCCATCCTGTCAAAATGAGCTCGTCACCCTCGCTCAATGGCTTCGTTGGCAGACTGACCTTTGCGGTTTTCTCATCGAACACAATTGATGAGTTCAGTTGAATGAGCGCAACGTCATTGTGGAAGTCTGGTGAATTGTAGTTACAGTGCACGTATATCCTGTTCACGTAATAGACTGCGCCAGGCTCTTCGTGCTTGTTGGTTCCAGTTACCACACTCAGATATGATTCTCGGCCAGAGCTTAGATAACCTAATACGCAATGTGCAGCCGTTGCTATCCACCGATCTCCAATGATCGCCCCACCACACATGTGATATCCGTTCGATTGCAGAGATATCTGGTAAGGTGCTGCTCCTTCGGCTGCATTCACTCCACCGATCACACGATTTTCGATTGTAGCCGGTAGTCCTCGTCTAGACGATCGCACGCGAATGCCGAAGGCACCACTCACACAGAGCAGGACCAATAAAACCTGTATCCTCATGACGAACTTGCCTAACTAACTCGGGTACATTGAAGGAACTGCGGTTTTATACTGTAATTAAGCAATTCCATTGGATATATACGTGCATTTGACAAGATATGGATATTGAACTCATATTCTGTTAGATAAGGCTCAAATCGAATTGAGGGCAATAGATTCTTGGTCGTAATTGTTTATAGAGCAATGGTCGTTGCTGTAAATTTCTCGATTTACTGGTGTACCTTCAGTAAATCGGTTTTGTGTTTTTGCTTCATATCACACAAAGTGATACGGAAGAGGTGGAAAAACCAATGAACTGATTGCACTGATAACACTTGAGAATAAGTTATAGGAACGGTTTTTTCGGGAAACAAACCCTGGTTGAGATAAAGGCCAACTGTAGAAATTCAAGTGAAAAGATGTGGTGTTCCTCGTGGACTAAGCACATGCGCCTTGGTTCACTCATAACAGGTAATCTTTTTATCTCGATCTCTGAGAGATTTCCTAACTCTGAGAGATGTTCCCTCACTTCATATACAGTGAGTCTCAAAAGTAAGTAAAAAGCATAACGTTGTCTGTGGCGTTTGAAGGAGTCTTCCCTGAAGATCTTTAACTTGCTGATGTCATCCCTTTTGCCTTAAAAAAGTTCCGCTACAGAAATCGGTTCATCTCTTTTTAGCAACATTTTTGAAAAAGTTATGAAAAGTATAATATGAGTTTTTTAGAAAAAATGAGGAGTTTTTTTAATCCTGCGCAATTTGGCAAATCGACGGAAGGTGCGCTATTACAGTTCTGTCCTTAAATTGTGTCACATCTAGATGGATAGACATGTAGAGCTGGATTATTTATTGATATAAGGAAAGCATTAGCGAAAGCACTAATTGGCACGTACCAGTGCGGCTTCCGGCCCGGCAAATCGATTACAGACAAAATCTTCACACTAAGGCAAATCCTGGAGAAGACCAGCGAGTTTCAAATCGATACGCACCACCTTTTCATCGATTTCAAAGCCGCATACGACGGCATTCATCGCAATGAGCTATTCGATGCGATGGCCGAATTCGGGATCCCGGGAAAACTGATCCGATTGTGTCGCACCACGCTAACACATACGCGATGCATCGTGCAGTTCGGCTCAAGGACTTCCGAGCCGTTTGAAACCTGCACTGGCTTTTGGCAAGGAGATGCGTTGTCGTGTGATTTCTTCAATTTGGTACTGGAGAAGATAATGCGGAGGGCAGTTGTAAACGCGGAAGGCACTATCTCCTACAAGTCGGTCCAACTGTTGGGGTACGCAGATGACATCGACATAGTTGCGGGTTCCCAACGGGCCCTAGTGGAGGCTTTTACGGCGATTCAAAAACAGGCGAAACGAGCTGGTCAATGAGGACAAAACAAAATATATACAGACCACCTTGGACAAAATTTCACGATCGACAGCTACAATTTCGAGGTAGTAAAGGAGTTTGTCTACCTCGGGGCAAACGTGAGCTCCACAAACGACATCACAGTGGAGATCCGTCGTAGAATCGTCCTTGGCAACCGGTACTACTTCGGTTTGTCAAAACAACTGGGCTCAAAACTCCTGACTCGAAGGACCGAAATCATGCTCTACAAAACTCTTATTTTGCCAGTCCTGCTCTATGGAGCCGAAAGCTGGACGCTTAGCAAAACTGCAGAGCTGATTCTTGGTACCTTCGAAAGAAAAATTCTACGTCGGATATATAGTCCCGTCTGCGAGGAAGACGAGACATAACCGCGAACTCTCTGGCTAGGCAAAAGAAATTTGGCCATCACTTAACCTAAAACAGTCACTCAGTCTACTTAGGCTCAGCAGACCCTCATTAACGATTCTCATAGGAGTCATAACCGGGCACTGTGCAATTGGCACTTATGCTCGCAGGATGGGTGTCCCTTATTATGATTTCAGTAGAAGCTGCATGGATGAAGAGGAGGTAGAAAACATAGATCACGTAGTCTGCTCGTGCAGCGCTCTGGCTAGTCGTAGGTTCCTTCATTTAGGGGCCTACTATTTCAATAATCTCAATGAGCTAAGCAGCGTCAGTATAGGCCAGCTAAATCGCTACACTGCAAACACCAACTGCTTCCGATGTTAGCAGAAGTCTATCTGCGTGGTATCACAATGGACCTACTTTGGCCTAAGTGTGACTGCCTTCAGCAGTCAGCCACTACAACCTAACCTAACTGGATCGGCCACATCGAGCGTATGGACAACAATGCTCCATCAAAGAGGGTCTTCGAATCCGAGTGTCCTGGTTCGAGCAGGAGAGGAAGACCGAATCTCCGGTATAAAGACCAAGTAATCGCGGATGCAAGACAGCTTGGCCTTGATGACTGGAAGCAGTGTACTCAGGACCGTCAACGATGAAAGGCAACAATTGCTCAGGCTCGGACCCTCCACGGTTCGCCGGCCTGATAAGTAAGTATGTAAGTATAACGAAAGCATTCGATACACAATATTCTATTGAACAAACTGGCTGGATTTCGTGGCTTCATGCTCCAGTGGTTCAGTTTGTGTTTTTTTTTTTAAAAACCGGTCCCGAAATGTGTTGTTTTGGATACTTTAATCTAGGCGTTCCTCAAGGCTCAGTTCGTTAGTCTATTCTCCTCGTATAATTTCGAGGCAAATGTTTATTTCCATGCCCCTGACTGTAATAGGCACAAACTATCTAATTGTTCAGTGAGAACCTAAATAGCACTGCGTGCCGTTTTAATGTCACTGCTCTGATAACTAAATTGTGTGTGTGTTATTGAGGAGTGTTGTTGAGATGTCCCTAAAACCAATCTGAGGATTTTAGGAAGGACATAAGATCCTTAATATCATTTGTAGAAATATCATCAAGTGAGTCGCCACGCGCTCGATGTCTGGCTCTAGCAAGTACCGGGCAGCTACAAAAGAAATGTTGTAAGGACTCCCTCTCAGCAGTGTTGTTGCAATTGCGACAGTATGAGTCGTGTAGGATACATGGTTTTGCGGCATGATCTCCTATCAGCCAGTGTCCTGTATAGATCGCCACCGTAGTCTAGCGCTATCATGTCAGGTTCGCCGAAGGTGATCGTTTGTTTTGGATCGGTTATACACAGGCAATATTTTCGTTGATGTGTCAGTCTGGTCTATCTGAGGTTAGCTACTTCAAGGAAGTGCGTAGAGAGTTTAACCTTGACTGCCTCTAGTGGGATGTGCACCTCATCTGCAAGCGAGCACTGAAGGGCAGATTCCTGCCTACCCAGTTCGTCGGCCGTCTCATTTTCTGGGATGTCGCTGTGATCTGGCACCCAGATGAGGGAGATTTTGAGTTGGCCTTCTAATGATGCTACCTCGACCCGGTATTCCTCGATAAGTTTGGAGTGTGTAGTGACGGAGGCAATAGCTTTGATGGCTGCTTGGCTATCAATCTTGGCAGGATAAATGGGTGTATTTTGACTTGACGACAGGCTTCACCAATTGCTAATAGCTCCGCTTGGTACACACTGCAGCTATCCGGCAGTCTGTAGGGTTTTGAAATTCCCGACTCCGTCGCCTTTTTTGGAGCCGTCAGTGTAGATAACCCAGTTAAAATCCCTGCACACTGCCCGGCCTGCAATTCCGTTCTATCGGGGATTAGAGTCTCTCAAGCCGTTTGATAATTTTAATTATAGTCTGTGGAGTGTTTTACGAGGTCCCTAGGAAGGAGGTCTAAGATAGTGCTATGACCGTAGGGTTTTGATGTACAGCACCCAGCTCTCTGAGTCTGATGGCACTGTGTGCTGCAGTGTTTTTAATGTGTAAGTCCTGAGGTAGAAGATGTAGCATTATAGTCAGATCGTCTATTGGTGTCGATCGTAGAGCGCCTATGGTGGAAATGCATGCTGCTCTTTGTAACCTGTTTAGTTTTATAATATTGTATTTTTTCCT
This sequence comes from Eristalis pertinax, assembly GCA_907269125.1. Classification (NCBI taxonomy): domain Eukaryota; kingdom Metazoa; phylum Arthropoda; class Insecta; order Diptera; family Syrphidae; genus Eristalis; species Eristalis pertinax. The sequence goes on from OU026145.1 coordinate 62,772,396, forward strand.
AAGGCCGGCCAACATACTGGTGATCCATATGTTAAAATCGCCGTGTACACCTATACGATCAACTTTGGTTGGAGCTCCCACTTTTGCCTCCTATATCCCACCGTAATCAAACCTGTTACTTGTAGTACTAAATGTTTTCTACTTGAGGAATTTATGTAAATATCTGGATAAAATGGATTCTAAGTTGTGCCTTTCAAATCACGTTAATATGTTAATAACTTGTTTCCGATGCACCCTTTGTCATTTTTATTATTTGCGTAACGTATGCTCTATCAAGCTTTGAATGTTAATTTATTATGGTAATTTTAATTCCAAATAATTTTGAGGGGGGTGCATCGTAATAAAATACAACCTCTGTTGATCTTGTAAACCTTCTAGTTTTCCATTGTTTTTTGCTTTGAAAATTATTCTCGTCTCTTATTTGTATTGTTTTAAATTATTCTTTTACAGGTCTGCCAATCGTAAGATTTCGTTTAATTTCTCATTGCAACCTTCGCGGTAATCTTTCTAATATCCTGTCAGTACCCTATTTCCGTTCCACTGCATACAACAATTTTTTTTTCTGTTTTGTCTTATTCACCGATAATCAACTCTCGGACCATATCAGAACAATAACAATATCTGGATTTAAAAGCGATTTAAAAATTTATTGTGAACAAAAAAATTATTTTTTACGATTTGAGATTACAACTATGCTTAATATTAAGGGTCAGGTTTACTGCAACATTTGGTATTACAATATCGGTTTAGTGTTTATTTTGTATATCCTAAAATGTCCAGTGCTTAGATCGGGTTGTTTAAATCCGTGTGTCCATGTTGTTCCTTTTGGGATGGCATGGTGGTGTGGCAGCCGCTGAGTTAGCCTCGCGATGACTGCTATCGCTGCTCTGGTAGAACCCATGCAGCTCGTTAGATGTCGTTGGGAAGCTCTGCTGGCTTAGTAGATTTAGCGCGTTGATTGCCTTGCTAGGATGTTGGGGAAGGGGATGATGCGTGTTTCGTTGTAAAACTTCTTGTTGCTGTGGTGCTTTCGTCGGTCCGTGTCGTAGGTGAGACCTGTACATATTCGCAGTATTTTCTTTGCTGCTCTTAGATATGGAGTGTCATATTCTGAAGCTCGTAGAATAGCAGCTTCGTCCTCTGGCTTAATCCATTTTGCCTACGCATCAAAGGATAGATGCGATGGAAGCCTAGGTTGGTTTTCTTAAGTGTCAGTTTCGAGTGGCTGTTGAACTTCAACCTTTTCGTGATATTAACGCCAAGATACTTGACCTCCTTGTCTGTTGTTATTTTCGTACCGCTAGGGGGCACTATCTTAATGCTCCGACATTTAGCTGCTGATCTGCATCCACCTCCGGATGGTCTTCTTAAGCACACAAGTATCGATTTTCCATCATTGACAATATCTGGAACCTTTTTGAAATGCGTTAAAATATGGCTTTTAAGAGACTTGAATCTTGAATATCTAATATTCCGGTGTTAACTTTTAAATTTTTTTTCAATTTGATCTTATTTTTTTATTGTAATTTCGACAAATTTTTTCCCTATTGTCATATTCAATGTTAAAGTGCCATAGTGCAATTACAATAAAAAAATGCCATTATTGCATTTTCGTGCCACATCGGCAATGCTGCACCCACCCACTAATCTTATATTGTTGTACCTCAACAAACTAATCTTGCTGCTTGACTGTCGGTGTAGATGAGATGCTCTCGTTCGACATCGTTCTCATCAACAGCCATTCACCCGCTGCACGAGTAGCCGCCTTGCAAACACTATAGTAATCTGGTAGTCTAAGAGACCGCCTGATCTGGAGATGTTCCGAGTAAATCCCCGATCCCACTCCAATTCTGGTTTTAGATCCATCTGTAGATTTCCTTGGCGTTGTTATTGTTCAGTACCGAGTTCGTCTCCTAAAGTTACTTAAGGCTACTCTGTATTCTGGTTTTATATATAATATTGAAGTCTACGATCGGGGTTAAGTAGTTCATAGGTTCTTCTGTAAAAAGGTGTGAGTTCAAAATCCTAGCCTGACCTGAGCACTGATTACTCCATTGCGAGCGTGCTGTTAGTCTCAGTGCCGATTTTTCTCCGAATTCATTGCCACAAATGTCTGCAGGAGTGAGGTGTAATATCTTCTCTTGCGCTGTTGTTGGTGATGTGCTCCTGTGATTGATACACAGGCCATCCTTTGGACACTGTTTAATATTTTTGTGTAGCTAGCTTTTTCCAACTACGGCTACCATACCACGACACCATGGGTCTTATCACGGCAGTGTAAAACCATCTCATTATCTTGGGGGTGATTCCCCATTTTCTGTTTAAAGCCCCTTCCTGCACGCATAAAGTGCAGTGGTTGTTTTCTTAATTGTTCCTAATGTGTTTTGGTTCCAATTAAGCATTCCGTTTAGTATAACCCAGCCCAGTACTTGGCCTGATACGGTAAAGTTAGTGGAGTTCCGTTGAGTTTTGGTGGAGTAATTAGGGTGCTGATGTTTTCCCGAAAAAGTACCATTTCAGTTTTTGCTTTTATTATTATTTAACATCGGGTTCTTCATGATAGCTCCCAGAGTTTGAATGTATTCTCCACTGAAGGCTATGGTGATGTCGTCCGCATAGGCGATGACTTTACCACCGCACCTTTCTAGTGAGAGAAGTAGTTCGTTTACAGTAATTAGCCAAAGTTTGGGAGAGAGTCTAGGCCTACCTACCTATCTATGTCAAAACGCGATACATTCAGTTTTCCATATCGAAATAGAACGCTTGCGTTTAACTCTTCAAATATTCTGGAATACATTTAACAAGAAAATATACAATAACAACAAATAAAATCCCTAAAAAAATTAATTTCTTACTCAAATAGTTATCAAGTATACAAATAGTTAGTGAGCCCGCCAAAAATGAGTGAATTAAAAAAATCACCCGGGTAAGCAGAGAGTAGCTCCACCTACTACTTTGTGCTCTGGCTTACGATACTGCGGTCTGTGAAGCTTCAACGCCCCACCGCTGTATTGTTATTTATCCAATGGATTTACGTGTATCCTACTAAAAATGTCAAAATAAATTCCTCATCTCTGCAGCTTCTGCAAAAGTCGTTATGCAGTATGTTCAGACGCATAGCATTTATTGACCAAGCCATAGAGCTCCGCCTCAGTCCAGGGCATCGTCCCTCAGTTTATCCTTATGTAGCTGAGCGGCATATGCGCATACAGAATTGCTAGAGAGTCCTTCCGAGCACAGAGAGGTTAGCATCGCTCTGTTCGAAGCAGTATCACGGAGAAATCACTAGAAAATGAAATCGCTATTCGCCAGTATTTTATTACGCTGTGCTGGGTGCATGGGCATAGCGGTATTCCAGGCAACGATAGAGCCAACGAACTAGCTAAACAGGCTAACGTGACTAGCACTGGCAGTCATTTTAAAATCGTTAAAAGTTCAATACTAACAGGTGCCATCATGACCACCAACAGAAGATGCAAACCTGTAAAACGGCAAGGCTAATGTGACCCTCGCTCAAAAAGGACCATACACTGCTTTTAATAAACAGGACAGACATAAACAAAGTTGTATGTATTATTATCGCATATTGTCTTATAAGCAATATCGCGAAGCGTGTGGGTACCCCCTACAATGACTTCTGCAGAAGCTATTGGAACGAGGAGCAAGAAGAAACTGTCGCCCACACCCTCAGTACATGCTTATGCGACCAACCAAAGGTCTATGTGGCCACAGTACTAACCACAGTAACCAAACATCACACCACCGCAACTTATGTAAATGCATGTTTATCTCATTTCATTTCTAAAAGCGTTTCAAAGTACACCTGTCTCAAGCCACAATGATTCACCCACTTTCCTAGTAATCAATCAGTCGAACTATCTCTATTTATAAAAATATATTTCCGGTCATTCGTGCTTGCTCTCTTGCCTTCAATTGAACATGCTGCCACTTCAAGTGAAAACTAATTGATTTCGATAACAAAAATAGCTTTATGACTGATTTAGACTTTAGATCGGAGACACGGTCGTCTTGCGATATTGGAACGAGCCTGATAAGACTCGGAGAAATTGTTTACTGTTTACATGAACTTCGGATATAGCTTTTCGGGGGGAAATTTGAAACTGGAAACTATTGAAGGTCGGTTTTTATTTTTTTTTACTATATTTTATGTACTTATAAAAGATTGCAATGTGGGATGTGGGATGCACGGTTACGTGAATGTTGTAGTTTTTAAATCGATTGGTTGGTTTAAGTGGCTATCCGATTTGTCTCAAATCGGGTACAAATAGCTCAGTTGCACACCGTTTTGATACCACACCTAGTAGACCGTGGTTGTTTGGTTAGCTAAAACCAGCCTGTGGAGTTAAGAAATTGTTTTGGTTAGCGATCTCGGAGATCTCACTAAGGAGGGGTTTGCCAAACGCTATATATTTTCGTTTGGCTAGTGCGGGACAGTCAGAGTGAAGCAGACGTTCTTCTGAGTGGGTGTCGAGGCAACTGCGACAGTGTGGGTTGAACGGTATGCCGAGTCTAGCAGCGTGGATACCTATTGGCCAGTGTCCTGTGCTTACAGCCACGACTCTAGCAGTTTCGGAGCGATTTCTTTTGAGGAAATCATCAGTCCTTTCTTTCTCTCTGTAGGGAGCCAGGTTTTCCTAGAGACTATGTACTCGGATGACCAACTGGCTAAGGACAGGAAGTGTTGATAAATGGCGTGTTTTTAAATGCATTAGTTTACGGAAATGTTTTTGCATTAGCTTATGGCTGAATGACAACTACTCACGCAGTTGTTACTCCTTGTAGTTAATCATACGCTTCTGAAATAGAAATCAACATCAAGAAACTGCGACAAGCAGTCAGGGTATGATTTTATCAGTAAGTAGAATTCTAGGCATAATCCGACCACCAAATTGGGTATGAATCAGAGATACAGTAGTTAAGAGATAGTCAACGTCTACGTCTTTTAACCCTTGATTTCATCTGACAGCGTGTTATATAAAATATTCACAGACAGTGTTTGTGAATACGATTGATCACAGAGCAACTGCAGTCTGCTCGAAAGCCTTAAGAAGACTTTAGATCAAATCAGAAATAGACGAGGGGTTTTTTTAGTAAAGACCAAAACCCGAGTTGGACATCTCTTTACTACTTCATCTTTGGTCTCAATTCACTTTGAAAATCAAAATAAGACCAATTTAGGTTCAGTTCCAGTATAGAAATAATGCCTCAAAATAATGGAAATATCGCCAAATTATTTTCACGAAAGCTTTGGACACAGATGTCTGCTTCACATTTTTTAAGGTGTCGTAGCTTAGCGTGAACGCCAATACTATTGCGGAGATGGCGTAAAATACAGGGCTACCAGATAAGAACAGTAGGAAAATAAATTTAAATGCAACGGTGTGAGATATAACATTGACTCTTGCTTTGCTTTGAAGCTACTTTCACGTTATTCTTTATGGAATAGCCCATGATTTGGCTTCGCTGACAGCGCTTCAAGCGGTCGGTCCAATTTTTGATGATTCGGCCCAACATGTGCGACGTTATTGCGGCAAAAGCATCTCGAATGCTGGCCACAAGCTCATTCAAAGTGGTTAGGTAGTAGTTAGAATAGACTAGGAACTTGCCGCAGAGAAAATAATCGAGTTATGTCAAGTCGTGTCGCATGATAGCGGCGGCCAATTGATCAACACTCTCTTGAGATGATTCTTCGAAACGGGGCACTACGGTGGCTATGTTTTCTTCGTTTCGCATCAATCTTTTTGGTTGGTGGCGTAAAGTCCAAAAGAGTGTACTCAAGCTCAAACTTTTCTGCGGTGTGATGCATTGCCTGCGCATTGCAGCCATGATGACGAAATTCTCGTTGAGTATTTCCATAGTGACAATGCGGGTCATTAAGGGCCGTTTGCTGATACTACACATAACAATTTAAGTTTCACTTAACCAGTTAAGTTGGACTTAGTAGCTCCTAAGGTCGGCTATGCATAACTTAAACTAAATTGAAGAAATAGTGGATCATACGACCTTAAGTCGTACTTTAATACTGACAGTGACATAAAATCGAGGAGAAATTTGAGTATGGAGTTCGTATTACTTGATTTATTCGAAGATGATGTGGAAGTGATAGAAATTTAAGAAGTTGGTGCATGCCTCACAGAAATTAATATTTTGTATAGCTTTGACGAAGTTGGGCTTTTAAAAGTTTTCGGCAAATCCAAGAAATAAGCAACAATCAAGGTTATGTCCTTGATTACAGCAGATTGGAATACCCTTACAATAAGTACGATTTTTCATTCATTTGAACATTCACATGAACATATTTCCAAGACATAATTCGATTGCACCTACATATGCATGGTGGAAGGAATATAAGGTGTCCTGAACAGCTCGTAAAAACTGCCATCTTTTTGTTTTGTTACTTCAGTCAGGGTCCGTCTTTGACACAGGATAGATGTATTGCTTAAGCTTGCATCGCAATTCGTATATTAAAAAATGAAGAATGAAAAAGAGGAATTGAGTTGCAAATTGATGTAAGATGATTGGTTTTACCTCATTTATAATTGGTATTGTATAGGAAAATGCAGTAATGTACAGTTAAATGTTGCAGTAACTATTATGAGTACAAAAATGTCCGTTTTTATGTGTGTACAAAATGTTTATATGTTTCCGCCTTTAAGTTTCCGTTGATATATGTACAAATTCAGGCGATGAGGTGACGCAGGGCCTCAATATAATTGTCCAGCACACCTTTTATTTCCTACACCATGCTCCACATGTATGTACATTGTACATATCAAGCAATTACTGTCACATTAAGGTTTTACTGGCAGGAACTTATTTGTAGAGCATTGCTGTTTTCGGAGAAATTCAAAGAACGTCCTTTTTAAAACAACATGAAATTTGCCGAAGATAGCTAGTGAAATTACAAATGCCAATAAGAAATGTCCTTCCTTGCACCCATTTGTGATTGGCGCCATCTATGAAACCCACAAGATAAAGTCACACTCACTCATCAAAAGTAGAGAAGATGACATTTGAAATCGCAGTGAACTTGGTTGCATTTAAAAAATACCGAGTCATAGTTAAGTACGACTTAAATATTTACCAGCAACGAAGAATAGATAAAGTTGAACTTAAGGTTTAATTGTTACATGGCCATGATGTGGATTTAACTGCAGTATCAGCAAACGGTTCTAAAACTGCATGCATAAGTCTGCTTAGAACAACAAACTTATAATAACTGTGGCAGTTTTTCTCTTGTGTGTTCTCCATGCTCGTCAGTAGTAGGATCATCCGTAGGCTTGTTTTCTTCCTGCGTGAATTAGTTTTAGTTCACCTCAAGGCGATTACCATAGAGGCTATCCCGGAGATGACCCGTTCATTTACAGTGATCGTTGCTGGCATCTCGCCAAGTTGAGAGCATTAAACAACTTTGCCCATGATGCACAGCCCCATGCCCTCCATTATATTCTACGAGTTAAGCTGTTCATACACGAAATACGAGTAGTATCAACTGTAGGCTATCCGGTAGAAACTGGTTTCTATATATATAAAAGAAACTCCTAGATCTCTGATCCTCTGATACTCTGATATTGCAATCTCGTTGTTCTCGTTTACGATCGAAATGGTAAACTTGAAAGCGGAACTTCAAGTGGCATTCGACCGGCTTTCGGATACTTTTGATCGCATACTACACAAGCGCATGGCTCTCAGATATGCATCAGGTGGTAAAGATAAATGTGACTGTTCAATGAATCCTTATTTCCAGACACAATCAGCAGCAGTCCTAATCTATCGCAGCCATCCCATGAAAGAAAAAACGAAAGAAAACGATTGCTTATATCTGCAAAATCTTATCAGAGTTTTGTATTCACCAGAATTCTCAGATAAACACCTGTACTCGTGTTTATTGAAGAAGTCTATATAAACCAAATAGCGCCCATAAAGCCCCAATATTCACAAGTGAAGCGTCCAGCTATGAAGTCAATTTTATTGTGTGTTGCCTTAATGGCCATCGCCACATCGGCGAAGAGAGTGAGTCACCAGAGTTTTAGGCTTGAAGGCGCTATGGACAATCGCATTATCGGCGGTCAAACCGCTGAGGTCGGCTTAGCACCTTATCAGGTATCGATACAAACCTTGACGTCACGTCATAATTGTGGCGGTGCCATTATTGGTGACCAGTGGGTTATAACAGCGGCCCATTGCATCAATGATTACCTTGTTGCCGGCATGGAAGACTCCCTGAAGGTGATCACTGGAACGAACAAGTACGCTAGCCCCGGCAACCAGTACTACATCGAGCGCATGATCACTCACAGCAGCTACAATGTGCCGGAGTACCACAATGACATCGGTCTCATCAAGTTGAATAGAACGATTGTGTTCAACGGGAACACGGCCAAGGTTGACCTGCCCACGGAGCCTCTGAAGGACGGAGACGAGCTTCTTGTGACAGGTTGGGGCAGTCTTAAGTTGTGGGGCTCCACACCACAGGACCTGCAGAAGGCAACGTTGAATTTTGTGCCATACGAAAAGTGCAAGCAGCTGATGAGTGGCGATGAAGGAGTTGACGTCGGACATATTTGCACGTTCACTAAGTCTGGCATGGGCACCTGCCACGGTGACTCCGGCAGCCCGCTGGTTCGAGACAACAAGCTGTATGGCCTGGTCAACTGGGGAAGACCCTGTGCGGTGGGATATCCCGATATGCATGCAAATGTGTACTACTACTTGGATTGGATTCAGACACAAATCAGTGCAGATGCAGTTTGAGCCGTTTTAAGCGGAACGTGGTGATGGTTTAAGAATTATTGTGATAGGTTGTAGCTTTAGGAAACAAATAGCCATGAAAAACAAATAGAAATTAAGGAACGTTTTCATATACGTATCAAGATTTTTGCATTTTTCTCGGGAGTTTAAATGTCTTGCGATTGAACTGTTTGCACTACATCTTCAAATGGTTTAATTTTAACAATTTGGGAGAAGGTCGTCTATTTGACAAGCGTAAAATAAGTCCCAGTTCATGAAAAAAATCAGGATGATATTTACAGAATTCAATTTAATCCAAACTTTACATTCTGGGAACATTTTTTTTGTTTCGTTTTGTACAACTCATGCCACCATGGCAAACGGCACCGCGACTTGAAACGTATGTATACCGAAATTCCATTAGATTCTCCACGGAATCTGAAGATAACTTCTTCTGATGTCCATAGTTTCCTTAGGTGCTCCCTGAGTCTGCAGTGCGATGTTAGGCTGATCGGTCTATAGGACTTTGGTAGACTAGGGTCTTTCTTCCCCGTTTTCGGAATGAACACAACATTTTTCTGCCTTTTCTGTTTTGTTAGATAACCCAGTGGTAGACTACTTCTTATTATCATTGATAGATATGATAGCAGTTTGCCTAGTAGGACAGAATTGATTTCATCCCCACCTGGGGATTTAATGGGCTGAAATGAGTGTATTATCCATTCCAGACGCCCTCTAGAGAATATCTCCCTTGCGACTTTTCAGTCTCTGTCCTGACTGTGTATTAGCGACTGCCCGGAAAGTGAGTTTCCAGTAGAGCTCTTGCCCTCTGTTCCTCACTGTCAGTGTAGCTGTCGTTAGATTTTCTTAGAGACATTTGTGTCCTTCCCCCGATTTTGCTAACGCCTCGTGAAATCTTGCCACATATGAGTGATTGCCTCGCAGAATTCCCTTTCTCTTTCAGAGTTTTTTATTTCTTTATTATAGGAGGTGAGTGCCAATTTGTAGCCAAACCGCGGCACCTTTGTCTGCTGATAACTTGTTCCTTGACCATAGTATTATCTTCCCCTTAAAGTCCCTGCTTTCTTTCGAAGCATCTTTTGATAGCATTTGTTGTGCTTTCAACAAATGTTCTAGCTCTAAGAAGTGAGCTGAAGATCTCCTTCCGTGGTGAACATCATTTCTATTACAGCAGATGTCGCTATAGCATGGTGGATGTTCACCTGGCCCACCTTAAGTTTGATTGGGGGGAGCATGAAGTTATTGCTCGTTGGGTCGTAGTCCCCATCCGTACAAACATTCAAAACAATACGGCCGTACATTTGTGGCATTCAAGTAATCTTGTTCCATATTGATTGGATACACTTCAGTCTGGCATTGAGATAGACGATCAGCATAACGCATTTGCTTGATAAGCGGTTTCGCAATTACCCGCAGCTAAATGTAAAATAGTGAAATGTTTAGCAATCTCATCAAGAGAGCCAATAATTAAACAAAACCTTGACATTATCTGGGGATCTAATCATGAGTTGGCCAAGCAGATGATGCGTATACCTTTTGAATATCACACAGTTCTTGACAGCGGGCAGTGCCTCTTTGCTATCGCTGTGGTATTTGCCTTGAAAAAAAATGACGTTACAATGTTTAAGGAGATTTAAGTATATTCTACTAATTTTATAGAATAAAAATAGGTAGATAGATGTGACTGGCAAACATTCCCTCGGGGATTTGCCTCACTTAGACCTTTAAGGTCCGTTGTGCTGTCACTATTCGGCTTTTCCCGCCACTTCATTGAGCTACTAGACTCGTTAGTGCTTGCCCTCTGTTTTTATGTGCATTGATACTTACAACAAGTTGGTGGTTTTTATGAACTTGAGGATATCCTTTATGGTGATGTTAGCTAGATCTTCAAGACCATCGAGGAAATAGCTGCCTATAAGTTTTCTTCTTGTCCCTGTAAGAGATGGGCAGGTTCCTAGGGAATGTAGTACAGTCTCATCTTCCTCGTCATCCATGCAGCTCGTACAGAAGTCATTGTAGGGTGCTCCAACCCTTCTGGCTTGATTGCCAATTAGGCAATGGCCAGTGATTACGCCTACTACTTTACTAACGTTCCTTCTGTCCATTTCTAGGAGAGTTTTACTTTTTGATGGATCTAGTGTAGGCCACATCGTTTTCGATGAACTACAGGTGTCCAATACCACTCATCTACGATTGGTTTTGACTTTGGCGTCTGCCACTAGCATTGTTTTTAACGCTTTCATTGTGGGTGAGCTGTCTCCTGATTTCGTGCCAGTGGTAGACTCGCACCTCATTCTTGCTAATTCGTTGCCCGGAGTACCCACGTGCCCAGGGACCCAGCACAGGGTAAGGTTGCATCGGCCGAGTTTTACCACCTTAGACTTAATCGATGGTGTTTCCAGAGCCTTTATGGCCGCCTGACTATCTATGTAAATAACAATAGATCTTCCGTCTACCAGGATCATTGATAGCTGGAGGGCTGCATCTTGAATAGCTGCTACTTCTGCTTGGAAAACACAACACAGTGATTCGGGACTCATATGGCTATTGGCTACTAACTAGCGTATACACCAGAGCCTGTGCCTTCCTCCGACTTGGAGCCGTCAGTATAGATTTCCATGACAGTGGAGTTGCACACCTTTCTTTCATCCCACTCTATTCTCGAGGGGATTACTTGTACTTAATTTCAAAGTCCTCAAAGGGTGTTATGTAATCAGATTGTTTAGGAATCTTCAAATTATGAAGTAGCTCCGTGCCCTTTGATGTGGGCTTTTCCCCAATGCTTACATTCTCTCAGTCTTATCATGGGTTTGCTGCATGCGTGGCAATAAGCTTCCCGTAATTGTCCATGGGAAGGAGATTGAGTAAGCGTTCGAGGGCCGCCGTGGGTGTTGATCTCAGTGCACCTGTGATGCAGATGCAAGCCGATCTTTGTATTCAGCTTATTCGACACTAGTACTCCATAAGTCAGTACTGGTCTTACCATTGCCCTGTTGAACCAGTGAGTTATTCTCGGTCGGATTCCCCATTTTGGTCTGACTATTTTCCTGCAGGCTTACACCTGTGCAATCGATGCTTTCCTGATGCGCTCCTGAATGTAATGTCTCCAGTTTAGATTGCTGTCGACGATAAAAACCAAGTACTTCGCTCGATTAGTGAAAGTTAATTCTTTCCCTTTCAACTTTAGTCGAGTGATGCTTGGAATATTATATTTCGCTGTGAACAGGACCAGCTCAGTCTTAGATGGGTTTACTTCAAGTCCAATACTGTCCGTCCATCTAGCTAAAGTTTTCAGTGCTGATTCCATCATGTCGGTGATGGTGTTTGAAAATTAACCTATGGTAGCTAGTGCAATATCATCTGCATATGCTATGGGTTTGCATACTGTCGCACTTAATCTCTTAAGGACGTCATCAACTACAATAATCCGGAGAAGGGGAGATAGGACTCCTGCTTGAGGTGTGCCTCTGAAAACTCTTCTCTGTAGTTGCCCAGTTGAGTACATTGTTTATCCACTCTTGAATACAGATTTCAACATTCACGTTTCGTTGAGAGTTTCATATAGCTTCGAAATGGATGTTGTTGAAAGCCTCCTCTATGTCCAGGATAGCTACCATCGCGAAATCCTTGTTATCAAGGGACTTTTCAATGGTGCTTACTAGAGAGCGTAGTGCTATTTCTGTTAAGAGAATGGGTTGCTTATGTTCTGGACTAGGACATTCGTGAGACTTCAACTCTGATCTTTCTTCAGAGAAGTTCTATACAGTATTTATTATTAAACGGCGATAATTTAATAGCGAACAGATCAGATCGGAAGTTCGAAGTAATAAATAACTTGTTGCAGGGTGACTTCAATGGAAATCAAATATTTTGCTGAGTTGATTACCAACTGGTGTGTATTTGCCCTAAGTTCGACATAGTTAACCAGTAGGTACGGCAGTTACCTGTGAAAACCGTAGTAAGTTGGTTCGATAAGTAGCTGTATTTTGACAAACATAGGCAGAGATATTGTTCTGGCAAAAACCAAGAAAGCCTTTGCTGTGGCAATGGAGTTGTTTTACAAAAGCCAACATTATGTCAGGCTGGCCTCCTCCACAGAGCGACAAGTTGATGTTGTTCGAGAGAGAGCACATAGGCTTACAAGGAATTCTATCCCAATCAGGACATGTAAAAAATCACGAAGTGCACGATATGCATTTTGATTTGAACGCCTGTTTTCATAATAAGCCTGAATAACTTTAACGCGTTGCTCGGTTATGTATCTTTCTATGGTTCAAATTGAGTTAGTCTGAAATTGAGAAATGTCAAATGAAATGCAGAAAAAAACTTGACGTTTATGTGTGGTTCATATTCAACATCGGCCCTTAAAACTAACCACCCTTTACATCTCATCTTCAGTGGCCCTCATGATCCACTAAAGGGGTCGTAGAGCTAAAGCATGCACGAGATCTCCAGGCCACTCGATCCTACGCCATCGACTTCAGGAGTTATGCCATAATGCAACCAGGCGAGTTTTTGAACATCACCTTGTCCTGGGTCTGCCAAGCGAGCGCCTAGCTAATGGAATGGCGTTTAGGCCTCGGAAGTCGTGATGTCCATGATGCACCGTTTTCGAGATATAAGCAATTTTTCAAAATGAAATATTTCAAGTCACTTATATTTGATCGTAGCGGGATGGTGTTGGGCGTAGAGGCGTAGCGTATTTTGTTTTTCCAGAAGAGGTGCAGCCTTGAGCTTGAGTTATGAAAGATGCTGGTGTCGGAATTGAAGACAGACACCACTGCATAGGAATCGACGCACGTATTCACGACCCCATGGCTAGTTTTTAGTAACATATCTGAGTACTGAGTGATGTCTCTTGTCAACTGCTGTTTCATCGGGCTCAAGGGGCAATTAATTAATAGAACCGTCTCTAGAAGGACCAACTTGACTCTATATAAGACAATGAACATCCCAATCCTGCTGTGGACATGGACAATCTCAAAAGCGAATGAAGAAGTCGTTAGTCTCTTCGAGAGAAAAGTTCTGCGTGCGATGTTTGGTCCTGTTTGCGTCTGAAGGAGAAGATTCGGACACGAGCTGTAAGGCGACATGATCCTTATCAAACGTTTACATGTAGGGCGCATGGAATACTTAGCATAGGGTAACCCTGCCAGTCTATCGTTTAATTATTCGTCTTTAATATCGAAGTCACTCTATTATATCTTTATAGATGCAATATAGTTATAATAGCGTTGTCAAAAACGTATTAATAGCCGACATATAAAAGAACCTACGTAAGACTGCGATAAGACCAAGATTGGATAGGTCTGCATTACATATTAAGGTGGACTACATTGTGAAATTTATTACATTGTTCACTCTTTTTTGTTTATTGTCAATTCCACATTCATATAGGTCTACACCAGAAATGAAGTATTGCTGAGATATCCATCTTCACAGTTTAACAGGCAATGCAGAATATGAAGGGTTCGCCTTTTTTGTCTTGTATCAGACCGTGATTGTCCAAACGGAGGAACCCGTTGTGACGTGCTATTTAGTGGTTTTGAAGATTGATGTAGTAAGTCCCAGAGATCGGACTATTGATCGATTTCATCGCTCTAGCAGTATAAAATTCAATAATTTTTTTTCCGTTTGTAATTGCCCTGCTCTATTGTATAATAAAGGGTGATTTTTTATAAGCTATAGGAAAGTTTTTTAAAAAAAAAACACATAAACTTCAGAAAAATGCTTGAAATATTTATTTGAATCGATAGTACGGTCCATATAATTTAATGTTTGAAGATTATTTCATGCAAATGTTGAACTTGACTGCGCCTCAAATGGTCCATCCGCTTAGTCTAAATGGCATACTCTTTCCAACATTTCGGCCGGTATCGCACGAATAAATGCTTCAATGATGTCTTCCAATGCATCAATTGAAGCGGGCTTGTCTGTATAGACATGAGCTTTAACATAGCCCCACAAAAAATAGTCTAAAGGCGTTAAATCGCACGATCTAGGCGGCCAATTGACCGGTGCCGAACGTAAAATAAAATGTTCGAACTCGCCCCTCAATAAGTCCATTGTTGCGCTGTGTGACATGTAGCACCGTCTTGTTGAAACCACATGTCATGCAAGTCAAGCTCTTGCATTTTGTGCAAAAAAAAAGTTGGATATCATCCCACGGTAGCGCTCACCATTCACAGTTACGTTACGATTCGCATCATCTTTGAAGAAGTACGGTCCAATGATGCCACCAGCCCATAAACCGCAGCAAACTGTGACTTTTTCTGGATGCATTGGTAGCTCTTGCAATGCTTCTGGCTGATATTCACTCCAAAATCGACAATTCTGCTTATTTACGTACCCATTGAGCCAAAAATGAGCTTTGTAAGACGATTCACGGTTAAATTATAGACCAAACTGAAGATGTTTGACAGTGAAACAAAACACGAAACGTGCGTCAGCTGTTTAAACCAGTGTTGCTAAAAAGATGATAGCTAAAAAATCACCCTTTACTTCATTAGAGTAGAATTTGTTTTACTGGGACTCTGGGTTACATTTAAGTAATAACGCATTAATTCTTTATGATTACTCGCGTATGTTTTAGTTGATTTCTGGACTCAACGAAGAACTTGCCTACAATATAAAATTATACTTACAAATATGTTAGCTTGGACAGGTCAGAAAGAGAGATTTATCTAATACCAGGAATTCATACAATACCTGCATTTTAATTGTTGGTGGTGGTGGTTGTAGTGTTTCACTTCAACTCTTGAATCTACACTGTCTACTTCTACATCGTAATTACACTCTGGTGGTCAGTAGACGTGTTTTTTGACAACTCAGTACTCAGCTCAGTGTTGATTTTCAATAAAACAACTCTGCTCACATTAGTTTCTTGTTTCAAAAGTTGGTACGTGTGCTTACGTTCATGCCAGTAGATGTCAAAATACTATTATGAAAATGGATTTGTCTTTACTCTGTACGCGATTCGAAAATTGCAATGTTCTCATTTTTTTTTTATATTTATAACATATGTTGCATATATATTTATGGGTATTTGGCGTTATGGGTCTGTGCGTCGACTTCTACCCACTTGGACCTAGTTGTCTAGGTTCGATTCCTGGTACGATAAGAAATACTTTTCACGGTCCCACATCTTTCGAGTCACTGACAATGCTCAAAGAGTATAACTGCCTAAATTAGGGGATAGGAAACAGGTCCTAGTGAAAAAGCTACCACTCCTGGCCATTCCGAAGGATGACGCGATTAGGAAATTCAATTTCCATAAGGTTTAAGTTTTAAGTTTACCATTAAGCTCAGCACCAAAAAAGTCTGGAGCAATGAATACAGTGTCCATAGACTGAGCAGCGATACGGTAAAATGGTATACGGATGGATCAAGAACTGATGAAGGAACTGGGGCAGGGTTATTTGAACCCCGGACAATGTACTACGAACCCCTGGGCAATTGCACCAGTATCTTTCATGCAGAAGTCTATGCCACAGGCAGATGCGCTCAGATCAATCTTGACAGGGACTATAGCAATAATGTCGGAGAGTCCTGCCGCAATCCTGGCACTAGACTCCTAGATAGATGCACCTACTAGATAGAATCCAAAAGCGAGCGATAAAACTTATAGGAGACAACAATGTCGCAAAGTCATTAGACTCGCTCGAACATCGACGTACCATTTCTTCTTTGTCCGTATTTTATCGCTATTTCAACAAACGATACTCAAGTGAGCTAGCCAACTGCATTCCTCCTCTCCATGAATTCACCCGCAATACTCGTCTCGCCAGGAATGCTCATCAGTTTACCCTTAAGCCTACTTTCGGACGTACAGTTAAATTTAGAGACTCGTTCTTCAGACGTACTACGCGGATTTTAAATGCTCTTCCCAGCCCTCTATTTCCCACAGACTACAACCCGCAGATATTTAAGCCCTTTCTCCCTCTATACCTTCGGACCGTGCTGGGTATTAGCAATTACTTGAGCGCGCGCAAATTATAAAAAAATAAAATAAAACGACTCCTATGTCATCAAATCCAGACTCGTGTGGGAATTTCTACAGAAGCTTAAGAAGCTGAGTAGGAGTAACAGAGTAAAACTCTGTTGGATACCTGGCCATACAGGGATAGAAGGCAATGAAATGGCCGATTCCCTGGCTAGAAAAGGAGCATCGCAACATTTTAGCAACATTTTATAGGCCCCGAACCATTCTGCACTATAGTAGATCACGTCCTCAGGGAAGAGTTCAGGAAACTATAAAGAAGGAGCCGAGCATTTTTAATTTCTTGTCTTGTTATTTATATAATCTTTTTGGTAAGTTTGAACCTCGTACGACCTCAGCAAATGGTAGTTATTACCGATTTGCTTGAAGGCCTTAGAATTATCCGTTTTTTTTGTATATTGTAACTTTGTGCAGAGTTTTCAACATGTATCCCCATGTAACAACCTCAGGTTGTTATTTATTACCTTCTCCGGACTCTATACTTCCAGTATCCGTTGAGACATTTTGCACTCAGCTGCGCACCTCATACAATTTTTTTTTGTTTGTGAGTTAACATTGCTCAAATAATTAACGATTATTTTCTGCTAATTTCTGCTAAAGCAGCCCTGCAACAACAGCAAGCAGCAACGAAACAGCAGAAGCAGCAGCAACATGCATCAAGTGAGCAGCAACAGCATCCAGCTGTACACCAGCACCAACAACAACAAACGAAGAAGGAAAAAGTGCCAGCGATCAACTTGTACAAGCCGGACATAATATTCGCAACTTTGGGAGTTGTCGTTTGCATTCTTGGATTCGATCATTTGAATGTCTATTACACATTTCTTACAAGTTAGAAATTAAGAAATGGCAAGCAAGATCACAGGAAGAAAAAAGTTTAGTTACGAACAAGAAAAGCCATATTCAAAAACGATTTCAGGATGAAATGGGACTGCTAGTTGACATGCCTAAGCAAGTAGCAGGCAATACGAATGATGGTAGCACAGCGCAAACATTTTTTGGAAACGTTGAGATGAGCGCGGATATAACAGGCACCATTTCCGAATTGTACACGAAGCAATATCGAGTGAATATGAAATTGATGCAGACAAGTTTACAAGCTATGCCAATGAAACATAAGACATACATATATCCAGCGCACTAGCATAAATAAACTTTTGATACACTCATAAGAGATAATTGAAGCCTGCATACTGCCACTTGATCAATTGTCCGAGAATGCCCAAGAAGCGAGCTAGCGCCACTCGAAATCCAAGTATATGTTCTGGAATTCCATTAGATTCTCCGCAGAATCTGCAGAGTCCTTCTTCTGATACTCCTAGTAGCAGATCTTTCGAGTCGTAGCAGATAGAAAAGTATAGAAAAAGGTACCCACTACCTTAAGAATGAATTACCCTGTTAAAAGCTCCTGAAGTACGAGTAGCACCACCTAATAGCAGTTCCGATGAAGACGATGATGAGAGCGACTGACTTCAGGCAAAAATCAAAGCAGCAAATAAATAATTATATAAAAATTTGCTAATCTTTTATTTACGTTTCACTTACAAATGATGAATGTGATGATGGTCACATAATGCGTTAGTTCCATCAGAATATCTTGGGAATTATTTGAGGTAATGGGTTGGAGTAACAGAAGTGATTTCTGTTATACTGTCTTTTCTGAACACATTGGTGAAGATTTGAACAAAATCGGTCCAGTGGTCTTTTAGTTTAGAGACGTTTGTATCCATGCAGTTTATGGAGGATGGATGCTGTGAGCTATTCGTCCCCCTCGGTGACCACATATGGCTATAGGTTTTAAAAACTTGATAGAATTACTGCTTTTCCTTCACCGAATAGGAAAATCCATAGCTATACCAAGCGCAAGAGGGATAAAGTTCTGCTAGATGTGGAAAATAACATACACTGAGACAAGTCCTCTCCAACACCTGAATCTTTTCTATTAAGCTTGCACAATGCACATCACATATAACCCATCTACCTGGGGGATCTGTATGTGCACCTGTTTATCAAATCTAATTGGAAACGTTTACCAGGAAACAATGCATCCTGGTCTAAGTGGGTTTACCTAAGAATATCATTCAAAAGCGAAATTTCTTAGATTGAATATTAAATTGTAGGTATTCAATGCTCTTAAAGTATTAAATATTAATTTCAGACTCCTACTCTATGCCGTCCAAATAAAAACTGGTAATAAATCTCGAATAAGAACCATAGTTCTTTATACCAATCAAAAACCGCATAAGTTTCTTTGAACACACCCGAATGAACTGCAGTTTCACTGTTGTCATACATCATTTCTTCTCAAACTTTCAAATTAGTCACTTCCATTTGTGATTACTGTCAGGGAAGTCAACGATTTTTTGCGTACATTTCTCTAGTGTGGTTGGTTACAAATTTTTAATTTATCATATAAAACAAAAGTACAAAACTTAAACTACGTAAGTTAAATGAAATCTACAATTTACAACAATTCTTGTGATCGTATGAAATCATTCTTTCAAAATTATTATTCCTTTTATTGGAAATAATGGAAAAACATGTCATCTGTTCTCCCTCTCCTTAGGGTTCAACATTTGCCGCACCTACGCGTTGTAAACCCCTGCAGGCAAAGGAAATTTTTGTCGTTTTCACTGTAAATTGTACGCTATTTGTTAAAAGAGTAGCCGCACACACAAAACGATGGCTAATATCTTAGAAAATCAATTGATGAATGCTGCTCAGCATATAGAACAGCAATTAGATCAGCAATTGGATCGTTTAGAGAATTTGGGATCTGATGATTTACAAATGATTCGTGAGCAGCGAATCAAAGAATTGAAAGAGCTTAACAAGAAGAAACAAGAATGGCTGGCCAATGTAAGTTATTATCAAAATTTGTTTTCCACTTGTACTTGTCTAATTTTGCTTTTATTTCTAACTAATTTACATATTATTTGTGCAAAATGTCGGTGTGTGAGGAAAAGTCTTGATGGCCGAGAATATTCCTTCTCGTCCGACATGCATGGTTTGATTACTTCCCGTATACCGTTTAATGACTTAAAATTAATAAATTCTATAACTCGCCAGACCTAAGATTGCACTTTGTTCAGATGGATATGATCTCGAATTTAAAATACGCCGATAAGCTTCCCATGTGGTTAATTACACACGTCAACTAGAGACCACACGGGTGAGGAAATTATGATCCAACGACTTCGAAGGTGAACCGCATTGCGTCATACATGGTCGTCTCTGTTCCTTGACTTTGACTCTTGGAAAATACCATGATACATTGGACCGCAGTTGAAGTTCGGTTCCATTCATTCGTTCAATTTACAACCATGTGTGTAAATTAACTTTTTTAAAAGCTTTATAATGGAATGTTGAGATCCTTGGCATAACACTGCACATGTCCGCTTTCATTAGTTTTCCTCGCATAATTTCTTACTTAAATCGCTCAAATCGTCTTCAATTTCAAGTTGTGTCCATGACGTCTTGAACCAATCCCACAAAATTGACGAAATAGAAAACATGTCCGTAACTTAGGGACCTTGGAAACACGTATCCTTATCTCCACAATAATTAGATGCCATCTAAGTTATAAACAAATATGATTTGGAAAGCGTAGACTCTCCCGGGCTTCAACTTACTGGAAGTGTCCTTGCAGTATTTACAGGCACTGGAGGCACCTAAAACTGTGTACTAAGCTTAGATGAGACTATCCAGTCCTTGTGTACTTTTTTTTTTCGAGAACACGCACAATTTGCCTGATTTCTTTTACAGATATTTCGAAGCGTTCGATTACGTGGGCATAGATTAAGTTAGCCATCTTTTATAACAGATGTGTAAACATGTCCCTTCTCGTCGATCGTGTGTGCGTGAAGGCCGCACGTTGATGTGCGTGTGCATCCCTTTCATGAGGACCCGATCATGAAGGCAGTCAGTTGCTTGAGAGCTGTTGGTCCGACAAGACATAATAACGGAGAGCTGTTCAACGTGAAAGTTATCTGATCCGATCCATAACAGATTTTACCCGGGAATGTGACTCAAAACGTGGATGGTACCGAAGCATAACCAAGCCGAAAGAAAATCAGTTTTCACATTTTAACTATATCATCTCACATACTCTATCGGATCGTAATAGGAATGACTTTTTTTCCAGTTTCGCTACATGGCAGCACACGGTCTGTACCCCAGGAACATACATAATCTCACCTTGAGTTCGTATATCATCCCTTAGAGCAGATGCCGGCAGAAGATAACGCTTTGCTCTGCAAGAGGTCTGTAGCTTAAAAAAAAGTCTTAAGTCTATTTGAGAAGTTGACTCTTCGATTATGGATGCCATCTCTTTTGAAAAATGTAGAACTGGGCATAGCTCGTCTATGCCACGTGTCGAAAAGCAGTGACGATGCAATCAATATTTCACCGACTATGATTGTGCAGCATTTCTTATGTGCCAGCATTTGGAAATTCCTTTCACAGAAGTTGTTTCGGTCATTGTTTTTTTCTTCATGGATTATCCATTTAGTCCTGTTTGATATGAAAGGTCTTCCAATAGGGACTTCCGAACTTCGATAGTTGTCAAATTGACTGTCATTTATTCAGTCTGCTTTATGCTAGAAATAGATGTATGTGATGACAGATTGAAATTAAACAATTCCAGATCTCTGATCAAATTTCATGTCGTGCCTTAACTAAATATATATGTACTTCTTATTGTTCTCCAATTTATTTATTGTTAATTCTTTTCAAATTATACCCTTATATACTACTAATTGTTCATCAAATTATTTATATACAAATTGTTCCTTTACTATTACTAAGATACTTATTATAGTTATATTTCTGCAATCTGTTAGAGTTACCTCTAAGAAAAATTATTTTACAAATTAAACATTTCCCTCCCTGCAAAGAAACTGTGGTCTAACCTGCGTAAAATTGGTGTTTCCAGTGGCTACAACACTAAATGTTCTCTACATCCTGATGAACTTAATGTTGCCTTCCTAGGGGATGACTCTGGTACCAACGAATTTGATTTTAATCGGACTGGGAATCGTGTGCATCTGTTGCCTAGGTTTGAATACTTCTTAGTAGCCACTGAAGACGAGATTTTTCAATGCATATCAAGTCTAATTCGATTGGTGATGATGGGCTTAATCAAAATAATCTTACCACAAATTGTCTTCTATTTCACCCATATAATAAACTGGTGCATAACAACATCTGCCTATCGCAAGGAAAGCCAATCCTTCTTCTCCTTCCTGCTACAGAACGATCGGTATCCTACTGCGCTTGTCTAAGGCTTTGGAGATATTAATAGCTGTACAAATCACAAAGCACTTGTCGATAAATAAGCTTCTTTGTTCTCTGCAATCAGGTTTTAGAGCTAACCACAGCTGTGGTCAATCTACTTGAAGAAATGAGACTAGATTCTGATAGGGGCTTTGTCTCTTTTCTTTGTCTGCTTGATTTCTCGAAGGCCTTCGATAAAGTAAATCATAATATACTGTGCTGGAAGCTTAAAAACAATTTCGGTTTCAGTGATAGGGCTGCCAAATTGTTAAATGGCTTTCTTTGCGGTAGGTCGCAGAAAGTTATTTCGGGTGAAAGCAGTTCATCACTTAGGGAAATCAAGCAAGGTGTGCCACAGGGCTCAATATTAGGGCCGACTCTCTTTTGCATGTTTATAAATGACCTCCCTTCAGTGTGCAAACATGCCTCTGTACATTTGTATGCTGATGACGTTCGATTACACTTGGCTAAACCATTCTCTGAAACGCCTTCATACTTGGTCAGTTGCAAATGGATTACTTTTAAACCCGTCGAAATCTCAAATTATTCCAATATCAAAGAAAAAATTTAATCTTTATCTTATTCCTGATTTATATCTAAATAATTGAAAAAATTAAAGCTGTCGAGTCCACCACAAGCCTTGGCTATTCAATAAACCGTAATCTGCCTGGTTACAATCACACCAACATGATCATTGGTCGAATCTATGGAATTACAAAACAAACAAAAAAATTGAGAAAAAACAAAGCAACTTAACAATTCAACCTCTCACATATAATCGGACACTCAATGTTTAGTACTTTGTTGCGTACTCTTTTGACTTAATCACTTCCTCAAGCCGACGGGGCATTGAAGAAACAAGTTTAGAACATACTTCAGGCCTTATTTTTTGCCATTCTTCTTGGAGACCAGTCTTAAGCTCCTGAATGTTTCTAAAATGTCTTTGGGCTACTTGACGTCCCAATTCATCCCATATATGCTCGATTGCATTAAGGTCAGGTGATTGTGCATGTGTGTTAAGCACTTTGGGACAGTTATATAATAACCACGACCTAGCTGAATATGACGTGTGCTTCGGATCGTTGTCTTGGTAGAAGATAAAATTGTCTTGTATTCCAAGTTTACTGACACTTGGCACCAAATGTTGCTTCAAAATGTTGATGTATGCAATTTGATCCATTTTACCTTCTACAAAATGCAAATTACCAACACCAGCACTCGAAATACATCCCCATACCATGACCGACCCACCACCATGTTTAACAGTAGCTCGGGTATGTTTATGGGAGAATTCTTCATTTGCTTTTCTCCATACATACACTCGGCCGTCTGAAGATTTGAGGTTGAATTTGCTTTCGTCCGTGAACAAAACCTAATTGATAATGCTATTTTGTCTAATTTTTCACTTATAATTAATGTATTTTCAATTCTACCTTATTCCAGAACGACATATCCTTCGTAAGATGTTCCTTAGCAAATTTAAGCCTTTCTTTCATATTTTTTCACTAATGTATGGCTTCTTTCGAGCTACACGTCCATTCAATTCGTGGTTTCGAAGTACTCTTCGTATTGTCTCATTACTTACTTCCTTATTCTTCGTCTCTTTCAAAAAAACCTTTAGAGATTCCGAGGATAAGAAAGGATTCTCGTTGATTTGCCGGACAAGTAGCTTCTCATCATACTTGTCAAGCTTTTTTCCTTGCCCTTTTCTGCTTACATTCTGGATCCGATTTTCATTTTTGTACCGTGAAATAATGTCCTGAACTGTGGAATGACTCCGTTTTACAATTTTGGCTATTTTACGGACGGAATTTCCATCTTGGTTATGCGACAAAACTAATTTTCTTATCTCCATTGATGTCTGTTTGCCTTTTGGTGCCATTTCGATGCGTCTTTGCAGTTGACCAACTATAAAATGACTGAATGTGTGTAAGGATATTTGCAGTCACTAAACCTTTGCATTTTCAACGGGAAAAGCACCGTTACTTAGCAAACTACAGCGTCGTCTTTACAGTGTCCGATTATATGTGAGAGGTTGAATTGTTAAGTTGCTTTGTTTTTTCTCAATTTTTTCTTGTTTTGTAATTTTAAATAATATTATGTTAATATAAACTGAATTTGTGTTTTCCTATATGTACATTTTTTTTTAAGAAATCATATGACAAACATTTTTCTTTTCTGTGTCCGATTAGTCGTGGGAGCCACTGTACATCTTCATTTAGAGAAGGTGTGTTAATATTTGAATGATCAACATACACTGTTTCGAAGATTTTTGTGAATAGCTCGCAGGTTGTCTCATTGTTATGAGATAATAGTACCTTCGAACTCCATATTTTGAAAAGTATCCTTCGACTTGCTTTTATTATTTAAAAAATACCCAGAAACCTTTAGGATTGCTATAAATATGAGACTCAGTATTCAATATACACTTACTCACAAAATTACAGCACAAAGCACTTCCAGGCGTATAGACTACATTCGTTTAATATACAATATACAAAAATGATGTATTCTTGTGTTCAAACATTTTTTTAATAGCAATATAGGAGAAAAAGAAAAGGAAACTTCATTGGATGAATGGAAGCTTATCCTTAATCTAGTTGGCAGATCGTTCTCTTTAGTTAGAGACATAGTTAACACGTTCAGAAATGAAGGAAATTTGGAAACTAAACCAGGTAGAGGACGTAAACAAATATTATTGGCAGCTAATGAGAGACATATTTTAAGAAAAATTAAGCAAAACCCGAAAACACCCCTCAAATCATTGACCTATGAGATGTCAGAAATTATTAATAAGTTAGTCTCTGTCGAAACAGTAAGACGGATTTTACGTTCAATTGAGTTCCATGGTAGAGTTGCACGGCCCAAACCCTTTATATCAGACATAAATAAGAAAAAAAGACTTGCTTTCGCTAAAGAATATCCAAACAAAAGTTCAGAGTTTTGGCAGTCTGTCATTTTTAGCGACGAAAGCAAATTCAATTTGTTTGGCAATGATGGAAGGCAAATAAATTTGGCGAAAAGCAAATACCGAGCTAGAAAAAGTTAATTATGGGCAAATGGAGTTTATTGACTACAAAATCGATCAATATGGATACTTGAATATCCTAAAGAGAAATTTGCAACAGAGCGCGCCACCAAATTGGGGTTAGGGTCAAATTACAACAAGACAACAAGACAATGACCCTAAACATACTGCATATAATGTTAGGATGTGGCTCATTTTTAATACCCCGTCACAACTGAAAACACCCCCACAATCACCAGACATCAATCCCATTGAACACTTATGGGCCCATCTTAAGAGAAACACCCGGAATAGGCTTATCAGCAGCAAAACTACCCTTAGAGAAGCCCTTAAGCTGGAATGGGAACTTATAAGCCCAGAATTCACAAAAAATCTTGTCGATAGCATGCCAAAATGCTTGCAAGCTGTAATTAAGGCAAAAGGTGGATCAACATATTATTGATAGTCCTTCCAGCCCTCAAATTAGTGTATTTTGTCTTGAATTAGTTTTGTGCGGATAATTTTGTGTTATATGTTATTGAGGTTTATATTTTGTTTTCCACTCTACTCTTACGAATTTACTTTTTTTTGTTTTTAGCTTTTTGATAACGTTATGATTATGAAGTCTGATTTAGTTTCCTATCATTACATTTTTAATTGCAACTAAGGGAAATGGTTTAGTTCCTATTTATTGCTCGTCGAACATCCTGTGCGGATAATTTTGTGAGCTAGTGTATATACGAATTCCAATTCAATATCAGCTGATTTGTTAAATTTTCAAATTTGTTCCTTGTATGTGTTTTATCATCACGAAATATATGTGTTTTGCACATGCTTAACGAAATGTTCGCAATCTTTCATGGACGATATTATAGGTTGCCTCATAGGGGTGGGTGTATTCGCTCACTCACCCATGCGCGTTTGAAACTAGCTAATGCTCGCTAATGCGCATTATAGTTGAGCCTTAACAGAACAGTTAATGGAATTATTTACAAAAATCAAATCAAGAATTATATCAATTATATCAGTTGTGACAGTCATTTAGTTGGAACATATTACAAGCAAACATATCATCAATAAACATAGACACTTATCTGCTGCTGAGTAAGACCATTTGATGTCACCGGGGTTGAAATCGCCCATAACGATAAGATGTTGTTTTTCAATCAGCTGATCGGCTACAAACTCAATGTTGGCAACATGTCGCTCATACACACTGCGACAAAAAGATACATTCATTTACATTTTTTGTGTTTACATTACTTGTGTCAAATAAAATTCCTTTTTTTTCACAAATGTTGCTTATTTAAGGGATAATATGATAAAATACTAATTCAAAAATACAAAAACGAAAACAAGTATTCCATACAAGGCATAAACACTTTAAGTGGTACGACAAAAAGATAGAACATTTTTGAAAATATAAGAAATTAGGTTACATTTTTCTCCAATGTTCCTTTTGAGATCCCCAACTGTGTCATACTGTCTATTTTCGGCGTTAACTTCTCTCGCAAGATATCCTCAACAATTTTCAATGATGTTTAGGTCAAGTGAACGTGCTGGCCATTCTAGAATTTCAATTTCTTTTTCGCGAAAAAATTCTTTCACAACCCTGGCAGTGTGGACGGCTGCATTATCCTGCTGGAAAATCATGGGACATTTAGTAAATTCTTGGCCCGAATTAGTTACGATATCCCCAATCAATTTCAGGTAGCATAGGGTGTTTTCATTCTCGACGGTAAGAACTTTATTTCAGTTCTCCCGTAATAGACTATACCGGCCCAAATCATTCCGCCTCCATGCTGACGACGACTGAGAACTTTCTGGTCTTTTCGCAAATCATGATAATAATATAACCACCCATCTGGGCCATCTAAATTAAATTTTTTTTTCGCCTGTAAAGAGGACCTGACGCCATCTTTTTGTCCATTTAATGTGTCGTTCATCAAACTAGAGTCTTTCTTCTCTTTTTTTCTTGTAAGCGGGGGCTTTCGCTGTAATTTTTTGCATTTTATAATTTCAGAATTTTGTATATTCTCTGTACATTGCGAACATTAATTAGTCTTAACACTTGCTTTTTCGCTATTTATCTTGCAGTAAGGTCGGAATTCGATGCCGCACGTAAAAATCCTTTTTCTGTAGGTGTTACAGCTTTCGGTCGTCCACTACTGTGAGCTTTGCCATAATTTTCTGGATCTTTAAGCAAATTCATGATAGCTTTTCGGCTTCTGCATTAATGTTTCGCAATTTCACCGATTTTCATGTTTTCTTTTTTAAGATTTAGAGCTACTTGAACTTCACTACTGTTAAGCCGCTTTCCTCTACCCATTTTCAACTAAAGAGACAAAGAGATAATTTTCTTACAAAAAATCTAAATGCATCCGCTCTTGCAATCGCTCGAAGAAAACTGAATGCAAATTCATTGTCCTGTGCTATCATTTTGTAGCACCACTTGTCGTATGTCGCAAATAACGGTAAATCTCTTCAATTCGTTTCACCCCTATGCACTCAAATAAATGCATTGCATGCACCACTCAAAACTAAACGAGAGAGAAACGTCCAAATTCATTGTTAAATAAATTTTTGGAAAAATATGCGAATGTGCTATATTTTTGGAGCGATGTATATACACAAAGTGGGCTGAGAGGAGGAATGTAGTAACTAGCAACAATTATGATTTCTTCTCGCACATAAACCCTCTCGCTGATGTTTACAGCAACACACAGTTGTTCACTTTGTTTTATGTAAATTTAATGATAAGAAGCGCATAATGAAGCACCCTTTACAAGTGGTTCCAAACTCAATTTGTCTGTACCTCTTCTTCGCATATGCGTTGCCTGTATTCTACAAATAGCTGCTATAAGGATTTTGTTTGTTCGCCATGTGCCCGATTTTACACAACACATGAATGATATAACTCTGCTTAGGTTTATAATAAATAAAATAAAAATTAATTTATTTCAGGGACACGGCGTATACTCAGAGCTAGCTGACGAGAAGGAATTCTTCGAGGTCTCAAAAAAATCCCCAAACATCGTCTGCCATTTCTACAGAGATACGACCGAACGGTGTCGTATAGTTGACATGCATTTAAAAGCGCTCGCTGCCAAGCATATCGAAGCGAAATTCTGCAAAGTGAACGCAGAAAAGTCTCCATTCCTCACGCAAAGGCTGAGAATCAAAGTCATCCCCACCATTGCCTTGGTGAAGGATAGTAAAACAAAAGACTTCATTGTCGGCTTCACAGATTTGGGTAACTGTGACGATTTCTCTACGGACCTCATGGAATGGAGAATAGCACAATCGGGAGCAATTGAATATAAGGTGATTAACATGCACGCATAATCGGAAATTGATTTTCTTATAAACATTCACTACATTTTGCAGGGAGATCTCATCAATCCACCAGACGTGAAGAAGTCAGTCAAGAGCTTTATCCATCGGCCCAAGAAGACCATTCGCGGCGGTTACGATTCCGATGATTCCGACATTGACTTCGATGATTAGCAGCAAACTATGTAAAACATAAAAAAAATGTTCCATACCAACCCCCCTTAAATGATCAAATCAATTCAAAAACAATTTTTTTAGAGATTTAGAAAAGCATACAAGCTGAATAAATTATTAGTAAGCAGAGTATAGAAAATATCACAAAATAGTTTTGCATGACGACGATGGTGAATAGGAGAACTATTTAAATAAAAACAAACAAACAGAAAAAAAATAGTAAACAAATTCTCAATTCTCAGAGTGCACAAAATTGTTCCTTTTTTTGATTCCGTTTTCAACAAAACAAATACAAATGACAAGACAAGAAATATGAAAAAACAAAAGACATGGTTTTTCGGGTGTTTGGTAGCCCTCCCCTCCCCGCCCCCATACTTTCAATCCCATTTACGTTTAACTTTAAATATAGACTTTATGTTTTGATGGTAAGATGCGGCATTTGTTCGCAATGTGCGCGCCCAGTATTTGTTGTTAAATGAGAAATACTCTTGTGTAAATTATTCTTTATTGTGTCTCTCGTCTCTCTAACCCCCTATCACTTATATACATTTAAATAGATTAACGAGTTTTTATTAATGATTTTATTTCTTATTTAATTCCTCTTAGTTCGGCCACACAAAGACATATGATTAAATTCATTTATATGCAAGTCTTTCATCGACTTTGTAGGCAATATATATTTTTTTTTTTACACAAACACTAAAAATATAATAAATTTATAAAACTATACGTTTTGTTGCTTATAAATTGTTGCCCATGGTGATCACGGAGGATCGGGAGCGTGATGAAAACATTCCACGACTAGTGGAAAGGCAAACGTTCGATGGATCACACAAATTCATTGAAGTACGTAGCGTGTAATGAATGAGAGTGGTTTAGATGAAGTTTGTTATTGGTCCACAGACACCTTTACGTTTTGGTTGCAAGATACATTGCACATGTGGTGGGAAGAAATTCAAGAGTTGCGGTTCGTTGGGTGTGCGGCAGTATTTTCATACGAAATGTGGAAAACACACAAGCATCGTTTGCATCCATTGCAGAAGTGATGACGTCTTTTTTTACATCAAAAAAGTGGTCTATTCTACAGGGTGGTTAAATTTTAAGGGCCGATGTTGAATGTGAACCACACCTAAACGTCAAGTTTTTTTCTGCATTTCATTTGACATTTCTCAATTTCAGGCTAACTCAATTTGAACCATGGAAAGATACACAATCGAGCAACGCGTTAAAGTTATTTAGGCTTATTATGAAAATGGGCGTTCAAATCATCTTCAGTGATGAGGCACATATTCACCTTAGTGGATTCGTCAATAAGCAGAATTGCCGTATTTGGGCGAATGATAATCCAAGAGTGATTGTCGAAAAACCAATGCACCCACAAAGAGTGACTGTTTGGTGCGGTTTATGCGCTGGCGGCATCATCGGGCCGTATTTTTTCCAAAATCAGGCCTGTCAGGCAGTTACTGTGAATGGTGTTTGCTATCGTGGAATGATAACGAACTTTTTATGGCCCGAATTGGAAGATATGAATTTGGACGATATGTGGTTTCAACAGGACGGTGCCACTCGCCACACAACTAACGAAACAATGGCTCTTTTGCGCGACAAATTCAATGGGCGTGTTATCTCAGGTGGCGATGTAAATTGGCCGCCAAGATCATGTGATTTGACACCGTTGGATTTTTTTCTTTGGGGTTATTTGAAAGAAAAGGTGTACGCCGATAAGCCAGCAACAATTCAAGAGCTAAATGATGAGATCTTATTCTTTCGGTAATTACCCAAATTTCATGACCATAGATGAGAGTTGGAACAAATACTGAGTTGAGAACCGCTAACCTGGCTTTGACACCAAGCTCGGCCTTTCTGATTACAGAACTACCAAGCTGTGTCAAAACTGACCCAGCTTGACCAATCCTACCGGAAAGCTGAGCATTACTCCTTCCATCACTCGTGAAAAAGACCCCGAGATACTTAAACGTCTCCACCTGCTTCAATGGGACTCCACTAACATGCAGAGTGCACTGAACAGGCGTTCTGGAAATGACCTTAACCTCCGATTTGTCCACGTTAACCCTCATTCCAGCGTCAGCACATACGGCCACAAACCTGACGAGTGCGCGCTGGAGGTCCGTCTGGGAGGATGTGAGGATAACCAAGTCATATAGCAAATAGAAGATGACTTACCCTCAACTCTCCCAATGTGAAACATTCCTCACCTCGGCTGCCCTGCAACATCCAGTCCATATATACAATGAAAAGGAGAGGTGACAAGACACACCCTTGGCGAAGTCCAACGCCCACGGTGAAAGGTGTAGATTTAGCACCGTTTACCCGAAGACAGCTGCTACAGTTTGTGTATAGAGACTGAATGGCCCTCAGAAGAGGACCATCAATCCCATACTCCTGCAGGACACTCCAGAGTTTACCTCGATGGACTCGGTCATATGCCTTTTCCAAATCTACAAAACAACTGTAGATGGGTTTGGCATACCAAGTACCATTCTTAGAGTGATCATCCCCCCATCCTGGGCTCGACCATAGCTCTAGAACGCGCAGATTCTGCAGAGAATCTAATGAAAAGCCCACAAAAGATAAAGATATTTGGGCAAGCACCTACTATCAGAGGAAAAAATTACACTGGAACCATCTCATTCACACATTCCTGAAGGAAACTGCCTTAGAGAGAATACTCTGCAATAGATTTTTCTCCACCTATGCGCAACAGAAGACGATAATCCTCAATACAACAGTGAGAACTACAAAGGTATCAAGAGGACAATATGCCTTCAACAACGATAATGATAAGGGTATGGAGAATTTAATAGCATTGTGCTCGGACATGATGAGTCTTCTAAAGCTAAAAAGACAACAGATGGTTACTGCATCTAAATAGACATCAAGACTAAGATTGCTAACCACGTCGACCAAGCCACGGATTTAATAAAGCCATCAGAACAGAATTCAATGGTCTCCCATTTCCAGAACCTAGACTAATTGATAGAGATAATGAAATGAAGACCTTCTGCAGGTGGATACAACATATGTATTTCATCTGAATATGCTTGTCTATCTACGTTCACGTTCGATGCAGGGGAGGAAATGAAATAGTTGCACTTCGGTATTGAATGGGAGAAGAACATTTTGCTGTTTACTGTAGGACGTGCAGGACATCTGTAGTAATAATGTTAAGAATATATGCAGGCAGAGAGAAATTGTATAGAATGTCTACCGATGGTCAACTTCAGACTAGACTTCACAAACCCAGTGTGGGTTGAAACGAATGGGCAACATAATTTCGGTTCGACGATACCAAGAATCCAGATTTAATTCGATACACGACGGAATTGTGCGGCTAATTGAGTTTCAGTATCACAGAGTAGGTTAGGTTAGGCAGTTGGGCTGCCAACGAAATCGACAGCACACTTGGTCTATTGTGATACCCATAGTCAGACTACTACCACTGATCGACTACTCCAGTGATGGTGCCGTTAAATTGATCCCAACGGCAAATGGTGACTGGACCAGATTTGAAAACCCGATAAAAGCGTTTTATCTTTGCCTTCACTGGGATTCGAACCGCTTAAGAGAAGACGCTAATTATGCGACGAAATGTCATTTTCCTGCTATTCCGAAATTTCCAAGTCCAAACACAATTTTCTAAAACTAAAACTCGTCTTACCAATTCTATGCAGTGCTTAAAATAACAAAAGAAAAAACAGTTGAAGAACAACTGAATAAAAAAACACTCCATTGTAACCTTACCATCAGCAGAATGTTTTCACTCTGGACAAATGTCATTCCAATTTGACACACGCACACCGTGTTCACCGCACAAATCCAATTGGACCGATGAATTCATATTCATTTTGTGCTCTGCTCATTCGCGTGGCCCCCCTTTTCAGTTTGCACTCCCATCCCAGATACCAGCCAAAAAAAAAAAAGAAAATTTACTCGAAAACTTGGTCACAGTCAGAGACACTGCCACTGCCTCCGAATAGGTCATCCGTCGTCATTCGTCGCGGTAAAGTGTGTGTTATCCGCGAAAATTCGTCTCGGTCTCAGTGCTGCTCTAGAGTTCACATTGCGTTAAATGTCAGTGTTTATCGTTTGTTTTCTATTTAGACAACAAATTATTGTGTGAATCTCCTTTTGCATGAATGCTAAACGAGAGCTTCTCGAAAACTACCCCTAAAAAGTTAAAATTGTACACACTACTCTTGTTACTCCGTATCTCCACCCTTACTTCCTCTTCCATTCGGGTACGTGTTCCACTTCGGTGCGGTGTGCAAAGTAAAAAAAAAAAGAAAAGCAAAACGAGTATTCTCGCTCGATACTAGAGCAAAAAGGAAAAAAAGTGGTGAAATCAATTTTCCCGATGAAAACAAACACAGGCTAGTATATTTTTTGCGAAAGAAAAAAGGAGCGAAAATACTGTTGTAATTAAATTAAATCACAACAAGTTTCTGGGTGCGATTGGTGAGAGTGGTGTGTTGTGCAATTCAGGGGTTAACCGGAATATCATGTTTGAACGTTGACCTGATTGATTAATTTTCTCTCAAGAATTTCCCCTTGCAAGTGCAAGACAATCAGGATCGACTCATACCCCGATCGGTGTACAACCGATAGTGTTACAAAACAAATCAAAACAAAAACGCCTACAATTCACGTTCATTGATATATTATGAGCACCGTTGATCTTCAAAAGGAGCTGCAGCATCTCAAAGAATCATCACTGAGTGGTCCATCGACATCACAGATGACATCAAAAGGAGCAATTCCGTCCAGTACACCAATTCGAATTGGTAATGCTGGTGATTCGTCATCGCCTGCCGGTTCTGTTGTGAATGTGATGGCCAGCAGTGGTCCACCAACCGGAAGTCAAATGCAACATCATAGTCTACATCAAAGCATTTCTTCATCATACGTTGGATCAACTGCTAATCAGTCGATAGGAGGAGCCACTGGTACACCGCCGAGCAGTGCTGGAGTCAAGCAAACATCGGGTATGAACTTTGATTGGAATTATATACACATATGTACCTACTTGTGTATTTAGTTGGATTATGAATTGTTTTTGTTGTTTTCATTTTCCGTTGTTTTTTTTTTTTTTTTTTGAACAAACGACTCGAACAGATGTCAACTACACGAACCAACAAAAATTCTTTTCAATTTTATTTCTTTTGATTTCATTCCGTTTCCACTTGAGACTCAATTAACAGTTTTAACACATTTTCAAATCGATTTGTGAGAAGCTTTAACGTACATATAATCTAGATGTAGTACATTTCTAGGGAATGTAGTTTTATTTTTGTGTTCCTCTGTATCGTTTCGTTTTGCTGTATCACTGTTGGTTGGTAATCACATTCTAATTGAGTAAATAATTCAATGCGAACGTATCAATTAGATTAAGCGGTAGTTGTCGGTTGCGGTTGCCTGGGACTTGCAGATTTTGGTGGATCTGCTTTAGGGCGATTTGGTTAATTCATTATTCACTGCTTAAGTGTGGAAAATCGTTTGTTGATTGACCTATTTTGTGGGCATAAATCTGTAGTTGGGCTCTTTTTAATCTATTTTTAATTCGCCATTGTATGGGATGAATGATAAGGCAGCTTTGCTGGTATAGTCAAGAAGTCAATTTATGTTTGACAGCCTCTTGAATTTCCACTTTATTATGTCTCACATTGAATACAAAAGAGCATCCTTAATCCTTAGCGCAAATCTGTAATCATTTGTCGCTGAGGCCAAGACATGCCTTCCACAAATCAAATGTTTGCAGTTCCCCTACGCACTTTTGAGTGTCCATTCAGTGATTTGAATTTGAGACATATCTATTGGTCTTTGTTTAGAATGATTGCAATTCAAATTGTGTGTCATGTAGAAATTATACTATATACTATATTATACTATATATATAAATCAACATTCTTGCTGGCTAAGGTTATAAAACTCGTTCTTGATAGAGGCTTTAGGGGAGGTGTGTCTCCTTCAAAGGACACAATTTCAAGCAGAGATTGTATCCATTCGGGAAGGACTGTGCTGACGCAAGTGGAACGTAATATCCTCTCGTGATTTTTGAATCTTCATGGACAGTCAAAAAATTATTAATTTGTTGGAACTAGATTCTGAAAATACAAAAGTATTCGCTAATCTTTTGAACATGTGTCGTACATGACGGAACATAGAGGTCTTCGAGGCAACAATAAAGAGAATGAGCTTTGGATGATAATCAAGGCTTGCCACCATAATAAGAGCCATTTTAGAATGTTCTTAGATATCTGCAAACTGTTGTTTCAAGAGATCACTACTCATAACTCAAACAAATCTACGAACCGGCACACGGTGCTAGACTACGATAATGGTCCATTCAGACATTTGAGTTGGCATTAGGCCAGGAGTCTCACAAGGCTGTCTCCTTAAATGCAGAAGGTGTCCCGATAAAGAAAAGGCGGCCAATGCTCGCCACATTTTATTAGCCTGTTCTGCTCTAGTGTATCTTAGCCTTGACGACCAACGTTAGTTGCAATGTGTTAGGTTATGTTAGGTCAGTGGGTCACGTCTCACTTAGGTCCTGATGAAACCAGTGTGATGCCCAAAGGGAGGACATTTCAACTCCCCACCTCCTTATATCCCTATTGTCCAGTCATTCTGGAATCCTAAAGAACCTGAAAATGGAGGTTAAGGGGATTTTAGTTTAGTTCCTGCTGGTACTGGAAGAAATGTTCTCCCAGTGTTCTGTACCTCAACTGACAGAGACTGGGACAGTGGCAAAGTCATCCTTTTCTTATTCATCACCACAGCCTCTCCATATGAAGTCATGGGTAAGTTCCATTTTGGTTTCATGGTACGGCTAATTATTATGGCCAGTTAGCGCGTCAACTACCATCCGAGTTTGCACTATTGTTTTTGGGCCATATCACCCGAGTGATCTCAAAAACATTCGTTGTCGCCATGGCGTATTTGTACGTCGATTCCTACGCCGAGAGTGGCAGGTTCAATCGCTTCAAATACGAACTTCTTGATTCACGTGTTACAGGTGGTTAGGCAGTTCCGCCTTTCATTTGCTTCTTCTTCTTAGGGCGCTACAGTCCGAGGTGGATCTGGGCCTCACTCAACATGCCTCTCCAACCTGTACAATCTCTCGCCAGCTGTTTCCATTTTCGCACACCAAGCCGGCTAAGGCCCCCTCGGCTTGTGTGCGCCACCTTGTGGACGTCGCTCTGTTGCGTTGTCTCACATGCTCAGAGTCGAAGATTCTTCGGTCCGTAGCTAAGTTGTCCATACGCTCTAATGGCCCAGCCATTTAAGGTGTTGCTACCGTAGATGCGTAGCTAAGCTCATGTCACTGCACAGCCCACACAGTTCGTGAATGAACCTTGTTCTCCAAATGCCATCAACGCAGACAGGACCAAAGATCGCGCGCAGAACTTTTCTCTAGAAAACACCAAGAACCTCTTCATCCGCTTTCGATAAAGCCCAAGCCTCTCCGCCATAGAGCAAGACGTAGATGATCAAGGTCTTATACGGAGTCTACTTGGTCTTCCGAGAGAGGGCTCATTACTTAATTGCTCCTTGAGCCCAAAGAACTAGCGGTTAGCAAGAGTTATTCTGCATTTGTTCTCGGTACGGATGTTGTTTGCACTGTTTACCGCGCAGCCGAGATAGAGGAAGTCCTTCACTACCTCAAAGTTATAGCTGCCAACGGTGACGTTCTGGTGAAGTCGTCGATGTTGTGCATCCTTTTTCGAAGACAGCATATACTTTGTTTTGCCCTCCAGACCCACTTCAGCCGTCAACAACCTTTCATTTGCTAACTCTATGATTTTGTCATGCACTTTCTTGCCGCATCGAGCGCATGGACAGCAATGCTCCAGCAAAGAGGGTCTTCGAATCCGAGTCTCAAGAAGGAGCGGAAGACCGAATCGCCGGTATAAAGACCAAGTAATCGCGGATGCAAGACAGCTTGGTCTTGATGACTGGAAGCAGCGTGCCAAGGACCGTCAAGGATGGAAGGCAGCAATTGCTCAGGCACGGATCCTCCATGTCGGTAGCCGGCCTGGTAAGTAAGTAAGTACTTTCTTGTTGACATCTGCAAGAGGTTGTTGAATACATAGGATGGGTCAAGAGAACCCCTTACCTGGCAAGTTCATCTGCTGCGTCATTACCGCCTATGTCCTTATGTGATGGACTGCTGCGTGTTGAGAACCTTGAGCTCTTCGCGGCAGCATGCGACCAGCTTGATAATGGTAATATCAACCGGTAGTATTTCCAAAATTGATATCATTTTGGCCGCTTCCTTGGCTGCCAGCATATCCGGTTGAAAATCACTGCCATAGGCAGGGATTCTGATGACGCAGTGTATAATTTGGAGAAAATAGCTGCGCCTGTGCCCTCATTACACTCGAAGTATGGGCAAATCACCAAAAAGGCAATCCTTCCTCATGAACGAACTAAAATAAGCGTACTGAGTGATCATTCCATTTCTTCCCCACTTATCGGCATGGAAGTCAGTGTCGCCAGCAAATCGACTATAGGCCAAAAACTTCAACTAAGGATACTGCTGCAAAAATCTAGCAGGTTTCAGGCCGAAATCGTGCTACCCTTGTGGGATTTTCTGACGGCGCAGGTCTATGTAAATAAGCCGCATGTCACATCGGCCCTCAAAGCCAACATAACCCACGCCATCAGTATAAACCCTTTACATATTTGTGTGTGAGTTTATATTTTCGAAACACAATGTCACATGTCAGTTTATTCTTATACTGCTGCTTTGCGAATCATAAGAATTTTAATGGAATAAAATGGTAACCTGCCTCAAATCTCAGTGCAAAATCGTCAATAATTCATTCAGGCTTTAATCGAAAGCCTTATTGGTTTCCATTATTTCTCACCTCCAATCTACCCTCATCAACATGTCTAATGGATCACAGAATACGTACCTGCACACATCCACTCTCCAATTGTGAGGCATTTACTTCCTAGGAGTGGTCCATTAAGTGCAGGACAGTGCTGACATTACATTTTTTATGCATCAACTGAAATGGATGTCGAAATCTTTTGGAAAATGCCTTCCTTTCCTTTTTCATGCATTGAACTGGCATTCAATTCGTTCGTCCTTCGACCGTTGTTAGGCCGGGTTTCCATTGAGATTCTGCAGAATTCTTTTTTTTTTATCCCTGAGTAGATTCGGTGTCATGTGCATAATCGACACTCGACAGTGAGGTAGTTGAAAAAAGTTTCGAGGTTCTTCGAGGCTTGCATCCGTGAGAATAAAGTGCATACTACTTTGATGTGGCGGGAAATCACTATTTTCTGTTTTTGTTTCGAGAACTTTTACCATTAAACTCATATGACGTTTTTCTTTTTCAATTTAACGAAATGTATTTGCATAGAAGGTTGTGGTGTCATTTTGAGAATAGATCTTATCAGCCACCTAACCGGGATCATGGTTAGGTTAGGATCTAGACGGTATTTAAAACAGAATGGGCAGCCCTTCAATTACCAATGAGTCCGATTATTATTATTATTATTGTTGAGGGTAAATTGCATCGCGATTTGCCCTCTATTCATACTCGTACCTTTGCTTTCTTAAGAGCTCCTCTCCCATGCTCCTCTCTTTTCAGAGTTGTATTGAGGGTTATTTGCTCTTATTGCGCAAAGGTGGAAGAGATTTATCCTAGAGTATTCTCTCTAATCCAGTTTTCTTTAGGA
The DNA here is from genome assembly GCA_907269125.1 of Eristalis pertinax. NCBI lineage: Eukaryota > Metazoa > Arthropoda > Insecta > Diptera > Syrphidae > Eristalis > Eristalis pertinax. The sequence goes on from OU026145.1 coordinate 62,810,663, forward strand.
ATCGGAGAATGAGAGCTGGTTCTAGTGACTTAAATTTTTCCTCTGATATCAGATGCTAGCGCCGCACAAAATCCCAGTATACATATGTTCTGGAATTTCTGGGAATGACACTCCTAGATACAGATAATGTTTTTGCTCATTCTGATACATGCTCAAACCTCTTGCGGTTATGTCCCAAGAGTTTCCTGGTCTGCTTCATAACATGAGCGTTGTTCCATGCATTTGCCCGATTACTTCTTTCTAGTTCCCTGAACTCTTCCCTGAGGACGTGATCTCCTATAGCGCAGAATTGTTTTAGGCCTATAAAATTGTCCGATGCTCCTTTTCCGGAAATGGGTCCGATAGGCAAGAGACCGATTCTTCCTATCTATAAATAACCAAGAGGCCATAAAGCTCAGGAAACACAATCTATCACTCCCAAGATCTGGCGCCTAATTGTAAAGGAGACAGCGGGCAGATGTAACCTTACCCTATGCCGCGTAACTGGGTCGCTGGGTTCCATAGCACAAGTTCAGGAGACACCTTATCTTTCAATGAAAGCAGTCAAAACATGGCTATTGACAAACGACACCATCCGTAAGTGACCGGAAATATAACGAAAACGATGTGGCCTGCACTAGATATAAACAAAACTAAAGCGCTCCTAGGGCTAGACAATAAGCATAATAACAAACTGGTGGGCACTAGCGTTTCGACGATAGTTTCCCTTCACGTAGGATACCGTCTGAAAGATATCGTTTTGCCTGCTTCACGTAAACTGAAAACTGTCAATGACTTTTGTCACGACGACTGATTTTTGACAATAGCTATTGAAGGCCATGTTCCAAAAAAACGTGTTTTTTCAAACAAATTTTATTTATATTACAAAAATATCAAAAAATCAAAGTTTTTTTTAGGTTAGAAGACTAATTGAACAACATTTTTTTTTAAATGGCTGCTGAAACACGTCCCTTTTGTTGGTGGGTGACACGATAACACAACGAAACAAAGAATCATCTGAAAGCAAAAATCAAAACGGTTTCTCATTCTGTATCACATTGGCTATGGACGGGACAACAATGAAACATTTTCACAAAAAAAAAAAAAAAGGCTGCCTTTTTAATTTTGTTCCCTTGTTTTTACTTTGAATTGTTTATATTTTTTTTAAATAACAATGCATATTTTGGTTGTAGCACCGACCATAGAGAGACATTTTAAGAGCAAAATGCCGTTTGGTTCATGTTGATAAGTGCAATAGTTTCTAAATAAGAGTGTCACCCAGTTGAAAAAACGTGGTTTCGAGAGAAAGGCGATTAAAGTTTTTGGCACGGAAAAAAAGTGAATTTTACTCACATATGTAATCCGGCTGCGTACACTACTCCTTCCTGGTCTTCATAGGCGTCATTTTCAAGAATTTTTGCATTTCTTGCTCGGCCCGATGAACACGCTTGTCGATTTTTGAAATTTTTTTTGGATGAACCTGGCCTTAAGTATCGTTTCCATATTTAATGAGAATAATTATATTTACATGCATATGTTGTTCTACACTTTTGTGATAAAATCATCGACGATATCACTGAAGAGAATCAAGTGGACGATGGTCGTCTGGAAAATGACTCGAAGAGAGCCCCGGGCACTGCCTGATAGGCAATGAAGCCAGAACACATTGGAGTGACTTTAGTACAAAACTACCTCGTCACTTGTCCCATCCTTGCAGAAACCAGAAGACGATTGCTAGGTCTTTATTCATTTCAACGACCTTTAAGAACTGACAAACGTTTATATAAAGGATATCATAACACACCTTAAAATCACATGGTTTTAGAAATGATCTAATACGAAATATTGTGATTAGACAATGGTCAACGAGAAGTCAGGAAGTAATGGTTGTGGAAGTGACCAAATGGGGCCTAAGTGGATCAAAATATTCAGTGTGAATGGTCTTAGGACAAGTCGTTGAAATCCGTTGTATGGTGGTTCAAGTTTTTCAACTTTTTCCTTTGACCGGACGACTTGTAGTCTTGTCTGAACACTTGTCGAACAGCTTTGGAGCATTTTGTCCACCATTTCGACGAGTGAGCATCAAAATATAAGAAAAACTGTGGAAAATTATGTCTGATACAGAACTTTGGTTCGATTTGTTTGAATTTTATCGTGGAAGGGTGGAAAAATCCCACATTCACTTTTCTTCTGATTTGTCTCTCTTTTTCTTCATTCTCCAATATTTCATCGATTACTAACACTGCAGGAAGTGCAAGCGCTTCCCTCTTCGTACATCGAATTTACTCTCCCAATTTAAGTCTGTCAAGTATGTGTTATTTTTTGGCCGTCCGACTTGATTGTACGATTTGTAATACAGTGTGAACGCCGCTTTTTATCTACGGAGTCGTGGAAAATGCAGTCACCGCACCTAAATCCAACATTTCGGGCTTCAATACATTTTCCAGCATTTCGAATTGTTGGATTTCAGCGAAATTTTCCATTTCCTCGGTGCGTTTGCAAGTTTGTCAAATCGAACAAACCCTTTTCTAAATTCAGCACGTCATTTACTCACTTTTCAGCCAGTTGACATAAACAAAAACAGCTGTCAACAAAACAATCATTCAATTCAAGTGATAATCTCAATAAGAATGGAAATATCAGTAAATAATTCTGACACCCGATGTCATTTGAAATGTTAAAATTCCAGCGGAACGCAAAAATCCAGTGCGGTATAAACGTACTATTATGGTGTGCGTTCTTTCTCGAAAACCGCAGCTGAACTTTCACCTGGATAATCGTGTCTGTAGTGTTGATCAGGAATCTTTGCACGGTATTCTGACATATTTAGCAGGAATGTCAATTAGACATGTCGGTGCATATGTCGAGTATCCACGCTGACGCAAGTGCCATTGAGATGGGTCCATCTACTTTGCTTATGGCTTTTGCAAGATCTGCCGAAGTGCGAATATCTCGTCGACTGTGGCCTTTCTAGCTTGATTCATTAGGCATCTAGCCTCTGTAAAGCAATATTTGGTTATTTGGTGTCTCGTCTAGTTCTCAGACCACCTTCAGGTGGGTAAGTCCCATTCTACATCAATTTGAAATTGCATGCAGCATGTTTCTCCACAGAATATGCTCTCATTTTATCTCTCTATCATTTCCGGTTGCGCTCAACCGACTTTGGTATTACATCACGGCAAGTGCATGACGCAACAACAACTGGTAACTCAATCAAACTGGTTTTCGAGACGTAAAAATAAAGCTGAATCAATTACAAATGCGAATGTGAAAGAAAATCATTTCTACTTCGGGGCGCCACCATGTATAGGTTGGGCACCGGTTAAACCGCTTTAGAGCATCGAAGGGGACATTGTCTTCTGTCGCCAGACCGTCCCACCATCAACATATCAAGCCCAAGCAACACAACCCTTCAACGCAGTTCGATAAAGTTTCCAGTCTGCTTAACTTTCTGTTAACTTTAATCAATGTTGTCTATTCCTCCACACAAATCCATTCAAATTTCTCAAGTCTCCCCCAAGGATTCACATTTATCCAAAGTTCCATGTCAAACACAAATGAGAACTGAACGTCCATTCGACAAGCACTTAAATTGAATTAAATCATCCGATGGTGCCATGCAAGCAGTTAAAAGATAACCACAGTCAGTTAGTGTCTATTATCGTTCGAAACGATAATGAACTCTGAGTGACTTAACCTTTTGCAAGAAATCCAACTGAACTGTGAAGTCTACAACAATTGCGCCCCAATCCACCACCTCCCCCCCAATTAGAGAGCAAACTGAGAGTCAATTACCGGCTTTTGCATGCGGGCCTGCGCGGTTCTGTTTGGCTGGGTTCAATTAAATAATTCGTTTAATTGATATGACGTCTGCGAGCAACTGGCTGACGCCTTGATAGTTCGGTTTCGTCACATTGGCTGCGAGGGCTGTCTTGGATCAGATTACCAATTAGAGATATCATGTGTGCACAAACATATGCACGGTTGTGTGAATGCTTCACATTGTGCGGGCTCGGTGGTGAATAACGAATAACAAAAGGAGAATGCTGAAGGAATTATTTAAGTCAAACCGCACCTGGACAAATATTTGAAGAGAAAAGGCTTCGGTCGTTCGTCTGGTGTCCATTCTTGGCGGGAGGTGTGGGGAATTAATCTGTGATCAATTTCTTTATCGTCCTTTTCTTTCGCATTCTGTATCTCTGAACTCTATCGACGACGACGCAGTCATGGTACAGTCGCCGATGACTGCGCTGGGTGGCAGTGGTTTTAGGTGGTTTATGGGACTGATGTCACACTGAAGGAATCTAGACATGGTGATGTCATTACCCATAGTTTTCTTATTCGCTTGTTTGTGACTTTTTTGTGTGACTCTTGTATTTGCCTCTGTGATATGGATTGAGTGTAAATAATTGAGCATGATTGTTGTCATGGGTTAAGAATTGGTATGAAATACTTGACACGAAACTAAATGTTAAGGTCTTCTGCAGAGTTGTTGTTCTCTCAAGGCCGACGAAGCTAAATAGTTTTACCGTAGGGAGGAGCAACTGTGTCAATGGAGAGAGCAGATGCAGATCTAGTCTAGGTGGGGTTAGATAAGCGTGTAGACGGGCATTAGTTTCGTCCCATTTAGGTCGTTATGGAGTCATTGTGATGCCAGGAAGTTGCTAGTCCTCATCATTGCGATAGTTTTCTGTAAAGGATATTTCATGAAGTACTTCCTATCATTCAATTTAAATACGACGCAGTGTGTAAGGCAACATCAAAACTTTTTATTCGTTTGAAGCCTATCCTTACTTACTTACTTAAGGTAGCGCTACAGTCCGAGGTGGACGTGGGTCTCAACCAACAAGCGTCTCCAGCCAGCTCGATATTTAGCTAGCTGTCTCCAGTTTCGCACGCATCGTTGGTTGAGGTCCCTATCCACTTGCGTGCGCCACCTGAGTCGCGGTCTTCCTCTACTGCGCCGTCCCTCGGGGGTGGATTCGAAGACTTTTCGGGCTCTACATGACCTACGCCTATCCTATGTTTGAAATATAACATCGTTCAAATGTCCGCCTCGGCATCTCCGAATGGCGCTCATCCGAAATGTCCAATTTTGCATGACTTTGGCGCATAAATTAGGCTGAATTTGACCGATGTTGGCTTTGATGGCGCTGTGGCTTATTCGCATAGACCTGTGCTTTCAGGAAATCCCACAAGAAAAAGTCTAACGTAGTCAAATCGCACGATTTCGGTCAGTTCACGAATCGCTCGTGCAGAATTTCCAATGTGGCGTTAACCACTGGTCGCTGGTCTTCATATCTGATAAAATTCAGGCCAAAATAAGTTGGTGATCATCGACCTACAGCTCTCACCGTTGACTATGATGGCCTGGTCATCGTCGTTATCACAAAAATATGAAACGATGAGGCCGCCCGCCCAAAATCCACACCAAACAGTGACTTATTCAGTATGCATTGGGCAGTGTTGGATCTCATGGTGATTGATACCGTTTGTTGACGTACCCATTCATCCAGAAATGGGCCTCATTTTATGGCGAACGTTGCCCGAATAGAACACCCTTTTTCATAAAACTCTTTTATCATATGCACGTGTTGGCAAAACGGACTCAATAAATGACAGCCAATATGACAGATGTGGCTTCAACAATATGTCCGTTATCAACTGTCAAATTTCGGAGGTCCCTGTTGAGAGACCCTTTAACATTGTAGTAGACCAGTGTGGAAACTTGCACAAATTCTTACAAGTCAAAACAAAACAGAGTAAAGGCTTACCCACCTACCAGGGTAGTAATTACGAGTACTCATTCTAAGTGTAGATAAACCCTTATTGGTGACGAGGGGCATTGTTCTATCAACCCTGTTATATTTTTCGGAGAAAATTATTCTTCAAGGCCAACGGAATCCGCCACTGCTTTGATTTTTTTTACTGTAATGGGAGCAAGCAGTAAGTCAGTAAATATAAATACATATATGCCAATAATCAGTCGGTAAAAATACCAATTTTTTAGTTCGAAGATGTGCCGATACGACCTATCTAGCAAGTAAGTAAAGGGTTTTCCAATGAGGACTTGACAATTTGTTTTTTAAATAAAACGCAAACCATTTGCCATATTTCCAAAAAATTATTATCGGCTTGAAGTACAATCAAAGCATTTATGAATGGATCTCGACTTCGTTCATATGGCCACCGCGGGCAATTTCAACGACTCGACCACACATGTCGGCCGAAACGGCATCTATTTCGCGTTCAATGAGCTCTTCCAACATCGTCCGCTTGTTGTCATAACCCAATGACTGAACGTAGCCCCACAGAAAATAGTCAAGCTGCGTTAAATCGCACGAACGAGGCGGCCAATCGACTGGCCCATTTCTTGAGATAACACGCTCAACATACTTACATAAATAAATGGATTGTAACGTGTGCTGTGTGGCTTGTGGCACCATCCTTTTGAAGCCACTGTCGTCCAAGTTCATATCTTCCAATTCGGGCCAAAAATAATCGGTAATCATTTCGCGAAAACGCTGACCATTCACAGTAACGCGACGATCGTTATCGTCGACGAAAAAATATGGCACAATAACGCCACCGGCATGCCAAACAGTTATTTTTTGTGAACCCGACCAATAACGCATATTTTGCTTATTAACGAATCCATACAGCCAAAAATGAGCTTCGTCACTGAAGATGATTCTGCGCTGTTAAAGTTGCGATCATCGACTCCGAATTTCGGTAGAAAATTTTTATAATTTTTAGACTTAGAAAAGACCATCCAACCCGCCGATTCTTGTAGCGACTTTTACTCTCGAAGGAAAAGTCACCTAGGTGCTATACAGTGAAGTTTTTTATGCCTAAAGTGCTGCCTTAGTGTCTGAAAATATTTTAATTCTAGCACCCTTGAGAAGATTGTGTCTGAGCAGATCTCAATGGAGTGGATTTCGACTTGAAATACGGTAGGATCGGCACCCATAAGCACAGAGATCCTTGTGTAAGGGTCCAAAGACTCCAGCTCCAACTCCATAGTCCATGTTTGATCTGTTTGGGGTCTAGTGTTGACACACCATTGGTCCAATCCTCGCGATCCAATATTTCAACTTCAAATAACCTGTCGAAACAAGGCTTCCTGGCGATAATACTCGGATTAAGCATATCTGACATCTATCTTCTTAAGGAAGATTGGTAAGATTCTAGAGCTGTTGTGGGACAGGTGCGCATGGCACCTGTCTTACCAAGACATACAATTCTTTACGATTTCTGCAACTTCTTCGCCAATGTCTGTTGGGGGGTTTTTCTTCACAAAAATAAACAACGGGCGAGTATGTGATTATGGATCTCGTCATCATTGTCTACAACCAATGTATAATTTGGGAGAGAGACATCAAGTCCTGCCGCATAGACGTCTACTGTGCATAGTCTAAAGGACACAGACAAAGACGGAAATAGCAAGAGCATCTCTCGGACACTAGAAAGAATTAAGCTAAAGTTGGACAGAGGTGAGAAGGCTTTGGTGGCGACATTCCTCACTACCTGTATTAGAAGAAGACCATTTGAACAAGGTTCCGAACCGGTGTTGGGCCCAAGTAGATGAGGCCAAATCCAGTGCCCTTAGGGATAAACCTGATCTTCCTATTTATCAACACAAACTGTAATCCTATTTGCTTCATAAAATATGCGGCTATATGCTACCTTTCGATAGGCTCATTAATTGCTCACTTTATATAGCCACTTCAATCGCGTGGAGAAATGTTCTCATGTCAACTTTCAGCTGTCTTCGGTAGACAGACCCCTTGCTGAGTCTATTGCCAACATTAAGCTACTCCTACTTTTGAAAATATCCAGTCATCCTTTTCAGCGGCTTTTGAATTAATGATAATTTGCAATTTTAGCTCTTAATTAGGTAGCCGCAATTACAGTTTATGTTCCCACGGGGAAAAGTGCCATTGAATGAGTTTAATTGCGGAAGCACCCGGGCGCCATGCCTGACTCGTTTTGTTGAAAATCATTTCATGCCGAAGGCAAAAGGGGAGTAGGCAATTTCAAAATACACATTGCATTTGCCTAGATTTTATATTCTCTTCAAAGTGCTTTCACTTGAAAATGCCTTTTTCGGTTGTATGAACGATGAAAGAATTGCTGATTCACAGAAAAGCGTGTTTTTATTTGGATATTGTTTCATGTGCATGTTCAGGAAGCGAACACAAGGACAGACAAATTGTTATTTGACGCCCAGGTCAGCACCAAACATCGGCTTCACGCAAAGAAGAAGTAGTTGTCTCCTGTTTAATTAAGAAACAAGTCTTTCCCTCTCGCGTTTCGAAATTAACTAAAATCAATACTTACCTTCCGAAAGTTGTGTGAACCCTTCAACGGTTCTTATTTATTAAACGCTCTTTTCCGTTTTCACCCATGACTGCAAGTTTAACTTATGGAACGGTATAAGTTTAAAGTCGTATACTCTTGAAGGTTTCTTGTCCCGCAGCACAACCACTGAAATGTCTTTGAATGTGCACTCAATACCGTATCGTAAAGTTGATTTTTCAAAACTAAACTTTTTCCATACCAAACAACAAGGAGAAAATGAAAATGTGTATCCACCTTAAGAGCGTGTGACTTGGTGGGCTAAGAGAGCTGGTGGGTGGAGAGCGGAATGGATGCATTCCTGCTACCGACGCTGGCGAACGAAATGGAATCTCTTTAGATTTATGCGGCTTTTGTTGGAATTTCGTACGAAAGTTTGAGGAAATGGAATGGAATGAGAGGATAAGTTCGAAAAAAACAAATGTGGCAGCTACACACAGACCCACACTCGAACATAGTTGATTTTCAGTTGAAACACTTGCATAGGGGTTGAAGTTGGGCGATATTCCCCCCATTAGACAGCAGAAATATGCATACCGGAAATTCCGTGTTCAATCATTTTAATAAGTGGCGCCTTTTTGTGTGCTGGTGGGTAATGTGCTCTTTTTGGGTTGGATTCTTAGATTTTGTTGTTTTTTTTTGCGCTTGCGAGGTGATGAATTTTTCCTAACCTCACACTGAATAATGGAAGGATTTACAAAATTTGATAATGTGAAGTCTATTAGAAACCAGAAACCTAAACACGTTTATTGTTGGGTCAGGATCAAGACCACATGACGTGAGCATGGGGATCTTCGTAATCTGTGCGGAGGTTTTTCGAGTATTTTAACTGGCTTATCTTCTTACAGTATTTAACAGAAATGTCCCTGTAAATTGACGGCACAAAACCGAATGCGGGTACAGGAGTAGGGGTCTTCTGCTGCCACAAAAATACGACTGTAGCGTTTTCCAAGCTATTCTATCCTTGGCGAACACTGTTATCCGATGCTGGGTACCGAGCCATACTGGCATTCAAGGAAACGAGAAAGCGGACAGTCATGTGAAGGCTGGATCTGAGCTTGGAGAATCTGGACCAATCCTCTATGCATTCAAGCAGCTTATTTCCATAAAGAGGAACTGACCAGAGGCAGAATTCGATGGCTTGGTCTGGAAATTGAAGCAACTCATGGGCCCTGTAGCCATCATCATCATCATCATCATTTTCTGACATTATCCACTAAAGGGGTCGCCTGGGTAAACCACGCACGAGAGATCCCCAGGCAACTCGATCCTCCACCATCGACTCTAATTCATCAGGAGCAATGCCCAAGCGTAGATCGGCAAGTTTTTGAACTTGGTCCAACCACTTCGTCCTGGGTCTGCCAAGCGGTCGCCTACCTGATGGAATTGCATTCAACGTCCGCCTCGGAAGTCGTGATGATGGGGACATTCGTGCCACGTGACCAAACCACCGAAGCATAGCCCTTTGCGTTCGAAGAAGCAGCTGCTCAATGTTGAGTTCCTCGCGCACTGCCGTGCTTCTCACCCTATCCCGGCGAGTAATTCCCACAACAGCACGAAGAAATCTCATCTAAGCAGCTTGCACTCGCGATCTTATTCTTTCGGTCATTACCCAAATTTCATGACCATAGGTGAGAGTTGGAACAAATACTGAGTTGAAAATCTCTAACTTGGCTTTGACACCAAGCTCGGCCTTTCTGATTACAGAACTACCAAGCTGTGTCAAAACTGATCCAGCTTGACCAATCCTACCGGAAAGCTGAGCATTACTCCTTCCATCACTCGTGAAAAAGACCCCGAGATACTTAAACTTCTCCACCTGCTTCAATGGGACTCCACTAACATGCAGAGGGCACTGAACAGGCGTTCTGGAAATTACCTTAACCTCCGATTTGTCCACGTTAACCCTCATTCCAGCATCAGCACGTACGGCCACAAACCTATCGATTGCGTGCTGGGGTTCCGTCTGGGAGGATGTGAGGATAACCAAGTCATCTGCAAAAAGAAGATAAACTCTCCCAATGTGAAACATTCCTCACCTTTGCTGCGCTGCAGCATCCAGTCCATATATACAATGAAAAGGAGAGGTGACAAGACACACCCTTGGCGAAGTCCAACGCCCACGGTGAAAGGTGTTGATTTAACACCGCTTACCCGAACACAGCTGCTACAGTTTGTGTATAGAGACCGAATGAATGAGAATGAATGGTCCTGTAGCCAACCTGAGTAAAAAAAAGACCAACCTCTCTGATCAGAATCTTATCGCAAAGAAGAGCGCATATTAATAGCAGTCCTTACCAGACACTGTGGTATAAGCACGCGTGCATTGCGATTGAACATACCGCACTACGACTTTAGCAAGAGATGAATAAGAATAGAGTAGGCACAATGGACCCAACATGTTGGTCTAAGACCTAGTGTATTCAAGTAGCATAGAAAGCAATTCAAAATGCAGTTCGCTTAGCTTCTTTGCAGATAATGGTCACTGGCCTGTAGCATTTTTACTCTGTACCCAATGGGTTCTTGGGGGATAAGACTATTCCGGTCAACGAGATCGACCGTTACAGCGAAGCCGAGTACAAGTCGAGTCAAGTCACTACCAGACGTCAAGCTCAAATTGAGAGATCTGCAGGTCGGTCAAGAATCAAGACAAAACTGCTGTAAACATCACCCGCGTCTTGTGATCTGACAACTTCGAAAACTCTACCATTTCCATTCTCGTGGAATTCCCTCTATTCGTAGATAGCTACGGATAGATTTTGCGAATGGTTTAGTTGTGAAATTTTGGATCGCGACTGCCTCTTTGTGGATTGCGTTTTCAGTTTGACACGTAGCCAAGGAAATAATTAATTCCAAAGAAGAATATACTATTTGAAAGGGAGCTAAGAACTAAGTCCGAATGCCTTTCGCAAGCACTGCACAACGCACAATGAACGTGACAATAGTACCAAACAAATGTCCTCTTCTTTTTGTCCTAATTTTAATTTGAAGCCAAGGTGAGTGAGTGTATTATGTTTACTTATGAATAACGCCTCTTCCCGTTGCTCCTCTGCTGTCCCTGCTTACTGGTTATTCACCTGCAGAGTCGTCGCAAAAACTGAAACCAAGCCAAATGAGTGTGCATGTTGTACCTCAGCCGTCCATGGCAACGAAAAAAATACCCAACGGCGTGTGCTTAGATAAAAAAAAATACCCTCGTCTAAGTTCACCCTGTACAAAGTCAAAACCTAATGACTTCCATACGCTAGAACTCTGTTTCGTTCAATAATTAAATAATTACGAGCATTGTAGAGTTTTTCTGTGAACACAAACCGGCTTATCAGGGAACATGGCTGATTTCTTTTTTTTTTTATCGAGTACACTTGTCGTGATGGCCGTGGTAATTGATGGGCTTTTGTAGGTAAATAGGTGTGACTGTGTGCGAAGTAGTTGGGCAAAGTTAAATGCCTTGACTAGCCGTGGAATTATTATGTCTCTTCATGCATGTACATACATATGTATTTTCGCGTGGGCACTTGTTGAGATTATGATTGACTGGAGGGTTAATTTTATTTTGTTTATCTTTCTGTGCGTCACTTGACAATCGAAGCTTGTTCGATATAAAATATTTGGTTTGATGCCATTTCGATAAGCGTTTGCAGTGAGTTTGTGGTAGTGGGCGGGCACACATATTCGTGTAGGTAAACGCTAACAAATGGGTTTCTGGAGCAAGAATTGGTGCATCAAGTTACGTGAGTATTGAATAATTCACAAGATCGTTTTTGGGTAGTCTCAATTGAGACATTTTCCATTGGATTGTGTAAAGAATGAGGTGGGTTCGTTCGTTTTGTTGAAACAAATTGAAGCCTTTCGAAGGTGGTCAATGAAAGGTGGACATCGGGACAATTTTAGTGCAGTCAATTCTCTGAATACATGCAACTTTTCAAATCTTCCCACAAACATGATTCCTCAAGCTCTGCACAATAAGCATTTGTTGCACCGCTTTTGCATTTTTGGGCGCCCGTCCACTGTTTTGTTTGTGCCCCAATTTGTTGTGTGTAGCGGTTTATCTATCTATTCTGATAAACTACTACCTGACCCGACAGACGTTGTCCTGTTTTAGCTATGAATATCCAATTTAAACTGGAATAAACAATAAAACAAATTACTTCAAAAAACATATTGTTATTGTAATGCTTTTGGATACACAATATTGTTAGTTTTCTTTTCTGAGGCGTAAATAAATAATGAAGTTAAATACATTTTGGTTAATTCTTTTAAAAAATACATTTTTAGGCAGATTGCCTATCCCTTTATTGGGAAGAACATGCGCGAACTGAGCCGGAACAATGATCGAATTAAACCAGAAATTAACTAATAGAGATATTCAACTTTTCAGCCAAAAATACCATGATCAACCGCAAAACACACATACTTCTTTATTTGGAAGCTATATTTTACGCATACTTTCACAAGTGGTGTCTTTTGATCTGCTGTTTATCCCTCCGAATCATATTTGGCCCGTATGAGTGTCAAATGCATTTCCAATGTGTTTAACTTGCCGACGATCTGAAAACATTCCGTGAGTGATGTTCGTCAAGTTCAGCACAGTAAATAGTATTATAACATGCGAAAGAGAAGTTTCATTCACAAGTTGCATATTAAAAGTTGCATAAAAAAGCAAAGCTTTACGAACTGCGTATAATGGATATGTAGGACAAATTTTCAAATCTTGCTGCACAATTTATATGTGATATGAGTCCAAAACTAAAATGCTTCGAGTAATGAAGTGCAAAATGAAGTGTTTAAGTAGTCGATTGATATGCAATGTTAAAGTGACAATACGAAATAATTCAAGGGAATTGAGTCGTTTTCTGTAAATTTGTGTACGCATATAACCAAAGAACAGACATACATATAAATGTGGCACCGTCTTGTTGAAACCACATGTCATGCAAGTCAAGCTCTTGCATTTTGGGCAAAAAAAAGTTGGATTCGTTACGATTCGCATCATCTTTGAAGAAGTACGGTCCAATGATGCCACCATCCCATAAACCGCACCAAACTGTGACTTTTTCTGGATGCATTGGTAGCTCTTGCAATGCTTCTGGCTGATATTTAATCCAAAGTCGACAATTCTGCTTATTTACGTTCTTATTGAGCCAAAAATGAGCTTACCATAAAATGGAAGAAGCGCGCGATGAACTTTCTTAACAGAGCACGCATTTTGATAATAAAATTCAATAATTTGCAAGCGTTGTTCGTTTGTAAGACCAGTGTTGCCAAAAAGATAATAGTTAAAAAATCACCCTTTATGTGTGAATTTGCAGAATTTCTATTTCATCATCATTACATTATTATGACTTGTGAATGATTACTTACAAATTGAATTCAACCACAAAATCATATTAAAGCCCTTTTGCTTTACCTATTTTCTAATATTTTAAAGGCAAAATATTTTAATTCAAATGTAACGTGTCAGTGATCAGTGCATTCCAATATACTTCCAGGTATATGAATGTACCTTCTGAACACAATCTGTGTTTTAAGCTCCTCCTCCTTTTTGGGGTGAAACATATGGATTGGAAATAACGAAGGTGAAGACTTTCAGCTGTTAGAAACGCCCGTCACGTATGCACAGATGGTACAAATATAACAAGCTGTCAAACAAATTTCGTGGGCAAGAGACGAGGAAGTTGGATATCTCTATTAGTTGATTTCTGCGTTAGTGGCGATATTTATAACATATCAAGAGTGCGACTCGTTTTTTTCTGATACATACATTCCGATTGTTTACTAAGGTTGGAAGGTCGATGAATGTTGATAGGGGATCGTCTGTGACAGTTGTTTGTTTATGCTGATCCTCATATCATCTCTTAATTAAAATGTGCGTGGGCTCCCGGCATCGGGATCCGTGAGAACTTGGTTGGACTTTGCTTCACAGCGTTGGAAAATATGATTGTACTTTTCTATGTTGATGGTTTTCCGACACGAGAAAAGGCGATATACAATTGGCCATTTCAAGATTGATGCCACAAACACTTTGCGATTTATTTATCAACATTTGAGCGATTGCTTGGAAAAAATTTCTCCAGATCGGTCGTTCTGTTCGATTTCGACTCGGATTTTACAATTTAACTTTAAGTGCTTTGTCGTATTTATTTCCATAAAACTTAAAACATTCATTTAGTTCGTCGGTTGACGTTGATCGTGTAATCATTGGTAATGTTTGTCAAAAATCACCAACCAATAGAATCACTGCACCAGCAAACCGGTTTTGATTGTCTTTTGCATCTTGTATCGTGTGATTTTTTGTGTATTATCGTGTATTCATCCCAAACGATCAATTTGCTTTCCCGCAACACTTTAGCTAACGGTTTCTGTATAACCATGTGCACCACTTAATATAGAAATGCGACACTTTAAAAACAATTACTGAACGAATTGAAAACTTGATAATCGAAACTGACGCGTGAGCCTAAAGTAGTCGTTCAGTTTTCTGAAATTTTGGAATTTCTTCAATCACGAATATCGGGGATTTTGTTGACCATTTCTTAAGTCGTGCTGTCATTTGTACCTGCTGAGCGCCATTGGTTTATGAAACATCCCAAGTCCAATGCTTGAATGTCCTAAATCTCGTAAACAAATGTATTTCCATTGACTATATCCAATCTTATTATGTGTAGATTGTGGTTCTTCTTTTACTACTGGCGGTACAGTCCGGATTGAACCTCGGACTCAGTGAATAAGCCTCGGGTACATTTTTAATCTTCTCCTCCAGATGACATCCAAATAGGACCAAAGATTGAACACAGAACTTTTCTCTCCAAAAGACCAAAGGCTTCTTCGTCTGTCCTTGAAAACGTCCAAGAATCCAATATATTCTGGTTCATTGAATTAAAATAAGATTAATATGCATTTATGGAATTTTACTAGTAGTAACCATTCGGTTGCGAAAGTGTCATCAGAGGTTATATTCCTGGAACCACAGGAGATCAAGAGCTCCTGAAACTTGATGCGGTTCTAGTGTGATGGAATGAGGTTGGCCCACTAGTAGGAGCGTTGCGGGAAACAGTTGAGACTATATAATAATATGGGGGGCGCTACATCCCGTAGAGGGCCAGGGCCTATCTTCTCAGCGACCACTCGTGTTGTGCGTGCTATTGTTCTATCACGAGTGGAAGGGACCTTCAGTTTTATACCGACTCCGAACGGTCAAGTTTGAGAAGCTTTTTTCTAGACAGTTATACTCTTTGAGCATTGTCAGTGACTCGAAAGAGGTGGGGTCGTGAAAAGTATTTCTTGTCGTAACAGGAATCGAACCTAGACAGGTAGATCCAAGTGCGTAGGAGTCGACGCACCTACACAACGCCACGGGCCACCACTGGATCACATGTTTTAGAGCTTCACGATTATATAGCGTGCTGTTCAGCAGAGATCTTAGATCGACTAACCTCTTCAACAAGGAGGAGGAATTGTCCATAAACATGAACGCTTCCCCCAATAAGGCGCTGGTTCTGCGAACTGGACCCCAAAGCTGAATGGACCTCGTGGTATAAGACTAATGGCTGGACGTCACGTAAATAAAAACACCACTTTTGCCAGAACGCAACAAAATTGCAAAGAAATTCGGTGAACCACTTGTGCACTATTCCATGCGAGGCAGTAGAGTCTTCTCCACTCCAGTATTTGTTCTGAGCTGTCATAATTTTACGCCTCAAGACTCTTTGTTCCATTTTTCACGAGTCTGTGCAATAATCAGGATTCTCGCATTTTTCCTATGAAGCGATTTAGTGCGATTGAATGTGATTCCATCAGGTAGGCGACCGCTTGGCAGACCCAGGACGAGGTGGTTGGATCAAGTCCAAAAACTCACCTGGTTGCGCTTGGGCATAACGAGTTCGAGTCGATGGCGGAGGATAGAGTGGCCTGAAGATCTCTCGTGCGTGCATTACCCCCGCAACACCTGCAGTGGATCATGCGGATCAGAAGACGATGATGATGATTCAGTGCAATGACTAGGAATGAAGAGATCCGATTTTCGTATGATCCACATTGTTTATTGCTGCTGTGTGACTGGTTCCGACGATGCTGTAGTGACGCGCAACTACTGCAGTTCAACGAAAAGAGGGACAAGAATTTTGAAAAAATATGTAAAGATCTTTTCCGTGAAGCCTTCGAGATGTTGCAAAACAAATTGTTGATCCAATGCTAATATGGACTGTGAAAAGTGCTCAATGGTATAATACTGTAGACGCAGTAGTGATCGACTATTTCCCGAAGTCGAAGGCTGTGTCGATGATAAGGGACACGTTACTAGAAATGCATGGTATTTGTGGTCTCATTTCACAGTTGGCTACCGCCTTTATCTTGCTTGCCATTCCCTATTCCAATCAATAAGCATACTACTGTTCATTTCATACCGACTCAATAGATTCAATTTCTTTAACCTTCTTAGATTTGGGTGCTATGACTAATTCGATAATTGCGTGAATCACGATTGTGGGCCCTAAATGAGGGCTAATGATTGAATGCAAAAAAAGGGACATATTCATCAAATGTCGATTAGCATATTTGTATGGCCGCTTTTACACACGCTAAATTAGTCGCCGATTTTTGTATGAAGTGGTCAAGGGAGGTGAGACAGACGGGATTACACAAAGGAAATAACACACACATTAAAAAAATTGGCGACGAATTTGACGTGTTAAAAGCGGCCTACACGGACAATGATGAGGATTATCATACATAGTTGAAGAACTACCGAGTCAAAGGGGTTATCTGGTAACGGTTATATTGTATGAAGATTCCACCCGTAGGAAGAATGATCTAAAGGGTGGTTAAATTTTAAGGGCCGATGTTAATTGTGAACCACACCTAAACGCCAAGTTTTGTTCTGCATTTCATTTGACATTTCTCAGTTTCAGACTTACTCAATTTGAGCCATGAAAAGATACACAATAGAAAATGAAAATGGGCGTTCAAATCAAAATGCATATCGTGCACTTCGTGATATTTTCGGTCAATTTAATCGTCCAAATGTGCGTACAATCGGAAAAATCGTGCAAAAATTTTAGCAAACCGGGTCTGTAGGAGATGTGAAAACACCAGTGCATGCTCGTACAGCTCGTAATGCAGAAAATATTGCTGCTGTTCGCGATAGTGTGGCTGAAGAGCTGTCCACCTCAACTCGTCGTCGTGCCCAACACCTTGCACCTCTCACGCTCGTCGTTGATGAACATTATGCATAAAGACTTGCATTTACACGCTTACAAGGTGCAATTGACTCAAGAACTAAAGCCTCTTGACCATTTCAAGCGTCGTCAATGGTCAGAATGTTCGCAAGAAATGGCAACAGTGGATGATCAATTTTCGAAGAAAATCATCTTCAGGCACATTTTCCGTATTTTTTCCAAAATGGTGTTCGCTATCGTGAAATGATAACGAACTTTTTATGGCCCGAATTGGAAGATATGAATGTGGACGATATGTGGTTTCCACAGGACGGTGCCACTTGCCACACAGCTAACGAAACAATGGCTCTTTTGCGCGACAAATTCATGGTGATCAGAATTAGCCACACTAGATCGTGTGATTTAACAACATTCGATTTCTTTTTATGGGGTTATTTGAAGTCAAAAGTCTATGTCAGCAAGCCCACAACCACCCGTGCATTACGGGAGGAATTGTACGCAGGATCAACGAAATTCTGCCCCATTTATGAAGAATGGTCATGCAAAATTTGACAAAAGAGTACGTATGTATGTGCCTAGTTGATGACGATCAATAGATAAATTCGACATGAGCATGGCTGATTTGTCATCGAGTCAGTTTAGGCTAAATTGTCAAGGGAATCACATATCTTATCTGAATTGGATTTCGCCTTTCAATTAGGTTACGTGGCGTCCCTAGACCTAACATTAGTCGATTCTGTCACAAGTGATTGTAGAAAGTCCAATCATGTCGTCCTTAATGTAGACTGATTATGAAGTGTGCTCAAAATTGATTGACGTTTGTCACAGCCGCGGTGTGTCATAGAAGTATTTACCAATTTACCATTTGTTAGCAACTATACCCGACCCACTTGGAAAATCCTTTCTGCCATCAAATGCCAATTTTGATCCATATTTAAAGACTTCTCCATAACCGATGTTAACTGGCCTTTTAAAGCATTCAGTTTGCTTTGAATCTCTTATTCTGCCGAGTGGAGGCAGCAAAGCCTTGTGAGTTGTAAAAATCACATTAACGCTGGCTGATGATAGGTTCTTATCGACGATAAGGGGAAGAAACTGGAAGAGAACGTACATTTGAGTGTGTTTGCATTATTCATGGTTATACAGGATTCCTGAACGCCCTTCACTGACTGCCTGCTGATGACAGGCCACTGTGTGGGCAGTCGAATGGACACCCAATGGCATTCTGTGTGTAGATTCACTCTGCTCTCCCTCAAAGGAGAATATACGAATTGCCTTCCTCCAATGGCCATCATATGTTTGATGGATCCAAGGATAATGGAATTCCGAAGTTCCTGAAGAATTTCCAATCACATCGAAGTTTAATGGGGAATCGATTAATTCGATATTGGGGACATCAGCGTGCTATAAGTGATGCTGATTACATCTCTGCACCGGAGTGTTAGCTGCGGCATATGCCTTAGCAAGATTAAGAGTCTTGTCGTCGCCTGGCTTGTTAATTACAGTCTCCTGTCGCCTCTGAAATAAATATTCATCTTTGGCTCGTTGAAATGCGACACACATAGTCAAGTATGCCATTGGTATGAATTTGCTAGTCATAATCGCTGAGAAGAGATACACAGGCCAGTCTACTAGGTCATCGAGTTGGTGATAAATCTTCCTCCTTTTGGAACCACCTCTTGAAGTGATAGTGATTCTTTTTGTTCTTCTTTTTACGCTCAAGTGCTCTCGACGAAGACTGCTTTCAAGTGTGTAGATGGGGCGCATTGTGGCATAATATCTATTTAATATTCGTTTGAGTAGCTTTGTCTGCACTAAGCACTCTCAACAAAGAAGATAAGTTCTCGTTTTTGCTGAGGAATCGATAAAGTTAATCACTATCGCAAGCGGAACAGATGATGGGACTTTGATGTAACCAAACGGAACTGGGTCGTGATTGTTTGAGTCTTTGTAAGTAGCTCCGAATTGGAATCGATTTTGTTTAAAAGCGAAAGTGAGACTGGCAAGGTGTTGCTTAAAGTAGGCACCAAGTAGCAATCGGGTTAAGTTCAGAAAGGAAGAACGTCTCCAAAACACTGCCAGGTGCAATTATGGCATAATATTGTAGTGGATGCTCGTTGTTCATCAAAAGCATAAAAGAACATTCAACTTTAAATGTTTCATCCCGAGAAAGAATTTCTGAAAGAAGGTATACCGCAATGAAAGTCAAGGGTGTTGGGAAGAACTGGCTAGACTCAGCATTTTGGAGATTGGTTCGAAATGGAAAAGGCCATAGTTGGTGTCGTGATGGGGGAGAAAAAAGAGGGGAACAAACCTAAGGTTACGAGGGTTTGTTTGAAGGGAAATCATTCCTAATAATGCAGAGAAATGAATCATATCAGTTGAGATCTGGTGCACGAAGAGTATTGTCAGCGACTTTAAGACTTTTTCCAAGGGTTTGCCTGTTAAACAGTTTTAATAAATAATATAAAGCTGTCGGCCCATGGGATACAGCGTTAAGAAAAACTGATTCCACAGCGATAAGGTGATCCAGTTGCGAAATCCTCCTTCACAACTTCGTGCGTATCGTCACTTGCATGGCATCATGGGACATTTATCACGATATAGTAAAATTGAGCCTAATTGGCAGCAAGGGCTTGATGTGTTTTCTTGAGGGTTGCACTCCCTGAACAATGATCAATGTAAGTGACTCGGGAGAGTTCGTGTCCTGAATGTGAAGGCTGTTGGACACGGAATCAAACCCAGACCGAATACGTTGACACAATTATTTACCACGCACTGCTTGAACTTAAATCGAGTTTAGAGAAATCTCAGTCAGCTAGGCCTTAGTCATCTTAAACTTAAGGTGGCTATGGCGTAGTAAACGGTGATTTTTTAGCTTTTTGGCAACACTGGTTTAAACAGCTGACGCACGTTTCGTGTTTTGTTTCACTGTCAAACATCTACAGTTTGGTCTATAATTTAACCATGAATCGTCTTACAAACGAACAACGCTTGCATTATTGAATTTTATTATCATAATGCGTGCTCTGTTAAGAAAGTTCATCGCACGCTTCTTCCATTTTATGGTCAGTTTAATCGACCCACTGAAGCGGCTCATTTTTGGCTCAATGGCTACGTAAATAAGCAGAATTGTCGATTTTGGAGTGAATATCAGCCAGAAGCACTGCAAGAGCTACCAATGCATTCAGAAAAAGTCACAGTTTGGTGCGGTTTATGGGCTGGTGGCATCATTGGACCGCACTTCTTCAAAGATGATGCGAATCGTAACGTAACTGTGAATGGTGAGCGCTACCGTGAGATGATATCCAACTTTTTTTTTGCCCAAAATGCAAGAGCTTGACTTGCATGACATGTGGTTTCAGCAAGACGGTGCCACATGCCACACAGCACGCGCAACAATGGACTTATTGAGGGGCGAGTTCGGTGAACATTTTATTTCACGTTCGGGACCGGCCAATTGGCAGCGTAGATCGTGCGATTTAACGCCATTTATGGGGCTATGTTAAAATTTTTTTTAATTAATCAATTGACGCATTGGAAGACAACATTGAAACATTTATTCGTGAGATACCGGCCGAAATGTTGGAAAGAGTATGCCAAAATTAGACTAAGCGGATGGACCATTTGAGGCGCAGTCAAGGTCAACATTTGCATGAAATAATCTTCAAACATTAAATTATATGGACCGTACTATCGATTCAAATAAAGATTTCATGCATTTTTCTGAATTTTATGTGTTTTTTTTGAAAAACTTTCCTATAGCTTTTAAAAAATCACCCTTTAGCTTGGTGCATTAACTCCTACGCGAGCGGTGCCAGGTTCGATCCCCGAATTTACCAACTTTCATAATTCAAGGCTTCACCTCTTTTGAGTCACTTGTCGGGGTCGGCAGCTGACCCAGCTTCAAGCCCACCTCGGATTATTTGATTTTTTATGATGATTCCTATGAACCTGTCGAAGAAGATTAAAGGATTTAAGCTTTCATTTATACCACATGGAGAAGTCTAGCGAGGAAAATTCTTCGTGTGATTTTCGGTCCCGTCTGCATAGATGGTCAGTGGAGGAGGAGATATAATGACGAACTATACGGGCTGTTTAGCGACATCGACTTAGCCAGAAGAGTGAAGATCCAACTAGTTCATGTAGAGCGGATGGAAGCAGGCTGGATACGCTTGTTGGATGAGGCCCAGATCCACCTCGGACTGTAGCGCCACCTTAAGTAAGTAAGTAAGAAGTCCAGCGGCAGGACTTTTTGTAGACCAATAATAAATGAATCAGAATACGAAAGCTCTTCTGACATTCTATTCTGATAACTGTCAGAGGCACACACATCAGTGGCGGACTACCTTCCACACGTCATCCTTCAACCGATAAAAGAGAGAATATCTATATTAAAAAAACACAGTTTACTTTCATCTATCTTCCACAAGGCCACATCATAATAGTCTTCAGTTATCACCTCATGTCTTCCAAACGTAATACGTTAGGTTACAATCTGTTCATCGTCAAGTCGTCATCTTAATACGAATCATACCTAATTTCAGTGCCATCGCCAACATGTCTTTGATGATACAAAATTTATTCAACAACCAGTCACCATGTTTCCCTTTTATTTGCGTCACATATGTCACTCACTCAACGTGACCAACTTAACGAACACCGTGGCCATGACTGAGAGAGTTTCCATCGTTTGTTGACGTCAAGCCCACACACCCATCCGGAGAAAAAATACCGTACAGTTCTTTTGAATAATTCACCAACCACTGTTGGTAAAATAAAAATGAATTATACTGCATACAATAAAATTTACCAGAGACAACAGCATGCATAAATGTATGTATATGCGCGAAAGTAAGGATGTCAAATGTATCGTCCGTGGGTATAAACGATCGGCCACGCGCTATTTTATGGCATTTATTTGAAGTTTGCAACGGAACGTTTCAACTCATTGAAATAAGTTCTGCGATGGCGTGACCAGCAAATGGCAATTAATTGGCAAATTGATTGTTGGTCGATCGCAGTTTGGCGAATAATTAAAATGGAACACATCAGTAGATTTATCTTGTATGGCGCTGACGTATTCAACAAGGTTAGGAGTCAATTGAAAAAAAAAAACGCATGGGATTTCTATCGTGATATTACTTTTGCGGCAGAGCTGGTCTTAACTTGTAAGTTGCACTGACAAAAGAACCGCCTAATGCTGAACACGAAATGCTGTGAGAAAGATTAGTATAGCGACTAAAGCAGGAGAACCTTTCCAAAACGTCACGTGATCTATTGATTTTCTAAAGCGTATAAGGGTTGTATGGGAGAAATTGCACGTCACCAGCCATAGGTTGTCTGTCTGCAGTCTTAGAGATTCTTTTACAGTTGGCTGGTTGCTTCGTTCGATTGTGTAAGAAAGAGAAAGCAATTGCGCAACGGCAAACAATTTAATGCTGGCCTATACAGTCAGCGAAGTGCGTTTTGATTTTGCGCTCCAGTCTCGTTAAACGGGGAAGAGTCTGTAATGAGGAATTCGCTATGCGGTTGGGGCTTGTTGTTCTTTTTAGTAGAATCCGGGTCTGTAGTTAGCTGTTTCCATGGTGCAGTCGAGTTGATTTGATTGATGTCTTTCTCCATTTCTGTGCGTCACATTGAACGTGGGCGTCCTCTGCTGAGTTGTTCGCAACCTCTACATGTCATTGTCTCCAATTTCATTTTTGAATTCGCAGATGCATGCCCTCCGTATTCACAGACTACACATCGTGGTTAAATTCAGCACACATCCCTTTTAATCACATTAAGCAATCAATTCAACAACTAGGTGCACAGTTTTTTCCCCAATAAAACAAACAAGTTAAAACTGATGGTACATATCGGCTGAGTGTATATTTCGTACATCCTACGATATCCAATGCTTACATCGGGTTGTTGAAATCCGTGTGCCCATGTTGGCACTTTTGGGATGGGGTGGTAGTGTGATAACCAATTTAGCCTCGATGACAGCTATCACTGCTCTGCTCTGCTCTCCGTGGTGGTCTTAGAAATGGTGTGTCATATTGGGAAGCCGTACGTTAAGATTAGCTGCATGTAGAGCATCAGCTTTGTTCTGTGTCTCAAGCCATTTTGCTCACGCATCAAATGATAGATGCCTCTTCTTAAGGGTCAGTATCGAGTGGCTGTTGAATTCAACCTTTCCGTGAAATCAAGGCCTCATTATCTCCATGTTCACCTCGGAATGATCTCCTTATGTACCGATTTGCCAGCATTGATACGAATACCTCATTTGGTGCAGTAATTTCGACCTTTCGGGCAACGATTTGTAATGACATCGAGCACGCCTAAGTTAGCGAATCATCAATAGACATTGCGTTGCTTGGAGGCGATCGATCTGGCGGTTAGATGTTTAAGAGCGATATAGGCTGAAACACTGGAACACTACCAGCGTTCTCTCTTTTTGGTATCGCAAGAATTTATCCTATTTTCCACTAGTTAGAAAAATAACAATTGCTGATACAAATGATTACGGTGAGAAGGCATTCGCTTCAGGACAAAATTCTAGATTTTGTACACTGGGGTGGTTTCGTTGAAGGTTATGTCTGATGCAGATGGGTTCTCTGGTGCATTGATGTGAGAGTTGACTTCTGTGACAAATTCCTTCGAAGAATAATGAAAACGCTTGCTTGGTGCTTTTACATCTCTCTCTTGCTTGTTGTCAGTGTTTGTGATAGCTTCTTCCTGCATGAAATTGGGACTCGACTCTTTCCTTATATCTTCTATTCCACACTGTGTAGGCACTAGTGGTTGTGCTCTTGACTAAGGTAATTGTCACCCATGTTCTTATAGACCTATAATGCCTTTGGCTGCAAGTTCAGGTCTTAATTGATCCACTTGACTCCACGGTGATGTAAATTTGCATATCATCCGCCTCCAACCGTTCCCAATTCACACAGATGAACACAGCTGATGGCGAATGCTGCTCCGCTATTCTTGCGCCAACACTTCTAATCCTTTTTAAAATTCGCATACTAACCAGTCTCATCGATTGCCCTCTCAAATCCCTTAAGTGAATATTCCATGATCCTGCAGACCTCGGAACAATTGAAGACCTTACCAAGTTGCTTTTGAATACTCCCTTGGGCACTCAATTTTCTAAATTGAATAAAACGTCAAAACCTACAAACTTTTACTGCAGATGCATCCGCTTGGCATTGATGACAGCCTGCGAGGGTGGGGTTCATTGTTACATTTCCCCGGTGGTTGTGACAGTGGTGCAGTCTATTTTCTTCATCTTTTTAAAGCTCCCTCCATACCGTGATGCAGACAGATGGCCGCAAAGGATGAGGGTTCAGTTTACGTAAGCAAATTATTTTGGCCTGGCCTGTCATGCGGCAACCATGCTCTGTTGGATGCTTTGTGTTTTCAGAGGGTGAATGGAGATGAATAATTCAGGCAATCGCGGAAAAGGATACGATGGAGCTATGTATTAGAGGAATTCAATTGACAATTGGAGACATAAGTTTGTTTACTGCCATTCTGTAGTATTTCTTCTGAAGATGTTGTGCACATAAATAGAACGTAGCAAAATGATGCCGTAATTAGGATGGCAATGGTAGCAACCACTTGTACAGTCGCATGTTCTAGCTCTTGTTGGTTGACTAAAACGATTTTAGGCTTGCCATACTCTATGGTCATAGGGAAAGCGCTTAACGAGTGCAGGCAAAGAAGATATATTCTCTGGAAAGGACGATGACCAGTCGTAATATGCCGCTTTCAATTTAATTTAAGGCTCCGGCACATAGAATGCTTTACATGCGTTAGTGTCAGCGATAATTTGACAGATACAGAAAATACATGCATTCTTATGGGAGGTAAAGGGTGATTTTTTTAGCTATTATCTTTTTGGCAACACTTGTTTAAACAGCTGAGGCACGTTTCGTGTTTTGTTTCACTTTTAAACATCTTCAGTTTCGTCTATAATTTAACCATGAATCGTCTTCCAAACGAACAAGGCTTGTTGGCCGAAGATCCACTTTTTTACCGAAAAATTGTGTTCAGCGACGAAGCTCATTTTTGTCTCAATGGGTACGTAAATAAGCAGAATTGTCGATTTTGGAGTGAATTTCAGCCAGAAGCATTGCAAGAGCTACCAATACATCCAGAAAAAGTCACAGTTTGGTGCGGTTTATGGGATGGTGGCATCATTGGACCGTACTTCTTCAAAGATGATGCGACTCGTAACGTAACTGGACCATTTGAGGCGCAGTCAAGGTCAACATTTGTAGAAGTCGACGCGACGGATGTATGCCTGAAACACAATAGTGCGATGCTGCTTTACGTTGTCTTTCAACGCACACATTTCAATGGCCGTGAACATAATGTTGCATCGTGCGTTTTGGCAACATTTAAGAGAAAATTGAGAGGATTCTAGTAACATGATACATTTTGTTTATCATGAGACAACGCACCCAATTTCCGATTGCGTTCAACCTGGACTTTACATGCAAATTGAGTAATTTTCTCCCAAATTGAGAGTCAACTGACGTTTGAGAACTGAAAACAGCTGATTAAAATTAATTTAACGACAAAAGAGACTTCAAATCAGTGGGCAACTGTCGACAATTTAAAAATAATGAAAACAGCTGATGATTGATTTGACATTTCGAATCTCAACGCACTGCGTTTTCTATCACAACGTCGAACGCACAAAGCGGTATTGTGTTTCAGCCAGTAGTTGCTCAACGTTTAACTTTTCTCTCTTCTTCAGTGTTGACAGTCAACACATTGAGTCATTTCAATAGAATTCGAATTTTAAATTAACATTTGGGGGTTGGTTGTTGTCGAAGGAAATTTTAAAATGCATACAAATAAACGATTGTAATTGCAAATTTTAGAATAAAATACAAATTTCAATTGTGCATATTTATGTGTAGATGAAAGACTGCCAATGAAATTAGCTGTGCGTTGAAGTATTCATTGTGCCAACCATTGCGTCATGTATTTCAAAGTCAACGGATGCTTTGACGCTGACGTGTTCTATGTGCGGCAGCCTTTATGCCGAATGACTGTTAAAACTATTTCTTAAAGTATGGTCGAGTGAGAAGAAAAGGAGTGAAGAAAAAGAGGAGTGTTCAGTCTTTATACACGAATTGTAGCAACAGTGATAAATCAACAGCTTTGACTCTTTCTAGTCACCTCTCCTTTGCATTATATACAGACACGATGTCTATATGACTTTGGTAGGCTTAGACTTGGGTCGTGGAAGTAAACACTATCATTGCAGCCTTACCACTACCTCCAGAAAAATTTGTTTACCAGCTTCTCAGGCTCATTTTGTACAGTTTATAAGCTTCGCAGGATTCGCTTATTAACAAAACGAGTACATGTTAATTTTATTTCAAATAAGAAGCAATTGAGATGCCAAAACTGGCAACTCAAACATCGTCACGTCACCAATAGAATTCCATACGAGTGTTGCACAGCATACCAATGTGCATAATTGAAAGTATTCATTCAATGATAGTATGCTTATTCGCACTGACTTAATACTAATTCCGGGTAATAATATTTGAGAATTTTCCATAATATCAAAGATTTCATTGTCAGTCGCTTCCGAGAAGTGGCGATGTGAAATGAATACAAATTACGGGGAGTTGAGTCGGTTGTTGACAGTTGAGTGATTCTTGCAAGTAGATTTAGATAAATGTGTGGGGGTGACGATCGTAACCTCACATTCCGTCGATCCCGTTCGGAAATCGTCAAGTCGGACCGTCATGTAAGAGCTTTTTCGATTGCCCAGAAGGTAAACATTGCCCCAAAATCCGCTTGGAAACATTTGAACAAGGCTGGATTTAAAAATAAGCTCGATGTATGAGAACCACAAGAGTTAAAGCCAAAGAAGAACCTCATGGACCGAATTTCCATCTGCGAATCACTGTTGAATCGCAACAACATTGAACCATTTTTGAAGCGAATGGTGACTGGTGACGAAAAGTGGATCACTTACGAAAACGTCAAGCCAGGATTGACGGCCAGAAAGGTCTTGCGGTGTGTTTGGTGCAATTACCAGGATTTCATCAAATCATTCAGAAGCGGCGAGCTTTGGCGCATAGGAGAGGAATTGCGTTTCATCATGACAACGTAAGGCCATACTCATCGATACCGACTTCCCACAAGTTCCGGGACCTTGGTTAAGAGGTTCTTATGCCTCCACCTTATAGTCCGGACGTAGCACCAAGTAATTATCATCTGTTTCAGTCCATGGGGAACGATTTTGCTGGTGAAAGTTCACCTCAAGAGAGGCTTGTGAAACAAGACAAGAGGATTGTAGGTCCCTTACTCCCATCCATGATTGAACAATAGCACACGTAATTCGAATGGTTGATGAGCTTCATAGATGAAATCTGCCATGGCGTATTTAACATTAATTTTAGCATATTTGTGTGGAATTAATTACAGGAATCGTAACAGTGTCAAAGTCAAAAATACTCAACACTGGCATGGAAATTCGTTCACCTGAGCATTGCTTACAAATTATTATTTTATAATATCATATTCTATTATCAAATTCCTGCTCTGTTAAAAAATGTCTTCAGCGAGTTCATAACAGACCTGCCGATGCACTCGGAAAAATGGTTATGGTCCGGCGGAATCATTCCCCCCTACTTATAGTTCCACGATTCCGAACACCACGATGGATGTGCTGGAATCACATTTCGGCTAGGTGCAGTTCGTGCATTTTGGACAAAAAAAAACCATCCATTAATTGTCGGCTGTCTCTTAACGAGAGCATTTGAGTTTGTACCTAATATCCATGAGCTGGCTGGGTGTGGTATGACCTCGTTCCTTGAAATAAAGGAAACATGGCCAATACTCAATCTCAGCAACAAGCATGATGGGTGACCCAGACAATGATTTCCGCAGATTCTGCATGGATGAAGAGGCGGAGACGATACATCATCTCCTCTGCTCAGGAACTCAGATCTAAGGGCCTCGGAGGGATGCCTTGTGAACAGATGTTACTTCTGCCTGGATTACACTTCAGTGGCTCGGTAGCCGGAGTGCCAGAGATCTGAATCTGAATATGTGCCTTCATCCGATTTGGATTCGACTGTGTAGATTGCAGCCGGTTTACGTACTTTGTCTCCGTCCCGATCTTTCCTCGTGGGAAGTATAGTCTTGCGCTTAATTTTGTCCACAAAATGCGTCAGATAGTCTGTTCCCATTGCGATCTTCATCTAGTAATATTCTAGTAATCCCCCACCCACTAAGTCCTCTAAGACATCACCAAAAATATTGCCTTACTGATAGGTTCTTTGAAGCCAGGAGAGCAATTACAACGAGTATGGCGGATTGTGTAATAGCACAAACCACTATTTCACGGTGTAAGTGACTCACGTGTCTTCTTCGTGAGAATCGCCTAGGTAGGTAGGTAGGGTGACTACACGACTGATTTGGAAGTCATGCTCACTTAGACCATCCGGTCCATTCTGCTGTCACGTTCAGCTTTGTGTCCAAAACCCATTATCCCTTTGACCTAGTAGTTATTCCTTTTTGGGACTTTGGTATTCCTTTTGGGATTTTTGTATTCCTATTGGGATTTGTTGGCCATGTGTGATTTCTTCTGACCATTTAGAGGCTTTAAGAAATCTTCTTCTTCTTTGTTTGGCGCTTCAGTCCGGGGTGGACCTGGGGCTCAACCAACAAGCCTCTCCAGCCATCACGATCGTTCGCCAGCTGCCTCCAGTTGTGCACACCAAGTTGGTTGAGGTCCTTCTCCACTTGTGTGCTACATCTCGTTCTAGGACGCCCTCTGTTGCGTTGTCCCAATGGCTCGGAATCGAAGACTCTTCGGGCCGGAGCTGTGGTGTCAATCCGCTTTACGTGACCTAGCCATCTTAAGCGTTGGATCCTAAGACGCTTAACTAGGTGCATGCCGCGGTACAGCCCGTACAGTTCGTGGTTGAATCTCCTCCCCCAGACGCCATCAATACAAACAGGACCAAAGACCGCACGCAAAACTTTTCTCTCAAAACGACCAAGAGCTTCTTCATCCGCTTTCAATAGCGTCCATGTCTCTGCGCCATAGAGCAGGACAGGGACGATTAGAGTGTTATCTGAAGTCAACTTGGTGTTTCGAGAGATGGCTGTGTGTGAAAACTGCCTCTTTAGCCCAAAGAAACGATTGGCAAGAGTAATTCTGCGCTTGTTCTCGGTACTGGTGTTATTGTCCCTGTTTACTGCAGAGCCGAGGTAGACGAAGTTTCTGCTGCCCATTATGACGCTCTGTCCGAGACGTCGATGTTGTGCGTCCTTTCGTGATGACAGCATGTACTTGGTTTTGCCCTGATTCACTGTCAAACTCATTTTAGCCGCTTCCGCTTCAATGCCAGCAAAAGCCTCATTGACAGCTCGCTGTGTTCGACCAATCACGTCAATGTCGTCCGCGTAGGCAAGCAATTGTACGGACTTCTGGAAGATCGTGCCTCTAGTGTTGGCGTTTGAGTTTCGCACGATTTTCTCCAGGATGATGTTAAAGAAGTCACATGACAGCGCGTCGCCTTGTCTAAAACCTTTTTTGACACTGAAGGTCTCGGTGAGTTGGTTACCGACCTTGATGGAGCAGCGTGAGTTCTCCATCGTCATCCTGCACAACCTGACGAGTTTGGCAGGAATGTCAAAACTAGACATGGCGTTGTATAGCTCGTCTCTGTGCACGCTGTCATAATCGACGAATTGGTGGTAAGTGTCGATCTGCATTTTTTGGGTTTTTTCCAGGATCTGCCGCAGTGTGAAGATTTGGTCTATGGTGGACTTTCCCGGCCTGAAACCCCACTGATAAGTACATATCAGGTTATTGACGAATGGTTTCAGGCGTTCACACAAGACTGCAGAGAGGATCTTGTACGCTATCGAGTTTTGAACAATTCTTTCAAGAACGATGTTGAAAAAGTCGCATGATAGCGCGTCGCCTTGTCTGAATCCTTTTTTGACATCAAAGGTTTCGGTTAGGTCTTTACCGACCTTGATGGAGCAGCGAGCATTCTCCATCGTCATCCTACACAAACGGACGAGTTTGGTAGGGATGCCAAAACTAGACATTGCTCTGTATTGCTCGTCTCTATAGATGCTATCATACGCGGCCTTAAAATCGATGAAAAGGTGGTGGGTATTGATCTGTTGCTCCTGGGTTTTCTTCAAAATCTGCAGCAGTGTGAATATTTGGTCGATGGTGGATTTTCCTGGCCTAAAGCCACACTGGTATGGACCGGTCAGGTTGTTGACGAATGGCTTTAGGCGTTCACACAGTACGGCAGATAAGATTTTGTGTGCGATACTTAGGAGACTGATGCCTCTGTAGTTGGCGCAGTTCAAAGGGTCTCCTTTTTTATGGATCGGGCAAACAAGTTGTCTAGCTTTAGGAGGTAATTATCTACCATCTTATCATCTAAGAATCGCCTAACCTAGCTTTCACTGTAATTGTAATAATTTCTTCACTTATTGCAGCAGCCTTTTGACTTAACTTCTACGATATTTTCTTACTTCTTACATTCGAGATTCACGAGGGAACATTTTTAAGACTTTTTTTTTGATGTACTCTCATCTCAAGAACTCAAGAACTTTTCCTCATACCCTGGTAATCGAATTTTATAAAAGAAAAAAAGCAAAAACAAATGATGTGCACTTAATAACCTAAACTCCAAGTCACGACAAGGACATCCATCACCAATATTTTCAAGATAATATAATTTACTACCAAGAATAAAAAAGAAAGAAAAGAAAAAAGCACATAAAACGTCGTCACGCGAGGTTGTACATAATCAAAGCCGAAACGTTCGTGAATCACAACAACGAACATGAAGCTCAACAAGTTGGAGGGCGTCTAGAGGGTTATCGCAATTGATCAATAGGGCGGGCAACATAAAGAAACTAGGTTTATTCACCAATACATATTTATCTGGAACTCTAATCTAATTTGGTATTACTCCGAAACAAAGTGCTCCACAACTGTGTTACTCTCGAAATATGACCATTTACGCTCTCAGTGAAGAGTGGGGCACAAATTTTCGAAACATAACTCGTGTGGTAGACGACGGTAGTACGATGAAGTATTGATTTTTATTTCATTTCGCATTGGCTTTGGCTTTTGTTTTGTGTATTAATTCTCGCATAGTCCGCCCGGAGAGGTGAGAGTAAATGGGGTGGCAGTAATACAAATCACAGGCCACAGTTGTAGGATTGTGAGACAATATTCTCATGTTGCCCTGGTTCACCTTAGGGATGTGAGTGGTTTGCGCTGCTACTTGGTGTGTAATACTCTGACATTTTTATCGATGCCTGTTGGATAAATAGAAATGTGAGCTTTCCTTATGGTCTTTTGTTTTACGAGTATTCTAGGGCGACGAAATTTTTCATTTTTCGGATGGGAGCAAGCTTCTTTCGATTTTGATGGGATGGTAGGATGGAGATAGCAGAGTTAAGGATGGTGACGATGGGTACGCTCAGCATCAATCAGAATCTGCTTCTTCCATTGGTTCATTTTTAATGGAGTCAGAAGTGGGATCTCAACGTGGCTCTGTTCGTTGAACACCTATTGATACATATTTTCATGGGTAAAGGTTGTGTGTGGATTTGGAATACACAAAAGACACCGTGTAGCCATCTGAGTTAGGTTTGCTCCTCATTGACCATTTGCCTGTAGCTCACTTAGTTCTTAGTGGAGTGATGGTTTGGTGTGAACCCAAATGTATTTTTTGGACATCTCTAAATCCACACTAAAGCATTTAAGAAAGGCATTGTATTATTAATACCCTTCGCAGAGATCTCGTCAAGAGAGTTGTAGAAGAGCATCTTGCACTGAGCCTCTTGCGCTCGCTTCCAGGCTCTAGCAAGTGTCGGTCAGGCACGAATGATATGTTTTAAGGTCTCCCTCTCAGCTGCGTTATTGGAACTGAGACAATGTGTCTTGTGTGGGGCATCTATTTTGACGTCATGATCTTCCATCAGCCAGTGTCTCGTACAGACTGCCACCAATCTAGCGATATCATGAAGAGTTGGCCGAAGGAGATCATTTGTTTTGGTCCGGGTGCACTCATGCCATATTTTACTTGATGGTGCACACTTGTCAGTTTTGCCCATCTAAGTTTGCCGTGACTGCTTCCTTGCGGTCGTTGTTTCGGAGTAAAAGTGTCTTTGGGCCAGAGCCCATGCGTTCATGTACATGATTAGGTTCATGTTAATCGACTGCCCATACATTTTGTTAAATCTTCTCAAATACAACCAGGATAAGGGACCTGGATATTCGATCTCTAACGAATATAAAGACAGCTTGATGTTTCGAGAGGTAGTTCCAATACTAAACTGAATCTTGAGCTTAAAGAAACGAAACAGCGGAGTTATTCTTTGTTTTTGCTGTCAGCTCTTATCAGTGCCTCCTTATTGACTGCTCGCTACATTCGGCCAATCACATCAAAGTCACACACGTATGCTAAAGCGTATCTCCCATCTTTTGGGAAGGAGCTCTCAACGTTCCATGTATCATTGAATTGCTTCTCCCCACGTGCTCAAGAATTCCGTGGCAGCTTCTCTGATAGATTTTTGAGCGACGAATGTATGACGCCGATCGCAATGTCATCGATTTGGTTAACGTGATGGGTATCGCTTGGTATCTACGGAAATATTCCATACCATACTTAGACGATTCGCTTTAAAAGGTTCGTGATGCTTTATTGACAAC
The DNA here is from genome assembly GCA_907269125.1 of Eristalis pertinax. Taxonomy (NCBI): domain Eukaryota; kingdom Metazoa; phylum Arthropoda; class Insecta; order Diptera; family Syrphidae; genus Eristalis; species Eristalis pertinax. The sequence continues at coordinate 62,843,894 of OU026145.1, forward strand.
GAATGTGCATGAAAAAGCTCTCTAGCACAATCAGAAATGTACAAAATGCTTGATGTTTAAAGCCATACAAGAAGACTGTCGCAGAAATGCTCTTCGTTTTGCCTGGAATTCAATACACATTACTTTGAAGGATTAATTACAGTTCACCATCCTCGTGACACGCACGCCCGCTTCAATGCATGTCTCACAAACTCCAAGACTCTGTAAGCAGTTTCGAGGTCGAATAGAAAACCGATTTGTCTAGGGAATACCGCCACCTGGACACAAGGCGTTTCCATCGATATAAGAAAAGAATTTATTCGTGGGATCTATGCCAATTGAAATCATCTGTTCAACATTTGCGAGACATAACCAATCGATTCCCTTAAGGCTGTTGGCCAGCTGTGTGAAAATAAACAGGTGGTCGACAACTTTTACCAAGCCACGTAACTGTTTTATTGATCATGTATGTGCTCCTCCTCCTTAACTTGAGAATGCCACCGACTCTGATTCTCCTACAAACTCGTGTCAACCCAAAATGTCACATGCTTTCAAATCGTGCGAAGAACGAACAGATGGCCGCCAATCAAGTCCGATGCGTCTTATCTATCATTGACATTAGGTGATTTATTACTCAGTGACTTCGTGTGGACATGGGAAGGCAAACGATAACTCATCATTAGGGCGGTAGTTATAGGCGACGCGACGTACACGAGGTGGGGCAATGTGAATGCATATAAGTATGTATAAGTAAGAAGGTGTTTTGAACAAACTGCGCTCATGCATTAGTCGATAATTGATGAGCTCTGCGAAGGCGAACAAAGTCCGATTCTGAAGTCACGTTCGAAAGCGAAATTGGCATAGTTTTTGTTGTACTATAATTGACTGATAATTGATGAATGTATTTTCAATTCTTAATTGAAAAGGTGACAGATAAGTGTATCCTGTCTAACCACAAAGTAACATGAAGCTCTCTACATTTTATCTGGAAATAGCTCAGTAGCATTGGACTGAGTACGAAACTGAAGTTCGGTATTTACATTGTTAATCCACAGGAAACGATATAAAGGGTAATTCTAACCGGGACTAGACAACATAGAAACTTTCTCTGTGAACGCACGCATAAACCACCAAATTGACGACGAACGATTAAAAAGTTCCGAGTCGGTGAGCTTCAATTACCAATTTTATAGCAAAATCGTCTTCAGCTTTTAGGGAAAATTACTAAACGGCTTCGTCAACAAAGATAATATGCGATTTAGGTCAGACGATAGAAGAAACACCACTTGAATAACTAGTAAAGGGTGTTTTTTTTTTGAGGTATATAACTTTAAGTTTAAGTATAAACTGACTGTTTGGTGTGCTTTATGGGTTGGTGGAATAATTGGTCCGTACTTCTTTAAAAACGATGCTGGTTAGAACGTTACAGTCAATGGTAACCGCTATAGAGCCACGATTCCTGACTTTTTCGTTCATCAATTGAACAACCATGGGCAGGAGCTGTGGCTTCAACAAGACAGCGCAATATGTCACACAGCTCGTGGCACAATTGATTTATTGAAGGACGTTTGGTAACCGAAATTGACCTACCCGTGAATTGGCCTCCAAGATCGTGTGATTTAACGCACTTGAATATTTGTTGTGGGGATATGTGTCGCTAGTCTAAGCCCGAAACGATTGACCACTTGGAAGACAACATTCGACGCGTTATTGCCAATATACGAGCACAAATGTTGGAAAAAGTCATCGAAAATTGGACCTCCAGAATTGACTATGTCCGAGCCAGCCGTGGCGGTCATATGCCAATTATAATGCCAGAAGATTATCTTCCGAATAAAGTAAATTTCATGTCAATTTAAAATAAAACACTCTTTACTACAAGATGACCAGTACCCTCTTTTAGGGATGATAAAAGTTCAATCAAAGAGGATGACACGCTTTTGATAAAAGTGATAAATTTTGAGAATGTTGCTAGTATCGCAACGAACACAAAGCCTCAATCAACAAGCCTCTCCAGCTAGTGAGATCTCTTTTGAGTTTCCTTTGACCTCGGGCACATTTTTGACAATTGTTATTGTGGCAATTTTATGTGATTATGAGAACCGCTGGCTCTTGCATGGTTCCATTCGCATCAAAGAGGATGACACGCTTTTGATAAAAGTGATAAATTTTGAGAATGTTGCTAGTATCGCAACGAACACAAAGCCTCAAGCAACAAGCCTCTCCAGCTAGTGAGATCTCTTTTGAGTTTCCTTTGACCTCGGGCACATTTTTGACAATTGTTATTGTGGCAATTTTATGTGATTAAGAGAACCGCTGGCTCTTGCATGGTTCCATTCGCAGCAGATGAACGTTCGACTCGTCTCAACTGCAAATTGAGTCCATTTCACTAAACATCGAACAACTAAATTTAACGGCGAATTAATGTCCAGAACATTTATTTAGCGAGGAGACTTTTTATTGATACATCTGCGCCTGGCTAAGAATTTGTTCACTTGGACAGGATCATAACATTTCGCGTGGGCAGGAGTCTAAATTTAAGTTTAATACTGAAACGAGCAGTGGAAAACTGGTCATAAGATATTTATATCACATAAATAATGAGCTAGCAGACAATAATAGACCAATTCCCAATTATATACCATTTTTTACGCTTTAACTCTTGACGGCTTTGAATTGGCATTGTTTTGTACATTGTTTGTGTATTATCTGATCTTGCAGGTTATTCAATAAGTTCTGCGGGGTTTTAAGAGTTACAGTTAAGCACACATTTTCTATTACATTCTTCCAATGACTGATTGCCTCTTCGGAAAATCCCACTGTAGGGAGCGGAGCAGATGGTAGTCTGAAGACGTCAGGTCTGGAAAGTACGGCGGTGGAGCGTAATTTCCCAGCCAAATGAATTCAGCTTTTGTTTTGTCACTAAAACTGTGCCTGGTCTGACATTGTCATGATGAAAACCAATCACATTTTTCGACATTCCAACCAACCAAATTTCCAAGCCAAAATTGTATCGTCGTCTGTGATGGTTGGACGTCCAGAACTCTGGTCTGCACTTGGTGAACGAAAGCGTGTGCAAACGTCCAATCCAAATGTGACGGATAGCCCTCTACAGGAATAAACAACAAACATTTCAAAGTAACAATAGTACATTAGATCATGTCTTGTATCTACACCATGCTCAAGGTGACCATTTATTATATTTTCATCTCAGGCAATTGAGATGGCGACATCAGCTGCTTTCTTCTGTTACACGAGATATTAGGGGATATGTCGAGATTAGTTTGCAGTCCATACAAAAATTATGCAAACCCAATTTTGTCGAAGTCTCATGTGACAGGATGGTTAGGTTAGATTGGAGTGGCTGACTGCTGGAGCAGCAGTCACACTTAGGCCAGAGTAGGCCCGTTGTGATACCACGCGGGTCTAAAAAACCCTATTTCCCCAACTAGCTAGTGCTTTTGATAAAGCAGAGGAGTTGTTTAGTTCTGTCAAGTTGTTGAAGTAGTATGCGTCCAGATTACGCTTTCTCCGTGCGGAGAGAGTACTGCAATTACACAGGAGTTGTGTAATGGTTTCTACCTCTTCTTCATCCCTGCAGCTTCTACAGAAGTTGTTAAAGGGAGGGCCTAGTCTGGAGGCGTGAGTGCCAATGGCACAATGCCGATAATGGTTCTGAGGTTGATTCTACTCAATCTTATCAGGCTACGTGAGCGTATTGGATCTAGGGTGGGCCATAGCAGTTTTGTTGTGATGCATTTAGTGCCGGTAGAGCATCTACGATTTGTGTTAGTAAGTGTTTCACACTTAATTGATGGCATATCTCTATATCAGGAAGGCGTACCGCCTTGGTACCCCTTCTAGCGAGTTCGTCCGCTTCACAATTTTCTGGGATGTCACAGTGTCCCAGCACCCACATAATTTGGATGTTAAAATACTTGGCCATCTCGTTGAGAGATAGGGATTAGGGCAGTTTTTGAGTTAAAAGCTACTGTGTCCAGAGATTTGATCGCTGCCTGATTTGATCGCTGGATGACGATATCTGTACTTGATATTACATTGTTTTTATAGCCAGCCTGAAAAACGCTACAGTGGTATGGTAGTCGGAATGACAGTTGGATGGTTAGATCATTAGAATAAACAACTGCTCCCACACCATCGATCCATCTGTGAAGATTCGCAGAGGACCATCCAGCGGCTGGCAATCTGACTCTCAGTAAGATCTTGGGGGAATGCTGATAAAGAAGTTTTTCTCGAAGAGTAACCTGGGTGTTAGGAGGTATATATTTTCATGTAGGGACCTAAAACAATTCAGAATGGTGGAGTGTCCGAATCGGAGTTCCTTCCACATGTTTAGCGATTTCAGCCTTAACGCCGAGAAAGCAGCAGATTGTTTACTGAATAATTCTATTTGCGGAATGTTAAGGAGTATGTTCAGGGCTTCGGAAAGGGTTGTCCTTAGCGCCCCACTGATGCATACAAACGCCATCTCTTGCACTCTTTCGAGCGGTTTGCAAATGATGTTTATGTTAAAAGCGGTCTACCAGGACGCGACGACATATAGTAGTATGGGCCTGACTATAGAAAGGAATATCCAGTGGACTATGCGGGGTTGTAGTCCCCATTTGGATCCTATAGCAGGATGCAGGCGAGCTCTTTATTTGGTCTTCTCCTAACACATCCGTCTGATCTGTGGATGTTAAATTATCTTTCATCCGACACCGGCTAGTGTCCAGAAACTAAATTCGGATTGGGTCTGGGAAACCAATAAATGTTCACCAGATCTTTGATTTTAGAAACAAATGTCACTGGAAGTTTTGGTGGCTCTTGCATAAATAGAAAAAGAGTTACTTTTTTCTACTGTACAGCAAACATAGTTTTCTTGGAATCTTGGAATTTGTTTTGCTATCGCACAATGCGGGGCGTCTCTATGTGTGTTTTTTTGCTGTTTCCAGGATTTCTACATTTTTCGAGTGGATGATCGACTCAATTTAAGGAATTTGACATTTCTATTTGATCCTTTACGTGTTTCCTTTTTTAAAAATTGGCCGAGTTCAAATTTAGTAGATATGTTAATAAATGTATCACTCTAACTCTAACACTTCTTCTAAATAAAATGCATTTACACAAAATTTTGCACTAGTTTTGACGAGGGACGCAGATCTTCAACAACAGATACGTACTAGGCTGACAGACGGGCTAGAAACCTGTCCGACAGCGGTTTATACAAGAAATCAGTCTTACGCTTAACTCTTGAACACTTTTGACAGCGTTTTTTGAGACATTTTAATGCAGCTATCAGAGAATACAATTTTCATGAAAGAAGTCTGAACCCCAGGCGCTGGATCGTCCGTTGCGTATCTTCACCAATGGATCAAAGATGGATGAAGACTTGGGCACGAGTGTCTACTTTCATTCCGGCTGCCAAATTACTGTAGCGTCTTTCAGGCAGAAACTATAGCGATGAAGGAAGCTCGGTCCTGGCTAAAGAAAACAATGTAATATCAAGCACAGATATCATCATCTGTTCTGAGGCACTAGGCACCGATCGAATCTCTGAGCGCAGTCACTTTCAACTCATAGACTTACTTGAATTGCAGCCTATCTCTCAACGAGATGGCCAAATACTTAGCATCCAACATATGTGGGTGCTGGGACACTGTAAACTTCCAGGGAACTGTGAAGCGGACGAACTCGCTAGAAAGGACACCGGATCCGTACTCTTTCCGGATGGAGGTCTACCATTAATGCCGATAGCTACTGCAAAACATCTACTGAAGCTTGGTGGTCTACCGGCACAGGGTGCCTCATTACAAAACAATTATGGCCTACTCTCGATCCAAAACTCTCACTCAGCCTGATCAAAGTGAGTAAGCCCTATCGGCTACTATCACTGGAGTTGTCGATCAGTCGATAGTCTGACTATAGGTATCACATGTGTGCTGGCGATTTCGCTGACAGCCCGACTTACCTACCTATCGAGGTTGAAGAAAGTATTGTAAATCTACTCTGTAATTGTAGCACTCTCTCTTAACATCGTTGTCCTGAGCACACTGCTTTCAGTCATCTGCTAGCCAACTGCATTCCTCCTCTCCATGAATTCACCCGCAATACTCGTCTCGCCAGGAATGCTCATTAGTTTACCCTTAAGCCTACTTTCGGACGCACAGTTAAATTTAGAGACTCGTTCTTCAGTCGTACTACGCGAATTTGGAATGCTCTTCCCAGCCCACAGACTACAACCCGCAGATATTTAAGACCAATGTGCACAGGTACCTCCTCTCCCTTTCTCCCTCTATACCTTCGGCCCGTGCTGTGTCTTGACCCCGGACACTTAAGAGTATTAGCAATTCCTTGAGCGGGCGCAAATTATAAAAAAAAAAAAAACAAGACCAAGTTGTCTTGTGTCCGCGATGACCTTGTCTTTGTACCGGCGATTCGGTTTTTCTCTCCTTCTCGGCCCCGGGGGTTCGGATTCCATGACCCTCGCAGCTGAATATTGGTGTCAATGCACTCGATGAGACTAAGTCTGTGTAGTTGACGGATTTCCGGACTACATCCACATCATCTATTAGAGTTCGTTCTCCTCCATTCGCGTTCTTCGCAGACAGGACCATATATCCGAGGTACTTCTGTTGTTTTGCTTATCATCCAGCTTTCGGCTGAACATATTAGGATTGAGGACTGAGTCAATGAGAGTTTTCAGGAGCATTGGTCCTTCGAGTCAGGATACTTGGGTTGATTTGCTTCGAAAAAACGAAGATGCACCAGTTGCCAAGGGCGATTCTACGTCGGATCTCCACAATGATGCCCTTCGTGGAGTTCACGTTTGTCGCGAGGTGGACAAACTCCTTTACTAACTCGAAATTTTAGCTATCGGCCGTATGGTGGTGTGTAACGCAACGATGCTTAACCTTAAAACCAGCTCGTTTCGCCTGTTCTTCAATCGCCGTGAATGTTTGGGAGGTTAGCAGCACTCGCCGATGTTGATGTCATCTCTCTGACCAAAACAGTTGGATTGACTTGTAGAAAATAGTGCCCTGCTTGTTTGTTGGCTCATCATTAACTGTCATTATCTGTCTATTCATTCTTCGATTGACGAGGGGTATTACCAACTGGGATGTTGAGCATATATGTAGTTTATTAACTGAGTCCACATCCCAACAAGCTGTCAATGACAGGTTTCTTTTTTGAGAGCCGTCTTATTTCTCGTAACTAGTTGACGTTCAGGCAAGAATTGCTCAAGACAAATGTGGTCACATCAGTAATACGCAATCTTTCTTGAAATTGTCATACGAGACCAATGCTGCAAAAACACAGAAAAGTCAACAAAGTTAAATATTCAATTATAGTCGACTCCGCTTAACTGAAACACCGATTTGCCACAATTTGTTTAACACTTAAGCGGGTTTTTCATTTAAGCGAACCTCAGATAATGTATGTGAGTGTACACGGGGATTTGTTAATCTTTTCACTTAAGCGGGTTTCACTGTAGATGTTTTCTGAATGATATATCGGGAAAGAAGACTGAACAGACTTAGAAGAAATGTTCTAACCTAATTTGTAGACAATCGTAACAGACAACTGCTTCTTTTTCACTAGCCCTGCTGCTTACCAGCTCGACTGTATGAAATCAATGAGAAATCCATGTTTTTTTTTTTTGTTTCATCGGTCAAATTTATATCGATTCAGTTAAATTTTAAGTACTTCCCACTTTTTATCGCTGTGTCTGCTGACGGCTTTCCTAAGCTCTGTTCCACATCTGTCATACGCTGCCAAGATTTAGTTTTTAATATATGTTCATCTATAGTTCTGACGTATTGGAATCCATTCACTAAAACATACTTATATACTTCATTCATCTACACATCTTTCTTCACTTTATTTTATGTTTGTTTCTTTTGATTCTTTTTGTTACTTATGTATGATGTTTGTATGACTTCTTTTCATAAAATACTCGTGTGTGTGTCTCTTTCTCTCTCTCTCTCTCTCTTTCTCTTCCTCTCTATCGCTCAACAAATCGTTAAAACAAATATGAAAATAAATGATTAGCTGACGAGAAAATAATTCGACGGACATCAATGCAAGTTCTCTTGCCAAAACGTCCCTCAACCGATAGTCTGAGCAACAGTCCAGGCCCTTCATCGCCAGGTGATAACAAACAAAAAAAAATAGTAGTTGGCTTTTAAGAATGATGAATGTACATAAACATGCAGACATCTCTTTGCATTTATCTGAATGGTTTCGTATTTTGTTTTCGGTTTTCTTGTTTTTTTGTTTGTATCTTATGCCTGGTAGTGGTTGCATTGTAATGTGAGATGAGCTCATATGTATGTGAAATGTGAAAGTACTAGATGAGCACAAATTACTTAACACAGCAAAGTAGTAGCATTCAGCGAACGAAGGCCAGAAGGCCAAGTGTGATGCAAGAAATAAATAAATAAATATGCTCGTACATGACTAATGCCCTGCTTCATAAATCCATGACCAACTACATTCATATGTGCGCTGCGACAACCTACAACAAAATACAATCACAAGAAAAAAAAGAAAAGGAAACCAGCGGAATAAAATATTGTTGTCGTGGTTTATGCTTTTCTTTTTACTGTCTTTTTTTAATTTTTTGTTTGTGGGCTTTAACTCTCAGTTTCTGTGTATCTTATTTAGTTTCCATTTTCATTTGTCGTGTCTCGTGTTTCTGTGAATGTCAATGTCATTGCTTGTTGTTTGGTTTTGTTTTTTTTTTTTCTTCTCTTTTTTTTGCTCGTATTCTTCTGTATCGCTGGTTTTATTTTTTAAATGTCATCGGCATTTGTTACATAATGACGAAGTCGAGGAAAGATAAACGTTTCAGATAGATGTCACGTATGCCGTGCGTTGGTGGGAGGGTGTGCTCAAGGTTTGCGGAAAGAAGATTTGAGTTGTCGTTTTTTTTTGACGTTTTCATTCGTCTTTAAGGTGCTAACGTGGCTGTGTGTTAATTTGGAGACATCTTAATTGTTGCGATCGTTTGTGGCTTGTGATGACATTCCCAGTTGACACTTGTTTCATGTTTATTTGAGGAGAAAGGTAACGTGATATAATCCGATTGAGATTTTTAATTCAGCTAATTGAATATAACATGGGCAATAATTGGGATTTGGTGATACATCGATAGGTACATCACACACAAGAGTTCACGAATAACTACAAATACATCCTTTATGTATCTCACAAATTCATGTTGTTCAGTTTCAAGACAATCTATTGTAAAGGATAAAAGATATGCGTCAACCACTCTTCTTCTCCGGCATTGGCTTCAGCCAACAAGCCCCTTCTGCTGGCACGATTTTTAGCCAGCTGCCTCCAATTTTGCACGCTAAGTTGGTTGAGGTCCTTCTCCACTTGATTGCGCCATCGGTTTCGTGGGCGTTCTCTATTACCTTCGGAGCAGTGTTGTCCATACGCTCTATATGGCCCAGCCATCTTAGGCGTTGAATGCGTAGACGCCTGGCTACCCTCACGGTTGAATCTTCTCCTCCAGATGCCATCAACGCAAACAAGACCAGAGACTGAACGCAGAACTTTTCTCCGGAAAAGACGAAGGGCATCTTCATCTCATGCGACTTACCAAAGCACTTAAAAGTAACACAAGAAAGTCCTCAACTGTTTTAATGCGCTACAGGAATTTCGCAACGCAGTCTCCCTTCCGTGGGCTCCTGAGAGAGACATGGGAATCCGGGGAAACGAAACAGCTGACGAACTAACAAAGCATGACGTAATAATGTCATCTGAAAAATTAAGCATCGCAGCGACGATGTTATAAATTATTCTTCAAGGAGTTCGATGAGGAACTATTAACATTAGCTATCAACTCTTGATCCATGCCTCAAAACTAAAAATTCTGTCCCGAATATAACATCGCCAAAACTCCATGCTCGTAGATTGCAGAGAAATGGATGACACTCGGGAGCACCCCTTTTCCTCTGCCCGGCATTAGCCAAAACGCTAAGCAACCGAATAGAGAGCAATATGCGTCGAGGAACATGCGAGGTGTCGCGAATTGGTTACAACCTGATCAAACACACTTCAACGGAGATTTTCCGAAATAAATTGTTCATACACACAGGCGAGTCACAGTTGTAGTTGTAGTAGTATCGGATCCCAGTTAAGACAGGGGCCAAACTACCGCGGGCTCACTGTATGTGAACAAGGAAACAACGAGGGAAGATCAAACAGACCCCGTGCCAACATGACCGCCTCATGAGAAACAGAACCAATACCGAACTCAAACTAGGTATTGAACCGGGCTGTACAACTCGGTTTGAACGATAACAATATTTACGTGTACTTATGTTAAGGCCCGTTTCATAATGCTGCGTTGGTGCCTCGACTACGTGCTGGTTACGACATTTGCTTTAAGGGATGAGTCATCATCCGTCAGCTGCTTTTTCTTTCGCGCCCAATGAAAATATGGAGTAAACGCAGGGAAATGTCAAAAAGCACCTAAAACGTCGCTCATTTTTATGACAAAAGTCAAAACGTAGCCCGACGCAGTGGTTTGAAAAATGAGGCGATGCACCAACGCAGCATTGTGAAACGGGCATAAACGTGCTCACTTTGCCTTCACCAACCGAAAGCGAATTTTGTGTTCACTTCACTTGTTCAATTATTCGATTCGTCTTAGTTTCGGCAAGTCGGTTTGATATTCATACTGATTTGGCCAACCAGTAACAAGTTTCTTTTGTTTAGTAAGAACAAACATTCCCATTAATTATGAAATACAACGTCATTCAAGTGGCTGCATCGGCTGGCTTCGCAGCAGGGCTTTCTGTCACCCCAATTTTCTAAGACCTTGTCCGCAGTCGCGGTGGGTGCTTCATTTCGGCCAAAAATTCTTCTTTTCAAAAAACACACTGCTTTGGCAATAATAAAGGGTGGTTAAATTTTAAGGGCCGATGTTGATTTTGAATAAAACACAAATTATTTAGGAAATTATTGTCATTTCTTTTTATTATGATAATATTGGTATGGTTCAATTATGTATGGAGCAAAATATCGGCCAAATGGCAGCCGCGACCTCGGCGGCACACCTCCATCCGAAGGTCCAAATTTTTGATGACGCTGAAGCATAATTGAGGTTCTATGCCATTAATGTGCCGAATTATCTCATCCTTTAGCTCTTGAATTGTTGCTGGCTTATCGAATTAAACCTTTTCTTTCAAATAACCCCAAAGAAAAAAATCCAACGGTGTCAAATCACATGACCTTAGCGGCCAATTGACATCGCCACCACGTGAGATAACACGGCCATTGAATTTGTCGCGCAAAAGAGCCATTGTTTCGTTAGCTGTGTCCACATTCATATCTTCCAATTCGGGCCATAAAAAGTTCGTTATGATTTCACGATAGCAAACACCATTCACAGTAACTCACAGTAACTGCCTGACAGGCCTGATTTTGGAAAAAATACGGCCCGATGATGCCGCCAGCCCATAAACCGCACCAAACAGTCACTCTTTGTGGGTGCATTGGTTTTTCGACAATCACTCTTGGATTATCATTAGGCGAATGATGGGCAATTCTGCTTATTGACGAATCCACTGAGGTGAAAATGTGCCTCATCACTGAAGATGATTTTCTTCGAAAATTGATCATCCACTGTTGCCACTTCTTGCCACCATTCTGACCATTGACGACGCTTGAAAAGGTCAAGAGGCTTTAATTCTTGATTCAATTGCACCTTGTAAGCGTGTAAATGCAAGTCTTTATGCATAATGTTCATCAACGACGAGCGTGAGAGATGCAATTGTTGGGCACGACGACGAGTTGAGGTGGACGCCTCTTCAGCCACACTATCGCGAACAGCAGCAATATTTTCTGCAGTACGAGCTGTACGAGCATGCACTGGTGTTTTCACATCTCCTACAGACCCGTTTTGCTCAAATTTTTGCACGATTTTTTTCCGATTGTACGCACATTTGGAGGATTAAAATCACGAAGTGCACGATATGCATTTTGATTTGAACGCCCATTTTCATAATAAGTCTGAATAACTTTAACGCTTTGCTCAATTGTGTATCTTTCGATGGTTCAAATTAAGTTAGTCTGAAATTGAGAAATGTCAAATGAAATGCAGAACAAAACTTGACGTTCAGGTGTGGTTCACATTCAACATAACCACCCTTCATTTCCCAACGCTGTTCAAGCCACTCATTTCGTTCCGCGGAACTTTCTGACTTTCTGTCAAGATTTCGAGCGGAAAACAGCTGTCATCAGCCTTTGATTTAAAAAAAAAATCACTAGATGGCTTATTTTAGAGTTACCTCGGTTTGAACCAGTTTATCAACTAGAATGTCTATGCCGCCAACTCCTACGCTAACCTAACCTAAAGCTGATCATCAGCGAACAGCGACTATGCTACGCGTCTATAGGTTTGAAGCATCACAACGCCAACAGTGGGAATTGTTAAGATAAACACCGTCAATCACTTATTTTGCATATGCTACCAGTTTCTAAGTTTTGAATCTTAATTGACTACTCTAGGGACATACATATCATTAGACATGTTCAAAAAACTGTGGGGAATAGAAACTTTTGTACTGAGACTTTTTCGACGTGATGTTCTTTAAACATTCAAAGCACTCATTTTATAATTTTCCCAACAGCCATTATTGAATCCCTCATAAATAATAACCTTCCATCTATACTTCGCGTGTTGTACAAACATTTAATGATCTCCCATGCGACATTGTGATTATCCTCGGGCTTGGGAATTACTTCTTCTCTTCCTCTACACAATATTCTGAGAATCACAAATGTCGAACCAAAGTTGATGAAAGAGAGAAATATCCTTTGCACGCAAATATATCTTCAAGGCCGCACCGACCCGTAGAAGCTGTCTCGTGTTTTGTGTTCTGTCAAAATTCTGGCAACTTATATGCCCCTTGTGAAAAGGAGAGAGACAGTACACAAATGCGGCCCACAAGGGAAATGCATCGTGACCGATGAAGTTTCAGTTTGACAGTTGTTTCCTTTGAAAATCATATGTATGCTGTTAATATTTTTGTCAGAAATCTTATGAATTAGTGAATAATTTATGCTTTCAATTTATCTGTTTATAAATGCCACACATTCGGTCACCACCTTGTGTTGGAGAATTCAAATTGTTGTGGATTATAAAAGCAACACAAGCGACAGTCAAGTCAGTATGAACAGTTCAACAACCGATGGCATCACCGTCTGTGTCCGACCACGACTGACTTCCTGTTCGCAGCTAGTGACGAGTCCGCCTTAGCAACTATTCTCTAGACTAGCTTCCACTGCTCTTCAATCTCTCAGCATTCATATCTTATCTATCGCGGAAATTGTATTCCACACAAAAGAATCGTTCTATTGAAAGAATAAACAGCCTACATGTAATGTAAACTTTGAATGTGTACATTCGCTGAAGCAAAAAATTGGGCAAACAGACGCCGCGTCATTGACGCCAAGGTATTGTTTGAAATGTCTCAGAGGCATACATATCCCCATTGGATATAGGAAACTTCGTTTAATTAACTTGACACGCAATTGGGATAACGCACCAGCACTGGAATGGTTTCGTAACTGATGCCTGTCGGGAATTTAACGTGCTACTTCTCTATACCTGACGCATGAATAGTATGTCTGATGGGGTATTCTCGCCTTCAATTAGGGTGTTGCTGAACGAGTGTGGGCGGAAAATTGCTTGCCAGTAATGGGATACTTTGTGTGTGTCGCTTACATGCTCATGACTAACGATTTTCCATAAATTAAATGTTATTGGATGGCATTATCCACTTTGCTGGACACGATGCCTGGAGGAGGTGACTTTCATAAGTCATGTCATATTGTTGTCAAGTGATATGGGGTGCACTTTAATGTGTGTTCAGAGATTGGATGCGACGATTAGTTCCCTGGAAAGCTTTCATCTGGTGAATGTGCTCCATTTACATTAACAAGGTTTTATTTTTTCCTTTCCCTTCAGTTTTATGACTAATGTGTAGCAAAACATGATTTTCAACATTGGGATTTCGTAATGACTTTGTCAACATTTATGTGTCTCCACAGTTTTCTTGTTATTATTTTTGTGTGGCGCCACAACCAGTCGCCAAGTTATTTAAAGTTGTTTTCCTCTTGTGTACGCCACCGGTGTTGTCGCTCTCTTGTGTTGCCCTATAAGATTGGAGTCGAAGATTCTGCGGGCCACCTTAATAATGCCTATACGCCTGGGTGAGCATCATGTTGCTAAAAAACCTGTTCACTTCGTGGATGGATTTTCTCCTCCAGATGACCTCGACACAAACAGGAACAAAGATCGCTCGTAGAAATAGAAGAGACCAATATCTTCATCGCTTTTTATATAAATTAGCCAGGCATGCCTCTTTTTAAAGTAAACTATGCACCATCTTCTCACGACTGATCTTGAGGAATTCACATGACAAGCCCATCGCCTTGATCCAAACCTTGCTTTTGACATTGAAGGTCTTGGTAGCGAGACTCGCATAAATTGAGGATTTTGGCCGGGAAGTCAAAACTAGACGTGGAGGTGTAACATCTCTACTCATGTTTTCGCGTTCTTCTTCTTCTTTGAATAGTGCTACAGTCCGGGTTGGATCCTAGCCAATATGCATCTCCATAAATCGTGGTCTTAAGCTGGTTGTTTCCATCTACGCACCTTGAGGTGATTGTGTTACTTCCCAGCTGTGTAAGTCACCGGAGGCGTTTTCTTTCTTTACGGCGTTATTCCTCGCAGTTGGAGCCTAAGTCCCTCTGGAACTATTCGGTCTGCATGACCTAGCCATCTGACGAGAGAATCGAACTCGTTTGACCAGCCAGCTCCGTCTCCTCCTCCAAACACCGTCAACACGTACGAAGGACTCTCCTCTCGAAGTGACCAAGGATCTGTTGGGACTATCAACGTCTTAAACAGGGATATCTTGGTCTCTGGTCCTTGGCTACATTCCTCAATAGCCTTCCAAGCCCAAACACACAACGATTGGCAATGGCGATCCTAAGTTTTACCTCCGCTGTGCACCGCGGTGCTGTCATTGATTTTATTCACTATTCACTTCGTAGCCTAGGTAGACAATGTGTTTCACTACTTCAAAGTTGTAGCTGCCTCTATTGATACAGTCGGTGTTGGTGGACAGCATACCCTCATTCACCACAAGGTCCATTTTAGCGGCATCCTTCTCGATGCAAACATAACCCCCACAGACAGCCCACTGTGTTCTTCCGATGATGTCAATATCATTGGCATATGCGAGCAATTGTACAGATTTGTGGAAGATCGTGCCTCTGCCGTTGACGCTTGATACACACGATCTTCGCAAGAATATTGATAGTGCGTCGCTATGTCCAAACCATTTTTTTTACATCAAAGGTCTCGGTAAAGTTATTACCGACCTTTGCGGAGCAACGGGCATTATCCATCGTCAATCGGCTTAAACGGGTGAGTTTTGCAAGGTTGCCATAACTAAGCAATGCGCTATAAAACAGGTAACTTAACAAGTCACCTCGGCATACTCAACCCGATCCGCAATAGAGATATGTTTTGTACAATTCTTTCAGGCAACACTGTTTCGGAAGGCTTTTCGAAGTTGAAATATTGGGCCCGGCAAGTTGGTCCAATGGTGTTAAAGCACAAGACCCTAGAAGTCTGGCATGGTACACAGACAGATCAAAGATCGAATCTGGAGTGGGAGCAGAAGTCTTTGGACCCAATACAAGGATTTCCGTACCAATGGGGTCGTATCCTACAGTGTTTCAAGCGGAAATCCAAGCCATCGAGATCTACGCCAGACAAAACCTCCACATAGGCATTAAGGGCGCTAATATACTGATATTCTCAGACAGTCAAGCAGCACTAAAGTCACTCTCGTCTAATCTTTTAGACTTCAAAACGATCAAATGTTGCTATGACGCTCTGCAATCCCTTTCCAGCCACAACAAAGCGAAACGACTGGGTCCCTGTACACAGGGGGATTGCAGGCAACGAGCTCGCAGATGAGCACGCGAGGGCTGGCTACATTCATCGGTCCTGAACCGTACTGTAATGTCAATTCGACAGCAGTCACAACTCTGATTAACGAATGGGAAACAAAACTTCGCCTAGACCAGTGGGCACATGGTCATGGTCTCAAGCAATCCAAACGTTTAATCAGGCCTTATTCATATAAGGAAGTACTCAATTTTAACAAAGAAAACTTAAGATTGCTAACAAGCTTTCTTACAAGTCATTGTGACCTGAACTACCACCTTAACAATTTAAACCGGTATCAAGATAAGGCCTGTCGGCTCTGCCTCGAAGAGGATGAAACTTCTGAGCACATCTTGTGCGAATATTTCGGCACTAATATGGTTAAGGAAACGTATCACTTCAATGAGTTTAAAAAAAACTCCACTACTAAAGCCATACCAGCTTTCATGAGGGAATTAGTACGTCCTTTGGGATAACTCTAACCCTCTGATACAATCGGAATCCTGGTCGCGGTGTCTTTGTCTTCATGGCATGGGTTGTACAAGAGGAAAAACCAGCAATGCGCTCGTTTCTATAGATGCTGTTATAGGCGGCCTTAAAGTCGACGAATTGATGGTGGGTACCAACTTGGAACTCCTGAAAATATTTGGTCTATGGTGGATTTCGCCTGAAACCAAACTGACACTGACTAATCAGGCTGTAGACGTAGGGTTTCTGGCGCTTACACAAGATGGAAGAAAATATCTTGTCGGCAGGAGACGTATACCTCGGTGGTTTGCACAGTTAAGAGGGTCTCCTTTCTTTAGGACCGGGCAAACAATGATTCTATCGGTAGGACATACTTTCATCCGACCAGATTTTCCATGTGAGTTGGAATTACGAAATCATCGGCAGCCGTTTCGAAATGTTCGGCAGGCAGTCCATCGGCACCAGCAGTGTCCGGGAGGGTGGCAGTTCTTGCCCATACTCGCTTGTATTATATTAGATTATTATTCTGCCTAACAGTCTGCAAAAATTATCTCTCCATATTCCCAGCACCAACTGTAATTCCACTCTTTGGTTCCTATCCTTATATCTGCCAGCTTCTGATCGGTTTTTATGAACTTGACATGTTCCTCTAATATTTTGGTAGAGTTTCCTAATGTCATGCCTGCAGTAGCTGCACATTGTCGTATACGGTCTTCAAATCGACGGATAAGTGGTCAGCGTCGGTCTGCACTTCTTGTGGATTGTGAGCTTGTCTGGCTTTAAACCACGCTTATAATGACCAGATTGCTGTTAAAATGCATAAGACGTGTATTACTGTAATGAGACGTTTCTGTCGATAGATGGCAGATCACTTTGCCTTTTTTGTATACTACAGTACGGAACTCCTTAATACGTTGGCAGCGGAGGGTAATGAACATTGAACTCGATCCGTCAGACTCCGACATAAAAATAAATTCAATCATCTTCAACCTTTATAGCTTCCAGGTATGTTGTTACGACATTCTTCAACACGAAAATATGTAATCCCTGTGAACATGTAAACTTCCAAATTCCACGAATGCTTATGCAAATTATTCACTGCAAAATTCCTGTCCTTCACATTTACAAGTTTCGAATGTAAGCCCGATCTCGTAATGAGTCAAAACATGCACCGTATAGCATCTCACTGGCCTTCATCGAAAAGTAATCCCGTTTCAAGTGTCAAGGTTCATTTTTGGAAAGAAAAACAAAACAGAAAAAAAAGTACCCCCATTTTCTCATTTATTCACTCAGAAACACATTCACGAACTCTGGCGAAACGTTGAAACGATAAAAGCCAATTCGGCCATAACTGGCAGTCATTGTTACTTCTTGCTGGATGGAGCCACAATAATTAAATTATAACTTCTCTTTGCTTAATTAATACACACTGCCATGAAACAGTTTCTGCAAAAGTTGAAGTTTATTCCACAGCGAAGGGAGTAGTCGTAGTTTCTTTTTTTTTATTTTGTTTTGGCTTTGGATGGCTTTTCATTTGAACGGTGAGTTGCATTGAAAGCCTGCCCGACACACGAATTCACTTAGAATGGTGTAGTTATACACATGAGCGCATACATCAACGCTTCGGGCGGATGCAAAAAGTGTTCACTGAGAATTACATAAAACTTGAGTCACTTCAGCGTTAACTGGTGGAAGTTTTAATTACACAAATAAACACAGCCGCGTGTTAATGTATTTATGCTAAGTTGGATTAGTCTGATGAGTAACTAGACATTGGGTCCTTAAAAGGTCACTCTTTTTGTATTGGATCACGACGTATGCTCTTTCCACGATGATTGATATACTTTTGTATCCTACTGCCAAAAGAGATGAGATTTCCATACTTTCTCCAAATACAATTCTGAGTTCTTCATATTTTGGAAATTCAAAGAAATAAACGCTTTCAAGTTAAAGTCTTCTTCAAAAGTTACAGGGTCACACAATTAGAAACGAACATACGAGGGGCGTTCAATATATTCTCGGTATCGGGGTGAAGCTGCTGTGGTTGTATATATAAATTGACTTATTTCTCAAGTAATACTATTATTTTAGTGCATTCATGTAAAATTTCATACAAATGTGATTATTAATTCGCGTTTTATCTCTATCTCTATTATCAATTTATATATACAACCATAGCTTCACCCCGATACCGAGAGTATATTGAACGCCCCTGTGTATGTGAGTTTTATAATCTGACTCTGAGGGTCCCGTACCGTTTCTTTGAAATTGTTTGTTCGAGTTGAAATTGAAAATGGCGGTGAAGTGCGTGTAGTGTTCGCCACATTTTGAACGTGAATTTTTCTGGGTGTTTAACTGGGTGTAGCCTCCATTTGAAACCCACCGCCGCCCTGCACAACCTGACGAGTTTGGCATGAATGTCAGAACTAGACAAAGCAGAGAAAATCTAGCCTATAGTTGGAGCAGTCAAAGGAGTCTCCTTCCTTGTGGTTCCGGCAAATGATTGGGTTCGGACGTTAGCACGAAGTGAACCCATAAGGGCTCCGTTGATACCACCCTGGTACGGAGCCCCAGCCGGCCAATCTGCAGCTTAACCAACTAGGCAACAATTCCTGATCACCAAACAATTACCAACAAAAACGTAACCGCACACCGGAAATGAAAAGATTCGTATGGATTTTCCGTTAATCATGACTTTATCTCAAAAAGCTGCAGATACCGGCCGGAGATTCCCCACACGTTCACAAGGTAAACAATCAATTAAAGAAAATTACAACATATAAACGCTAAAACCTCTATAAACAAGTTTATCTACAGATTGCGGGGATATTGGGTGTAACAATAGCTCTCAGGCAAATTGCACGTATCTGCGGGTATTCGTTTATCTTCTGAGTGTAATAATCACGCAACTTAAATGAGTGTATCCCACGCCAGCGCTCTTGGCAGTATCATCTCTATCGATTGGCCAAAGAGGTTTTTACCCGTAAAACCAAAATCATCGATACCAAGTTGTCTGTTGTTGGGTATCGATAGCTGGGCGATATATGTACTTAGAAGTGATTGGTGAGGGATTGAGCTTTTTATCGCATATGATTAGAATTGAGTCAACAAACAATTAAGTTAATTGCACGAACGATTGGATGATTTCGAAATGTTCTTCAAGGTTATCCTATCAGCCGTTCGTGAGGAACGAAGGAATGAAAGAGAAAAATAACGAATAAGAGAAAAAGCCAAAAAGAGCCACCGAAGACATCGGCATTCGGCACTCGGCTCACGACTCATCGGGTATGCTGTTGTTGGTATTAGATTTTCATTTTCTTTTGTCGTTTCCAAAGTGTCGGGAATCGTGACTCAAAAGCCATGATGTAATAGTGGTCTATATGTTTGATTACATGAGCGGATAATATGCACAAAGGTTCAGACTCGGAAATGATTGAATTATTTGGGGGTTAAGTGAAATCTTTAAGACATCCCAAAGAGAGGTAGGTCATGTCTGGGTCCAGACCAATCATTTGTTTTCATTGCACACTTGACGAGTTGCAAAATGTTGTACAACCGTGAGACAAGTTTTTACAAGGACATGCAGACTTGTGTATTTAAACCCTATATAATATATATAATATATAATATATAATATATAATATATAATATATAATATATAATATATAATATAATATAATATATAATATTGGTGGCGCTACAGCCCGTAGAGGGCCAGGGCCTAGCTTCTCAGCAACCACTCGTGTTTTGCGTGCTATTGTTCTATCACGAGTGGAAGGGACCTACAGTTTTATGCCGACTCCGAACGGCCAATTTTGAGAAGCTTTTTCTAGACAGTTATACTCTTTGAGCATTGTCAGTGACTCGAAAGAGGTGAGGCCGTGAAAAGTATTGCTTGTCGTACCAGGAATCGAACCTAGACAGGTAGGTCAAAATGCGTAGGAGTCGACGCACATACCCACAACGCCACGGGCCACCATACAAGTCGTTAAATAAGTTAGATACTGCCAAGATATTCCACAGATGTCGAACTGATTTTCCACTGCAGCTGCAATCGCAGAATAGATGTCGAACAGATTAGATTTCCCCTTAGCACTCTTCTCAGATAGGTCTTCCACCAACACGCATCATACATCCTTGTGACTCAAAGTGACCATCAATAATGACATCACCTTGTTTAGCGGCGGCCACGGGACTCACGTCATCGAATTTCAGTCATTGTTTGTTGGCTTTTCACTTTGACTTCATTCTTATAAACCATATGGCTGGCTAAGGATTTATTTAATTCTGAGCACCCGCAAGCTAATCCGCTCTTTCGCTTCTTTCTTTATGGGCCGGGTTTATAAATGATTGTTCGCTGCTAACTTGAGTGCTTTCAAAGTCAGAATAGCCGACGATTCGCCTTCAATTGCCGCCTGACCGGGTTTTGAAGTCTTCTAAACCTATTGCTCTTTAACCACTTTTGCCTGAAGGAGGCTCCCTTGATCTCCTAGTGCAACACACAGTTTTGGGCTGTCAAGCCAGTAGAACAAGTTCCCTCTCGCTCATTACCAACTGCTTCTGCCAATCGCTTCAGTCCGAGAAACAAACAAAGAAATTCCTTTCGCTGACATTGTGTCGATGGCACACTTCTTCTTTTATTTTTGTTACTACATGACGCCCCCCATGACGTGACTGGAGAACGATGAGGCTACTCTGCAAAGAAAGGCGAGGGTGTTGCTGTCGCTACAGACCCAAACGTGTAGACTATCCCTAAGTAAGTAGGTAATCGTGACTTTAGACCATTCACCGGTCAGTTGTTATGTCACCTTAACGCTAACTGCTAAGGCAACTTGGGGATTATAGCAATTTTATTTCAATGGAGTAATATGGTCGGTATTCAATGTTTTCTTCTAACATTCCCTCTAGTGACTACTAGTGACTTTTAGTGACTGAGAATGATGAACAGATTCCAATGCAGTTCCAACTCCCATTCGCATCACGTGATTGTCCATAAGACCAGTAATTGTACACATCATTTCGCTGATACCTTCTCCATTGACCGATAGGAGTGTGGACGTAGACTACTGGAACAAGACCACCCTTATGCACATTTGAGAATGTTATCACTTAGATACCTCGAATCTGAATAATTCATTCTATTTGTTGCATTTGAACGTTCCTTCTACTCGAAATAAGCGTCTTAAAAAGTTGTCAACAGGAAAGATGCTTTCTACGTGCGGAGAGAGCATTGCAATTATGCCCGGTAAGTACGCCGATAATGGTTCTGAGGTTGAGTCTACTCAATCTCTTCTTCTATGGATTAGAAATTACCTTTCGAACCGTTCAATTCAAGTTGTTTTGGATGGGTTCAAGTCTGATATCCACCAAAGAAATGCTGATCTCTTTTCATTTTTATTAATGATCTCTTGTCTGCTACTTCTAATCCAATCCATTCCTTCGCTGATGACAGCACCCTCAGCTTTTCATATTCGTTCCGAGACTCACGACCCTGCCCTTCGGCCGTAGAATTGGAACGGCAGCGTATGTTAAGCACATTGAATTCCAATCTTGACAGCATAATTAACTGGGGAAACAACGACAGAGTGGAATTCAATGCTTCAAAAACTCAATGCTGTCTGCTGTCACTCAAGCGAACCCTTGTTAATCAACCATTATCCATGAATGGCGCTTGTGTCGATGAAACCGGAAAGCTGTCCATCCTTGGTATGTGTATCAACACAACACTTAGTTGGAACGATCACATATTTGAGGTCGCCAAAAATGCTGCGAAATGTTTAGGTTTCCTAAATCGATGCAAGAAATATTTCACCCCCTCTGATTTGGCTTTCATTTATAAGGCGTATATCCGCCCCAAGCTTGAGTACAACGCTCATATCTGGTCTGGTGCCCCAAAGACCACCCTGCACCTACTAGATAGAATCCAAAAGCGAGCGATAAAACTTTAGGAGACAACAATGTCGCAAAGTCATTAGACTCGCTCGAACATCGACGTACCGTTTCTTTTTTGTCCGTATTTTATCGCTATTTCAACAAACGATGCTCAAGTGAGCTAGCCAACTGCATTCCTCCTCTCCATGAATTCACCCGCAATACTCGTCTCGCCAGGAATGCTCATCAGTTTACCCTTAAGCCTACTTTCGGACGCACAGTTAAATTTAGAGACTCGTTCTTCAGTCGTACTACGCGAATTTGGAATGCTCTTCCCAGCCCACAGACTACAACCCGCAGATATTTAAGACCAATGTGCACAGGTACCTCTCCCTTTCTCCCTCTGTACCTTCGGCCCGTGCTGTGTCTTGACCCCGGACACTTATGGGTATTAGCAATACCTTGAGCGCGCGCAAATTCTAAAAAAAAAATTCTTATCAGGCTACGTGAGCGTATTGAGTCTATGGTGGACTATAGCAGGTTTGGAGTGATGCATTTAGTGCCGGTAGACCAACTACGATTTTTGTTAGTAAGTGTTTCACACTTTAGTAGATAGGAGGCAATTAAGGGAAGTCTTTGAGTTAAAAGCGACTATGTCCAGAGATTTGATCGCTGCCTGGTTGTCAGAACAGATGACTATATCTGTACTTGATACTACATTGTTTTTATAGCCAGGACAGTGCTTCTTCAATTGCCATGGTTTCTGCCTGAGAAACGCTACAGTGGTTTGGTAGTAGGAATGACAGTTGGATGTTTAGATCCTTAGAATAGAAACCAGCTCCCACACCATCGCCCGTCTTCGATCCATCTCTGACGCCATATAGTAGTATGGACCTGACTATAGAGATGAATATCCAGGGGGTATGCGGTTTTGTAGTCCCCATTTGAATCTTATAGCTTGTTTGCAGCAGTATAAAAGCGTAGAGACCTTCCTGACGCGTTCCTGGATGTTAAGTTTCCAATTTAGTTTCGTGTCTAGAATGAGGCCTAAGAATTTTCCTCTGTTATTCAGTTGTTGAGGAATTCCACATATAGTGGGAGGATCAAAGATATGAATTTGGTGAACAGTATTAGTTCTTCTGCGGGTTGACACTCAAGTAGTCCTAGTGGAAGAGGGCTACCTGCAGGATATCCCTGAAGGTGGATATGTATTTCCCGGAGGCCGCAATGGCGACAACGTCTGCATTGGCAATAACCTTGTACCCTGTATTTTCTATGGTCAGTAGGAGTTCGTTTACTACACCATTCCATAGAAGAGGAGAGCACAGCACCTTGCGGCGTGCCTCTGTTGACCGAATTACAGATCGTGGTGTCACCAAGCTTGGAGCTTATCGCCCTGTTGTTTAAAAGCTGGTGCATGAAGGTCACTATGAATCGGCTCAGTGCTGAGGTTATAGTCTGGGGTTCGACGTTGTTAAATGCTCCCCTATGTCCACAAAGGTAGTAAGAGTGAATTGCTTATGTTGGATGGCTTTTTCTACAATGCCAGCAAGCGAAAGAAGGTCTGTCATTTGCATTATGCGCTTTCTATCTTGCAATTTAAGTAAAACAAAGTGTGTGAGATGTCATTGAATTGTTTGATTCGTTTGAAAATGTATTATATATGAAATATAACATCGTTCATCGTCCGTCGCGACTTCTCTGGGTGGCGTGCATCCGAAATGTCCAATTTTCCATCACTCTGGCGTATAAATCAGGATGAATTTGACCAATGGCATGGATTGTGTTGTCTTTCAGAGCCGCTGTGATATATGCGCATAGAGCTAAACTCGTAAGAAAAGTCTAATGAGGTCAAATCGCACCATCTTGGTGGTCAATTCATATCGTGAAATGACCACGCCCTCGAATCGCTCGTTCAGAATTTCTAATGTGGCGTGCAGCACGTAGCCCAGACATTTTGAAACCCCAACCCGAATAACAGCCAAGTCAGGCCAAAATAAGTAGGTAATCATGGACCTGTAGCGCTCGCCGATGACGGTGATGGCTTGGCCAACGTTGTACTCAAAGAAATATGGTCCGATGACGCCGCTAGCCCAAAATCCACACCAAACAGTGACATGTTGTGAACGCTCCATTTTTACTAATGCACGAAATGCATTGAATGGCCTTGGATCTCATATAGATCGACAATTTTGTTTGTTGACGTACCCATTCATCCAGAAATGAGCCTCATCTTATGGCGAACGTTGCCTAAACAGAACACCATTTTTGATTTGCACATTTTGATAAGACAATTTTATCATTTGCACGTGTTGTTGAACGCTATGTCCATCCATGTTTACAGGACAAAACAGACTGAATAAACGAAATCAAATTTGACAGAGCTTCTACAATATGGCCGCTGTCAACTGTCAAAGTTCGGAAGTCCCTTTATATATGTCGCATGATATTCAGAATTTCTCCACTCAAAAACTATAAACAGTGCAGAACCTTCGGCGCGCAGTTTTAACTTTCATATGAGCGCTTTTATTTGCACATTTCTTTTTCGAATTTGTCTTTAATTGCACGACACAAACTGATAACTTTAACTAACTAATTAACTTTAGTCTCATTTGGGAATGTAATATTCTGCATGTTGCTGCAAAGAAAGTTCTATTGGAGCAAGCAAATGTTTTTGGTCGAAGGGTAGTTGACTGATACGGTGATAGGGCGGAGGTTCTCCAAATCAGACAATAATATGGGTGGCGCTACAGCCCGCAGAGGGCCAGGTCTAAGTTCTCAGCAACCATTCCTGTTGTGCGTGCTATTGTTCTCTCACGAGTGGAAGGGAAGTACAGTTTTATGCCGACTCCGAACGGCAAAGTTTGAGACGCTTTTTCTAGACAGTTATGCTCTTAGAGCATTGTCAGTGATTCGAAAGAGGTGAGGCAGTGAACATTATATTTGGTCGTATTGGGTATCGAACCCAGCCACCGACACATACACACAACGCCACGGCCACCACAAATATATTTCAGTCAACAAATACAGGAGATATACTAGGAATGCCAAAAACGCTGTACTTGAAATTCGTTGATGCAGCGCTTAATTTCCTTCTGTAATGCACGGGTGGTTGTGGGCTTTTTAGACATAAACCTTGAACTTCAATGAAAAGCCATAAAACAAAATCGAATGGTCTTAAATCACACGATCTAGGGGGCAAATTGTGATCACCGATACGAGAGAGTATACGACCAACCAAAATGTCACATGCGGTAATTCAATTGTTTCACGGGCTCTATGTCATGTGGCACGTTCTCCTTAAAATCACATATTGGCCATATCTACATATATCATTTAATTTCATCAGAAAGAACTGCGATATCGAGCGCCACTAACCGCCACAGCTTGTCCAGCCTCATTCTCAAAAAGTATAGTCCAATGATGCCTCCAGCCTAAAATTGGCAAACAGTGACACATTGTGGACGCTCCATGTTTACTAATGATAAACTATCAGCTGTTATTTTTAGTGTTGTCAACAATTCACTGCACAAATGACGCCAGATTAAAAGCTTGCGTTAAATTTGGGACACCCTTTAGTTTCCTCCCACAAACTCAAGACTTACTCTCCCATGAACAGTTTATCTCGCAACTCTTCATTAATCGTTAACAAATCGTTAAGTTTTCGCAGGGCCGCTTGTTAAATCCGAAATAATTACACACCTCTTCACGTCACTTGCTGCTGCTAACAACTATCGGAAATGATAAATTATACAGTTGATGGCTTAATTGAAGAATGCCATGTATCCTTGTCCTGTCTGATTCGGGGTATTCGCTTCACTGCTCCGTATCTTCATCACTTTACGACACGCGCGTTACATCCGCTTAATTACATTCCATCGGGGGAGCAATTTACATTACTGATGTGGAAAATATGAAAATCCATGTTAATTCAATTTTAAGGAGAATCTTTTCGCCTCGAAGTGAAGGGTCGCACCGTCGTCATTTATAACCCCCTTTCAATTAAATGGCTCAGATGGGAATGCGAAACCAGTGGGAGAAGTGGAAATTATATTCACGGAAAAAATGAATACGAAACGGAATGGTGATGATTACCTTAAATTTGAGATAGGAATTTGCATAGCTTAGATGTGAGTAAACCGATCACAGAACCCATTTGAATTGTGTCGAAGAGGAAGCCGAAACTAGATTCTGGACATTCATAGTTCAATGTCAATAGATAAGCGGCAAGCAATGACACAACAGACGGTTTTTGTCTGGACATTGAACAGTGATGGAGATTTTGTTGACAAAATGAAACCTCGTGTCGTTTGAGAGATAAGTTGAATGACTATCCACTATCGTGGCACGATTTACTCATGCCGTAGTTGCTGTACAAATACTATGCATGCAGCTTAGATTAGGCTAGGTGGTCGGATTGCAGAGGGCAGTCATATTTATGCCGGCATAGGCCCAATCTGCTGTCAAGAGAATTGAGTAACTCCTTTTCTAAAAATAGAAGCATTTTATTTATTTGCAATGTGTACCGATTAATAGGGCTGACGCTAATTTTGAGCGTTATTGTCTCCTCCTCCTTTTCGTCTCTGTAACGTCAGCGTGAGAGAACAGTGTTTGTGGCAATGGAACGTTGTCCTACTAGGATGCTGATGAGTGTGTCTGAGACGTTTTAACACAATTTTTTGAAATTAAGTCTAGAACAGATTACTAGCGCTTCTTCCAGGCTAAGTAAAATCCTGTCAAAAGAACACTCCAATCCGAGATTTCTGAAGAAATCGGACGGAGTATGGACGGGATCGGCTACAGAATCTTTGGAATTTCTTTTTGTAATCTGGCTCCTGAGCCTCAGATCATTTAGGATTAGTGAATTTAATCACGACAAGATTAGGATGATGTTGGTAATGTATCAAGAGGGATATATGGGAAGTCCCTTCTTCAAACCCGTTTTCGGGTTGGTATTCCTGTCAGATTCCTGGAATGTCATTGTGTCCCGGCATCCCCAGAAGGTACATTTGATGTATTTTGAGAGTGAGATTGAATCGCAGCCCGACAGTCCGTATGTGTAAAACGATATCTCTTCGGTATACCATTGATTTTACGTCCAGAGTCTCATTAATCTGTAAGAAGCTTTACTGACACTACAATGATTACGTGAGTAGAAATATAAGTTAATGTTTAAACCCAATGGTCGCATATCTTCACTCCCTCGGATGTCCTTCATGTATCTATGAAGATAGGTGGATAAATACGAGTGACTAGCGTGGGAACTAAACCATGCTTCACTTAGACCTCATTTGGGTCCATTGTTGTGTCACTTTCCAGCTTTATATAAATGCTCTTCGTTGACCCTACGGCAGTTCTCCCTGTTTTAAAGTTGTTTTCATAATTAGATATTTGTTATTGAACATTTTTTGCAACAGGCTTGTCCTTTTTTCCTTTTCCTCCTCTATAGCTTCTACAGAAGTCACTGCAAGGCGCTCCATGTCTTCTGGTTTTCGGGCCGATGGGGCATATCTACCATTTCGCTGAGGCTCGTCTAACTTTAGAAGAATTTTAATTCTGTTTAGGCAGGCTAGTCAACTGTCATTGCTTTCCGCTCATCCTTTATGTCACCGCTGCCCTGCTCTACCTGCCTTCTAAATATATCCAGCGGATTAGTGTAATTAAGCATGTTTAGTGTTACGGGTGTAGTCTTTAATTATCAATCGTCGTTCAGCACAGCAATGATGCTGGTCTTGCAAGTGAACTATTAACATTGTCTCTGACGGGGTCTATTTCTATCTGTTACACGTTCGTCCGTCAAAGTTGTCGACTTGCCTGCCATGTAAATTCACTTATTTCACTACAAGTTTTCACCGTCAACACACTCACTTCTGGTCCAGAGGTTTAAAGAGCCTGATTTGTCTCTTTTTTTTATCATCGAGGTTCCAATTATTTTCAAGATTTTCACCCAGCGCCAGAAACCGTC
Source organism: Eristalis pertinax (assembly GCA_907269125.1). Classification (NCBI taxonomy): domain Eukaryota; kingdom Metazoa; phylum Arthropoda; class Insecta; order Diptera; family Syrphidae; genus Eristalis; species Eristalis pertinax. The sequence continues at coordinate 62,872,159 of OU026145.1, forward strand.
CGAAAATATGCTCGTCCCGTGAAATTGCATAACTCTACAAAAAGACATATGTCCAGCGAGGTCTTGGACATGTAAAATAAATTGGCCGCAACCAAACTGTACACATTTTCTTGTCACCCACTGTGTTCACGCGACTCATGAGCAAATCCCAACTATGTGAGATTGGTGACATGCAAAGAGAACCCAAGAGAGTCGCATTGACTTAAGAAATTTCATATGAAATGTCATATGTGACAGATTGTGCTGACAGCTCTAAAGTCGACTGTTGCCGCTGAATAATTCATTACTTTAAGCTAATTTAAAAATATAACACACGAAATAAATATTTATTTCCTGGACTGCGCTACCATAAGCCGGTGCGAGCTACGCACATCAAGGCAAGTGACATTTATTAATAACTATCGCGTATGCTCTCTGCGGAATTGCTAAGCGGGCTTTTGTATATAGGGGCTGTACATGGGTTCAGCTTGAAACTTGCTTAGACTCGTATGCAAATGATGAGTTTATTTCTGATGAGAATGCCTGGAGGGGAGTTGGTGATGCTTTGTAGCTGTTTAATACGGAGTTGAGGAATTTATTGAACTTTTGGGGGAAATAGTTGAGAGATGTGTGTGTGGGGGGGATTTTCGTTTTGTGGAAATAAACGCGTTGGATTATCATCAGCCTTATTTATACTTAGGGGTTGTTCATACAATGATGGAGTTCAACTATTATTGAGTAATTCAAGAACAGTGGGAGCACACAAGACTTTTAATGGTGTTTAAAATACAAACTGAATGTTGACATGTCAAGCGAAGCAAGGCGTAGCGTCGTGCTAACTGGAGGGCTTATTGATTGGTGCACGGACCCACACCGGGCTCTAGCCCCATTCTATAACGTGGAAAGAATATATCCATCTTCATCTCTAGCTTCATATAATGTTTTCACTAGTGGCGATATTTCGAGAATTGTATTCATCATACAAATCAGTGAACTGGATCCTTCTAGAGGTTGGCAACAGTTACTCTGCATTTGATCTCGATACTGTTGCTGTTTGCACTGTTTACTTGCGGAGCCGATGTAGAGAAGTCATGGACTACCTCGAAGTTATAGTTGTCTACGGAGACGTTCTGGTCGAATCGTTGATATTGCGCATCCTTTCTCCATGACAGCTCCTACTTGTTTTGTCCTCATTCACAGCCTGATCCATTTTAGCCACTTCGGTCTTAATGCCAGAAACGCGTCATTGACAGTTGTACGGACTTTTGGAAGATAATGCCTTTGGTATTGACGACTTTCTTCACCAGCATAATGTTAACGAAGGCGCATAATAGCAAGTCGTCTTGTCTAAATTATTTTTTGACACCGAATGTCTGGGCGAGATCGATGAGAACGACCTTGATGGAGCATCGAGAATTCTTCACTGTCACCGGACCAGTTTGGCATGAATGTCAGAACAAGTCATGGCGCTGTATTTAAATAAAAGGAAATCTAAATGTTACAAATTACACGTTCTTGCAATAATGCCACAACGTCGATTGTCTTGTTGAACCACATGTCCTCCACATTCATAACTTTGATTTGCGACCAAGAAAAAAACGAAAAATGATGGACCAAAGACACCACCAACCTAATTTGGATACCATTCGGTGACCTTTTGCGGATACAATGGTCTTTCTAGATTTACTGATGGAATTTTTACTTCAATTTTGCTCGTTAGCGTGCCCACCCAGTCAATAATGAGCCTCATCGCTGAAGAAAATGATTTGTGGATAATGGTCCACACGCTAATTTTCAAGTACCCAATCGACATAACTTCTACGCAATCTGTGGCCAACTGGATCTAGTTATTGAAGGAGTTGAACTCAATAATGACGTGGATGCAAAATAAGAGATAATTTGCAGTAAAACAATCCCAGATGACGTGGTTGTCATAGTTTCTGTAAAACGTTCATTTTGATTGGTGAATAAGCACTAAAACAAGTGTAAACCGAAAATCAATCTCTTCGAATTTTGGGAACATGGCTGTCTATAGCCACTAGCACACTCAAATAGAAGATTATACTTACTTCTCAGGCCTGCGCGTCTAGTCATTACCAAGCTGTATTGCGTCCGCCATTCCTTTATATCGGTACGGTCTTCCGGTTCGCGGTTATGTCTTCTTCTCCATTCATCTTCCTCGCTGACGGGACCATATGTTAATCCGACGTAGAAATTTTCTTTCGAAAGCGCCAAGAATCAGCTCTGCTGTTTTGCTTATCGTCCAACTTTCGGTTCCATATAGCAGGACTGACAAAATGAGACCTATTATACCATGATTTTCGTCCTTCGAGTCAGGAGTTTAATACCCAGTTGTTTCGAGAACCAGAATTGACGTTTGCCCCGAGGTAGACAATATCTCCTTTACTACCTCGAACTTGTAGCTGTCGATAATGAGGTTTTGGCATAGGTGGTTGACCGCTTCTCGGTCGATAGAATATATTTTGTTTTGTCCTCATTGACTTCAAGACCAGCTCTATTCTGATCTTCTTCAATTGAAATCCAGGTTTACTTAAACCGAACTATAGGGTGCCTCCTTTATGTCTAGCGTGGTATGACACAACTGGGTAAAATTTCCCGGGATCCCGAATTCGGCCATCGCTTCGAATAGTTCCTTGCGATGAATGCTGTCGTTAGTGCCTTTAAATCCGTAAAATGGTGGTGCCTATCGATTTGAAATTCAATGGTGTTCTCAAGGACTTACTTCAGTGTGAAAATTTGGTCTATGGTCGGTATGCCTGGTACAATACTGGTACGTGCCGATTAGTGCGGCGCAAAACGGCTTTAGACGTTCACACAGTACGCTGGACAGGATCTTGTGGGCGACGTTGAGCAGGGATATACCTCTATAGTTTTTGCAAGAGGTAAGATCGCCTTTTTTGTGGATGGGACATATGGAGCTGATATTTCTGTCGTCGGGCATGGTTTCGTCTTCCAAAATTCTACATATGATCTGCTCAGCCTGAGCAGCCTTGAAGAGCTCTGATGGTAAGCCGTCTGAGCCTGCGGCTTTTATTGCTCTTCAGCCTTTTAATGGCTCCGCAGACGACTTCAAAGCCAGGTGGGAGTACTACTTAATCGACTAGATTGTGATTTCTTGATTCCCAATCACTCTCCTGGTCAGGCCAGCAGTTGTTGGAAGTGCTGCTTAAACACATCCACTATTCCCGGCGGGTCAGTAACAATATTAAACGCACAATTTTGCAGAGCCTGGGTGCCTTTCCTAAAGCCTGAAGCCAGGCTTTTGGCTTTTTTATAAAAGGCCCGTATTTTTTGTCGATCCCTAGACTCTTTGATATCCTTGAGCTGGTATGTTGAGCGAGATCTTTTTTAGACGTATAAGCTTATTCTCCTCCAGTCTTCCAACTGGATACTTCTCTCGCGTTGTTCTAGTCTTCCATTGCACCACCTTTTGGTATACTTTGTCGTTTTTTCTGTTCATGTCATACCACGTCGGAGGCGGTAGGTAGCCAAAATGCCAACCACATCTTCGTAGCGTAGCGTTCAATGTCGAACCTCCTCTTTGTTGATAGACGATTATATCGACAATAATCTTTTCATTATCCGCAAAACGTATCAACATACGTAATTTACTAGTGGTTTTGTAGTAAGGTTCGGTTTGACTGATTGAAACATGAATGGCAAATCCAGACCATGACTCAGTACTTCAAAGAATCGGAAGAGAAAAAAGTCGCACAGCCCGTTCAACGCGTCAAAATCGGATCACCTCTTGGGAATATTACACGACCATGTAGTAGTATAATTGTCTCATGGGTTACATAGCATGTGGCAGCTTAAAGTGGTTCACTATCATCAACACACCAAAAATGTATTCTTTCACAACGCCGCGCTCGTTTGTTACAAGCACCACCCATGCCATGCACATTTGTATTCAATAAATTCAGGTGAATCTGTTCCTCTGTCGCCCACTGTACAATCTCACTTAACGATAGAATATAAAGAAAATGAACTCGTCATACAGTCATATACTACTCAGCCAAAGCAACCCCTAGATATGGCACACTTGTTGACATGCCTCACAGACATTATTAACGTTTTGTTTTCTTATAAATAAATAATTTGTTTGTTGTTGTTTTGTTGTCGATTTCATTATAAATTCTTGATTAAGGCCTCTAGTCTGTAGATACAGCTATAGGTTGCGGCGGAGGAAGGTTGGGTGTAAATACACTCAATCGTCGCAAACCGCATTGCTGATCTCTTTCGCATGCTCTCCTTCTTGACTCTGGCCCGTGCTTGTGTCACTCGTATCGCTTGTATCGTTTTGCAATTAGTTAGTTACTCGGTTAATAATTTGTTGTTGTGTTGTTACTCTCACTCTCTCTCGCACACATAGCTTGCGTGCTGCTTTTCACTGAACGTATAAACAAATACAGTATATTGTTTATTTCTTTTAAATCGTCGAACGTCGCGAATGAGTGTTTAGTTTGTCGATTCGGCTCGGACTTAGCGTGCTCGGTTTTGTTTTTGGCCCAGCAAAGTGGCAGCAGTGGAACCTTATGCTTTAGTCTGTCTTCTGTCTTGTGTTGTGGTTGTTTTTGAGCACGAATTAAAAGACCCAACAGAACAGATTGCAAAACATTAATTTGAATAAATACAAGAAAACAGTATAAATAGACTGCTGCATGATTTTAGCATTCGTGTGTGTGCTGTGTTCGGCGGTAGTAGTTCTGATACCTTTGTGTGTTTCTTTTTCGTTAATTTCTGTCTTTTTTTTGTTTTTTTTTTTTTTTTTTTTGATTTTTGACTTGACTTTCTGCATTAGTTGTAAAATGATTTTGTTTGTTTCGTAAAAGCGACCTTAGTGAATAGACCTGTGGCCCGTGAATTGGCGCTCGCAAAGCAGCCCAGATCGGCGTGGTGTGGTGTGGCGCAATCGTACCTAGATATTAATATTTATTTTGTTCTTATTATTTGAGTGGTATTCGCGTAGTTGATTTGCAATGAAATTCTTTTTAGGCATCGCTAATTGGGGTGATAGCAGCTCTAAGTTTGATGGCAACACCACAGATAAGGTGACTGATTACATATTTATTTGTGGCTCCAAAGATTAAAGGTTTCTCATCCGTCAACACACAGATATCATCTGATACAACGAAACTAAATCGAAAGGAATCGTACAAAGCTCAGAGGAAGAACTATCGGCGGGAGAAGAAACGTGTCGCTTCGGAGCTCTTGAATTCGCTGCAGGACCCAGCTGTGATTGTTCTCGCCGACTGGCTGAAGGTAATTATATCGATTTATATGTTTCAGTTATGGCCTTATGTTTATTATGGCATTTATGGGATTGATTAATTGCTAAGTGGGCGCCGATATTTGCGACTTAGAATATGCGGTTGTGTGTTCTTGCGGTTCGCACTTTAGATAGCATTCGAATTGTAGTCGACTGACGACGCACTTGTCAACTGAATTCAAAGCGATGTACGTGAGTGAAAACACTCATCAAAGTGAGTCGACCATTGGAAGAGGTGTTTTCAAGTGTCAACAACGTCGCTGACAAGGGAATATGATCTACGAGTCATCGAGGATGGCCCTTTTCGTAACTCATCCAGATGCCTGGCATTAGTTTGTCTCTGGAGCATTATCATTTGACGAGAAGTTGTTATCGTGTACAACAGCCATGCACTCCCCTCAAAAATATAGTGTGAGAAATAACCTGATTCAGTGTGAATATTAGACGGATTGTTAAAGTCATTGCCGTGCAAAACGCCCTAAAATCCTTGTGCAAGACCTCCTTAGGATAGAGCTTCTTGCACTTAAATTAAGGCACATGATACAAGCGGAGCCAAGCCCGAAGACACTGTCTCTCGAGTAACCTCACCTTACTTCAATTTACTTAGACTACAAATCATCATGACACTTCCCAGAAAACAGCTTCGAAACCCTGATTCCGGACAGAGACCTGTGGTATGGCGTTACTATTCCCTTTGGTAAAGCTATTCACTATTACACAGATGGATCCAAAACGGATGATGGAGTAGGAAGCGGCGTTTTCTCTTGGAGGGTCTACACCATCAAACACCTGAACAAATCAGTCCGTCTACCCAATCACTGCAGTGGCTTCAAAGCGGAAGTAATGTCGATTAGCCGTGTCCCTGTCCTGGCTAATATGGAACGTGATATCCGCCAGCGATATATGCATTTTCACTGACAGCCAAGCAGCAATTAAATCCCTGGCATCGTTCTCTATAAACTCTTAGCTAGGAATCGACTGCCGCGCATCTCTTAAAAAGATATCCGAACAGTTCAACATTCGGCTGTGATGGGTGCCAGGCCATAGGGACACCCCGGAAAACTGCAAAGCTCATGAACTCACAAAACGCGCCACTAGACTACCAGTTGATATCATAGCATCTTATGTTACCATTTCCTATGTACCCGTATTCAAGCTACAGCTCAATAATCTCTACGCAAAGAAAGTCAACGCCGGATGGTCGACAGGTAGTGTCGAATTTCAAAACAAATCTGGCATAATCTTGGTCACTGGGTATCTGGGATCACCGGGATCACCGGACACTGCCTCCTAGGCCCTAACGCAAAACGACTAGGTCTATTTTCCAACGACTTCTGTTATTAATAAGGAGGAGGTTGTACCACTCCTGGCGAGTTCATCGGCTTTGCAGTTGCCCGGGATGTCAAAATGTCCCGGCACCCACATGAGGTGTATGTTGAAATGCTCAGCCATCTCGTTAATAGACAGCCTGCAATTAAGAGATATTTTTGAGTTGAACATGTCATTGTCCAGGGAGATGGTGATATCCCTTTTTGATAACAGTTGCTCTTGAGCCATGACAACGCCTCTTTAATCGCCAGTCAAAGCGCTAGCCAAATTAGCTGAGAGCACCAAATTGCTATCATAAACCCCTTTCACTTCTTTCTCACTATCTGAACACCCACGTGGCGGTACAATGGGCCTGCTCTGGCCTAAGTGCATTAATGTCACTTCCTATCTACTTACCTGTCCTCATATTTTCCATCCGGGAACTCGCGTTACTTTGCCACGGCGAAGTAAAGGCTTTTTTGACTTTCATACAAATATCGGTCCAATCAAATACCAAGATATCTTTTTAGTCCCTAGCGTCACTGCGGTCCGGCTATGTATGTATATTGAACTTGCATTTGTTTTGGCTAGTACGCAGAAAATCCATGTACAGCGGAGTCTTGAAAAGAACAGTGTCACACTTCGCAGAAAATCGCTGGCTCTTATCGAAGTCGGGATGTAGTAGGCTATGGATTACACGTACCTTTGGCAACGTTCTGGTAACACAATTCACAAATCGTCCGACGAAAATACATTGTTCACATTGTAGCTGATACTTGATAGTCGGCCAACTACCCTCAACACATTGAGCAACTAATGCTGCACTTTCAGGAACTTGGATGAAAGTTTCATTCAAATTAATTTTGTGTAATAAAAGATTTTCTTAGACGAAAAATCAATAATTGGAGCTTGGAAAATGGACTTCGAATTTGAAATAAGCGGCGCAAATATCCATTTTGAATTGAGTAACTTCATGACCATGACTTCATGAAATCGTTTCATGGCTATGGTTTTCCGTAAGCCTAAATAAGATTGGTCCCTCTTCTTGGCTACTGATAGTTCACAGTTCATGCCACTCGCCGAGTGAACCTGTTTTGTTTATCCTTCTTTCCTTCAAGAAGCCATCATTTTGGAATTAGACATGTTTTTATGTCATTTTGCACAACAATAAATTCAAATTAACGAATGGGACAAATTTGCACGGGTTTTCTTTGATTTACAGAGGTTTTCGAATTATCGAGAGTTCACTGTATGTGGTTTTTTGTAAAAAAGTAGGATCAATGAAGATAAATTTAATTATTATGGCAAATCCATTCGCGGAAGAACAATGTCGGGTAATTATTATTGTACATAGTTAAGACAGAATATTCGAACTATTGAATCACCGACTGGGGCTCAATATTCCCTATTGTTAACACGGTCCAGTGCAAAAATGACTTAAGTCCATTTTTGTAAACTAATTGATGTCATCGTGTGCTATCGTATGATCGATGCACTGTCTACTTACATTTAATAACTTTCGTGAAATCGATTGGAGTGCACTCGTTTTTACTTAGACAGATTCCCCCTTTGACCCTTCATATGTAATTCAAGTAATATAATTGATGTTCGTTTTTAATTACAAAAATCTTACGGAATAAATAATAGTTTCCTTCGCACTCAACGCACGCCAATGTGGACCACCATCCCTTCTGAAGTCCGAGAATGAAAAATATATCGCATCACCATGCGTAGTATAATCAGAAAGTGAACTACAGACCGCTAGAAAACGCATTCTACGTTTTTGTATTCATTCATAAAATTCACAGTATGTTCTTGCCTGCGACTGTGTAGATAGTTGATCGTTAACGGGACAAAGCATACTTACCTGGCGTAGGGGTTACCGTGATCATGAAGGCGGTTCCCCCGGGGCGAGACTTGGCCATTGCACTATTCGGCTGGGTTGACCTCCGCGATTATTCCTAATGCGAATAACTCGTGCGTGTAATTTTTGGTAGCCGGGGATGGCGTTCGCGCCGCCCCGACAAAAATATATCCCAACTAAAGAAAGTGTCTAATTATGACTTATCAGGTACGGACAAGTGGTCATAGTAATTTCAATCTGTCGTACTATTGATACTTTCAACATTGTATCTGTAAGTTGATCAACGACGGAGCACTTAAGGCTATAACAACGGGGCGTTCGGGCCTTGTCAAGCATGGGTATTTGTTAGGCTTTTTAACTGAGAAATAAATTCTATCACGATCGGCAAAACGCCAGAGTGAGTAGTTCCACCTAGAACTTTGTGCTCTGGCTTACGATATTACGGTCTGTGAAATCTCGACGCTCGACCGTCCATTTCCACTTAACAAATTGTTTTGCATGTATCCTACGTAAAATGTCAAAGTCGGAACTCCTGAAAGCGCCGTTTCGATATGGCTTTTAAGTTAGATTACAGTCGTCTACTTCAGATGAGCATGATGGAAAATGGAATATTTTATAATTTGTCATGCAAAGTGTTGCCACAGGCTTCTTTGCTGACGGATAGGAAACAGGGTGTGAAAACCGCTTAATTTCCTTTTTACTGAGCGTTTAGTGGTGAGTCAGTTGAGTTTCGAAGAGGACCTTTACGGGTTATAAGTTATAACTTATAAGTTAATAAGATGGATGGCGCTACAGCCATATACAGCCAGGTCCTGGCTTTTCAGCAAACCACTCGTGTTGTGCGTGCTATTGTTCTCTCGCGAGTGGAAGGCGGGCCTACAGTTTTATGCCGGATCCGAACCGCCAAGTTTGAGAAGCTTTTGCTAGACAGTTATACTCTTTGAGCATTGTCAGTGACCAGAAAAAAATGAGTAAAGAGATATTCAACTTAGGTCATGTTTACCCCTAGTCCATGGCAGCAATTTTGAAGTGTAGGCCGTGAAGGATTTGTGTGTAGTGGAATTCTCTTGTATTTCACACATGCTTTTACAAGATTCCCGGATTGACCACAAAAATGGCGGAAAATTGTAGAGAGAAAATGTAAGAGTAGTGGACCGTTCTTGTACATATATCACACACACTTTTACAAAATTCATGGATCCATCACAAAATGGCGCCAGATTCGTGGATTTGCCTACTATCATGTACAATGGGTCGGAGGCTGTTCAAAAGTTGACTAATATTCTTAAGACCACATATAATGCCTGGGTGAATAAAAATGTAATGCTACGCTCTATTTACAGGAATATTTTGCATCAAACTTAATTCTTCTAAGTAATATATAGCCCATTTTGCATATTTATATTCATTCTTTAATTGTTAAAACTCCTGAATTTAAATTTCATAATTGTTCAAAAAAATGCCTAAATAATGCAACTAAAACTAACTCATAAGAACGGTTATAAAAATTTGGAATTTAATTCCATCATCATCATCTTCTGACCCGCGTGATCCACTAAAGGGGTCGCGGGGGTTAACCACGCACGAGAGATCTCCAGGCAACTCGATCCTCCGCCATCGACTCTAACTCATCAGGAGCAATGCCCAAGCGTAGCCCGGCGAGCTTTTTGGACTTGATCCAACCACCTCGTCCTGGGTCTGCCAAGCGGTCGCCTATCTGATGGAATCGCATTCAACGACCGCCTAGGAAGTCGTGATGATGGGGACATTCGTGCCACGTGACCAAACCACCGAAGCATAGCCCTTTGCGTTCGAAGAAGCAGCTGCTCAATGTTGAGTTCCTCGCGAACTGCCGTGTTTCTCACCCTATCCCGGCGAGTAATTCCCACAACAGCACGAAGAAATCTCATCTCAGCAGCTTGCACTCGCGATCTTATTCTTTCGGTCATTACCCAAATTTCATGGCCATAGGTGAGAGTTGGAACAAATACTGAGTTGAAAACCGCTAACTTGGCTTTGACACCAAGCTCGGCCTTTCGGATTACAGAACTACCAAGCTGTGTCAAAACTGACCCAGCTTGACCAATCCTACAGGAAAGCTCAGCATTACTCCTTCCATCACTCGTGAAAAAGACCCCGAGATACTTAAACTTCTCCACCTGCTTCAATGGGACTCCACTAACGTGCAGAGTGCATTGAACAGGCGTTCTGGAAATGACCATAACCTCCGATTTGTCCACGTTAACCCTCATTCCAGCATCAGCACACACGGCCACAAACCTATCGAGTGCGTGCTGGAGTTCCGTCTGGGAGGATGTGAGGATAACTAAGTCATCTGCAAAATGAAGATGACTTGTCCTCAACTCTCCCAATGTGAAACATTCCTCACCTCGGCTGCGCTGCAACATCCAGTCCATATATACAATGAAAAGGAGAGGTGACAAGACACACCCTAATTCCATCATGTTTGTTTAAAAAAGTAAAATGACCAAAGAAGCTCTACCCCTCCTTACTGTGTTGAAAATTGTACACCGAAATTTGAAAAAAAATCTAGTAAAGAGCGAATTTTCAAATAAGAGCTCACCACACGACTACGATTGCGGAACCGCATCAGTTGTTCGCAAGAGCTCACACGTATTCACAGACAGAGAACGAAAAAGCGTATAACAATCGCTGTCAGACGAAATCAAGGGACAAGAATGGAAGAAGTTACTCATTTACTTCTGTCAGTGATTTGAAAGAGGTGGGGCCGTACACATGATTTTTGTCGTACTAGGATTCGACCCTAGACGCCGAAGTTCAATTGCGCAGGAATCGACGCACAGAATCAACACCACGGCCGCCTTTACGGCTTACAGTACATTTTCTTGCACACATATTATTGGGTTATCAATAAAAGAAAACTTGTTCAATTCGCAGGTCTAATTCATGCAATGAATTTGATTGGTGTAAACAAACACATGATTTTATTAACGAGGTTCCTTTGATAAGTCAGCGACATTTTGAATTTTGATAAGCCTACTAACTCTAAGTGTAACACAGCTTCCGTCAATTGCCATATTAATAGACTACTTTCAAGTTTTGCGCAAGTTTTCACAGACAACCTATTGAATTTTAATGAATATGGTAAAAGTGAAATAGTAGCAATAAGTGGTCGTACCAGCACAAGTGACGCCGAATGTTCAGGTCGCCCAAAAGAGGTGAGAAATCGTCGGATATATCCGTGGAATAATGTTGAAAGATTGAAGAATTAAAGTGTGTGGCTAAAGCTGTTGGCATCTCAACTGAGAGTGTACATAACATGTTCTAAATGAATATTTGAACATGAAAAGCTATGCTCGCGATGAGTCTTGTGATTACTCACACTCAACCAAAGATGCAACCATGTAGCCTCCTCAAAGCAGTGGTATCCTTTGAAGGACAACCTACGCGACGCAAAATCGGTAGCACCAACGCAGTATTGTGTTTCAGTCAAAAGACCCCTTACTCCAGTGTTAACCATTATTGATTATTATATGATCGATCCAGTGCCAATGAGGCAATGAGTCCAATACCGGGGCTGAAAATAACTACCTCGTTGCTTTTAGATCCGCGCGAGTCTTACTTTAAGGTCTCATCGTTCGGTCACTTGTTGCGAGCATCTTACCGAGATGGTGTCCAATCTATCTACGGAGTAACTACCTTGTCACATTGCATGTATTTTGGTTTGTGTATTTCTCTATTCTGAGAACAGCACACTTTTGTGATTTTTGTTGACATGGCCTTAATTGAGAACTTGTAGCTAATTGCACACAGTTGTTCTATAGCGTCTACCTTCGCACCTCATTGCTGTTTGCTCAGCTGCAGACATATTCATATGAGCTGCAAACATCATGAATTTGTATGCGGACGGTCTGCCTAGGGATCTTCTTAGTTAGGGTTTAGTTAGACAGAAGTTGTCTAGCTTACAGAAATGATCACAAAAACCGTGACAAAGTTGTTTGGGAAACTTCAGACTTAAGGGTGTTTAGTACAAATTATATTGAGCAATCCAATGTTCCTCGACATCCCTGTTTTGGGATTCACAACAGGACACAATGCACATTCTACCCAAATCCAACCCCAGTTTCTACTCTCCCTTTTATTTTACTGGATCAATATTGTGTTCAAAGAAAGTGCATTTTATTCATTTTATGATTTACAGTATGTTGTGGCATGAGCATGTGTAGATAGTTGATCGTTAGTGGAAGAAAGCATACTTACCTGGCGTAGGGGTTACCGTGATCATGAAGGCGGTTCCCCCGGGGCGAGACTTGGCCATTGCACTATTCGGCTGGGTTGACCTCCGCGATTATTCCTAATGCGAATAACTCGTGCGTGTAATTTTTGGTAGCCGGGGATGGCGTTCGCGCCGCCCCGACATAAATATTTTAGAAAACCTATTGATGATTATTAGTTATTACTAACTTTAACCATAGCTTTTTTTTGCTACTACTTACAAATGTAAGTGGCTTACATCATGTATGGTTAGTGCTACCAATGTTCAGATGCTTGACAATTGAAAATGATGTGTGATGACTGACTATCCAATCCAACAAAATTGTTGCAGCAACAACTGATATTGCCAATGATAGCAATGAGAGTTAATAATTGAAAACACATTCCCTGCTTGCACACACAGTAAAAGTTGTCAGATGAAATCAAGGGGCAAGAGAGGTAGAAGTTGACTATCTCTTTAATACTTCATCTCTGTTGGGAACACAGGGGTTAAAGTGCGAGCAAAAAAAAAAAAACAATTAGGAGAAACCGAACTGAAACTTAAGCAGGATGTTGTCACACGTTGGAACTCAACGTTTGATATGTTTGAGAGAGTGTTAGTATAAAAAAAAAACTTAGGACTTAGGAAATGAGTAATGGTGGTAGAAAACCTGGAAAAAAGGTGATAGAAAACTGATAGCAAAATCAAAAAAGGTTTCCATGTTCATTCACTTAGTTTTTATAACAAAATGAACAAACCTAACTTAAAAACAAATTTAAATATACTGGATGGCGAAGTTGGTTGAGTGCCTGCCCTTGGTTAGAGGGGCCCCCGGTTCGAATCCCAGTGAAAGCAACGTTTTTATCCGGTTTTCAAATCCGGTCTAGTCACCATTTGCAGTTGGGATCAAATTAATGGCACTATTACTGAAGTTGTCGATCAGCGGTAGTAGTCTGACTGACTAAAGGTTCCCAAGTGCGCTGGAGATTTCGCTGACAGCCCACTTATCTACCTACCGAGGTTGCTGCTGGTAGTACAATGGACCAGTTTTGAGTCTGAGCATTAAAAACACCTCAGAGAAACAAAAAAGAAATTAAAAACAAACTAACAAGTAGAAAAAAAAACAAAAAAGGAAATAAATTAAAATTAGTCCATTTTGTTAATCATTGATGTTTCCTTTTTCCTTCCACATTTAATGCGATCCACGGCGGTCGTATCTTTTAGGAAACTAAAAGACTTATGCTTGGAGGAAATTCCTTTTGATGGGGAGGTTGTGTTTACCGCAGTACATAACTAAGCGTATTTCGCCTCTAAGCCTATAGTGTTTAGTAACTTTGTTGCCATAGCATTGTTGATTGCAAGAGTTTTTCTTAAGCCGTTCTTTATTTTGCACAAGCTGACCCATGCTCGCCTCGCTTAGAAGCGTGTGTATGTATGTATGTGTATAGTGTGAATGCTACTCATAACCATGTTTTTCTTAACACAATGATAAGAATATGACGAGCGATGGCCAAAAAGTGGTAGAAATGCCTCTTAAGTGGTAGAAGTCCCATCACTGGAATCCATAATAGCTATACATTACCCGGAAATGGAAAACATTAACAACGACGAGGCAAAATTGTTAACGACTGTCTCAGAATCGTTGGTATTTTTCAAAGACGTTACCAAAGAAATGAGCTCTGAAAAATGTGTGATGATATCAGAGGTAATTTTAATATCTAAGAACAATGTGTAGAATTCCTAAGGAGGGACACACTGCCCTTAATATGTGCAAAGTCGTTTAGACGAACTGAATAAGCGATTTTCGAATGCGGAAGATAATGACGTCTTTGAGGAGAGTACACTGGATTTAAGATGGCTTTGTTCACGACCACTCTTCCGCTAGAGCGAGCACTAAAGTGAAAGCCTTGGTACCCAGTGTCCAAATAAGGTCTCAGGTAAGGCCGCTTTTACACACGCTAAGTTTGTCTGCAACTTTCCAATCTTATACACAAGGGAGGAGAAACACGCAAGAGGTAGCCCGAGTTGCGTGTGCTCGAGAATTGCGATTGATCCTTCGTATTCCCTTTTCGTTTTTTCGAATTGCTTTATTCTTGCCTTTACAGTGTTGGGTATTGGAAGCATGCTATGCATATGTAAGAAAGAGCTGACACATGTGTGAAGCGGAAAAATTGAGCAGGAATGACAACTGGGTTATGGCTACGTGTAAAAGTGGCTTGCGATTACAAAAGAGAAAATCGTACAAAGCAGAAAATCGTCAATAAAAAGTTGCGTTGTAAAAGCGGCCTCAGCGAAATTATAAAACATTACATTACCAATCCCTGCATTGGTTACAGATAACAGAATCCACATTCCATTCAAATACAACCCCATTTTCTCCTCTTTCTTTTATCTTACTGGAGTGAAACATGTGAGGGAAGTGCATTTTATTCCTTTTATGATTTACAGTATGTTGTCGCATAAGCACGTGTAGATAGTTGATCGTTAACGGGACAAAGCATACTTACCTGGCGTAGGGGTTACCGTGATCATGAAGGCGGTTCCCCCGGGGCGAGACTTGGCCATTGCACTATTCGGCTGGGTTGACCTCCGCGATTATTCCTAATGCGAATAACTCGTGCGTGTAATTTTTGGTAGCCGGGGATGGCGTTCGCGCCGCCCCGACAAAAATGTATCCCAACTAAAGAAAGTGTCTAATTATGACTTATCAGGTATGGACAAGTGGTCATAGTAATTTCAATTTGTCATACTATTGATACATTCAACATTGTATCTGTAATCTGTCATCGACGGAGCACTTAAGGCTATAACAACGGGGCGTTCGGGCCTTGTCAAGCATGGGTATTTGGTAGGCTTTTTAACTGAGAAATAAATTCTATCACGATCGGCAAAACGCCAGAGTGAGTAGTTCCACCTAGAACTTTGTGCTCTGGCTTACGATATTACGGTCTGTGAAATCTCGACGCTCGACCGTCCATTTCCACTTAACAAATTGTTTTGCATGTATCCTACGTAAAATGTCAAAGTCGGAACTCCTGAAAGCGCCGTTTCGATATGGCTTTTAAGTTAGATTACAGTCGTCTACTTCAGATGAGCATGATGGAAAATGGAATATTTTATAATTTGTCATGCAAAGTGTTGCCACAGGCTTCTTTGCTGACGGATAGGAAACAGGGTGTGAAAACCGCTTAATTTCCTTTTTACTGAGCGTTTAGTGGTGAGTCAGTTGAGTTTCGAAGAGGACCTTTACGGGTTATAAGTTATAACTTATAAGTTAATAAGATGGATGGCGCTACAGCCATATACAGCCAGGTCCTGGCTTTTCAGCAAACCACTCGTGTTGTGCGTGCTATTGTTCTCTCGCGAGTGGAAGGCGGGCCTACAGTTTTATGCCGGATCCGAACCGCCAAGTTTGAGAAGCTTTTGCTAGACAGTTATACTCTTTGAGCATTGTCAGTGACCAGAAAAAAATGAGTAAAGAGATATTCAACTTAGGTCATGTTTACCCCTAGTCCATGGCAGCAATTTTGAAGTGTAGGCCGTGAAGGATTTGTGTGTAGTGGAATTCTCTTGTATTTCACACATGCTTTTACAAGATTCCCGGATTGACCACAAAAATGGCGGAAAATTGTAGAGAGAAAATGTAAGAGTAGTGGACCGTTCTTGTACATATATCACACACACTTTTACAAAATTCATGGATCCATCACAAAATGGCGCCAGATTCGTGGATTTGCCTACTATCATGTACAATGGGTCGGAGGCTGTTCAAAAGTTGACTAATATTCTTAAGACCACATATAATGCCTGGGTGAATAAAAATGTAATGCTACGCTCTATTTACAGGAATATTTTGCATCAAACTTAATTCTTCTAAGTAATATATAGCCCATTTTGCATATTTATATTCATTCTTTAATTGTTAAAACTCCTGAATTTAAATTTCATAATTGTTCAAAAAAATGCCTAAATAATGCAACTAAAACTAACTCATAAGAACGGTTATAAAAATTTGGAATTTAATTCCATCATCATCATCTTCTGACCCGCGTGATCCACTAAAGGGGTCGCGGGGGTTAACCACGCACGAGAGATCTCCAGGCAACTCGATCCTCCGCCATCGACTCTAACTCATCAGGAGCAATGCCCAAGCGTAGCCCGGCGAGCTTTTTGGACTTGATCCAACCACCTCGTCCTGGGTCTGCCAAGCGGTCGCCTATCTGATGGAATCGCATTCAACGACCGCCTAGGAAGTCGTGATGATGGGGACATTCGTGCCACGTGACCAAACCACCGAAGCATAGCCCTTTGCGTTCGAAGAAGCAGCTGCTCAATGTTGAGTTCCTCGCGAACTGCCGTGTTTCTCACCCTATCCCGGCGAGTAATTCCCACAACAGCACGAAGAAATCTCATCTCAGCAGCTTGCACTCGCGATCTTATTCTTTCGGTCATTACCCAAATTTCATGGCCATAGGTGAGAGTTGGAACAAATACTGAGTTGAAAACCGCTAACTTGGCTTTGACACCAAGCTCGGCCTTTCGGATTACAGAACTACCAAGCTGTGTCAAAACTGACCCAGCTTGACCAATCCTACAGGAAAGCTCAGCATTACTCCTTCCATCACTCGTGAAAAAGACCCCGAGATACTTAAACTTCTCCACCTGCTTCAATGGGACTCCACTAACGTGCAGAGTGCATTGAACAGGCGTTCTGGAAATGACCATAACCTCCGATTTGTCCACGTTAACCCTCATTCCAGCATCAGCACACACGGCCACAAACCTATCGAGTGCGTGCTGGAGTTCCGTCTGGGAGGATGTGAGGATAACTAAGTCATCTGCAAAATGAAGATGACTTGTCCTCAACTCTCCCAATGTGAAACATTCCTCACCTCGGCTGCGCTGCAACATCCAGTCCATATATACAATGAAAAGGAGAGGTGACAAGACACACCCTAATTCCATCATGTTTGTTTAAAAAAGTAAAATGACCAAAGAAGCTCTACCCCTCCTTACTGTGTTGAAAATTGTACACCGAAATTTGAAAAAAAATCTAGTAAAGAGCGAATTTTCAAATAAGAGCTCACCACACGACTACGATTGCGGAACCGCATCAGTTGTTCGCAAGAGCTCACACGTATTCACAGACAGAGAACGAAAAAGCGTATAACAATCGCTGTCAGACGAAATCAAGGGACAAGAATGGAAGAAGTTACTCATTTACTTCTGTCAGTGATTTGAAAGAGGTGGGGCCGTACACATGATTTTTGTCGTACTAGGATTCGACCCTAGACGCCGAAGTTCAATTGCGCAGGAATCGACGCACAGAATCAACACCACGGCCGCCTTTACGGCTTACAGTACATTTCCTTGCACACATATTATTGGGTTATCAATAAAAGAAAACTTGTTCAATTCGCAGGTCTAATTCATGCAATGAATTTGATTGGTGTAAACAAACACATGATTTTATTAACGAGGTTCCTTTGATAAGTCAGCGACATTTTGAATTTTGATAAGCCTACTAACTCTAAGTGTAACACAGCTTCCGTCAATTGCCATATTAATAGACTACTTTCAAGTTTTGCGCAAGTTTTCACAGACAACCTATTGAATTTTAATGAATATGGTAAAAGTGAAATAGTAGCAATAAGTGGTCGTACCAGCACAAGTGACGCCGAATGTTCAGGTCGCCCAAAAGAGGTGAGAAATCGTCGGATATATCCGTGGAATAATGTTGAAAGATTGAAGAATTAAAGCGTGTGGCTAAAGCTGTTGGCATCTCAACTGAGAGTGTACATAACATGTTCTAAATGAATATTTGAACATGAAAAGCTATGCTCGCGATGAGTCTTGTGATTACTCACACTCAACCAAAGATGCAACCATGTAGCCTCCTCAAAGCAGTGGTATCCTTTGAAGGACAACCTACGCGACGCAAAATCGGTAGCACCAACGCAGTATTGTGTTTCAGTCAAAAGACCCCTTACTCCAGTGTTAACCATTATTGATTATTATATGATCGATCCAGTGCCAATGAGGCAATGAGTCCAATACCGGGGCTGAAAATAACTACCTCGTTGCTTTTAGATCCGCGCGAGTCTTACTTTAAGGTCTCATCGTTCGGTCACTTGTTGCGAGCATCTTACCGAGATGGTGTCCAATCTATCTACTGAGTAACTACCTTGTCACATTGCATGTATTTTGGTTTGTGTATTTCTCTATTCTGAGAACAGCACACTTTTGTGATTTTTGTTGACATGGCCTTAATTGAGAACTTGTAGCTAATTGCACAAAGTTGTTCTATAGCGTCTACCTTCGCACCTCATTGCTGTTTGCTCAGCTGCAGACATATTCATATGAGCTGCAAACATCATGAATTTGTATGCGGACGGTCTGCCTAGGGATCTTCTTAGTTAGGGTTTAGTTAGACAGAAGTTGTCTAGCTTACAGAAATGATCACAAAAACCGTGACAAAGTTGTTTGGGAAACTTCAGACTTAAGGGTGTTTAGTACAAATTATATTGAGCAATCCAATGTTCCTCGACATCCCTGTTTTGGGATTCACAACAGGACACAATGCACATTCTACCCAAATCCAACCCCAGTTTCTACTCTCCCTTTTATTTTACTGGATCAATATTGTGTTCAAAGAAAGTGCATTTTATTCATTTTATGATTTACAGTATGTTGTGGCATGAGCATGTGTAGATAGTTGATCGTTAGTGGAAGAAAGCATACTTACCTGGCGTAGGGGTTACCGTGATCATGAAGGCGGTTCCCCCGGGGCGAGACTTGGCCATTGCACTATTCGGCTGGGTTGACCTCCGCGATTATTCCTAATGCGAATAACTCGTGCGTGTAATTTTTGGTAGCCGGGGATGGCGTTCGCGCCGCCCCGACATAAATATTTTAGAAAACCTATTGATGATTATTAGTTATTACTAACTTTAACCATAGCTTTTTTTTGCTACTACTTACAAATGTAAGTGGCTTACATCATGTATGGTTAGTGCTACCAATGTTCAGATGCTTGACAATTGAAAATGATGTGTGATGACTGACTATCCAATCCAACAAAATTGTTGCAGCAACAACTGATATTGCCAATGATAGCAATGAGAGTTAATAATTGAAAACACATTCCCTGCTTGCACACACAGTAAAAGTTGTCAGATGAAATCAAGGGGCAAGAGAGGTAGAAGTTGACTATCTCTTTAATACTTCATCTCTGTTGGGAACACAGGGGTTAAAGTGCGAGCAAAAAAAAAAAAACAATTAGGAGAAACCGAACTGAAACTTAAGCAGGATGTTGTCACACGTTGGAACTCAACGTTTGATATGTTTGAGAGAGTGTTAGTATAAAAAAAAAACTTAGGACTTAGGAAATGAGTAATGGTGGTAGAAAACCTGGAAAAAAGGTGATAGAAAACTGATA
The DNA here is from genome assembly GCA_907269125.1 of Eristalis pertinax. Taxonomy (NCBI): domain Eukaryota; kingdom Metazoa; phylum Arthropoda; class Insecta; order Diptera; family Syrphidae; genus Eristalis; species Eristalis pertinax. The sequence goes on from OU026145.1 coordinate 62,892,275, forward strand.
GCAAAATCAAAAAAGGTTTCCATGTTCATTCACTTAGTTTTTATAACAAAATGAACAAACCTAACTTAAAAACAAATTTAAATATACTGGATGGCGAAGTTGGTTGAGTGCCTGCCCTTGGTTAGAGGGGCCCCCGGTTCGAATCCCAGTGAAAGCAACGTTTTTATCCGGTTTTCAAATCCGGTCTAGTCACCATTTGCAGTTGGGATCAAATTAATGGCACTATTACTGAAGTTGTCGATCAGCGGTAGTAGTCTGACTGACTAAAGGTTCCCAAGTGCGCTGGAGATTTCGCTGACAGCCCACTTATCTACCTACCGAGGTTGCTGCTGGTAGTACAATGGACCAGTTTTGAGTCTGAGCATTAAAAACACCTCAGAGAAACAAAAAAGAAATTAAAAACAAACTAACAAGTAGAAAAAAAAACAAAAAAGGAAATAAATTAAAATTAGTCCATTTTGTTAATCATTGATGTTTCCTTTTTCCTTCCACATTTAATGCGATCCACGGCGGTCGTATCTTTTAGGAAACTAAAAGACTTATGCTTGGAGGAAATTCCTTTTGATGGGGAGGTTGTGTTTACCGCAGTACATAACTAAGCGTATTTCGCCTCTAAGCCTATAGTGTTTAGTAACTTTGTTGCCATAGCATTGTTGATTGCAAGAGTTTTTCTTAAGCCGTTCTTTATTTTGCACAAGCTGACCCATGCTCGCCTCGCTTAGAAGCGTGTGTATGTATGTATGTGTATAGTGTGAATGCTACTCATAACCATGTTTTTCTTAACACAATGATAAGAATATGACGAGCGATGGCCAAAAAGTGGTAGAAATGCCTCTTAAGTGGTAGAAGTCCCATCACTGGAATCCATAATAGCTATACATTACCCGGAAATGGAAAACATTAACAACGACGAGGCAAAATTGTTAACGACTGTCTCAGAATCGTTGGTATTTTTCAAAGACGTTACCAAAGAAATGAGCTCTGAAAAATGTGTGATGATATCAGAGGTAATTTTAATATCTAAGAACAATGTGTAGAATTCCTAAGGAGGGACACACTGCCCTTAATATGTGCAAAGTCGTTTAGACGAACTGAATAAGCGATTTTCGAATGCGGAAGATAATGACGTCTTTGAGGAGAGTACACTGGATTTAAGATGGCTTTGTTCACGACCACTCTTCCGCTAGAGCGAGCACTAAAGTGAAAGCCTTGGTACCCAGTGTCCAAATAAGGTCTCAGGTAAGGCCGCTTTTACACACGCTAAGTTTGTCTGCAACTTTCCAATCTTATACACAAGGGAGGAGAAACACGCAAGAGGTAGCCCGAGTTGCGTGTGCTCGAGAATTGCGATTGATCCTTCGTATTCCCTTTTCGTTTTTTCGAATTGCTTTATTCTTGCCTTTACAGTGTTGGGTATTGGAAGCATGCTATGCATATGTAAGAACGAGCTGACACATGTGTGAAGCGGAAAAATTGAGCAGGAATGACAACTGGGTTATGGCTACGTGTAAAAGTGGCTTGCGATTACAAAAGAGAAAATCGTACAAAGCAGAAAATCGTCAATAAAAAGTTGCGTTGTAAAAGCGGCCTCAGCGAAATTATAAAACATTACATTACCAATCCCTGCATTGGTTACAGATAACAGAATCCACATTCCATTCAAATACAACCCCATTTTCTCCTCTTTCTTTTATCTTACTGGAGTGAAACATGTGAGGGAAGTGCATTTTATTCCTTTTATGATTTACAGTATGTTGTCGCATAAGCACGTGTAGATAGTTGATCGTTAACGGGACAAAGCATACTTACCTGGCGTAGGGGTTACCGTGATCATGAAGGCGGTTCCCCCGGGGCGAGACTTGGTCATTGCACTATTCGGCTGGGTTGACCTCCGCGATTATTCCTAATGCGAATAACTCGTGCGTGTAATTTTTGGTAGCCGGGGATGGCGTTCGCGCCGCCCCGACATAAATATTTTAGAAAACCTATTGATGATTATTAGTTATTACTAACTTTAACCATAGCTTTTTTTTGCTACTACTTACAAATGTAAGTGGCTTACATCATGTATGGTTAGTGCTACCAATGTTCAGATGCTTGACAATTGAAAATGATGTGTGATGACTGACTATCCAATCCAACAAAATTGTTGCAGCAACAACTGATATTGCCAATGATAGCAATGAGAGTTAATAATTGAAAACACATTCCCTGCTTGCACACACAGTAAAAGTTGTCAGATGAAATCAAGGGGCAAGAGAGGTAGAAGTTGACTATCTCTTTAATACTTCATCTCTGTTGGGAACACAGGGGTTAAAGTGCGAGCAAAAAAAAAAAAACAATTAGGAGAAACCGAACTGAAACTTAAGCAGGATGTTGTCACACGTTGGAACTCAACGTTTGATATGTTTGAGAGAGTGTTAGTATAAAAAAAAAACTTAGGACTTAGGAAATGAGTAATGGTGGTAGAAAACCTGGAAAAAAGGTGATAGAAAACTGATCAAAATCAATGAATCAAAAAAGGTTTCCATGTTCATTCACTTAGTTTTTATAACAAAATGAACAAACCTAACTTAAAAACAAATTTAAATATACTGGATGGCGAAGTTGGTTGAGTGCCTGCCCTTGGTTAGAGGGGCCCCCGGTTCGAATCCCAGTGAAAGCAACGTTTTTATCCGGTTTTCAAATCCGGTCTAGTCACCATTTGCAGTTGGGATCAAATTAATGGCACTATTACTGAAGTTGTCGATCAGCGGTAGTAGTCTGACTGACTAAAGGTTCCCAAGTGCGCTGGAGATTTCGCTGACAGCCCACTTATCTACCTACCGAGGTTGCTGCTGGTAGTACAATGGACCAGTTTTGAGTCTGAGCATTAAAAACACCTCAGAGAAACAAAAAAGAAATTAAAAACAAACTAACAAGTAGAAAAAAAAACAAAAAAGGAAATAAATTAAAATTAGTCCATTTTGTTAATCATTGATGTTTCCTTTTTCCTTCCACATTTAATGCGATCCACGGCGGTCGTATCTTTTAGGAAACTAAAAGACTTATGCTTGGAGGAAATTCCTTTTGATGGGGAGGTTGTGTTTACCGCAGTACATAACTAAGCGTATTTCGCCTCTAAGCCTATAGTGTTTAGTAACTTTGTTGCCATAGCATTGTTGATTGCAAGAGTTTTTCTTAAGCCGTTCTTTATTTTGCACAAGCTGACCCATGCTCGCCTCGCTTAGAAGCGTGTGTATGTATGTATGTGTATAGTGTGAATGCTACTCATAACCATGTTTTTCTTAACACAATGATAAGAATATGACGAGCGATGGCCAAAAAGTGGTAGAAATGCCTCTTAAGTGGTAGAAGTCCCATCACTGGAATCCATAATAGCTATACATTACCCGGAAATGGAAAACATTAACAACGACGAGGCAAAATTGTTAACGACTGTCTCAGAATCGTTGGTATTTTTCAAAGACGTTACCAAAGAAATGAGCTCTGAAAAATGTGTGATGATATCAGAGGTAATTTTAATATCTAAGAACAATGTGTAGAATTCCTAAGGAGGGACACACTGCCCTTAATATGTGCAAAGTCGTTTAGACGAACTGAATAAGCGATTTTCGAATGCGGAAGATAATGACGTCTTTGAGGAGAGTACACTGGATTTAAGATGGCTTTGTTCACGACCACTCTTCCGCTAGAGCGAGCACTAAAGTGAAAGCCTTGGTACCCAGTGTCCAAATAAGGTCTCAGGTAAGGCCGCTTTTACACACGCTAAGTTTGTCTGCAACTTTCCAATCTTATACACAAGGGAGGAGAAACACGCAAGAGGTAGCCCGAGTTGCGTGTGCTCGAGAATTGCGATTGATCCTTCGTATTCCCTTTTCGTTTTTTCGAATTGCTTTATTCTTGCCTTTACAGTGTTGGGTATTGGAAGCATGCTATGCATATGTAAGAACGAGCTGACACATGTGTGAAGCGGAAAAATTGAGCAGGAATGACAACTGGGTTATGGCTACGTGTAAAAGTGGCTTGCGATTACAAAAGAGAAAATCGTACAAAGCAGAAAATCGTCAATAAAAAGTTGCGTTGTAAAAGCGGCCTCAGCGAAATTATAAAACATTACATTACCAATCCCTGCATTGGTTACAGATAACAGAATCCACATTCCATTCAAATACAACCCCATTTTCTCCTCTTTCTTTTATCTTACTGGAGTGAAACATGTGAGGGAAGTGCATTTTATTCCTTTTATGATTTACAGTATGTTGTCGCATAAGCACGTGTAGATAGTTGATCGTTAACGGGACAAAGCATACTTACCTGGCGTAGGGGTTACCGTGATCATGAAGGCGGTTCCCCCGGGGCGAGACTTGGTCATTGCACTATTCGGCTGGGTTGACCTCCGCGATTATTCCTAATGCGAATAACTCGTGCGTGTAATTTTTGGTAGCCGGGGATGGCGTTCGCGCCGCCCCGACAAAAATATATCCCAACTAAAGAAAGTGTCTAATTATGACTTATCAGGTATGGACAAGTGGTCATAGTAATTTCAATTTGTCATACTATTGATACATTCAACATTGTATCTGTAATCTGTCATCGACGGAGCACTTAAGGCTATAACAACGGGGCGTTCGGGCCTTGTCAAGCATGGGTATTTGGTAGGCTTTTTAACTGAGAAATAAATTCTATCACGATCGGCAAAACGCCAGAGTGAGTAGTTCCACCTAGAACTTTGTGCTCTGGCTTACGATATTACGGTCTGTGAAATCTCGACGCTCGACCGTCCATTTCCACTTAACAAATTGTTTTGCATGTATCCTACGTAAAATGTCAAAGTCGGAACTCCTGAAAGCGCCGTTTCGATATGGCTTTTAAGTTAGATTACAGTCGTCTACTTCAGATGAGCATGATGGAAAATGGAATATTTTATAATTTGTCATGCAAAGTGTTGCCACAGGCTTCTTTGCTGACGGATAGGAAACAGGGTGTGAAAACCGCTTAATTTCCTTTTTACTGAGCGTTTAGTGGTGAGTCAGTTGAGTTTCGAAGAGGACCTTTACGGGTTATAAGTTATAACTTATAAGTTAATAAGATGGATGGCGCTACAGCCATATACAGCCAGGTCCTGGCTTTTCAGCAAACCACTCGTGTTGTGCGTGCTATTGTTCTCTCGCGAGTGGAAGGCGGGCCTACAGTTTTATGCCGGATCCGAACCGCCAAGTTTGAGAAGCTTTTGCTAGACAGTTATACTCTTTGAGCATTGTCAGTGACCAGAAAAAAATGAGTAAAGAGATATTCAACTTAGGTCATGTTTACCCCTAGTCCATGGCAGCAATTTTGAAGTGTAGGCCGTGAAGGATTTGTGTGTAGTGGAATTCTCTTGTATTTCACACATGCTTTTACAAGATTCCCGGATTGACCACAAAAATGGCGGAAAATTGTAGAGAGAAAATGTAAGAGTAGTGGACCGTTCTTGTACATATATCACACACACTTTTACAAAATTCATGGATCCATCACAAAATGGCGCCAGATTCGTGGATTTGCCTACTATCATGTACAATGGGTCGGAGGCTGTTCAAAAGTTGACTAATATTCTTAAGACCACATATAATGCCTGGGTGAATAAAAATGTAATGCTACGCTCTATTTACAGGAATATTTTGCATCAAACTTAATTCTTCTAAGTAATATATAGCCCATTTTGCATATTTATATTCATTCTTTAATTGTTAAAACTCCTGAATTTAAATTTCATAATTGTTCAAAAAAATGCCTAAATAATGCAACTAAAACTAACTCATAAGAACGGTTATAAAAATTTGGAATTTAATTCCATCATCATCATCTTCTGACCCGCGTGATCCACTAAAGGGGTCGCGGGGGTTAACCACGCACGAGAGATCTCCAGGCAACTCGATCCTCCGCCATCGACTCTAACTCATCAGGAGCAATGCCCAAGCGTAGCCCGGCGAGCTTTTTGGACTTGATCCAACCACCTCGTCCTGGGTCTGCCAAGCGGTCGCCTATCTGATGGAATCGCATTCAACGACCGCCTAGGAAGTCGTGATGATGGGGACATTCGTGCCACGTGACCAAACCACCGAAGCATAGCCCTTTGCGTTCGAAGAAGCAGCTGCTCAATGTTGAGTTCCTCGCGAACTGCCGTGTTTCTCACCCTATCCCGGCGAGTAATTCCCACAACAGCACGAAGAAATCTCATCTCAGCAGCTTGCACTCGCGATCTTATTCTTTCGGTCATTACCCAAATTTCATGGCCATAGGTGAGAGTTGGAACAAATACTGAGTTGAAAACCGCTAACTTGGCTTTGACACCAAGCTCGGCCTTTCGGATTACAGAACTACCAAGCTGTGTCAAAACTGACCCAGCTTGACCAATCCTACAGGAAAGCTCAGCATTACTCCTTCCATCACTCGTGAAAAAGACCCCGAGATACTTAAACTTCTCCACCTGCTTCAATGGGACTCCACTAACGTGCAGAGTGCATTGAACAGGCGTTCTGGAAATGACCATAACCTCCGATTTGTCCACGTTAACCCTCATTCCAGCATCAGCACACACGGCCACAAACCTATCGAGTGCGTGCTGGAGTTCCGTCTGGGAGGATGTGAGGATAACTAAGTCATCTGCAAAATGAAGATGACTTGTCCTCAACTCTCCCAATGTGAAACATTCCTCACCTCGGCTGCGCTGCAACATCCAGTCCATATATACAATGAAAAGGAGAGGTGACAAGACACACCCTAATTCCATCATGTTTGTTTAAAAAAGTAAAATGACCAAAGAAGCTCTACCCCTCCTTACTGTGTTGAAAATTGTACACCGAAATTTGAAAAAAAATCTAGTAAAGAGCGAATTTTCAAATAAGAGCTCACCACACGACTACGATTGCGGAACCGCATCAGTTGTTCGCAAGAGCTCACACGTATTCACAGACAGAGAACGAAAAAGCGTATAACAATCGCTGTCAGACGAAATCAAGGGACAAGAATGGAAGAAGTTACTCATTTACTTCTGTCAGTGATTTGAAAGAGGTGGGGCCGTACACATGATTTTTGTCGTACTAGGATTCGACCCTAGACGCCGAAGTTCAATTGCGCAGGAATCGACGCACAGAATCAACACCACGGCCGCCTTTACGGCTTACAGTACATTTCCTTGCACACATATTATTGGGTTATCAATAAAAGAAAACTTGTTCAATTCGCAGGTCTAATTCATGCAATGAATTTGATTGGTGTAAACAAACACATGATTTTATTAACGAGGTTCCTTTGATAAGTCAGCGACATTTTGAATTTTGATAAGCCTACTAACTCTAAGTGTAACACAGCTTCCGTCAATTGCCATATTAATAGACTACTTTCAAGTTTTGCGCAAGTTTTCACAGACAACCTATTGAATTTTAATGAATATGGTAAAAGTGAAATAGTAGCAATAAGTGGTCGTACCAGCACAAGTGACGCCGAATGTTCAGGTCGCCCAAAAGAGGTGAGAAATCGTCGGATATATCCGTGGAATAATGTTGAAAGATTGAAGAATTAAAGCGTGTGGCTAAAGCTGTTGGCATCTCAACTGAGAGTGTACATAACATGTTCTAAATGAATATTTGAACATGAAAAGCTATGCTCGCGATGAGTCTTGTGATTACTCACACTCAACCAAAGATGCAACCATGTAGCCTCCTCAAAGCAGTGGTATCCTTTGAAGGACAACCTACGCGACGCAAAATCGGTAGCACCAACGCAGTATTGTGTTTCAGTCAAAAGACCCCTTACTCCAGTGTTAACCATTATTGATTATTATATGATCGATCCAGTGCCAATGAGGCAATGAGTCCAATACCGGGGCTGAAAATAACTACCTCGTTGCTTTTAGATCCGCGCGAGTCTTACTTTAAGGTCTCATCGTTCGGTCACTTGTTGCGAGCATCTTACCGAGATGGTGTCCAATCTATCTACTGAGTAACTACCTTGTCACATTGCATGTATTTTGGTTTGTGTATTTCTCTATTCTGAGAACAGCACACTTTTGTGATTTTTGTTGACATGGCCTTAATTGAGAACTTGTAGCTAATTGCACAAAGTTGTTCTATAGCGTCTACCTTCGCACCTCATTGCTGTTTGCTCAGCTGCAGACATATTCATATGAGCTGCAAACATCATGAATTTGTATGCGGACGGTCTGCCTAGGGATCTTCTTAGTTAGGGTTTAGTTAGACAGAAGTTGTCTAGCTTACAGAAATGATCACAAAAACCGTGACAAAGTTGTTTGGGAAACTTCAGACTTAAGGGTGTTTAGTACAAATTATATTGAGCAATCCAATGTTCCTCGACATCCCTGTTTTGGGATTCACAACAGGACACAATGCACATTCTACCCAAATCCAACCCCAGTTTCTACTCTCCCTTTTATTTTACTGGATCAATATTGTGTTCAAAGAAAGTGCATTTTATTCATTTTATGATTTACAGTATGTTGTGGCATGAGCATGTGTAGATAGTTGATCGTTAGTGGAAGAAAGCATACTTACCTGGCGTAGGGGTTACCGTGATCATGAAGGCGGTTCCCCCGGGGCGAGACTTGGCCATTGCACTATTCGGCTGGGTTGACCTCCGCGATTATTCCTAATGCGAATAACTCGTGCGTGTAATTTTTGGTAGCCGGGGATGGCGTTCGCGCCGCCCCGACATAAATATTTTAGAAAACCTATTGATGATTATTAGTTATTACTAACTTTAACCATAGCTTTTTTTTGCTACTACTTACAAATGTAAGTGGCTTACATCATGTATGGTTAGTGCTACCAATGTTCAGATGCTTGACAATTGAAAATGATGTGTGATGACTGACTATCCAATCCAACAAAATTGTTGCAGCAACAACTGATATTGCCAATGATAGCAATGAGAGTTAATAATTGAAAACACATTCCCTGCTTGCACACACAGTAAAAGTTGTCAGATGAAATCAAGGGGCAAGAGAGGTAGAAGTTGACTATCTCTTTAATACTTCATCTCTGTTGGGAACACAGGGGTTAAAGTGCGAGCAAAAAAAAAAAAACAATTAGGAGAAACCGAACTGAAACTTAAGCAGGATGTTGTCACACGTTGGAACTCAACGTTTGATATGTTTGAGAGAGTGTTAGTATAAAAAAAAAACTTAGGACTTAGGAAATGAGTAATGGTGGTAGAAAACCTGGAAAAAAGGTGATAGAAAACTGATAGCAAAATCAAAAAAGGTTTCCATGTTCATTCACTTAGTTTTTATAACAAAATGAACAAACCTAACTTAAAAACAAATTTAAATATACTGGATGGCGAAGTTGGTTGAGTGCCTGCCCTTGGTTAGAGGGGCCCCCGGTTCGAATCCCAGTGAAAGCAACGTTTTTATCCGGTTTTCAAATCCGGTCTAGTCACCATTTGCAGTTGGGATCAAATTAATGGCACTATTACTGAAGTTGTCGATCAGCGGTAGTAGTCTGACTGACTAAAGGTTCCCAAGTGCGCTGGAGATTTCGCTGACAGCCCACTTATCTACCTACCGAGGTTGCTGCTGGTAGTACAATGGACCAGTTTTGAGTCTGAGCATTAAAAACACCTCAGAGAAACAAAAAAGAAATTAAAAACAAACTAACAAGTAGAAAAAAAAACAAAAAAGGAAATAAATTAAAATTAGTCCATTTTGTTAATCATTGATGTTTCCTTTTTCCTTCCACATTTAATGCGATCCACGGCGGTCGTATCTTTTAGGAAACTAAAAGACTTATGCTTGGAGGAAATTCCTTTTGATGGGGAGGTTGTGTTTACCGCAGTACATAACTAAGCGTATTTCGCCTCTAAGCCTATAGTGTTTAGTAACTTTGTTGCCATAGCATTGTTGATTGCAAGAGTTTTTCTTAAGCCGTTCTTTATTTTGCACAAGCTGACCCATGCTCGCCTCGCTTAGAAGCGTGTGTATGTATGTATGTGTATAGTGTGAATGCTACTCATAACCATGTTTTTCTTAACACAATGATAAGAATATGACGAGCGATGGCCAAAAAGTGGTAGAAATGCCTCTTAAGTGGTAGAAGTCCCATCACTGGAATCCATAATAGCTATACATTACCCGGAAATGGAAAACATTAACAACGACGAGGCAAAATTGTTAACGACTGTCTCAGAATCGTTGGTATTTTTCAAAGACGTTACCAAAGAAATGAGCTCTGAAAAATGTGTGATGATATCAGAGGTAATTTTAATATCTAAGAACAATGTGTAGAATTCCTAAGGAGGGACACACTGCCCTTAATATGTGCAAAGTCGTTTAGACGAACTGAATAAGCGATTTTCGAATGCGGAAGATAATGACGTCTTTGAGGAGAGTACACTGGATTTAAGATGGCTTTGTTCACGACCACTCTTCCGCTAGAGCGAGCACTAAAGTGAAAGCCTTGGTACCCAGTGTCCAAATAAGGTCTCAGGTAAGGCCGCTTTTACACACGCTAAGTTTGTCTGCAACTTTCCAATCTTATACACAAGGGAGGAGAAACACGCAAGAGGTAGCCCGAGTTGCGTGTGCTCGAGAATTGCGATTGATCCTTCGTATTCCCTTTTCGTTTTTTCGAATTGCTTTATTCTTGCCTTTACAGTGTTGGGTATTGGAAGCATGCTATGCATATGTAAGAAAGAGCTGACACATGTGTGAAGCGGAAAAATTGAGCAGGAATGACAACTGGGTTATGGCTACGTGTAAAAGTGGCTTGCGATTACAAAAGAGAAAATCGTACAAAGCAGAAAATCGTCAATAAAAAGTTGCGTTGTAAAAGCGGCCTCAGCGAAATTATAAAACATTACATTACCAATCCCTGCATTGGTTACAGATAACAGAATCCACATTCCATTCAAATACAACCCCATTTTCTCCTCTTTCTTTTATCTTACTGGAGTGAAACATGTGAGGGAAGTGCATTTTATTCCTTTTATGATTTACAGTATGTTGTCGCATAAGCACGTGTAGATAGTTGATCGTTAACGGGACAAAGCATACTTACCTGGCGTAGGGGTTACCGTGATCATGAAGGCGGTTCCCCCGGGGCGAGACTTGGCCATTGCACTATTCGGCTGGGTTGACCTCCGCGATTATTCCTAATGCGAATAACTCGTGCGTGTAATTTTTGGTAGCCGGGGATGGCGTTCGCGCCGCCCCGACAAAAATATATCCCAACTAAAGAAAGTGTCTAATTATGACTTATCAGGTATGGACAAGTGGTCATAGTAATTTCAATTTGTCATACTATTGATACATTCAACATTGTATCTGTAATCTGTCATCGACGGAGCACTTAAGGCTATAACAACGGGGCGTTCGGGCCTTGTCAAGCATGGGTATTTGGTAGGCTTTTTAACTGAGAAATAAATTCTATCACGATCGGCAAAACGCCAGAGTGAGTAGTTCCACCTAGAACTTTGTGCTCTGGCTTACGATATTACGGTCTGTGAAATCTCGACGCTCGACCGTCCATTTCCACTTAACAAATTGTTTTGCATGTATCCTACGTAAAATGTCAAAGTCGGAACTCCTGAAAGCGCCGTTTCGATATGGCTTTTAAGTTAGATTACAGTCGTCTACTTCAGATGAGCATGATGGAAAATGGAATATTTTATAATTTGTCATGCAAAGTGTTGCCACAGGCTTCTTTGCTGACGGATAGGAAACAGGGTGTGAAAACCGCTTAATTTCCTTTTTACTGAGCGTTTAGTGGTGAGTCAGTTGAGTTTCGAAGAGGACCTTTACGGGTTATAAGTTATAACTTATAAGTTAATAAGATGGATGGCGCTACAGCCATATACAGCCAGGTCCTGGCTTTTCAGCAAACCACTCGTGTTGTGCGTGCTATTGTTCTCTCGCGAGTGGAAGGCGGGCCTACAGTTTTATGCCGGATCCGAACCGCCAAGTTTGAGAAGCTTTTGCTAGACAGTTATACTCTTTGAGCATTGTCAGTGACCAGAAAAAAATGAGTAAAGAGATATTCAACTTAGGTCATGTTTACCCCTAGTCCATGGCAGCAATTTTGAAGTGTAGGCCGTGAAGGATTTGTGTGTAGTGGAATTCTCTTGTATTTCACACATGCTTTTACAAGATTCCCGGATTGACCACAAAAATGGCGGAAAATTGTAGAGAGAAAATGTAAGAGTAGTGGACCGTTCTTGTACATATATCACACACACTTTTACAAAATTCATGGATCCATCACAAAATGGCGCCAGATTCGTGGATTTGCCTACTATCATGTACAATGGGTCGGAGGCTGTTCAAAAGTTGACTAATATTCTTAAGACCACATATAATGCCTGGGTGAATAAAAATGTAATGCTACGCTCTATTTACAGGAATATTTTGCATCAAACTTAATTCTTCTAAGTAATATATAGCCCATTTTGCATATTTATATTCATTCTTTAATTGTTAAAACTCCTGAATTTAAATTTCATAATTGTTCAAAAAAATGCCTAAATAATGCAACTAAAACTAACTCATAAGAACGGTTATAAAAATTTGGAATTTAATTCCATCATCATCATCTTCTGACCCGCGTGATCCACTAAAGGGGTCGCGGGGGTTAACCACGCACGAGAGATCTCCAGGCAACTCGATCCTCCGCCATCGACTCTAACTCATCAGGAGCAATGCCCAAGCGTAGCCCGGCGAGCTTTTTGGACTTGATCCAACCACCTCGTCCTGGGTCTGCCAAGCGGTCGCCTATCTGATGGAATCGCATTCAACGACCGCCTAGGAAGTCGTGATGATGGGGACATTCGTGCCACGTGACCAAACCACCGAAGCATAGCCCTTTGCGTTCGAAGAAGCAGCTGCTCAATGTTGAGTTCCTCGCGAACTGCCGTGTTTCTCACCCTATCCCGGCGAGTAATTCCCACAACAGCACGAAGAAATCTCATCTCAGCAGCTTGCACTCGCGATCTTATTCTTTCGGTCATTACCCAAATTTCATGGCCATAGGTGAGAGTTGGAACAAATACTGAGTTGAAAACCGCTAACTTGGCTTTGACACCAAGCTCGGCCTTTCGGATTACAGAACTACCAAGCTGTGTCAAAACTGACCCAGCTTGACCAATCCTACAGGAAAGCTCAGCATTACTCCTTCCATCACTCGTGAAAAAGACCCCGAGATACTTAAACTTCTCCACCTGCTTCAATGGGACTCCACTAACGTGCAGAGTGCATTGAACAGGCGTTCTGGAAATGACCATAACCTCCGATTTGTCCACGTTAACCCTCATTCCAGCATCAGCACACACGGCCACAAACCTATCGAGTGCGTGCTGGAGTTCCGTCTGGGAGGATGTGAGGATAACTAAGTCATCTGCAAAATGAAGATGACTTGTCCTCAACTCTCCCAATGTGAAACATTCCTCACCTCGGCTGCGCTGCAACATCCAGTCCATATATACAATGAAAAGGAGAGGTGACAAGACACACCCTAATTCCATCATGTTTGTTTAAAAAAGTAAAATGACCAAAGAAGCTCTACCCCTCCTTACTGTGGTTGAAAATTGTACACCGAAATTTGAAAAAAAATCTAGTAAAGAGCGAATTTTCAAATAAGAGCTCACCACACGACTACGATTGCGGAACCGCATCAGTTGTTCGCAAGAGCTCACACGTATTCACAGACAGAGAACGAAAAAGCGTATAACAATCGCTGTCAGACGAAATCAAGGGACAAGAATGGAAGAAGTTACTCATTTACTTCTGTCAGTGATTTGAAAGAGGTGGGGCCGTACACATGATTTTTGTCGTACTAGGATTCGACCCTAGACGCCGAAGTTCAATTGCGCAGGAATCGACGCACAGAATCAACACCACGGCCGCCTTTACGGCTTACAGTACATTTCCTTGCACACATATTATTGGGTTATCAATAAAAGAAAACTTGTTCAATTCGCAGGTCTAATTCATGCAATGAATTTGATTGGTGTAAACAAACACATGATTTTATTAACGAGGTTCCTTTGATAAGTCAGCGACATTTTGAATTTTGATAAGCCTACTAACTCTAAGTGTAACACAGCTTCCGTCAATTGCCATATTAATAGACTACTTTCAAGTTTTGCGCAAGTTTTCACAGACAACCTATTGAATTTTAATGAATATGGTAAAAGTGAAATAGTAGCAATAAGTGGTCGTACCAGCACAAGTGACGCCGAATGTTCAGGTCGCCCAAAAGAGGTGAGAAATCGTCGGATATATCCGTGGAATAATGTTGAAAGATTGAAGAATTAAAGCGTGTGGCTAAAGCTGTTGGCATCTCAACTGAGAGTGTACATAACATGTTCTAAATGAATATTTGAACATGAAAAGCTATGCTCGCGATGAGTCTTGTGATTACTCACACTCAACCAAAGATGCAACCATGTAGCCTCCTCAAAGCAGTGGTATCCTTTGAAGGACAACCTACGCGACGCAAAATCGGTAGCACCAACGCAGTATTGTGTTTCAGTCAAAAGACCCCTTACTCCAGTGTTAACCATTATTGATTATTATATGATCGATCCAGTGCCAATGAGGCAATGAGTCCAATACCGGGGCTGAAAATAACTACCTCGTTGCTTTTAGATCCGCGCGAGTCTTACTTTAAGGTCTCATCGTTCGGTCACTTGTTGCGAGCATCTTACCGAGATGGTGTCCAATCTATCTACTGAGTAACTACCTTGTCACATTGCATGTATTTTGGTTTGTGTATTTCTCTATTCTGAGAACAGCACACTTTTGTGATTTTTGTTGACATGGCCTTAATTGAGAACTTGTAGCTAATTGCACAAAGTTGTTCTATAGCGTCTACCTTCGCACCTCATTGCTGTTTGCTCAGCTGCAGACATATTCATATGAGCTGCAAACATCATGAATTTGTATGCGGACGGTCTGCCTAGGGATCTTCTTAGTTAGGGTTTAGTTAGACAGAAGTTGTCTAGCTTACAGAAATGATCACAAAAACCGTGACAAAGTTGTTTGGGAAACTTCAGACTTAAGGGTGTTTAGTACAAATTATATTGAGCAATCCAATGTTCCTCGACATCCCTGTTTTGGGATTCACAACAGGACACAATGCACATTCTACCCAAATCCAACCCCAGTTTCTACTCTCCCTTTTATTTTACTGGATCAATATTGTGTTCAAAGAAAGTGCATTTTATTCATTTTATGATTTACAGTATGTTGTGGCATAAGCATGTGTAGATAGTTGATCGTTAGTGGAAGAAAGCATACTTACCTGGCGTAGGGGTTACCGTGATCATGAAGGCGGTTCCCCCGGGGCGAGACTTGGCCATTGCACTATTCGGCTGGGTTGACCTCCGCGATTATTCCTAATGCGAATAACTCGTGCGTGTAATTTTTGGTAGCCGGGGATGGCGTTCGCGCCGCCCCGACATAAATATTTTAGAAAACCTATTGATGATTATTAGTTATTACTAACTTTAACCATAGCTTTTTTTTGCTACTACTTACAAATGTAAGTGGCTTACATCATGTATGGTTAGTGCTACCAATGTTCAGATGCTTGACAATTGAAAATGATGTGTGATGACTGACTATCCAATCCAACAAAATTGTTGCAGCAACAACTGATATTGCCAATGATAGCAATGAGAGTTAATAATTGAAGTTGTCAGATGAAATCAAGGGGCAAGAGAGGTAGAAGTTGACTATCTCTTTAATACTTCATCTCTGTTGGGAACACAGGGGTTAAAGTGCGAGCAAAAAAAAAAAAACAATTAGGAGAAACCGAACTGAAACTTAAGCAGGATGTTGTCACACGTTGGAACTCAACGTTTGATATGTTTGAGAGAGTGTTAGTATAAAAAAAAAACTTAGGACTTAGGAAATGAGTAATGGTGGTAGAAAACCTGGAAAAAAGGTGATAGAAAACTGATAGCAAAATCAAAAAAGGTTTCCATGTTCATTCACTTAGTTTTTATAACAAAATGAACAAACCTAACTTAAAAACAAATTTAAATATACTGGATGGCGAAGTTGGTTGAGTGCCTGCCCTTGGTTAGAGGGGCCCCCGGTTCGAATCCCAGTGAAAGCAACGTTTTTATCCGGTTTTCAAATCCGGTCTAGTCACCATTTGCAGTTGGGATCAAATTAATGGCACTATTACTGAAGTTGTCGATCAGCGGTAGTAGTCTGACTGACTAAAGGTTCCCAAGTGCGCTGGAGATTTCGCTGACAGCCCACTTATCTACCTACCGAGGTTGCTGCTGGTAGTACAATGGACCAGTTTTGAGTCTGAGCATTAAAAACACCTCAGAGAAACAAAAAAGAAATTAAAAACAAACTAACAAGTAGAAAAAAAACAAAAAAGGAAATAAATTAAAATTAGTCCATTTTGTTAATCATTGATGTTTCCTTTTTCCTTCCACATTTAATGCGATCCACGGCGGTCGTATCTTTTAGGAAACTAAAAGACTTATGCTTGGAGGAAATTCCTTTTGATGGGGAGGTTGTGTTTACCGCAGTACATAACTAAGCGTATTTCGCCTCTAAGCCTATAGTGTTTAGTAACTTTGTTGCCATAGCATTGTTGATTGCAAGAGTTTTTCTTAAGCCGTTCTTTATTTTGCACAAGCTGACCCATGCTCGCCTCGCTTAGAAGCGTGTGTATGTATGTATGTGTATAGTGTGAATGCTACTCATAACCATGTTTTTCTTAACACAATGATAAGAATATGACGAGCGATGGCCAAAAAGTGGTAGAAATGCCTCTTAAGTGGTAGAAGTCCCATCACTGGAATCCATAATAGCTATACATTACCCGGAAATGGAAAACATTAACAACGACGAGGCAAAATTGTTAACGACTGTCTCAGAATCGTTGGTATTTTTCAAAGACGTTACCAAAGAAATGAGCTCTGAAAAATGTGTGATGATATCAGAGGTAATTTTAATATCTAAGAACAATGTGTAGAATTCCTAAGGAGGGACACACTGCCCTTAATATGTGCAAAGTCGTTTAGACGAACTGAATAAGCGATTTTCGAATGCGGAAGATAATGACGTCTTTGAGGAGAGTACACTGGATTTAAGATGGCTTTGTTCACGACCACTCTTCCGCTAGAGCGAGCACTAAAGTGAAAGCCTTGGTACCCAGTGTCCAAATAAGGTCTCAGGTAAGGCCGCTTTTACACACGCTAAGTTTGTCTGCAACTTTCCAATCTTATACACAAGGGAGGAGAAACACGCAAGAGGTAGCCCGAGTTGCGTGTGCTCGAGAATTGCGATTGATCCTTCGTATTCCCTTTTCGTTTTTTCGAATTGCTTTATTCTTGCCTTTACAGTGTTGGGTATTGGAAGCATGCTATGCATATGTAAGAAAGAGCTGACACATGTGTGAAGCGGAAAAATTGAGCAGGAATGACAACTGGGTTATGGCTACGTGTAAAAGTGGCTTGCGATTACAAAAGAGAAAATCGTACAAAGCAGAAAATCGTCAATAAAAAGTTGCGTTGTAAAAGCGGCCTCAGCGAAATTATAAAACATTACATTACCAATCCCTGCATTGGTTACAGATAACAGAATCCACATTCCATTCAAATACAACCCCATTTTCTCCTCTTTCTTTTATCTTACTGGAGTGAAACATGTGAGGGAAGTGCATTTTATTCCTTTTATGATTTACAGTATGTTGTCGCATAAGCACGTGTAGATAGTTGATCGTTAACGGGACAAAGCATACTTACCTGGCGTAGGGGTTACCGTGATCATGAAGGCGGTTCCCCCGGGGCGAGACTTGGCCATTGCACTATTCGGCTGGGTTGACCTCCGCGATTATTCCTAATGCGAATAACTCGTGCGTGTAATTTTTGGTAGCCGGGGATGGCGTTCGCGCCGCCCCGACAAAAATATATCCCAACTAAAGAAAGTGTCTAATTATGACTTATCAGGTATGGACAAGTGGTCA
Organism: Eristalis pertinax; assembly: GCA_907269125.1. Taxonomy (NCBI): domain Eukaryota; kingdom Metazoa; phylum Arthropoda; class Insecta; order Diptera; family Syrphidae; genus Eristalis; species Eristalis pertinax. The sequence continues at coordinate 62,910,262 of OU026145.1, forward strand.
TAGTAATTTCAATTTGTCATACTATTGATACATTCAACATTGTATCTGTAATCTGTCATCGACGGAGCACTTAAGGCTATAACAACGGGGCGTTCGGGCCTTGTCAAGCATGGGTATTTGGTAGGCTTTTTAACTGAGAAATAAATTCTATCACGATCGGCAAAACGCCAGAGTGAGTAGTTCCACCTAGAACTTTGTGCTCTGGCTTACGATATTACGGTCTGTGAAATCTCGACGCTCGACCGTCCATTTCCACTTAACAAATTGTTTTGCATGTATCCTACGTAAAATGTCAAAGTCGGAACTCCTGAAAGCGCCGTTTCGATATGGCTTTTAAGTTAGATTACAGTCGTCTACTTCAGATGAGCATGATGGAAAATGGAATATTTTATAATTTGTCATGCAAAGTGTTGCCACAGGCTTCTTTGCTGACGGATAGGAAACAGGGTGTGAAAACCGCTTAATTTCCTTTTTACTGAGCGTTTAGTGGTGAGTCAGTTGAGTTTCGAAGAGGACCTTTACGGGTTATAAGTTATAACTTATAAGTTAATAAGATGGATGGCGCTACAGCCATATACAGCCAGGTCCTGGCTTTTCAGCAAACCACTCGTGTTGTGTGTGCTATTGTTCTCTCGCGAGTGGAAGGCGGGCCTACAGTTTTATGCCGGATCCGAACCGCCAAGTTTGAGAAGCTTTTGCTAGACAGTTATACTCTTTGAGCATTGTCAGTGACCAGAAAAAAATGAGTAAAGAGATATTCAACTTAGGTCATGTTTACCCCTAGTCCATGGCAGCAATTTTGAAGTGTAGGCCGTGAAGGATTTGTGTGTAGTGGAATTCTCTTGTATTTCACACATGCTTTTACAAGATTCCCGGATTGACCACAAAAATGGCGGAAAATTGTAGAGAGAAAATGTAAGAGTAGTGGACCGTTCTTGTACATATATCACACACACTTTTACAAAATTCATGGATCCATCACAAAATGGCGGCAGATTCGTGGATTTCCCTACTATCATGTACAATGGGTCGGAGGCTGTTCAAAAGTTGACTAATATTCTTAAGACCACATATAATGCCTGGGTGAATAAAAATGTAATGCTACGCTCTATTTACAGGAATATTTTGCATCAAACTTAATTCTTCTAAGTAATATATAGCCCATTTTGCATATTTATATTCATTCTTTAATTGTTAAAACTCCTGAATTTAAATTTCATAATTGTTCAAAAAAATGCCTAAATAATGCAACTAAAACTAACTCATAAGAACGGTTATAAAAATTTGGAATTTAATTCCATCATCATCATCTTCTGACCCGCATGATCCACTAAAGGGGTCGCGGGGGTAAACCACGCACGAGAGATCTCCAGGCAACTCGATCCTCCGCCATCGACTCTAACTCATCAGGAGCAATGCCCAAGCGTAGCCCGGCGAGCTTTTTGGACTTGATCCAACCACCTCGTCCTGGGTCTGCCAAGCGGTCGCCTTTCTGATGGAATCGCATTCAACGACCGCCTAGGAAGTCGTGATGATGGGGACATTCGTGCCACGTGACCAAACCACCGAAGCATAGCCCTTTGCGTTCGAAGAAGCAGCTGCTCAATGTTGAGTTCCTCGCGAACTGCCGTGTTTCTCACCCTATCCCGGCGAGTAATTCCCACAACAGCACGAAGAAATCTCATCTCAGCAGCTTGCACTCGCGATCTTATTCTTTCGGTCATTACCCAAATTTCATGGCCATAGGTGAGAGTTGGAACAAATACTGAGTTGAAAACCGCTAACTTGGCTTTGACACCAAGCTCGGCCTTTCGGATTACAGAACTACCAAGCTGTGTCAAAACTGACCCAGCTTGACCAATCCTACAGGAAAGCTCAGCATTACTCCTTCCATCACTCGTGAAAAAGACCCCGAGATACTTAAACTTCTCCACCTGCTTCAATGGGACTCCACTAACGTGCAGAGTGCATTGAACAGGCGTTCTGGAAATGACCATAACCTCCGATTTGTCCACGTTAACCCTCATTCCAGCATCAGCACACACGGCCACAAACCTATCGAGTGCGTGCTGGAGTTCCGTCTGGGAGGATGTGAGGATAACTAAGTCATCTGCAAAATGAAGATGACTTGTCCTCAACTCTCCCAATGTGAAACATTCCTCACCTCGGCTGCGCTGCAACATCCAGTCCATATATACAATGAAAAGGAGAGGTGACAAGACACACCCTAATTCCATCATGTTTGTTTAAAAAAGTAAAATGACCAAAGAAGCTCTACCCCTCCTTACTGTGTTGAAAATTGTACACCGAAATTTGAAAAAAAATCTAGTAAAGAGCGAATTTTCAAATAAGAGCTCACCACACGACTACGATTGCGGAACCGCATCAGTTGTTCGCAAGAGCTCACACGTATTCACAGACAGAGAACGAAAAAGCGTATAACAATCGCTGTCAGACGAAATCAAGGGACAAGAATGGAAGAAGTTACTCATTTATTTCTGTCAGTGACTCGAAAGAGGTGGGGCCGTACACATGATTTTTGTCGTACTAGGATTCGACCCTAGACGCCGAAGTTCAATTGCGCAGGAGTCGACGCACAGAATCAACACCACGGCCGCCTTTACGGCTTACAGTACATTTTCTTGCACACATATTATTGGGTTATCAATAAAAGAAAACTTGTTCAATTCGCAGGTCTAATTCATGCAATAAATTTGATTGGTGTAAACAAACACATGATTTTATTAACGAGGTTCCTTTGATAAGTCAGCGACATTTTGAATTTTGATAAGCCTACTAACTCTAAGTGTAACACTGCTTCCGTCAATTGCCATATTAATAGACTACTTTCAAGTTTTGCGCAAGTTTTCACAGACAACCTATTGAATTTTAATGAATATGGTAAAAGTGAAATAGTAGCAATAAGTGGTCGTACCAGCACAAGTGACGCCGAATGTTCAGGTCGCCCAAAAGAGGTGAGAAATCGTCGGATATATCCGTGGAATGATATTGAAAGATTGAAGAATTAAAGCGTGTGGCTAAAGCTGTTGGCATCTCAACTGAGAGTGTACATAACATGTTCTAAATGAATATTTGAACATGAAAAGCTATGCTCGCGATGAGTCTTGTGATTACTCACACTCAACCAAAGATGCAACCATGTAGCCTCCTCAAAGCAGTGGTATCCTTTGAAGGACAATCTACGCGACGCAAAATCGGTAGCACCAACGCAGTATTGTGTTTCACTCAAAAGCCCCTTACTCCAGTGTTAACCATTATTGATTATTATATGATCGATCCAGTGCCAATGAGGCAATGAGTCCAATACCGGGGCTGAAAATAACTACCTCGTTGCTTTTAGATCCGCGCGAGTCTTACTTTAAGGTCTCATCGTTCGGTCACTTGTTGCGAGCATCTTACCGAGATGGTGTCCAATCTATCTACGGAGTAACTACCTTGTCACATTGCATGTATTTTGGTTTGTGTATTTCTCTATTCTGAGAACAGCACACTTTTGTGATTTTTGTTGACATGGCCTTAATTGAGAACTTGTAGCTAATTGCACACAGTTGTTCTATAGCGTCTACCTTCGCACCTCATTGCTGTTTGCTCAGCTGCAGACATATTCATATGAGCTGCAAACATCATGAATTTGTATGCGGACGGTCTGCCTAGGGATCTTCTTAGTTAGGGTTTAGTTAGACAGAAGTTGTCTAGCTTACAGAAATGATCACAAAAACCGTGACAAAGTTGTTTGGGAAACTTCAGACTTAAGGGTGTTTAGTACAAATTATATTGAGCAATCCAATGTTCCTCGACATCCCTGTTTTGGGATTCACAACAGGACACAATGCACATTCTACCCAAATCCAACCCCAGTTTCTACTCTCCCTTTTATTTTACTGGATCAATATTGTGTTCAAAGAAAGTGCATTTTATTCATTTTATGATTTACAGTATGTTGTGGCATAAGCATGTGTAGATAGTTGATCGTTAGTGGAAGAAAGCATACTTACCTGGCGTAGGGGTTACCGTGATCATGAAGGCGGTTCCCCCGGGGCGAGACTTGGCCATTGCACTATTCGGCTGGGTTGACCTCCGCGATTATTCCTAATGCGAATAACTCGTGCGTGTAATTTTTGGTAGCCGGGGATGGCGTTCGCGCCGCCCCGACGTAAATATTTTAGAAAACCTATTGATGATTATTAGTTATTACTAACTTTAACCATAGCTTTTTTTTGCTACTACTTACAAATGTAAGTGGCTTACATCATGTATGGTTAGTGCTACCAATGTTCAGATGCTTGACAATTGAAAATGATGTGTGATGACTGACTATCCAATCCAACAAAATTGTTGCAGCAACAACTGATATTGCCAATGATAGCAATGAGAGTTAATAATTGAAAACACATTCCCTGCTTGCACACACAGTAAAAGTTGTCAGATGAAATCAAGGGGCAAGAGAGGTAGAAGTTGACTATCTCTTTAATACTTCATCTCTGTTGGGAACACAGGGGTTAAAGTGCGAGCAAAAAAAAAAAAACAATTAGGAGAAACCGAACTGAAACTTAAGCAGGATGTTGTCACACGTTGGAACTCAACGTTTGATATGTTTGAGAGAGTGTTAGTATAAAAAAAAAACTTAGGACTTAGGAAATGAGTAATGGTGGTAGAAAACCTGGAAAAAAGGTGATAGAAAACTGATAGCAAAATCAAAAAAGGTTTCCATGTTCATTCACTTAGTTTTTATAACAAAATGAACAAACCTAACTTAAAAACAAATTTAAATATACTGGATGGCGAAGTTGGTTGAGTGCCTGCCCTTGGTTAGAGGGGCCCCCGGTTCGAATCCCAGTGAAAGCAACGTTTTTATCCGGTTTTCAAATCCGGTCTAGTCACCATTTGCAGTTGGGATCAAATTAATGGCACTATTACTGAAGTTGTCGATCAGCGGTAGTAGTCTGACTGACTAAAGGTTCCCAAGTGCGCTGGAGATTTCGCTGACAGCCCACTTATCTACCTACCGAGGTTGCTGCTGGTAGTACAATGGACCAGTTTTGAGTCTGAGTGCTTCAGTCTAGCATTAAAAACACCTCAGAGAAACAAAAAACAAAAAAGAAATTAAAAACAAAGTAACAAGTAGAAAACAAAAAAGGAAATAAATTAAAATTAGTCCATTTTGTTAATCATTGATGTTTCCTTTTTCCTTCCACATTTAATGCGATCCACGGCGGTCGTATCATTTAGGAAACTAAAAGACTTATGCTTGGAGGAAATTCCTTTTGATGGGGAGGTTGTGTTTACCGCAGTACATAACTAAGCGTATTTCGCCTCTAAGCCTATAGTGTTTAGTAACTTTGTTGCCATAGCATTGTTGATTGCAAGAGTTTTTCTTAAGCCGTTCTTTATTTTGCACAAGCTGACCCATGCTCGCCTCGCTTGGAAGCGTGTGTATGTATGTATGTGTATAGTGTGAATGCTACTCATAACAATGTTTTTCTTAACACAATGATAAGAATATGACGAGCGATGGCCAAAAAGTGGTAGAAATGCCTCTTAAGTGGTAGAAGTCCCATCACTGGAATCCATAATAGCTATACATTACCCGGAAATGGAAAACATTAACAACGACGAGGCAAAATTGTTAACGACTGTCTCAGAATCGTTGGTATTTTTCAAAGACGTTACCAAAGAAATGAGCTCTGAAAAATGTGTGATGATATCAGAGGTAATTTTAATATCTAAGAACAATGTGTAGAATTCCTAAGGAGGGACACACTGCCCTTAATATGTGCAAAGTCGTTTAGACGAACTGAATAAGCGATTTTCGAATGCGGAAGATAATGACGTCTTTGAGGAGAGTACACTGGATTTAAGATGGCTTTGTTCACGACCACTCTTCCGCTAGAGCGAGCACTAAAGTGAAAGCCTTGGTACCCAGTGTCCAAATAAGGTCTCAGGTAAGGCCGCTTTTACACACGCTAAGTTTGTCTGCAACTTTCCAATCTTATACACAAGGGAGGAGAAACACGCAAGAGGTAGCCCGAGTTGCGTGTGCTCGAGAATTGCGATTGATCCTTCGTATTCCCTTTTCGTTTTTTCGAATTGCTTTATTCTTGCCTTTACAGTGTTGGGTATTGGAAGCATGCTATGCATATGTAAGAAAGAGCTGACACATGTGTGAAGCGGAAAAATTGAGCAGGAATGACAACTGGGTTATGGCTACGTGTAAAAGTGGCTTGCGATTACAAAAGAGAAAATCGTACAAAGCAGAAAATCGTCAATAAAAAGTTGCGTTGTAAAAGCGGCCTCAGCGAAATTATAAAACATTACATTACCAATCCCTGCATTGGTTACAGATAACAGAATCCACATTCCATTCAAATACAACCCCATTTTCTCCTCTTTCTTTTATCTTACTGGAGTGAAACATGTGAGGGAAGTGCATTTTATTCCTTTTATGATTTACAGTATGTTGTCGCATAAGCACGTGTAGATAGTTGATCGTTAACGGGATAAAGCATACTTACCTGGCGTAGGGGTTACCGTGATCATGAAGGCGGTTCCCCCGGGGCGAGACTTGGCCATTGCACTATTCGGCTGGGTTGACCTCCGCGATTATTCCTAATGCGAATAACTCGTGCGTGTAATTTTTGGTAGCCGGGGATGGCGTTCGCGCCGCCCCGACGTAAATAATTAACAAGTTGGTAGTGTTCTTCGTTGTAAAGGAATGATAATCTCGCAAAACATGTATTTTAGAACGGAAAAGCAACATAAATCAATTTCTATTTGAAAAAGGAACTTAATGGAACATGTCACAGCAATCCACGACGGAGAATTTTTCGAATGGTGCAGCCGGAAAAAATATTTTTCAAAGTGCCACCAGTCGTCACCACTGCTACCAAAAAGTGTCATTTCAAGGCAAACGGAATATACGTTTGGAGTATTTGAAGCAACTCTATGAAGTGATATTAATACAAATATTAATGCATTAAATAATTAAGTCGATACATAAATAAAGCACATATTCATCGAAACTTAACGAGCTATGTTAATTTTTCAAATTTTTAGGAGTAATGCACACAGATTCAATCAGGAATGGCATTGCATTTAGTGAAGAATTTATTTGTGTACACTTTCGACACGAAAATAGCAGTAGGTTAAGAAAGTATGCAGTTTTGAAATATGTTCATCATATTCGAATATCAATTTTTCGTGAGACTAGAGAAAAAAAGTATTTCATTAAATTCTGGCATTCTGTTAAATAAGAGTAATTACACACATAAATGAAATATTCTGCATTTTTAATGGCTGCATGACATCCTTGAGCCACCAACTGCCTGCAACGTTCAAGCGGTATAACAACCCAAGCACATTGGATTGTTTTCCAAAGTTCGGCATTATTTGTTGTATTCGCGTTATGGCCTGCTCTCTTAATTTCCTCAGGATCTCCTCAAAGAGCAGGGTCGGATTTTGTTGACCTAAAAAATGGCAAAATAAAACACTTAAAAGGGCAAAGAAAGGCATTAAAATACAGTTAAAAGGAACGTAAATGCACATTTAGTTACAGTAACTTGTAGCTACCAAGAGTTTTTTGAAATTTTCTGGTAATAATCTTCTCCGGTTGTCTCTTAGAAGCGCCTTGAAGGAGATAAATGACCTGTCTACATCAGCTGAAACGAGTGGAGCCCATTAAAAGCTTTCCACATCATCCACGTCAATGTTTTCTAGAAGTTTGAAATCCACGTTACCGTTTATTACAGAGTTTAGTGTGGCCTCCGGCCCGGCAAATCGACTATAGACCAAATCTTCACACTAAGGCAAATCCTGGAGAGGACTAGCAAGTTTCAAAGCAATACGCACCAACTTTTCATCGATATCAAAGCCGCATACGACAGCATTCATCGCAAGGAGCTATGCGATAACCGAATTTGAGATCCCGGGAAAACTGATCTGGTTGTGTCGCACCACGCTAACAAACGCGATGCACCGTGCAGTTCGGTTCAATGAATTCCGAGCCGTGATGTCCTTAATCTGGTACTGGAGAATATAGTGCGAAGGGTAGCTGTAAACACGAAAGGCACTATCTTCTACAAGTCGGTACAAAACTCTTATTTTGCCAGTCTTGCTCTATGGAGCCGAAAGCTGGACGCTTAGCAAAACTGCAGAGCTGATTCTTGGTACCTTCGAAAGAAAAATTCTAAGGTGAATGGAGTAGAACGCACAACCGCGAACTCTACGAGCTGTACCAGGATGTGGATGTAGTAAAGAAGGCAAAAATCCGTCGACTGCACTGGCTCGGCACATGGAGAACAATGCTCCAGCAAAGAGAGTCTTCGACTTCGAGTCACCTGGTTCGAGATGGAGAGGAAGACCGAATTTCCGGTATAAAGACCAAGTAATCGCGGATGCAAGACACTTGGTCTTGATGACTGGAAGCAACGTGTCCAGGACCATCAACGATGGAAGGTAGCAATTGCTCAGGATCGAACCCTCCATGGGTCGCCAGCCTGATAAGTAATTAGTAAAAACGACAGGAAACTTCTTCAGCACTTCCTTTGCAATCGGCCTCTTTGCATTTATCAAGTTTTTCTGAATGTTCTTTAAAACCGGGAACACTTCGCCAATTGATGTTCCTTGATGTGAATACTGCTAGTTAAAATGTAAATACAGACTCTCATAAATACTTGCTTTTTGTAAGTCTCCGAAAATTCGTTTTTTGGGTCGACTAAAAAATTGACTCGTACCTCAGCTGCGCTTGTACTGCTTCATCTTCAATCAATCATACAAGTGCAAGGCGCAAACCGTCTGTGGACTTTTTAAATGTTAATGTGTCTACAAAAGCAGGTATGTGTATTACGTAGTGTGAGCAAATACCCTTTAGAAAGATCAAGTAAGCAAAATTTACATATATTTGGAATCAGGGCGGCATAAAACGTTTTTCTGTAAAGTCGATACTATCTTCCAATTAAACAAAAAAAAAGAGGCAAAGTTAGCAAAATCCTAAATCTAATTATGAGAAACGCAACGGACTACTGTATCAAAAGACAGGTTCCTTAAAAAAGTCCGAAAAAAAATTAAAAGTGTCAAAAAAGAATAAAGGATAAAATTGCAAAGCGGCAACCCTGATCTCAACTAACAAACTAAAACGATTTTGACGATATTTGTAGTTGATAACGCTTTTTTTTAGCAGGGACAGAGCTTCCTCTATCGAGTAGTCACTGCCTGAGAGACGATGCTGTGATTTGGCAGCCGGATTTAAAAAAAAAACAACCAACATGTACATTTTAAAGTGATCGTCTCACCACGTTCAACTTATACGACCGCTCGCCTGTGGACGAGACATACGAAAATGAATTTGAATTTCTAACCGACAAACGCTCTATTAGCATGACTAAACGGTTACGCAATCCATTTTGCTCTTCTCCCTTTCTTTCACATCTAATCTTCTTCATCCGTGACTGCAAGATCATCATAAATTAAAATAATCAGCATACAACTCTCAATCTAGTTGCCGTACTTCCACTTGTCCGCTTGGATGTAGTCCCGCATCCTCTAGACATGGGAAAGTATGTTTTCTCAAGACTTTAGTTCACATTACGTGGCCCACCTTGCGGGGATGGCTGCCATTGAAAAACCAAAACAACGAACAATTTTGTGTACTTAGTAGTCCGCGACAAACATCTGGCGGTTAACATAAATCATATTCTTTTCGTCGCGACCGAAATTCGCGCCAAACCATCTACAATTGATCTGTGTGCCGCAGCACATATGTAAGATCTGTTTGCGTGCCGCAGTGAAAAGAATAAACGGTAGAATCTACAAGCTAGATACGTTTCATTATGAGTATCGGCATCATTATCGCGTTCCTTTTGGTCTTATTGTACTGCATGCGTGCGTATGCGATCAGAAGATCAGTGGGAAGAGGAATTTCATTCGTTTGATGATAATTCACAGTTAGTTGTTGCATGAGAATGTGTAGATAGTTGATCGTTAGCGGAAGAAATCATACTTACCTGGCGTAGGGGTTACCGTGATCATGAAGGCGGTTCCCCCGGGGCGAGACTTGGCCATTGCACTATTCGGCTGGGTTGACCTCCGCGATTATTCCTAATGCGAATAACTCGTGCGTGTAATTTTTGGTAGCCGGGGATGGCGTTCGCGCCGCCCCGACATAAATATCTTTCAAGTTTCCTAAATTTTAGCTTTTTAATTTATTATTATGGCAATACATTGTTTTTCTAAAGGGTATCTCAAAATGAGCGCACAATTTGAATTTTCTGCCATTAGTGCAGTGGAAAAGAGACTATTTGACAGCTTAGGGATTTAGTACCAATGGAGCGTTTGGTGCGGATTTCCTACTCATTGGACCATACTTTTTTGAAAACGAGACTGTTTGCCCTGCATAGCTGCCTGGAACAGGAACCATGTTTTAAACTAATAGGTTTGTATTTTATACTGCCACAAATAATTTCCAATCAAATACAAATGAGGCTCATTAGGCTGCCTCAAAGAGGGTATGCATTAGAATCATCCCGTTTTGGTGCCTAAATTTAATAGACAAACTTTAAATGCAGCTATCCGGAAAGCACTGTTGAAGTTCCTCAATTTCTTGCCTTTTTTCTAATTTGACGATTGATATTTTGGTCTTGGCCAATCGAAACCTGACAAATCGGGTTGTCCCGGTATGACCCTTTTTGCCATATTTTTCTTCAGCTGGCGCAATCTCTAACTAGCAGTTTGGTTAAGTTATTTATCCACTTGTGTGCCCCACTTTCTTGTTGTTACACATGTTTGATGTCGAAGACTTTTTGGGCCGAAGCCAAGTTATCCAGAGCTCTACATGACCTTAGGCGTTGGATCCGTAGACGTTTGTCCAGACTCATGGCGCTATACAGTTTGAACAATTCGTGGTTAAATTTTCTCCTTTAGATGCTGAAGATCGCACCGATAATTATTCTCTTGGCTTCTTAATCCACTTTTCAAAATGTCCATACCACTGCGTAGATGAGGACTGGGGTGATCAATGCCTTGTATGAAGTCAGCTTGGTTCCTCAAGAGAGTGCCATATTACTGAATTTCGCCCTGAGATCAAGGACACTAGAAATACTCTCCGTTTGATCTCAATACTGATATTACTTAGACTGTTTATCGCGGAGCCAAGATAAGTTACCCACGTCCAAGCTATAGCTGCCATTGTGACAAAGCTCTGTCCAAGGCGACGTTGGGTGTCCTTCTTCAAATACAGCATATACTTCTGTTTTTCCTCATTCACCGGCAGACACATTTTAGCCACATCTCTCTCAATGCAAGCAGAGGCCTGATTAGCATCTATTTTTAAAGTGTATACACAGTCCTACAATAAAAATCTAAACCAATATTGTTTTTCTCATTTCAGGTTCGAGGTACACTCAAATCGTGGACAAAACTCTGGTGCGTCCTAAAGCCAGGACTTCTCCTCCTTTATAAAAGTCCCAAAACCAAAAGCAGCCACTGGGTTGGCACAATTCTTCTAACATCATGCCAAGTTATAGAGCGACCCAGCAAGAAGGATGGTTTCTGCTTCAAGCTTTTCCATCCATTGGAGCAGTCCATCTGGGCACCACGAGGGCCAGACAAGGAGACCATAGGTTAACACAAAACATCGCTAAACCACTCTTGAATCATAACTAACAAACACTTTTTTGTTGAACTTTTAGGTGCAGTCGTCCAACCCTTACCAACCGCCTACCTAATCTTTCGAGCACCTAGTCAAGCTGCTGGTAAATGTTGGATGGATGCCCTGGAGCTCTCCTTGCGCTGTTCGGCATTGCTCCTGCGCTCGAACAGTAATTCAGGGACAAGTGCAGCCGTGGATACAAATGCGACAGGACAAATCTCGCACGAGACCCAATGGTCAGAGGCGGACTATGAAAAGCACTTCAATGACCAAGGTATGTATTTATTTTGCATCGTTGTACAATTTATCTCTTCTCTCCAAATGCATATGTACCAACAATACAAGGACTAGATAGATCGGATAGACTGGCGCAAGTGCAAGCGCTACTCGATAAGTATCACCAGCAATACGCCTCCAACAATCACCTTGCAGTGGATGACGCTGCAAGACGTTCCACCAGCTCACTGAGCCTGGCGCCATCAAGTACACCATTATTTCAACCGCTATACTTTGCCAAGATAAATTGGGAGCGCATGCTTGCGAACACACCGGATTTTCATAAAATCAAAAAAATTAAAAGATTGCATCGTCGGATCAGCAAGGATTGCGACGAGATGAGTGATGTTTCTACTGGAATCGAATTTTTCGCTGACAGACAACGGACGTTAACGAGATCGGCGTCAATGCATTCATTGGGTCGAACTGATCAAACTAGTGATGAGGAAGAGAGCCCACGTCGTCTGAGTACGCCGGGAGTTTTGCCAAAATTTCTTTCGGGTATTTGATAGCATTTTTTGTTCGACAGTGGAGATACTATTCTCATCATTCGATTGTTGTACTTCGTGCTGCTTTTTTATTCACTAAGGCGTAGTAGATCGGTTAGAATTGGAAACGACCATCAAAGTTATTTGTTGTATTATAGTCTTCTTTTGTTTTCTTTTTGAAATCAAACACCGTTGGTAAACTTTGCAAAGTTACTCCAAAAGCAGTGCGAATTATGACAATAGGTGGCTCACTTAGACCAACTTGTTGGGTCCATGGCGCCCTTGTTTTAGGGTGGTTTACCACCGTGAGACCTACTTTGGTTCCAAAATCACCCGGATCCACACATGAATCTTTCCAGATCTTCAGTTCAGCACCGTTTAAGTCCTCTATCTCTACGGAGAACTAAGGACCTCCCTCTTTTCCTTTGCTAGGGCTGAACATTCGCAGAGTAGACGTTGGATACATACTATTTCCTTCTCATCTGTGCCCCGTAAGGACTCCTATTAGCATGCGTACATCCATCGGATTAAAACGAAGTTTGCTCAGCAGCGGACATAGAGCCCTCGCTGTTGCTTCAGTACTCACTCTCTATCTAGGGCTTCGTCCTCTAGCTTTTTTTCTTGTGGAGCTAAAGTGGCGTATGCGCTTACGGTAGGGTGTCCGTATTGCGAGCCAGAAAAAAGAGGAGTTTTTGCTTTTATTCAAAAAAAAAAAAAAATGCTAAAGAATGCGCAAAAAACAAGAACGCTTCTGACAAATTTGAATCAAAAAATGTTCTCAAAAGAACTAGACAGTTTTCTTTGGACAAAAAAAATCTTTAAGTGCCGGAAATACTTGTAACACTCTGTTAAAAGCAGGGTATAATGACAACCAACGAGCTGTGCAATGCCGAAGCAAACTCCTTAAACTCCAAATCCAATGTTATGCAAAAGTCTTTCAACTTCTCAGTTCTCACAGTATATATAGAAAAGTAGTTATATTATTTTTTTAATAATTGATTTCTGTTGGAAAAGAATCAAAACCGAATTTGGATGCATTTGAAATTATATGAACTGGACAACCAATTCCTTTCCGTTCTCTACTGATGCTCGATTTGAGTCTATGGAAAACGTTATTAAGCCCCCTGTCCTATTCACTCCTCCGAAGTTCGTGTTTCAATTGTCGGCTGAGAACGCTATTCATTTTGAAGTTATATCATATTTATGTAAATATTTAAAAATAAAATTGCATATAGTGTCGGAAGTTTCGTTTGGTAAATGCCTAAGAGTATCAACTTCATTTGAATTCCTACGTCCGGTAACATTTTAATGTTACCCTGGTTACTGCCATCGGTAGAGATTGATAAGGACGGAGTCTTAGAAACAAAATTGAAAATCATTTCGAAGAATAATGGCGCTATTACATGTTTTTGCATTGACCTTGTTTTTGTTTGCGAAGAAGAAAGTCGTTTTGCTATTTCCGAGTCCTTGAAAACATCTTTGTATAAATTGTTTGAACAATCCGTGGATCGAAAACTGAAATGATGTTTTAAAGCATGGAAAGCTATATATATATTTTTTCCTCCAGCTTGTGAACACCGAAGACAGCTTTGACGACGTTTCACCTGCGCGTACCTTATTTGTGTGTTTCTTTGACGCAATATGTCGTTCCAGGTCATGAAGGCCTTTATTTGCCAACGAAACTGCTGTTTCACATACGGTGCAAAAAACTTCGGTTTTGTAACGAAAGATTTGTATAGCTTTTGAAGTTCTTCATTGAAGCAACACTTTCTTTTGCTCATCGTCTGTTAAATAAATGCATGTTAATTGCGATAAAATAAAAAACGTGTAAAAAACTTACAAAAACTACAGCAAGCCGGCAAACAGATTAATAAATCGTAAAGTTCTAAAGATAATGCTTGTCTTAATTGAAAATATGGATGCCTTAGGAAAGGCATATGAAATATCAATTCAGTTGTAATTATGTTGAATTTGGTAACAACTCTTGGTCTTGAATTTGGTGTCGTTGCAGTAGCTATTTATTTTATTTATTTATTTTACCTGGATTGGAAAGATGAAAGAGAACAAAAGAAAAAAGGAATAAATTATCCGAAGAGTGTTACCATTTTTGGTTTTTAAGTAGGTACATAGTTGTTTTATAATTTAGTACTAAATTATGAAAAAGAGGACAAAAGTAAACGCAGCAAATTATAGAGAACAAAAAAGATCCAGATGAAAAAGAGAGTATATACATATAAGATCAACGGCAAAAAAGAGGACATGTCCTCTTTAAAAGAGATGCTCAGGAAACTCTAGCTTACGGGATGGCTAGAGATTCTCCCAACTCCGAACTTTTCGTTTCCTGGGATATCAGTATACCCCGGTATCCAGCGAGTTCGCCAAGTATATCTCACTGATGTTCTGTCTGCACAGTCTAACCAGCTTCAACGTCAGAATGTCTGATGCTATGGCCTTTGTTGCAGCTTGGCTATCAGAAAAAATGTGATCGATTTGTCGTTTACGTTGTGATCTCGATTATCTGTTTCCACTTCCGTACTTAACATCTAATTGTCTAAAGTTGTTGGTGTTCCCTTTGGATGCAAGGCAGAAGGATACAAATTGCTATATTTTTACTTAGAAAACCAACTGTTTTAATGCGCCTTTATAAGACTTAAAAACGCTCCAATTACTGCTCAAAAAGCTGCAACTTTGGTGAAAAAGCATTTGCACTTCGTCTTCATCATCTTATTCATACCCGCTTCATCCAATAAAGCAGTCCCAGCATTAGCTATCGAGTTCGTGCTGCAGTTTCGTCTGGGATAACTAAATCAAAGAGAAGTTGACTTACCCTCAACTACCCCAAATATGAAACAATCCATGCCTCGGCTGCGCTGCAACATCCAGTCCATATATATAATGAGAAGGAAATGCAACGTCTTGCCTTGGCGAAGTTCATCGTCCAGGGTGAAAGGTGTTGATTTACCACCGTTAACTCGAGCACAGATGCTACAGTTTGAATGATCCTCAAAAGAGGACTATCAATCCCATTTATTTTTATGCCTGACGTTTTTTAACGCTGGCCTGGAGCACTACTCAGACGCAAAACTGGTCCATTGTACTACCAGCAGCAATCTCGGTAAAGCGAAATCGCCAGCACACTTGTGATACCTATAGTCAACACTACTGATCGACAACTCCAGTGATAGTGCCGTTAACTTGATCCCAACGGCAATTGATGACTGGACCAAATTTGAAAACCGGATAAAAGCGTTAGGATAGGATAGGAATGTGGGTAGACGTGCGGAAGCACGTCTCACTTAGGTCCGTGTGGACCCATTGTGGTGCTCATAGGGGGAAATGTTCCTCCTTGTACCCTTATCGCACTCATCGAGACGTTGTATTCGTTTTTGACCTCTCCTCGTCTAGCCAGCCCGACATCCTAATGAACCTGAAAAAGTTAGATATTCGGATGTTATGGATTTCTTGCAGGTCATGGAAGAAGAATTCTCCCATGGTCCCGTATCGCAGTTGGCTGAGGCTTGGGCAGTAGCAGAGATAGTGAGGAGTGTCCTCTCTTTCTTCCACATCGCCGCATCCTCTGCATATGTAGTCATGGGATAGTCCCATTTTTGTTTCATGGTATTTCAGATGGTTATGTCCCGTAAGAGCTCCGACCACCATCCTCAGTAGGCTTTTGCCACACTGGACGAGTGCCATAGCATCTTAGTAGTCTTACAGGTGTAAAGGTTGAACCACCTTTTGCTTGCTAATTCTAGAATTTTATCATCCACCTTCTTCCTGACATCTGCCAGTGGTGGTTGAATCCATTCGATTGCCTGGGATGGGTCTATTTCGGCCCCTTTTCTGGCAAGTTCATCAGCTGCCTCGTTGCCGGATATGTCCCTGTGTCCTGGGACCCAGCATAGAGTTATCGTGTGTTGCACGCTTAGAGTTTTGAGCTCCTCGCGGCAGCTCGCGACCGGCTTGGACTTGATTTCTTTCGACGAAATTGCTTTAATGGCCGCTTGACTGTCAATTAGAATGGTAATAACTGCCGGTGGTATTTCCAACATTGTTATCATTCTGGCCGCTTCTTTGACTGCCAGGACCTCCGCTTGGAAAACACTACCATAATCAGGGATCCTGATAGAGCAGTGCATGTTTAACAATTCGGAGAAAATGCTTGCACCTGTACCTGTTTGCATCTTCGCTCCATCAGTGTATACTTAGTGCTCGAATTATTGATGGGTTCTTTTGTGGTCCACTCTGCACTCCTCGTCGGAAAATAGCATCTGAAGGGTATTTCAAAGTCGAGAAAAGGGAGTGTGTAGTCACTTTCGGACTGTTCTATTTGTAGTCTACTCAGTAGACTAGCATGACCAGTGGGACTTGACAGCCAGCATTTAGATTGAATGCTTCTAATGGCACTTTTAGCAGCGTTAGCTTGCATGTAAAGGTCAAGTGGGAGAAGGTTTAGTAGTACCTCTAGGCCTGTGGTTGGGGTAGTGGAGATAGCGCCTGTAACTCCAAGACATGCTAGTCTCTGTATTCTAGTAAGCAACCTGTGGTTGGTGGATTTCAGGGCGGCCTGCCACCATATCACGCTGCCGTATGTCAGGATTGTCATATTGCTGTGTACATCCACAGAATTGTCTTGGGGTTCAGACCCCACGTTTTGCCGAATATCCTGTTGCTCAGGTATAGGGCACAAACTGCCTTCTTGACTCTTTGGTTGAGTTTCCAGTTTAGTTTCCTGTCTAGGATGATCCCTAGGTATTTCGCGTTATCCGCCAGATTGAGGGTCGTGCTTTCAATTGTTGGGGGGTTAAAGCGTGGAATGACCCGTTTGTTGGTGAATAGTACCAACTCAGTTTTTTGAGGGTTGATTCCTAAAGGATAAAAGCGTTGCTTTTACTGCGATTCGAACCGTGGACCCCTCTAACCAATGGCATGCACTCAACCAACTGCAGTACATTCAATCAATCCCATACTCCCGCAGAACAACCCTAGGATTACCTCGAGGATTTCGGTCTTATGCCCTTTCCGAATCCACAAAACAGCTATAAATCGGGTTGGCATATTCCCAAGCCTTCTCAAGTACTATTCTTATCGGTTGTACTTCTTACTACTTCTAGTGTTATGCTTCTAAATGGAACACTGGAGTTTGAATGCCGTTCAGTGCCTCGGTGTGTGAAGTTTAGTGTTGGCGTGAGGAGATGTTAAGTGGATTCGTTGAGTGAATCCCACCTGCAATTCAAACTTTGTATCTGTTGAAGACTGTAGCAGAAGAATCCTAAAAATGCATGTTTACTGCTGCTGCCAATGTACACATGTGGCATGGCAACCAACAAAATGAATGTTACACTACATGTTAGTACGAAGTTGGTATGTCAATCGAGACAGTGCATGTCAAGAAGTGTGTTCTTACATAATAACCCTTCACAATAGCTTGATTCCGATTATAATAGGAATTATATTTGGCATTACAGTCCTAGGTGGATCTGGGCCTAGATTCTACAGCAACCACTCGTGCGGTGCATGCTACCTATATTGTTATTTTATCACTAGTGATATGGACCAACAGCACTGACAATGCAAAGTTACTATGTATTCCTGTTCGAAAAAACTCACTCGTAAAAACGAAATAGCCGAGTATATTGGCATCCGAATCATGTAGTTACAGTGACGATGAAGAGGAGGAAACTATTGCGCAACTTCTTTGCACTTGCACCAACCTTCTCTCACAAAAGAAATTGAACGAGATGAAAATGACATTTGATTCGAATGTCAGAATTTACGTAGTTTTAAAGAAAAATTAACTTGCTAGGTTACATTTTTAACTAGAATACCGTTAGGATATTTGACCGGGAAGTCTGCCTAGTGCCTAATTGGAAATATCCCTTCATTTCATCTTCGCTTTTACTCCCCAATAATAGTCTGGACGGGAAATAGCTCCAGTACCCTCGCATGATGAAACAAACGTCGTATCCACTCTGCTGACTAAAGTGTGCAAAAGATGTCTTGTTTCAATCAGCTGGCAAATTAATCAAATCGTTGAATTCATGTAAACAACTCACATTCACAGTAGTTTACACTTGGCAATCATAAGTAGAACTATCAGAATAAATAAAGTTCTGCATAACTTAAGGCACTCCGATTAATAATTTCCTACACTAAAATGTCAAATATAAAAGTCGTAATATAATCAGTCGGATATAAATCATGTCGTAGTCGCATTCAGTTCAGTCATATTGGGCGCTTCAGTCATTTCGTTCGAATTCAGTAATCAAATGCGTGCTGATCGCATCTGCTCTTGCACAGAGGAGGAGGCCCATGCATCGCCGATTATTAAAAATTACTAGCAGGGAAGCAGGTATCGCAATTCTATCAAATTAAGTTCTGTCTGGTCCGTAACCCATAATCTGGAGTCGTAAGCTTTCACATTTCAAGTCTCACTTTCAGCTTTCTGTAATTTTTGCAGCTTGCCAGCTCACTTTCAATCTATCTTTGAACTCTTTGATTTGCTTCCATTGTATTCATTACACGCTCGTGACCAGTCTATGCTAGACTAACTTCGTTGGAGCTACTATCTCGTCATACACTAGTTGTTTGTGTCAGTCGTAATCGATTGGGAACCATTTCTAGGCTAATTTTTGGCGGAATTGCTAAGTGTATTCTTACAAATAACTGTTGAATTTCTTGTTTTAGATCTTGATGTGGACAGTCAGAATGAAGGGGCCGCTGCTCGAACATCCGGAGCAGAAACTGATTCAGAGTCCGATAACGACGTAGAGGATGTAGATGAACTAACCGAAACACCGTACGTGCATTATCCAGAAGAAGAGTTCGGAGCTGTAAGACACGCCAAAACCCCCTTAGCTATTCAAAGTGAAAACTTATATTCGATTTCAGGTTGGAGAGCAAGTTGAAGAATTGCCAGAAGAGCAAAAGAGTCTGATTTGGTTTTTAGTCAAGCAAGTCCGTCCTGGAATGGATTTAAGTAAGGTCGTCTTGCCAACATTCATCTTAGAACCGAGATCCTTCCTCGATAAACTCTCCGACTCTTACTATCATGCAGACATTCTATCAGAGTAAGTTGCGGTAATTTGTATCCCAAAAGTAAACAAAACTAATTTTTATCCTTCGTTTAGGGCTGTGCTTGAAGATGATCCGTTTACACGCATGAAGAAGGTCGTTAGGTGGTACATGTCGGGTTTCTATAAAAAACCAAAGGGCCTAAAGAAGCCGTATAACCCCATCATTGGGGAGACTTTTCGTTGCTTTTGGGAACATCCGAATGGTAGTCGCACTTACTACATAGCTGAGCAGGTGTCTCATCATCCGCCGGTGTCGGCATTTTACGTAACAAACCGTCAGGACGGCTTCACCATAAGTTGCAGCATTTTAGCTAGATCCAAATTCTACGGCAACAGTACATCCGCTGTACTTGAGGGCGTCGCATCGTTGACACTATTGCCTCGTGGCGAATGCTACACAATGACTACACCATATGCAAATTGCAAGGGCATCCTCATGGGCACCCTTTCAATGGAGCTGGGTGGAAAAGTCACAATAGAATGCGAAAATACTGGCTACAAGACGGATATCGAATTCAAACTAAAACCATTCTTGGGTGGATCTGATCAAATAAATCTCATACAAGGCAAAATCAAAATGGGCAAAGAAACATTGGCCACACTCACTGGTCATTGGGACTCGGAAATTTTAATAAAAGACAGCAGGACATCGGAAGAGAGTGTGCTCTTTAGTTCCACACCGGAAACAAAGCAGAAACGTCTTAAGCGGTATTGTGTTCCCCTTGATTCGCAGGAGTCGATGGAATCGGAAAGATTGTGGCAGCTTGTGTCGGCAGCTATTCGTCGTGATGATCAAGTAGCAGCGACCGAGGAGAAAACAGCACTTGAGGACATGCAGCGAAATGCAGCCAAGGAACGGAAGGTTATGTTTACAGAGTGGATACCAGTGTATTTCGAACAGGATATGTTAACCGGTCAGGTAAGAGATGTCGGACATATTTTTGGACTTGCATTGTCATTCTATGGGGCAGTGGTTGCATCTTGTTCGTTTCATTAAAAAATGCCTACAAATGTCTGCTGCAGGTCATTGGGATTGTTAACATTCACATACACATACTTCAAAGCATAATGTTGTCGACACTTTCTCTTTCATCGGATCATTGATTAGGATATTATATGTACCCTTTGTTAGCATCATTGGACTCCACCTCACACTCACGCATTGGAATCAAGCGATCTTGTACCTGGAGAAACTGAAGTATTTCATCCTTCTCCAGGCCCATACCTGGAATGCTGATTTTCTCCCCATAAAGGCAGATCCCTCTGCCGCTTTTTTGGCAAACTCATTTGTCAAGCCCCTTTGGCCATCTTATTCTGACGAACCTTGGAGCATTATGTTCAGCATCCCTACGAATATGATCGAAGGGCGCTTTAGTCAGAGCTTCTTAACAAGTCTCGTTAGTCTTTGATGTGCCCGAATAGATTAATACCAACACAACTTGCAAACTACTGCTACGACAACCATGCAAGTGACTAACACTAGATGCAAGCAGCTGTAGGTACATTTACGTGGTTGATGTTTCGCAAAAGACTTTTGCAGAACCTGCATGGACGAAGAAGAGAGACAATGTACAACATTGCCTCTCCTCCTTTCCTCTGCTTCTTCCCAGTATTTATGACTCGCTGGTACGATTTCTTAGGTGCCACTTCTGCACCAACAGTAGTTAATTCGAATCACACCAAAACAGTCCAAGTGGCAGCACAAGGGATCATCTACATTTCAGTGTATCCCAACTACCAACCTAACGTACGTACCTCCCCACATTTGGCAGAACTCATCAAACGACTAGCCGTTATCTCCAGCCTACTTCACTTCATAGTAAGCTTCAGCTGGTTCCCCATCAGTGGATAATGGATTAACTCAGCCACGTGGCATAACGATAAACCTAGTCAGGTCTAGATACATCCCTTACGAGACCTCAATGCTCCTAACTCCTAACTACATGCTTAGAGTCTGTATATGGGAGACAATAATAGACACGACATTCTCTCAACACAGCGTCTTTTCCAAAAAAAGGCGTTCAATTGGAGGTTCTTCTGTACGAAGCCTATTCCCATTTGAGCTGATGAGAACAGAACAGCTATTGTTCCAAATTTAAGCGTGCATTGCGTGGATAATGTGAGTGTCCCTCTTGTACAAACCCAGAAATCATGTACACACATGTACTTCATCTCTGGTACAAACCAAACCATAAAGGGAACGACACCGCGAACAGAAGATACCTATTGTATCGAAGGATCAGGTACTCTGTAGTAGATTTCTTTACTTTTACTGAAATGAGTATCTCCCAATGGAAAATACATTTCCTTAATCAGACTAGTGCTGGACCAGGAATGAGAGATAGAAGATTACGCAATAAGAAGTTCAATTTTTGTTCGTTCTGCGCAGCCTACATCACAGGCGACACCTGATTTGACAGTTCTATGTAATTTCCATACGAATTGCAAGAAATTAAACAAATATTTGTACTTTTGTTAAGAATAATAGTGTTTTAAAATTTTGTCACGAAGAAAAAGTTCTTTTAATATATTCTTAATTGAATTACTAAAATTTTATAACAATTTTTTGCCTGATTGGAGTTGTTATTTAAATTATTTTGAACAAGTAGTGAGAAGCATTCATAGAGATCAACACAAATGGGTTTTATCTTCAAGGTGTTGCAGTTGATCCTGTTGGCTTTGATAATTCTCAATAAATTGCATCTCCTGTTTTAAATCTTCAATTTGATCTTTATTCTATCATATTTGTTAAAGAGCTTTGTTTGGTAATTGAAGAATATATCGATGACACCGTGCTTTCAACGCTCGCACAGGCATATCCGTTCATAGCATTTCGGTGCTTTGTTGCTCAAGCATCAGAGGACACCAAAAATAAAACTCGGAGGACTGGTTACATTAGCTCCTTGCGTAACTAATTCCCTACAACGATCCAAACTATAATCTACTTCGATGAGTTATTCATCAACAGCACCACCTCCTTGTAACCTTATCTGCAACAACATTTTCATTGGTCTAAAAAGAACAAAATTGTACTCGAATCGATTCGATCAACTCAGGAACTGTTAGAGGGACTGCAGTTTCTTGCAACAAACTTGCAATCATATCCTCATGTCCTGCTTTAATTTATATTGCATTCGAATATCAATGGATGAATGTACCACTGTGGACAGTGGTTTTACGGTTGGAACAGTAAGATAATAGCATAATCCTGTACTTATCCATGATTAACCATCATATACCAACGTAAGTAAGGACTTAAATGTGGCAACATAGGTACCCATTTCGAATTGTAGATTCTAGAATAGTAGAAATTATATACCAAAGTCTACTTCCTTCAGAAGGAAATAATATGCTCTTGTCGCCTGTGATGTAGGCAAAATGTCAAAAAAGTAAACAAACATGGCGGAAATGCGCAATGCGTAATCTGTAATACTTCATTCTTGAAACAGGACATTCACATAAAATGTGTTAGGATGTCTCGTCCTCTTCCATGCAAAGCCGACATAGATATCTTGCCTTGGCACACGCTTCTTTTGTGAAGGTGGTAGTTCAGGCCACAGTGGCCAGTAAAAAAGCTCGCTAGCATTCTTATACTTTCCTTGTTGAGGCGGAATATTTGTTTATAGGAATTAATTTGTTTGATTAATTTGTTTTCCCATTCTGTCCAGTTGTCCAGTTGGCATAACAGTACGGTCCAGGACCTATCAAGCAGCTTCCGAGTCAGCGCTAGTCAGCTCATCTGCGGATTCGTTGCCTGCAATCGCCTCGTGTCTAGAGCACCAGCCGAGCTTCACTTTGTTGTGCCTGGCAAGGAATTGTAGTGCGTCGTAGCAACACTTGATCGTATGGACTCCAAGATTGGACGATAATGCATGAAGTGCTGCCTGACTAAAGATTTTAAGCTTTAGCACCTTTGAAGAGATTGTATGTGGCGTAGATCGCAATGGTGTGGATTTCGGCTTCAAACACTGTGAGACTCCACTCCATAGGTACGGAAATCAGTGTCTTGGGTTCAAAGACTCCAATCCCGACTCCAGCGTCAATCATTGATCAGTATGTTAACCAACACCAGACTTCTGGGGTCTAGTGTTGAAGCACCATTGGTCCAATTCTTACGGTCCAATATTTCCACCTCAAATAACCTGCGAAATAATTCAGCTTGACCATAATATCCGACATTGTACAGAACATGTCTCTTTTAGGAACTGTGTTGAGTATCATAAGGTCGATTGGTTTATACTTATAATCGAGCTGCAGTTTGATGGCATATTTGGCAGCTATCTTCCTATCGAAGATTGGTAACGGGGTTAGCCCGACTACAGCTTCTAGAGTTGTTGCGGGCAGGTGCGCATTGCACCTCTTATACCAAGCCATGCATCTTTTTTCGCCGTTGTCTGTTGGATCCTACCTTCTTCTGATACTCCTAATTTCCTTAGGTGCTCCCTGAGTTTACAGTGGCCTGTTAGGAAGCCTGTTAGGAATTAGGATACAAAGGTTGTTTTTGCTCATTCTGATATATGCTTCAAGCCTCTTGAGGTTATGTTGGCCCAAGAGTTTATTGGCCTGCTTCATACCATGAGCGTTGTTCCATTTGCCCGGTTTCTTCTTTCTAGTTTCCTGAACTCTTCCCTGTGGACGTGATCTCCTGTAGCGCAGAAGGGTTCGGGGCTTATAAAATGTTCCGATGCTCCTCTAGCCAGGAAGTCGGCCTTTCATTGCCTTCTATCCCTGTATGGCCAAGTATCCAACAGAGTCTTACTCTGTTACTCCTATTCAGCTTCTTAAGCTTCTGTAGATAGAACTTTTGAGTGACCCTCAAGTCTTTATGATTATTATTCTCAAGGGTTTAACTTATGCGTGGACTATAATAGGATCAGTACTATTTACTTTCTTAACGAATCAACTCTGCGGAGCCGTTAAAATCTTCGCCAGACTTGTGCAGGAACTCGCTTAAATCAAATCCCTTGTAAGTGCTAAGTTAGGTTAGGTACGTGGTAGACCTGTTGGGGCCACGCCTTACTTAGGTCCAATTGGACCCATTATGATGGGGGGAGGGGGGATTTAAAGGCATCCTCCTTCCTACTCCTTTTCGTGCTACGGGTGTTAAAACGCCAATTTGACCTCAGGTGTTGTTGCGTCTGTTATCTTAACCATCCAGAAATCTTTACGGACCTGCAAACAGATGTTAGTGGTATTTCCGTAAGATCTTGGAAGAAAAATTTTCCCAGTATTCTGTGTCTCAATAGGCGGAGGCTGCGGCATTGACAAAGAAAGTGAGTTGTGTCCTCTAGTTCTTCTTCGTCCCCGCAGCCTCTGCATGTGGTATTCTGGGTAAGTTCCATTTTTTCGGTATGTCGAATGATTTATCGTGGTATCTCAAATGATTGTGACCGGTTAGCGCGCCTACTACCCTACGCAGCAGCTCTTTGCTGCATAGGAGGAGTCTGTCAGTCATTGCGCTGTTGAATCTTGGCCATAGCATTCGGGTAGTCTCACAAGTGGTTAACGAGTTCCACCTTTCATTAGCTAACTCAATGATTTGATCGTCCACTTTCTTCCTGACATATGCCAGAGGTGGATTAATGCTTGGGATGGGTCGATTTTGGCCCCTTTCCTGGCAAGTTCATCTGCTACCTCATTGCCGGTTATGTCCCTGTATGCTGGGACTCTTGAAAGTGTTACTTCCTAAAACAATGCCGGTAGTATAAACAATACTCGTTTAGATTCGGTGTCTACCACACTGACAACGTGCCACATGATCTTTGACTTTTCTGCATTCATGTGGCTAGCAGACTGTTAGCTAAAGCGTCTGAACATTAAATGAAACGATGCATTGACTTCAGCATTTCAGTGACATTTCGAAACTCGAAGAGATCAAGACAGAAACTCTGAAACTTGTTCTACAAATCATGCCCAATCAACCAGTTCGCACTTTCAAACCACTAGCTTCTTGCATTTTCAGTTTCATTTTGGTGTATGCAATTCTTATCGTCATCCATCAAGCATTTTCTTTTTGTTCAGAACCTTATTTAAGAGTGAACCCTTAGAGTGAAAAGAAAGATTTTTATTCATATGAACATTTATTTACTTAGTGGATATACAAACACGCAGACCTCCGCCCGTGGGATCCGCGTAACGATTTAAAGCAGTACGAATCGCAGTTTCATGTCTTAACCAAAACCCGCCACAAGGCACCTGCTATTCGAACTGGTAGCATCGTAAGCTCTGATCAACTCAATGTTATGAGAGCTGACTCTAGACAATCATTATCTGCTTTGAAGGCACCCATACGAACTGCAATACTATCAAGTACATCACTATCGCAAATGTCACACTTGAATGCCCCAACTGACTCGAGCCAAGAGGAAGAGTTCATCAAAAGGAATATATCAACGAAATCGATTAAACGGTAAGCCAATCATTTTTTCACTATACATGCGTTGTATAAACATTGGATTTTTGGATTTTTCAGCATAATTGTATCGGTCGATGAGATAAGCAAGATCCTAGAACAGCATACAAGGCAATTGAACAAGATACAAACGATGATGGAACGGACTCAGTATGCTCCAGTTCATCAACGTAACAATGCAATGCTATCACGTACAATAGGACAGGACACTGTTGTTAAGGGACTACTGTTTGCCCTCTTAGGGATCTCAATCAGTGTTATCATCAAGTTCATCTTCAAGTAGACTATAGATATAGTGTATATTTAAATTGTAACCGGTGTTTTCTTTTTTTTTTATACTTTTATTCAATTCAAATCGCTTCTTCCAAGAAAAACAAACAAAAATATATAAACGTATGTATATGGGACACGCAAGAATTATTTCGGTTTCTAAGTTTATGATAATTCCTTTCTCTCCGATGTAGACTCTTCATTTGTATACTATTTGACCTTAGGATTACATACTGTAACACTTCCTTAACAACTGCATCTAGTTTGATAAGATCTAATCACTGTACCATATGATTTAACGTTTAATTATAAGTTTCGTAACTCTTGCTACTTTGAAAAGATAATATATAGATAATAACGAAATCCTTACAAAAAAGGAGAGAAAAAAAAAACATTCAAATGCTTTAACATAGATAAGTGTTAATCATGTTTGGATTGTGGAAAATGCTTTTATCTTACTTTGAACTAAACTACATTTTGATAATCAATTGGCTTGATGTGTGCTAAAGCTTTAATCATCTATCGGTCCCCAGTTATGGTGTGAAGATGCTTTTTCGAGTGCCTCGTGTGTGGTTCAATTTGTGTACAAACTGCTTTGCAATGTTGACTGAGTCTTAGGATTGCCGAACACTAAGGTCTATCCTATGTTCCCGATGATTTAATACTCGTCTTTCACAATTCTCGGACTATCATATGTGGTATATGTCCAATTGCGGTAACTAACGTGTTCTGCTTTCCATTTCCATTTCTCTAGTGAACATGGACACGTCTGCTACTGAATGTTGGAAGGGTAGCAACAGTCATCTCAGAAGAATTGCAACCAAGTGTTCAAGTAGGATACACTCAAGAACCAGACTGTTGCTCTTCTAACACGGCATTGTAATCGTTGATATTGACTTCAATTTGCACAGAGATATGATTTTTAAAACCTAACTACTGAGAATACAATTCTTAAGTAATTAGATGCAAATTTGCATTAGTTAAACCAGATAAAGAAAGCAATCAATTTAGTGACTGTTTGGTGAAAAACTATGGGAAAAAACCTCCATATGATTCTAATCGTTCATTGTTTTACTTAACTTAAGTATCGTTACTGCCGACCAGAAATAAATGCATTGAGAGATATTCAACTTCTTCTCTTGCCCCTTGATTTCATCTGACAGCGTTTTTTATACGCTTTTTCGGCCCCTGTCTGTGAATACGTGTGAGCTCTTGTGAACAGCTGGCTCTTTACTTAAACTTTTTTCAAACTTCGGTGTTAAGTTTTCAACACAGTGGGGAGGGGTAAGCAAACGAACAAAGTTCATGTTCATAAAGTAGCTTTCTGCGAGTTACAGTCTGAGGTACTAGGACTAAATAATTCTGTCATTATTTACATTAATTATTAATGAATACACATGAAGTACTGTACTCATTTTTGTATATGCATAATACCGAACAAATGCATTCACATGAATAATGTGTACTGGTAACTATTATTAATATTATTAAAACATTTGCTTATTTTACTTGTTTTACAGAAATAGGGATGAAACTTAATTGCAAATTTGTTTCAGTTAGGTACAGTTAAAGCCATTGTTCTTAACAAGTTATGCAATTTAATTGCAGAAGTTTTCACAATTCATGAATAAAAGATATAAAAACTAAGTTCATTTGCCAGTCATAGCATATAAATCAGCTATATTTTACTCTGAAGAATTAAATTGATGCAAACTATTCCTGTAAAGAGAGCGTAGCATTACATTTTTATTCACGCAAGCGCCTATTACAAATATATGTCCTCTTAAAAATATGAGTCATCTTCTGAACACCCTCCGAACAATAAGTACATGTTCGTGAGCAAATTCACGAATCTCGTACAAAATTCATGAATCTGACGCCATTATCCCACAAAATGCACGAATCGGCCGCCATTTTGGGGTGAATTGACGAACGTTGTAAAAGTATGCGTGTAATGCAAGGTAATTCCACTACTATCACAATTTTCTCCGGTGTGGACAAGGGGCAAAAATGGCCGAAGTTGAATATCTCTTTACTCATTTATTTCTGGTAAGAATTCCGCATCAATTCCTTTGCCTGATGGAATGTGATCCGAAGACCCTCGAAATGAGACTTAACGTATACATCACGTCTTAACAGCGCCTCATTTAATGTTTCCACTATTCACCATTCCATATCAAAAAGTCAACACGCCTCACTAAGAGGAGGTCTTCATACACTTTTGATTAGTTTGAAGTATAGGGTGTTTTCATATACGCCAGACTAATAAAAGACTGCGTTATCAATGTTCATTAATGCAGATATGCGATCATACTAACTTACTAACTTAGATGAACCTTAGTGCCTACCGTTCATAAACGTCAATAGCTCATCGATGTCGGGCAGATTGTGCAGTCATTATTTTTTAACTGCAAACAAGGTCGATTGGAGGAAAAATATTTTCCACTAAAGCCAGCCTGCAGACCGTGTGTGTCTTCAAAAACGCATGAGAAAAGCAATGTGATTACACTAACGCAGATTTCCGACGTTTATGAAAACACTCATACTCTTGCATCATCAAACAGACCGAAATAATCACATTTTCTGGATGAACCAGGAGGAGATCTAAGACGAACGATGGTCATCTCTTATCCGAGAGTATACATACTTGTTGTGGATTGCTGCAGTTAGCAGAAAGTTGTATGCAATTCTAGTGACTTTTGACTAGGCAAATTCAGGGCTTAATCACAAACAGAAGAGCTAAGAAGATGGTCATCTCTTAACACGAATAACGATTTCAGTGACACAACCTCCGAGATTGCTGCAGTTAGCAGTAGGCAGTGTATACAATTCTAGTGACTGTTGAGGAGGCAAGGTCTTAATCACAAACGCATGATCTTCCCTAAAACAAGCAAGCTACATATTTTGATACGTTAGAAGCACAATTCGAGCATAAACCTTGTAACAAGTAGTTCTTCACATCCAAGCATGATGTCCAAAATATAAGGCAAGTTTCCTAGTGCTTTTCTAGTTGCAGCTATACATGTAAAACACACACACATAACATATACACAAAGTAAATAAGTCCACGTTTCTAAACGTAGAGCGCGTACTTTAAATATTTTTACTTGTCTCGATTCAATAATTTTTTCATAGTATGTATGTATGTAAGTCATTAAAAAAAAAAGAAAGATAACGTGTACACTTCGGTAGGTAGGGAGAAAATAAAAGAAAAAAAGAAAAATGAATATATAAATATTTTCTAGAGTATAAGGCAGAAATCCCCTCGATTTAAGGGTCGTGCATGTATTGTCGGAAGAAAAAAACGTAAATGAAAATAGGATGTCTCAAAACAAACGATTGTACGTAGAAGATGGATAATATACAAATAAATTGACATTCGTTTTATGTGAAAAACATGCTGTGTTTATTTCTGAATCACTTGTTGTTTGTGGAGTGATTTAATATTAAGTGTTACATCAGTTGGTGCTATATTCCAGGGAACGTACGGTGTACATTAGAGTTGTACCGAATGTCAATGTCATGATTACAGTAGTTCGAATGAGTTTTTTGCCAAAAGTGATACCGCCAACGAGCTAGTGACCCTTGAGCTTGGCGGTCAGTAAATGGAAGATAGTACCCAATTTTGTCCAAATTTGCCAAAACTTATCATATAGCAGTATATACAGTGAGAGACTTTTCTGAATCAGGCATCGTATACGAAAGCAAACGTTCGGTTATCAGGCCGGCGACCGATGGAGGGTCCGAGCCTGAGCAATTGCTGCCTTCCATCGTTGACGGTTCTGGGCACGCTGCTTCCAGTCATCAAGACCAAGTGTCTTGCATCCGCGATTTCTTGGTCTTTGTACCGGAAATTCCGTCTTCGAATCAGGAGGCTCGGATTCGAAGACTCTCTTTGCTGGAGCATTGTTGTCCATGCGCTCGATGTGGCCGAGCCAGTGCAGTCGACGGATTTTTGACTTCCGGTTTACATCCACATCCTGGTACAGCTCGTGGTGTTTGCGGTTATGTCTTCTCCTCCATCCGTCTTCCTCGCAGACGGGACCGTATATCCGACGTAGAATTTTTCTTTCGAAGGTACCAAGCATCAGCTCTGCAGTTTTGCTTAGCGTCCAGCTTTCGGCTCCATAGAGCAGGACTGGCAAAATAAGAGTTTTGTAGAGCATGATTTTGGTCCTTCGAGTCAGGAGTTTGGAGCCCAGTTGTTTTGACAAACCGAAGTTGCCAAGGACGATTCTACGACGGATCTCCACTGTGATGTCGTTTGTGGAGTTCACGTTTGGCCCGAGGTAGACAAACTCCTTTACTACCTCGAAATTGTAGCTGTTGATCGTGAAGTTTTGTCCACGGTGGTGTGTGACTGAACGTTTTTTGGTCGACAGCATATATTTTGTTTGGTCCTCATTGACCTTGAGACCAGTTCGTTTCGCCTGTTCTTCAATCGCCATAAAAGCCTCCACTACGGCACGTTGGTAGCGCGCGACGTTGTCGATGTCATCTGCGTACCCCAACAGTTGCACCGACTTGTAGAAGATAGTGCCTTCCGTGTTTACAGCTGCCCTCCGCACTATCTTCTCCAGTACCAGATTGAAGAAGTCACACGACAGCGCATCTCCTTGCCGAAATCCAGTGCTGGTTTCAAACGGCTCGGAAATCCTTGAGCCGAACTGCACGGTGCATCGCGTGTGTTAACGTGGTGCGGCGCCACAACCGGATCAGTTTACGAAAGCAAACGTAGTACATTATTACCCCTGATTGCAGTAAAGCTAATATTCATTCACCGTAATTTAGTAAACTTCCAACAGTAAATTGCTAGATAACCACCCATTTATAAGATTTATGTTCAATAAAATCAGTCAGATCATAAATCTTAATATTTTGTTGTTTTTTTTACTAAAAAAACGACTATCCGGTATTAGGCCGGATATACAAATATTACTCGGCTCCTGCCGGATATTATAAAGGAAGCCGGATACCGGATTCCCGCCACATCTCTAATTTACACGGTTAATAATATAAATATACCGAATGAGAACTTGGAAAGAAAGCTCAAGAACGACATCCATTTCAGAAAAGAGGTAAATTCGTGGCAAGGATTCAGTAACGAAGACATAGCTTGATTTTCCACGAAAATACACAGATTACCCTCAATTCTCTGAGAATATACAAATTGTCTCTGCTATAATTGCCATCTGCCACCGATCCCCGAACGGGACGCCTCAAACGGTGGCACCGCGGACAGGCTGATATCCGTCGTTGAGTAGAATAAAGACGAGAAACATCGAACGGGTGTCTGTCTGACTAACTTGGAGAAGGCGTTAGACATACCCACAGAGCCTCTTCTTCACGCTTTAATTGGCGATATATGTAAGTTCGGGTGTTTTTCAAAAACGTCAGCCTAACAAAGGACTGCGTTATCAATGCTCATTAATGCATATTTACGATCGTACTAACTTAGGTGAACTGTAGACCTACTGTTGATAAACGTCAATAGGTCATCGGTGTCGGACAGATTGTGCAGTCATTATTTTTTGACTGCAAAAAGGTCAATTATTAGAAAAATATTTTGTACTCACCAGAAGGCCTGCAGGCATTCTCATGAGAAAAGAAATGCAGTTGTACTAGCGCAGATTTCCAACGTTTATGAAAACACCCTTCTACCACAGTATTTGATATTAAAATGGTCCGGAGCAGAGGAAGTTGGCTTGCTGATCTTGTTCGCAATATTCACTGCTCATTTAAGGTGTCCTATGCTACATTGAATAGCGTTCAAAACAGGTCTGAGTCGGAATACTAATACCGGGTGACATCCATGTAATTCAACGATTTTGCGACCACAAGAAGTTGATCATCAACTTACAGGGGTGCGAAGCTGGCCTTATCAGGCCCCTGCTGTATCTGTCACACTAGGATCCGAGCAAGTACTGGCTCAATATTGATTTGATAGACCGCTTGATATTTACCTCTCAGTGGCGTGGCGTGGAAAATCTAAAAAGGTAAGTCGGAAAGCGTCCGGCCTTGCCAAGGGTGCTTCTTGTCGCCTCTCCTTTCCATTATATATATGTACATATATGGACTGGATGTTGCAGCGCTACCGTGGCGAGAAATGTTTCACATCGGGAGAGTTGAGGGTCTTATATGTTTTTGGAAGATGACACACTCGATGTATTTGTTGCCGTATGTGCAGATGCTGGAATGAGGGTTAACATGACAAATCAGAGATTATGGTCATTTCCAGAACGCCTGTTTAATGCACTATACATGTTGGTGGAGTCCCATTGAAGCAAGTGGAGAAGTTCAAGTATCTCGGAGTCTTTTTCACGAGTGATGGGAGGAGTAATGCTGAGCTTTCTTGTAGAATTGGCGAAACTGACTCCATTTTGAAACAGGGTGGAAAACACGGCAGTACACGATGAACGGAAAGGGCTATGTTTCGTTGGTTTGGTCACGTGGCACGAATGTCCTCAGCATCACGACTGCCGAGACGTGCTTTGAATGCGATTCCATCAGGTAGGCTACCGCTTGGCAGACCCAGGACGAGGTGGTTGGACCAAGTCCAAAAACTCGCCTGGTTGTGCTTGGGCGTAACTCCTGATGAGTTAGGGTGGAGTGGCCTGGAGATCTCTCGTGTGTGCATTACCCCCGCGACCCCTGTACTGGATCATATCAACCGTCAACCAAATTAATCACAATGCGATCGACGTCAGACACTCCTCCAGTATTCTCGATGTCCGAACATTCTAAGGAGCCAACATCGACTCGGATCATTTCCTCTTTGTAGCCAAGGTAAAAACACGGATATCGATAGGATAACGGAGTAGAGCAAGACCAGAACAGTTTGACGTCGGAAAGCCACAACCGCAATCGACCGCTAGGATCGAGTCTCTCTGAAGCGTTCAGAAAGTCCACCCCTGCCAGGCGAAATATTCGACGAACAATAGAACCGTTGTCAAAACACCATAAGAAAAGCTGCTGCTGATGTGTTAGGTTTTATAAAACCAACGCGGGCGCATCTAGCGAAGCAGCATATAAGGCGACGCTGGACAGAAGGACGAGAGCGGTTCGTGAGCTCTACGAACTTAAAAGAAGGGAAAAGCACCAGCTTCTCAAAAAGAAAAAGAAAGAGCATGAGAAGCGCGCGGTCGAAGAAATGGAGAGGTGTTACGGCAGAAACGATGTCCGAAAGTTCTACCAACGGGTGAAACAACTATCCAATGGGTATAAACTTCGGAGAAAAGCTTGTCGGGACGCCCTCTGCAATGCCCTCATGGTCAGAGTCGACGTTAGCCCCTCTGAATGTTCGCACATCCAGAATATTTGCCGCATGTCTTGCGTCAATGAGCAGCAAATGGTCGATTTAGTTAGCGGAGATCGCCAGGTTGCTGTGTGGAGTCTTTTGCGAGGAAACCTTGTGCTACTTATGACCATATTACGTCCTGTCCCAAAGTCAGTGAGTCGGAAGCCATTATCTGTTGTCTAGTCGTGGAGGCTGTGCCCCGCCAAAGATGTTTTCCTTACCGATGTTGGCATTAAGGTCTCCGAGCACGATTTTGACATCGTACTCCGGACAGACTTCGTAGGCACCGTCGGAGAGGTCGTAATAGTCCTCTTTGACACAGTCTCCAGCCTCATTGGTAGGGGTATGTGCACATATGAGACTGATGTTGTAGAATTTGCCTTGGATACGGATCACAGCCAGGCGATCGGTTTAAAGTCGACCTTAACCGTTTTTCCACAAAATATGTGCAGCCTTTTGTGACAGCTGCAATATATGTCGCACTCTTCCTTCTTTATTATCCCTTGTCCTATCCAGCGTATTTCCTGGAACGCAGTAATATCCGTCTTGCACTGCGTGAGGATCTTTTCCAGTTTATGAGCTGCCCCTGGAGTGTAGAGTGTTCTTACATTCCAGGAGCACACTCGCAAATAGTTGTCCTTTTTCGCGTCGTGTCTTCGTTGCTTTGATTCCGTCCATTGATCCGAGGCAGTTTGCTCTCTCGTTACGGTTTGCGTTTTATTTAGGCGGGTTGTTAGCCCTCCGCACAACCACAAGGGAGACGTTGCATACATTAGTTCACCTCAAAAGCGGATGTTGCGGAGGCTATCCAGGGGGCGCCGCTTGGAGACTGTATGTCAACTTGATCTACGCATCGACAAGGATCGTAGCTGGCATCACGCCAAGTTGGGAGCGACCAGCAACTCTGCGCACAGACCTTACCCCCAAGCCTTTATATCAAGAGGCACTAAATCGGATGATCGCAAGAGAACTGCCTTTACCTCTGGAGAGCTATAGCAACAGGAGTACCTATAGAGGGTGTTGAAAAAGAAAAGGATGGAAAGGAGGTCTCAGCTAGCGAGTCTGAATAAAGCGTCAATTACTTTGATCGGTTTTATCATACAAATACTCCTATGTGCATCGGCCGAACCAGTGGACAATAATTTCGGGCATAATGTCCTCTTATCCGGCGAAAATTTCAAAATGATACAGCAGGTATGTTGCGTGGATTTCAGCACCTTTAATAAAACTGTGTTTTTCATGCTCTATATGATCGATGTTATGCCATTGAGCCATCGAGCCATGCATTTTAGTATTCTTTTATAAAGTTTTAATAAGTTTTTCTTGCCTCTCTGGA
This sequence comes from Eristalis pertinax, assembly GCA_907269125.1. Lineage (NCBI taxonomy): Eukaryota > Metazoa > Arthropoda > Insecta > Diptera > Syrphidae > Eristalis > Eristalis pertinax. The sequence goes on from OU026145.1 coordinate 62,945,079, forward strand.
TAGTTTATGAGAAAACCTGGTAAAACCACTTATTCTCATCCTCTTATGATTTGCTTGCACATTTTCGAATTAGCGTACATACGTGCACAATTATTTAAATAATTGCAGCTATTATTTATTTAAGAAGAATTTCTTGAAGCACTGCTGTACGACGAAGCACACAATTTATTATCAGAAACTAACAATCTACTACCATCTCTATTCTCTATGAGATTCTACTACTTTCTTAGGTAATATCTTTGAACGCACCTCACTCACATAAGATGTCATAACCTATTCACCACACCATATCTCAGTTGACAGTTCAGTTTACCTTTCACCTGTCGATAATATTTTCACTTTGCTAAGGAAAATAAATATTTGTAAACACGGCCAGCCTTGTTCGGTTTGTTAAATCCATTCGTCGATTTTCCACTTTTGACATTCCCTTAATAATTGGGAGCAAAATGGATGATAAAGACGTTGCCGAGCGTTTAGATGGTATAGTTTTTATTATGTATTTCACTAGAAAAATGTATTTCCATCCAAAGTCCAATTGCGTTGTTCCATCGATTTTATGCACAATGAATTGAGGAAGTGTTGACACAAACCCTCCTACATAAACAGTGGCTACCAATAGACCCGTACGATCATTCATAATTCAAATCAGATTCGTTCTCTCATTGCAGCTGATCCCCAACTGGATGACATACGAAAGTTTTTCGTTGAAAAGCTGAACATTTCATCCGACCCCAAAACGAAGGTTTGTCCGTTTTTATTGCAATTTATGTGGGGAATGCATCTGTTCTTCTATTGCAGACAAAAGTAATCGAAGATCTGACATTCGATGGCCTCACAGATCACTGGAAGAAAAAAGGATTCAAAAAAATTATCACAATGGTTGGGGCTGGCATCTCAACCTGTAAGCTAATTTAAAGCAATGTCCTTTCGAACAGATTCTAAATTCGTCTACTTGCAGCTGCTGGAATACCAGACTTTCGTTCACCCGGATCTGGACTGTATGACAACTTGCAGAAATACAATCTGCCGCACCCGACTTCAATCTTCGATATGGACTACTTTCTAGAGAACCCGCAGCCGTTCTTCGCTCTGGCCAAAGAATTGTATCCGGGCATGTTCAATCCTACACCGGCTCACTATTTCGTACGATTGTTGGCCTCCAAAGGTCTGCTGGTAAGACACTATACCCAAAATATCGACACATTGGAGCGGGTCGCCAAAATACCTGAGGAAAAACTGGTAGAGGCGCATGGCACGTTCTACACCAATCACTGCTTGAAGTGCAAGAAGTCGCACACCATGGAATGGGTGAAGAAGCAGATCTTCAACGACGTGGTGCCCAAGTGTCCGTCCTGCAAGGGGGTGGTCAAGCCAGACATAGTGTTCTTCGGCGAGAATATGCCCGAAAATTTCTTCAAGTTGCCGAGGAAGGATTTCAAGGACTGTGATTTGCTCATAATAATGGGGACCTCACTTGAAGTTCAACCATTTGCATCGCTAATTGATAAGGCTGGACCAAAGTGCATGCGGCTGCTGATCAACCGAGACAAGGTTGGCGTTGAGAAGTCTTGGTTCTCGATTGGCCCGGGCCTGAAACTCGACAAAGAAGACAACACAAGGGATGTGGCTTATATAGGAAATTGTGACGATGGGGTGTATGCATTGGCGAATGCTCTCGGCTGGGGGGATGAGTTGAGGGAGTTAGTGAAGTCCGAACATGCCAGATTGGGTAAGGAAAAAATCACTGATGTGTTGGTCGAGAAGGAGGATGACAAGGTACCCGCTGAATCTAAGCAGGATACTTCGGAAGCCGGCAGTACTAGCAAATTACATGCAGACGCCAAGTAAATGTGTGCCCTTAGCTAGGATTTAATGGAAATGACGTGGAATGAATTATAATCAAAATATGGTTAGAAAATAGACAAATTAATGACAACAACTTCTCGTGTGTGTTTGATTACTGATTTCTACGGCGTTCTCGTTCTCCATGACTGGGTGAATCGTTTAGAATACTTCCTCAGCAAACTGATGGTCCAACGGCTGATGCACTAACATCCTGGGGTGTGCTGAGTCGTCTAAACACAAGAAAAACCTAAGACACACAATATTTTTATCACCACCTGCCCAGGACTCATAGATTTGCATTAGGCACCTGTGTCGCCACAAGCGATAAGTTCACCAAATAGCCTCCGTTTGTGTTCAGGAATCACTCACATTTAGGCCAATCCAGGCCCATTCAGACTGTATTCCTATGAGTGGAACCAGTTAGAGCTTGTGCCTATGCTGATGCCATTCAGTGGGCTGAGGTTGAAAAATTGGGTCCCTAGATATGAGTACCTACGAGTAGGAGGGTTTGCTGGTATGCTCAGTCCGAGCAGCCAGAGTATCTTTTTAGGATTGAGTGATGGCCATATCTCCTTTGTTTTAATGCAAGTGGTGCTTTATAGCAATTTCTGGTTGGTGAATTCAATTGCAGGAATTCCGATCGTGGCGTTGTGGGTCTGTGCGTTGCGTCCACTCATATGCACTTGAAGTTTGGCGTCTAGGTTCGAATCCAAGTACGACAAAAATAATTTTCACGCCCAGGCTGTAGCGAGAAGCATAGAGGGTGGATTTTCTCCTGGTGTAAGAGAAGAAGTTGTACCACATTATGTTACAGTGTCCTGGAACCCACATGAGGTGTACAGTGACGTCCTCAGTCCTCTCCTTAAGAGACATCCGGCTAGTAAGGGACGTTTTTGTTTGCTGTCCGAACAGACAGTGATATATGTACCTTCTGGCTATTACATTGTTCCTGAGCCCGGACAGTGCCTCTTTTATCACTATGGTTGTCTTCATCCGTCTTAGATTCGTCTATTTATATTCGCAGGGGATCTCGTCCAGCGTCCGATTGCCAGACTCGGGAATTAACGCTAGTAGAGAAGTTTTTCTCGAAGATGGCTTGTGCTCGTTGACGATGGACGTCGTTTGGAAGAAAGTTGAATTCATTAAGAAGAGTTGAGTGTCCGTCGATGAGTTCGGTCCACAGTCGAAGTCTCTTGAGTGTTAGGACTGTGCTTGCTGCTACCTGTTTGTTAAGTAGGTCCAGCAGAGTAAGGTGGAGGAGCATGTTAAGTGTAGCAATCCAGTCAATCAAGTCGTTGCATCTGGTAGAGTGCATTATAGTTGACTGCTATATTAAGTGCTGCCCACCAGACTAAGACTCCGCGCATTAATGTCGGTTTGACTATATTATAGAATATGCCTTCCGATCTTAATATTGCGTTCCCAGGTTAGATAACATCCAGATAATTTTGCACTGTCATTAGAGGTGGAGTGCCGCACAGTATTGGGAATCAAAGTGAGAGATTTCTGGTGAAGAGTACCAGTTCCAGTTTAAATCTTCAATTATTGCTACGTTCCATAGCAGGGGTTAGAGTAGACCTCCTTGCGACTTATCAAGCTTGTGTTCTTCACAAGCCAAAGGTCGGCTGACCTATTCACACCTATTCACACAACAGCGACTAATAAATTGGGAGAGGGATATAAGAGTGCGCGGCTTAAGGTTGGAACGAAGGATCAAATCCCCAGTAGACCCAGAACCCGCACCTACCTTTTGCGGAGCCCACTCACTCATGGGTTGTGATGGAAATGCCAATCACACCATTTGGGGTAAGACGGACATTAACCAAAGGGGTGAGTACCTATACATTTATACGCTACGTCCCACACAGCTCACGCCACATTGGACGTTCTGCACGAGCGATTCGAGGGCATGGCCATCTTACGTGGAGTTGATGTGAAATGGCCTAGATCGTGCGATTTGACCCAGTTAGACTTTCAATTCTGAAGTCACAGGTCTATGCGAATAAGCCACAAACTACAGCGGCCATCAAAGTCATCATATGCTGCGATCTGGTGCTGGTGCTAGTGCTGGTGCTGGTGCTAGTGCTGGTGCTGGTGCTGTGCAAAAGTTATGGAAAATTGGACATTTCGGATGTGTGGCGTTTCGAGAATCCGCGGCAAACAGTTAAACACCGTTATATTCCACGCAGAATGACACCGATAGTTATTTCATTTCATTTCATTTTATTTAAATTTAAATACAGGAAGAGATTTATGAATGCTGTAAAAGCTGTACGTTCGAAATTTGGATTTCTCAATCATGTATAGAAGATGGATACTGCAAGCTGCAGGAGAGGCATTGGTGAAAGTGTACAAAGATGATTTAGAGCCTAAATTGCACTAGCTTGCACAGAGATACGGTTGAACACAATCATGAGTTGGCAAAAAGTGAGAAAGAAAAAGCGCATCTATTTGGCGAACATCTGGAGGAATCATTCCACCCTTTTAGTGGACAAATGTTGGAAGACGATTAATAATTAATGGTTAAATTTTAAGGGCCGATGTTGAATGTGAACCACATCTAAACGTCAAGTTTTTTCCTGCATTTCATTTGATATTTCTCAATTACAGATACACAATCGAGCAACGCGTTAAAGTTATTCAGGGCGTTCAAATCAAAATGGATATCGTGCACTTCGTGATTTTTTCGGTAAATTTAATCGTCCAAATGTGTGTACAATCGGAAAAATCGTGCAAAAAATGTGAGCAAACCGGGTCTGTAGGAGATGTGAAAACACCAGTGCATGCTCGTACAGCTCGTACTGCAGAAAATATTGCTGCTGTTCGCGATAGTGTGGCTGAAGAGCCGTCCACCTCAACTCGTCGTCGTGCCCAACAATTGCACCTCTCACGCTCGTCGTTGGTGAACATTATGCATTTACACGCTTACAAGGTGGAATTGACTTAAGAACTAAAGCCTCTTGACCATTTCAAGCGTCGTCAATGGTCAGAATGGTGACAAGCAATGGCAACAGTGGATGATCAATTTTCGAAGAAAATCATCTTCAGTGATGAGGCACATTTTCACCTCAGTGCATTTGGGTGAATGATAATCCAAGAGTGATTGTCGAAAAACCAATGCACCCACAAAGAGTGACTGTTTGGTGCGCTTTATGGGCTGGCGGCATCATCGGGCCGTATTTCTTCCAAAATGAGGCCGGTCAGGCAGTTAGTGTGAATGGTGTTCGCTATCATGAAATGATAACGAACTTTTTATGGCCCGAATTGGACGATGTGTGGTTTCAACACAACGGTGCCACTTGCCACACAGCTAACGAAACAATGGCTCTTTTGCGCGAAAAATTCCAATGGCCGTGTTATCTCACGTAGTGGCGATGTCTATTGGCCGCCAAGATCATGTGATTTGACACCGTTGGATTTTTTTCTTTGGGGTTATTTGAAAGAAAAGGTGTACGTCGATAAGCCAGCAACAATTCAAGAGCTAAAGGATGAGATAATTCGGTACATTAACGGCATAGAACCTCAATTATGCTTCAGCGTATTCGAAAATTTGGACCATCGGATGGAGGTGTGCCGCCGAGGTCGCGGCGGCCATTTGGCCGATATTTTGTTCCATACATAATTGAGCCATACCAATATTATCATAATAAAAAGAAATGACAATAATTTCCTAAATAATTTTTTTTTTTATTCAAAATCAACATCAGCCCTTAAAATTTAACCACCCTTTATAACTACTATAAGCGGCTGCTCTATAATACAAAGTTTGTCGCTAAACGAATTCTGGCAGGCAATAAAATTTAAAAAAAAAACAATGAGGCCTGGCTACGATCTAATAACTGGACAAATCCTCAAGAGATTGCCGAAAAAGGCGTTTAATAAAATCATCTATTAAACTACGGCTTCTTAATAAACACTCGACAATTGATGAGGTATAAAGAATAATAAATGAAATTGAAGTGACATTAGAGGAAAAAAAATCATTTGCTCTACCGCCTTACTTGTTGTTTCTCAGGCTTTCGACAAACGAAATATTTGCAGTTCAGTTAGCAACTGAGAAACTTCAAGTAGCTCTAGACAAGATATGCGAGTGGACAAAACGTTGACGCATTGCTCTGATAGACAGAAAATATCAGTCCAGTCTTCATTAATGCTGCACAAATACCGTAAGCTAGTGAAGCTAATGAAAGTCAAGTGGAACGCCCATTTGAAAAATAAACGTGATGAGTTTGAGAATCGGTACCTATATATAAATGTACTGACTACTTGGAGAGTAGTTTTATTATTGATTGAAAGAGTATTATATTTATATATTGAAGCCTATGTATACTAAAGGTATACAACTCTGGGGTTAAACCAAAGCAAGTAACAGAGGATTTACACAGTCCTTTCAAAATAATGGTCTTAAATGCATCAACCTTTACATCTTTTCTGATGATTCAGCTTGTAACAGGAAATAAATGACGTTTCTTCTCCTTTGTTTTACGCTACAGTCCAGAGTGGGGCAGGGCCCCAATCAACCAGTTCGTTTTCTGGCTAGCTATCTTCAGTTTGGCACACCAAGTTGCTTGAGCTTCGCTGTGTGTGCCACATTAAACGACGTGGTGGTCCTCTATTGCGTTTTCGCAACGCCTGTGCCGCCTTTAAGTCTACGAAAATTCCCATTCCCAAACTTTGCTATTTATGAAGGTTCTCCTGAAGGTTTTCTAATTCTTAAAAAATGTATTTTTTCTGGCCTTCTTTGCTGCAAATGAATCAATTACATCGTCAGTATTTATTTCTATTTCCCGATGAATTGACATTAAGGCTAAACCAGTAAGTCGAGTCACCGGTAGAGCTTCTGAAAAAAGTTTTCAAGTGTTTCATCGTCGCAAACGTTCTTTCTGGTTTAGGTACATGTCGATACTCCATAAGAAAGGAGTACCTTTGACTGCGCCAACTATCGAGGGATCAGTCTCTTTAACATAGCGTACAAGATCCTCTCAGCCGTCTTCTGTGAACGCCTGAAACCAGTCCACCATCGGCCAAATTTTCACACTGCGGCGGATCCTGGAAAAAACCCAAGAGATGCAGATCGACACCCACCACCTATTCGTCGATTTCAAGGCCGCATATGACAGCGTGCACAGAGACGAGCCATACAACGCCATGTCTAGTTTTGACATTCCTGCTAAACTCGTCAGATTTTGCAGGATGACGATGGAGAACTCTCGCTGCTCCATCAAGGTCGGTAACGATCTCACCGAGACCTTCAATGTCAAAAAAGGTTTTAGACAAGGCGACACGCTGTCATGTGATTTCTTCAACATCATACTTGAGAAGATCGTGCAAAACTCAAATGTCAACACCAGAGGCACGATCTTCTAAAAGTCCGTTCAACTGCTTGCCTACACGGACGACATTGACGTCATTGAACACAGCGAGCTGTCAATGAGGCTTTGGCTGGCATTGAAGCGGAAGTGGCTAAAATGGGTTTGGCAGTGAATCAGGGCAAAACCAAGTACATGCTGGCATCACGAAAGGACGCACAACATCGACGTCTCGGGCAGAGCGTCATAATGGGCAGCAGAAACTTTGAGGTAGTCAAGGACCTCGGCTCTGCAGTAAACAGGGACAATAACACCAGTACCGAGATCAAGCACAGTATTACTCTTGCCAATCGCTGTTTCTTTGGGCTCAAGAGGCAGTTGAGTAACACAGCCATCTCTCGAAACACCAAGTTGACTTTATATAACACTCTAATCATCTCTGTCCTGCTCTATGGCGCAGAGACATGGACGCTATTGAAAGCGGATGAAGAAACTCTTGGTCGTTTTGAGAGAAAAGTTCTACGTGCGATCTTTGGTCCTGTTTGCGCTGATGGCGTCTGGAGGGAGAGATTCAACCACGAATTGTACGGGCTGTGCAGCGGCATGCACCTAGTTAAGCGTTTTCGAATCCAACGCTTAAGATGGCTAGGTCACGTAGAGCGGATTGACACCACAGCTCCGGCCCGAAGAGTCTTCGATTCCGAGCCATTGGGACAACGCAACAGAGGGCGTCCTAGAACGAGATGGCGCACACAAGCCAACTTGGTGTGCACAACTGGAGCCAGCTGGCGACAGATCGTGCTGGCTGGAGAGGCTTGTTGGTTGAGGCTCCCGGACTGTAGCGCCAAACAAAGAAGAAGAAGAAGGGAATTAATCTTACTGGAAGGCAAGACCCCTTTCTTTAGCCATCAGGCAAAGAGTCCAGGTGTATCCGTATCAGTAATCCACCGCATTTCGCAGTTTGAGAATGGAGCATGTCCGCTATCTCTCTGTTCCAAGCTCCTAACCTGGCATCGGAAGAATCTTTTCACACCTGAGCTCCTAATATGGGGGATTAGTAGTAAATGTAGTGCGCAACTGGACATATGTATCCAGTTGGCCTCCTCCACCGCCACCCGTAAATAGAGATGAACGTGACGTGATGGTACAGATTCTAAGGTTTGCTATTTCAGGGAGGTGAGTGGAAATGTTTGCTTCGACTGCTTAGAGGGGCACCTCTGCAAGCTAGCACTGTAGAGTAGATCTCTGTCTAGCCAGTCCATTTCTCATGTAACTGTGACCTGGAACAAAGATAAGGCAGCGTAGGTAAATTTGCGTCGGTCTTCCAAGCGGAAACCTATGCGATCCTAATGGCCGCGAACGATATTGTGAATAACAGGTGGAAGGGGCGATGTATTTGTGTCTGTAACGACAGCCTTAACCACTTACAGGATAGTCCAAGAATGCAAGTCTTCTCTGAATTGGATTGGCAGGTTCAATTCGCTAAAACTTATCTGGGTTCCGGGCCACGACAGGATCACGTGAAATGAGATCGCCGATGAACGTATTTGACCTAAGCGATGAAACCCTCTGCGACGCATGTGGAGAAGACGACGACACTGACAGAGCACTTTCTCTGCAACTGTCCCGGCTTTGCTCGGATCAGGTGGCAGTTAGTTGGTGTTGATGAGGTGAGAGCCAATGATGTAGGCTCCTCATCACAGAAGCGCCCGCTGGTATTCCTCCGGAAAACAATGAAATCATTAAATGTAGGTTGCTACCTAGTAGTTCAATGGACCAGTTTTTAAGTTTTGAGTGCTCCAGTGGTAGTGTTCAAAAACCTCCGACAAAGAAAAAAAAAGATAAAGGACTTTTTTTAGCTGGTCTTCTAACGACGCTAGCTCTAGCTGAATAGCTGAATAAGATCAAAGCTATTGATGGTTGCTTGGCTGTCAATGGATATGGCTTTCTGCCTTAACAAGATATTTGGGTTAATTTAGACTAGACTACAAGCTTCCCGAATTGCAAACAGTTCCGCCTGGAGCACACTGGAGTTGTCCGGCAGTCTGTAAGCTTTGCAAATGTTCAGGAACTGCGAGAACCGACTCCGCCCGCCATCTTAGAGCCCTCAGTGTAGTTTGGTTCGATGTCATATTTCTTAAGTGTGAGTCCAAAGGTTGAAGATGCAGCATTACAGTCCGAGCTTCTGACGGAGTCGACACCAGAGCGCCTGTGGTGAATGTGAAAATAAGTGGAAATGAGTAAAGTAAGGACAAGGGCTACAAAATGTCGCCTAGGTATCAAGTCAAACAAAATGGAACTGATGCTCTTCGGCGAGAATATGCCCGAAAATTTCTTCAAGTTGCCGAGGAAGGATTTCAAGGACTGTGATTTGCTCATAATAATGGGGACCTCACTTGAAGTTCAACCATTTGCATCGCTAATTGATAAGGCTGGACCAAAGTGCATGCGGCTGCTGATCAACCGAGACAAGGTTGGCGTTGAGAAGTCTTGGTTCTCGATTGGCCCGGGCCTGAAACTCGACAAAGAAGACAACACAAGGGATGTGGCTTATATAGGAAATTGTGACGATGGGGTGTATGCATTGGCGAATGCTCTCGGCTGGGGGGATGAGTTGAGGGAGTTAGTGAAGTCCGAACATGCCAGATTGGGTAAGGAAAAAATCACTGATGTGTTGGTCGAGAAGGAGGATGACAAGGTACCCGCTGAATCTAAGCAGGATACTTCGGAAGCCGGCAGTACTAGCAAATTACATGCAGACGCCAAGTAAATGTGTGCCCTTAGCTAGGATTTAATGGAAATGACGTGGAATGAATTATAATCAAAATATGGTTAGAAAATAGACAAATTAATGACAACAACTTCTCGTGTGTGTTTGATTACTGATTTCTACGGCGTTCTCGTTCTCCATGACTGGGTGAATCGTTTAGAATACTTCCTCAGCAAACTGATGGTCCAACGGCTGATGCACTAACATCCTGGGGTGTGCTGAGTCGTCTAAACACAAGAAAAACCTAAGACACACAATATTTTTATCACCACCTGCCCAGGACTCATAGATTTGCATTAGGCACCTGTGTCGCCACAAGCGATAAGTTCACCAAATAGCCTCCGTTTGTGTTCAGGAATCACTCACATTTAGGCCAATCCAGGCCCATTCAGACTGTATTCCTATGAGTGGAACCAGTTAGAGCTTGTGCCTATGCTGATGCCATTCAGTGGGCTGAGGTTGAAAAATTGGGTCCCTAGATATGAGTACCTACGAGTAGGAGGGTTTGCTGGTATGCTCAGTCCGAGCAGCCAGAGTATCTTTTTAGGATTGAGTGATGGCCATATCTCCTTTGTTTTAATGCAAGTGGTGCTTTATAGCAATTTCTGGTTGGTGAATTCAATTGCAGGAATTCCGATCGTGGCGTTGTGGGTCTGTGCGTTGCGTCCACTCATATGCACTTGAAGTTTGGCGTCTAGGTTCGAATCCAAGTACGACAAAAATAATTTTCACGCCCAGGCTGTAGCGAGAAGCATAGAGGGTGGATTTTCTCCTGGTGTAAGAGAAGAAGTTGTACCACATTATGTTACAGTGTCCTGGAACCCACATGAGGTGTACAGTGACGTCCTCAGTCCTCTCCTTAAGAGACATCCGGCTAGTAAGGGACGTTTTTGTTTGCTGTCCGAACAGACAGTGATATATGTACCTTCTGGCTATTACATTGTTCCTGAGCCCGGACAGTGCCTCTTTTATCACTATGGTTGTCTTCATCCGTCTTAGATTCGTCTATTTATATTCGCAGGGGATCTCGTCCAGCGTCCGATTGCCAGACTCGGGAATTAACGCTAGTAGAGAAGTTTTTCTCGAAGATGGCTTGTGCTCGTTGACGATGGACGTCGTTTGGAAGGAAGTTGAATTCATTAAGAAGAGTTGAGTGTCCGTCGATGAGTTCGGTCCACAGTCGAAGTCTCTTGAGTGTTAGGACTGTGCTTGCTGCTACCTGTTTGTTAAGTAGGTCCAGCAGAGTAAGGTGGAGGAGCATGTTAAGTGTAGCAATCCAGTCAATCAAGTCGTTGCATCTGGTAGAGTGCATTATAGTTGACTGCTATATTAAGTGCTGCCCACCAGACTAAGACTCCGCGCATTAATGTCGGTTTGACTATATTATAGAATATGCCTTCCGATCTTAATATTGCGTTCCCAGGTTAGATAACATCCAGATAATTTTGCACTGTCATTAGAGGTGGAGTGCCGCACAGTATTGGGAATCAAAGTGAGAGATTTCTGGTGAAGAGTACCAGTTCCAGTTTAAATCTTCAATTATTGCTACGTTCCATAGCAGGGGTTAGAGTAGACCTCCTTGCGACTTATCAAGCTTGTGTTCTTCACAAGCCAAAGGTCGGCTGACCTATTCACACCTATTCACACAACAGCGACTAATAAATTGGGAGAGGGATATAAGAGTGCGCGGCTTAAGGTTGGAACGAAGGATCAAATCCCCAGTAGACCCAGAACCCGCACCTACCTTTTGCGGAGCCCACTCACTCATGGGTTGTGATGGAAATGCCAATCACACCATTTGGGGTAAGACGGACATTAACCAAAGGGGTGAGTACCTATACATTTATACGCTACGTCCCACACAGCTCACGCCACATTGGACGTTCTGCACGAGCGATTCGAGGGCATGGCCATCTTACGTGGAGTTGATGTGAAATGGCCTAGATCGTGCGATTTGACCCAGTTAGACTTTCAATTCTGAAGTCACAGGTCTATGCGAATAAGCCACAAACTACAGCGGCCATCAAAGTCATCATATGCTGCGATCTGGTGCTGGTGCTAGTGCTGGTGCTGGTGCTAGTGCTGGTGCTGGTGCTGTGCAAAAGTTATGGAAAATTGGACATTTCGGATGTGTGGCGTTTCGAGAATCCGCGGCAAACAGTTAAACACCGTTATATTCCACGCAGAATGACACCGATAGTTATTTCATTTCATTTCATTTTATTTAAATTTAAATACAGGAAGAGATTTATGAATGCTGTAAAAGCTGTACGTTCGAAATTTGGATTTCTCAATCATGTATAGAAGATGGATACTGCAAGCTGCAGGAGAGGCATTGGTGAAAGTGTACAAAGATGATTTAGAGCCTAAATTGCACTAGCTTGCACAGAGATACGGTTGAACACAATCATGAGTTGGCAAAAAGTGAGAAAGAAAAAGCGCATCTATTTGGCGAACATCTGGAGGAATCATTCCACCCTTTTAGTGGACAAATGTTGGAAGACGATTAATAATTAATGGTTAAATTTTAAGGGCCGATGTTGAATGTGAACCACATCTAAACGTCAAGTTTTTTCCTGCATTTCATTTGATATTTCTCAATTACAGATACACAATCGAGCAACGCGTTAAAGTTATTCAGGGCGTTCAAATCAAAATGGATATCGTGCACTTCGTGATTTTTTCGGTAAATTTAATCGTCCAAATGTGTGTACAATCGGAAAAATCGTGCAAAAAATGTGAGCAAACCGGGTCTGTAGGAGATGTGAAAACACCAGTGCATGCTCGTACAGCTCGTACTGCAGAAAATATTGCTGCTGTTCGCGATAGTGTGGCTGAAGAGCCGTCCACCTCAACTCGTCGTCGTGCCCAACAATTGCACCTCTCACGCTCGTCGTTGGTGAACATTATGCATTTACACGCTTACAAGGTGGAATTGACTTAAGAACTAAAGCCTCTTGACCATTTCAAGCGTCGTCAATGGTCAGAATGGTGTCACCTCAGTGCATTTGGGTGAATGATAATCCAAGAGTGATTGTCGAAAAACCAATGCACCCACAAAGAGTGACTGTTTGGTGCGCTTTATGGGCTGGCGGCATCATCGGGCCGTATTTCTTCCAAAATGAGGCCGGTCAGGCAGTTAGTGTGAATGGTGTTCGCTATCATGAAATGATAACGAACTTTTTATGGCCCGAATTGGACGATGTGTGGTTTCAACACAACGGTGCCACTTGCCACACAGCTAACGAAACAATGGCTCTTTTGCGCGAAAAAATCCAATGGCCGTGTTATCTCACGTAGTGGCGATGTCTATTGGCCGCCAAGATCATGTGATTTGACACCGTTGGATTTTTTTCTTTGGGGTTATTTGAAAGAAAAGGTGTACGTCGATAAGCCAGCAACAATTCAAGAGCTAAAGGATGAGATAATTCGGTACATTAACGGCATAGAACCTCAATTATGCTTCAGCGTATTCGAAAATTTGGACCATCGGATGGAGGTGTGCCGCCGAGGTCGCGGCGGCCATTTGGCCGATATTTTGTTCCATACATAATTGAGCCATACCAATATTATCATAATAAAAAGAAATGACAATAATTTCCTAAATAATTTTTTTTTTTATTCAAAATCAACATCAGCCCTTAAAATTTAACCACCCTTTATAACTACTATAAGCGGCTGCTCTATAATACAAAGTTTGTCGCTAAACGAATTCTGGCAGGCAATAAAATTTAAAAAAAAAACAATGAGGCCTGGCTACGATCTAATAACTGGACAAATCCTCAAGAGATTGCCGAAAAAGGCGTTTAATAAAATCATCTATTAAACTACGGCTTCTTAATAAACACTCGACAATTGATGAGGTATAAAGAATAATAAATGAAATTGAAGTGACATTAGAGGAAAAAAAATCATTTGCTCTACCGCCTTACTTGTTGTTTCTCAGGCTTTCGACAAACGAAATATTTGCAGTTCAGTTAGCAACTGAGAAACTTCAAGTAGCTCTAGACAAGATATGCGAGTGGACAAAACGTTGACGCATTGCTCTGATAGACAGAAAATATCAGTCCAGTCTTCATTAATGCTGCACAAATACCGTAAGCTAGTGAAGCTAATGAAAGTCAAGTGGAACGCCCATTTGAAAAATAAACGTGATGAGTTTGAGAATCGGTACCTATATATAAATGTACTGACTACTTGGAGAGTAGTTTTATTATTGATTGAAAGAGTATTATATTTATATATTGAAGCCTATGTATACTAAAGGTATACAACTCTGGGGTTAAACCAAAGCAAGTAACAGAGGATTTACACAGTCCTTTCAAAATAATGGTCTTAAATGCATCAACCTTTACATCTTTTCTGATGATTCAGCTTGTAACAGGAAATAAATGACGTTTCTTCTCCTTTGTTTTACGCTACAGTCCAGAGTGGGGCAGGGCCCCAATCAACCAGTTCGTTTTCTGGCTAGCTATCTTCAGTTTGGCACACCAAGTTGCTTGAGCTTCGCTGTGTGTGCCACATTAAACGACGTGGTGGTCCTCTATTGCGTTTTCGCAACGCCTGTGCCAAATTCCCATTCCCAAACTTTGCTATTTATGAAGGTTCTCCTGAAGGTTTTCTAATTCTTAAAAAATGTATTTTTTCTGGCCTTCTTTGCTGCAAATGAATCAATTACATCGTCAGTATTTATTTCTATTTCCCGATGAATTGACATTAAGGCTAAACCAGTAAGTCGAGTCACCGGTAGAGCTTCTGAAAAAAGTTTTCAAGTGTTTCATCGTCGCAAACGTTCTTTCTGGTTTAGGTACATGTCGATACTCCATAAGAAAGGAGTACCTTTGACTGCGCCAACTATCGAGGGATCAGTCTCTTTAACATAGCGTACAAGATCCTCTCAGCCGTCTTCTGTGAACGCCTGAAACCAGTCCACCATCGGCCAAATTTTCACACTGCGGCGGATCCTGGAAAAAACCCAAGAGATGCAGATCGACACCCACCACCTATTCGTCGATTTCAAGGCCGCATATGACAGCGTGCACAGAGACGAGCCATACAACGCCATGTCTAGTTTTGACATTCCTGCTAAACTCGTCAGATTTTGCAGGATGACGATGGAGAACTCTCGCTGCTCCATCAAGGTCGGTAACGATCTCACCGAGACCTTCAATGTCAAAAAAGGTTTTAGACAAGGCGACACGCTGTCATGTGATTTCTTCAACATCATATTTGAGAAGATCGTGCAAAACTCAAATGTCAACACCAGAGGCACGATCTTCTAAAAGTCCGTTCAACTGCTTGCCTACACGGACGACATTGACGTCATTGAACACAGCGAGCTGTCAATGAGGCTTTGGCTGGCATTGAAGCGGAAGTGGCTAAAATGGGTTTGGCAGTGAATCAGGGCAAAACCAAGTACATGCTGGCATCACGAAAGGACGCACAACATCGACGTCTCGGGCAGAGCGTCATAATGGGCAGCAGAAACTTTGAGGTAGTCAAGGACCTCGGCTCTGCAGTAAACAGGGACAATAACACCAGTACCGAGATCAAGCACAGTATTACTCTTGCCAATCGCTGTTTCTTTGGGCTCAAGAGGCAGTTGAGTAACACAGCCATCTCTCGAAACACCAAGTTGACTTTATATAACACTCTAATCATCTCTGTCCTGCTCTATGGCGCAGAGACATGGACGCTATTGAAAGCGGATGAAGAAACTCTTGGTCGTTTTGAGAGAAAAGTTCTACGTGCGATCTTTGGTCCTGTTTGCGCTGATGGCGTCTGGAGGGAGAGATTCAACCACGAATTGTACGGGCTGTGCAGCGGCATGCACCTAGTTAAGCGTTTTCGAATCCATCGCTTAAGATGGCTAGGTCACGTAGAGCGGATTGACACCACAGCTCCGGCCCGAAGAGTCTTCGATTCCGAGCCATTGGGACAACGCAACAGAGGGCGTCCTAGAACGAGATGGCGCACACAAGCCAACTTGGTGTGCACAACTGGAGCCAGCTGGCGACAGATCGTGCTGGCTGGAGAGGCTTGTTGGTTGAGGCTCCCGGACTGTAGCGCCAAACAAAGAAGAAGAAGAAGGGAATTAATCTTACTGGAAGGCAAGACCCCTTTCTTTAGCCATCAGGCAAAGAGTCCAGGTGTATCCGTATCAGTAATCCACCGCATTTCGCAGTTTGAGAATGGAGCATGTCCGCTATCTCTCTGTTCCAAGCTCCTAACCTGGCATCGGAAGAATCTTTTCACACCTGAGCTCCTAATATGGGGGATTAGTAGTAAATGTAGTGCGCAACTGGACATATGTATCCAGTTGGCCTCCTCCACCGCCACCCGTAAATAGAGATGAACGTGACGTGATGGTACAGATTCTAAGGTTTGCTATTTCAGGGAGGTGAGTGGAAATGTTTGCTTCGACTGCTTAGAGGGGCACCTCTGCAAGCTAGCACTGTAGAGTAGATCTCTGTCTAGCCAGTCCATTTCTCATGTAACTGTGACCTGGAACAAAGATAAGGCAGCGTAGGTAAATTTGCGTCGGTCTTCCAAGCGGAAACCTATGCGATCCTAATGGCCGCGAACGATATTGTGAATAACAGGTGGAAGGGGCGATGTATTTGTGTCTGTAACGACAGCCTTAACCACTTACAGGATAGTCCAAGAATGCAAGTCTTCTCTGAATTGGATTGGCAGGTTCAATTCGCTAAAACTTATCTGGGTTCCGGGCCACGACAGGATCACGTGAAATGAGATCGCCGATGAACGTATTTGACCTAAGCGATGAAACCCTCTGCGACGCATGTGGAGAAGACGACGACACTGACAGAGCACTTTCTCTGCAACTGTCCCGGCTTTGCTCGGATCAGGTGGCAGTTAGTTGGTGTTGATGAGGTGAGAGCCAATGATGTAGGCTCCTCATCACAGAAGCGCCCGCTGGTATTCCTCCGGAAAACAATGAAATCATTAAATGTAGGTTGCTACCTAGTAGTTCAATGGACCAGTTTTTAAGTTTTGAGTGCTCCAGTGGTAGTGTTCAAAAACCTCCGACAAAGAAAAAAAAAGATAAAGGACTTTTTTTAGCTGGTCTTCTAACGACGCTAGCTCTAGCTGAATAGCTGAATAAGATCAAAGCTATTGATGGTTGCTTGGCTGTCAATGGATATGGCTTTCTGCCTTAACAAGATATTTGGGTTAATTTAGACTAGACTACAAGCTTCCCGAATTGCAAACAGTTCCGCCTGGAGCACACTGGAGTTGTCCGGCAGTCTGTAAGCTTTGCAAATGTTCAGGAACTGCGAGAACCGACTCCGCCCGCCATCTTAGAGCCCTCAGTGTAGTTTGGTTCGATGTCATATTTCTTAAGTGTGAGTCCAAAGGTTGAAGATGCAGCATTACAGTCCGAGCTTCTGACGGAGTCGACACCAGAGCGCCTGTGGTGAATGTGAAAATAAGTGGAAATGAGTAAAGTAAGGACAAGGGCTACAAAATGTCGCCTAGGTATCAAGTCAAACAAAATGGAACTGATGCTCTCCACCATAAGAAACTAAATACCCAACTTCCCCCTCCTCCGTCTTAACGAACAACGGCTCTCGCTTTGGGTCGTCTTCTGTATTTAATTGAAAAGAGTTATGTGAGCTAAGCAATGCCAGCGTCATTAGTCTAAACCACAAAACGGTTTTATTTATGCCACCTAGTAGCACAATTCGTTTATTGAAGTGTAGCTGGTCTTTACAGTCAGCTTTGTACATAACCTAATAAGGTAGAAAAAACGGCAAGTTGAGACGCATTCAATGTCTTTGGAAATGATTCCACAAAGAACGAGAAAAGCACAGCTAGCAAAAATAGTTGATTGCGACGACCCATTGCGAAAGTCAACAGTGATTACAGCTCCTTCAATTTCAAAACCATCCATGTCCTTGAAGAAGTTGCATTAATATGTTCAACAAGTGCAAGCCCTTCAAACAAACATTTATCAACGATGCGCCCCAGTTCGCACACTGCGACCGGCATTTCATATCCCCTCCATCTACACAAGTCCATCGGCTCTACTAACCGCACCCTACTGCATTCCCGCATCGCACTCAAACTCCAGAAGCGGGTTGGCAAATTGCATCCAACATAAGATATTTAAATTACATAAAACCCGTTTGTGGCACGTTCCGTTAGCGCGCACTCTTTCCTAGATTATAAATCGCAATTCACCACCGCCAACAGATGATAATCGAGATCCGTAAATCCTGGCCAGCCCTTCGACCAGCCTCCATTGAATTGAATACACTTCACCACATTGCCGACCGTGCCATGGCCCCAGTGCCCTTCCTTCAAATGCGCTTATGAATGCATTTTCCACCAGATGTTGCCGTCAAATTACAAGCGAAATTATTTGAATGTAACCTAAGCCGCAGACGTGCCATGCAAACTAACAAATTATGAACTGGTCCCCGCGGGGCAGGCCAACGCCAGCCGAATGAACGATGATAGCCGATGGATGTGTGTCCGTGTAGGCTGCATCCTCCCCGGTTCTTGGCCGAGCACATTCATTCCAAATGTTCATTAATTTCACATTGGATGCGTAGCGAGTTGCGTCAGAAGGAGAAGGGGATGCTGTCGCTGTCGGCCTTCTGTGGGTCACAGGCGTTGGTCATAAATTTTATCTGGCCAACCTTACGTTGGCCTCTGGGGTCTGCTGTTTGGAATGCTGTGGGACAGGCGTTTTCAATGACGCAATGATTGCGCACTGTTGATGACGACGACAAATATGTCGGGCTGACACTGTGAGCTGTAAAGCGTGCCCTGCAGGCCAGTCTGGGCCAAGAGAGGAGGTGATTTATGGAAGCGGATTGTGTGGGGATAGTTTATTGAAGTTCAGTGAAGTGAATGGGAGAAGCTTTTGGATAAAGATTATGCTGCAACAGAAGCAGCTAAGCCGTTGAATCCCATAACGAGGATAATAATCACTTTACCTACGTCCCTCGATTGATCGGACCTGTTATTGGAAAATGTTGTTGGATTTTACCGCTTTCAAGAGAGGTTAGCTCTGATTCGTTTGAAGAACTCCTAACCAATCACATTCACGCTCATGGGTGTCAAGTGAAGGTGGACAGCTACATTCAGTTTATTACCAATAGTCGGCTGAAGTGGCGGTAACATCTGTTGTAAAGTTTGAAATGCACTGCAATCATTTAAGAGTTGCTCTCCTGGCAACTCCATTTTCAATGGGACATATGTCAACTCTATGAATCATAGATGTCCTTTCTATATGCCTTTAAGGTAACCATCCCAAAGCCGGAATGGTTCGTCTCCTTTGTCTTGTCGAGAAGACCTACTGGTACTTTGTTGCACTGGAGCTCTTGTCTCTCCTTTGGGTTCCTCCAGCTTTTGTTGTTTCGAAAAGGTCAACCGACATTTATATTGTGACCGACACAAGCTTTATGTGGTCCTGGTGCCATTCGCCGCCGTACCCGACTTGTGTCAGGCCACCGTTTTCAAACACCAGACTTAGGTAGACAGCTTTAATTTCCGACTCCAGCTCCCTCTAGTTTGCCGGCGAAATTCCGCAGTCAGCATCGCCTGTTACGACGTAAATGATGTTGCAGATCTCGCGGCCACTCTATTTTCCGTCATCGACTCTAACTCATCAGGAGATATGCCTAAATGTATCCAGGCGAGTGTCTGGATTTGGTCCAACCACTACGTCGGAGGACTGCCAAGCGTTCGTCTACCTTATGGAGTCGCATTCAAGGAAACCTCGGCAGTCGTGATGATGGGGACATGTGTGCCACGTGACCAAACCATCGAAGCGTAGCCCTTTTCGTTCCAAGAAGCAACTGATCAACTTTGAGTTCCTCGCGCACTGTTGTGTTTCTCACCCGGCGAGTTACTCGCACAACAGAACGAAGAAATCTCATCTCGACAGCTTGCATCCGCGATCTTATTCGTTCGGTTATTATCTAAATTTCATGACCAGAGTTGAGAGTTGCAGCAAATACTGAGTTGAAAACCACACGGCTTTCCTGATCACAGATCTTGTAAGCTGTTTTAAAATTGACCCAGGTTGGCAAATCCTGGAGAAATGCTCAGTAATATTCCTCTCACGACTCCTGAAAAAAATGTAATGCCTCCCATGCATGGCTTATACCTAGCTCTGCGACAACTTATTTCATACATAGATGCCGTATGCCTCATCAAGGGGTCTGACACAAAGGCACACAAAAAACCACACAACGCTTATGAGCATGAATTGCAAAGCTCCTCTTATTTTGAATCAATCAAAATCCACTCTAGCTTCAGATCAAATGATTAATTTGTTTCCGTTCGTTAATTTTTTGTTCGTTTTCCATTTTCGGCAAATTCCACTTTCAGTTCAGCACAGGGACGTTAGAAAGTTGCTTTTGTTTTTGTGATTCTCTTTTTTTTTTTTTTTTTATTTATTTTGTGCGAACTTTTGTGCAAGTCGCAACAGCTTTCAATTAGGAGCCGAATTTGACAGCGTTATCCTCTAAAAATTTGTTTTATATTGTCAACCTGGATGGAGGTCGTTTTGCTTCGGTTGCAGCAGTCGAGTTTATCAATTCGCTGGTCTATATGTAGCTCTGAGTCGGTAGTTAATTAAGAGTTGTTTTCATTGGTTCACAGTGGGATGAGCAGAGTGAAGTGGGCGACCGATTTTGTATTCGGTTTTGTATTGTATTATTTTTTTTTTTTTGTTTTTCGTTTGTAATTAAATTGCACACATACTGCCGCGTTAACGGTGACATAAGGATTGTTCGGAAATGTTTATTTATTTGATGCAGTTCAGGTTCTGCACAAGGAAGGAGGAGTAGTTAGCGATGTGGACCCAGATGTGACATAATGCTGAAAATCCATTAGCTGGATACGGGCGTTTACTTTGTACCACTGGAACTAATTAGATTTTTTGTTAGTACACGATTGTGGCGTTAATCAGAAATCATCATTAGCATGCGAAGTTGATGGAATGGTATCGCTGCAATTAAATTACACACAATACCGACCGTGTAGCCATCCATGTAAGTGGAGAATTAAATTAGAGGAATTTATTGGAGTCCTTGTTTTTAATTGAGAGAGTGAGATCTATGTGGCCATACTTCAGTTATATATGGGGAAGGCCAAGAGCGTAGCTTGGGAGGAAGGATCACAGGGGTTTGATCCCCCCACCTCCCCCGAAATTCTTATCATATTTTAGGTAACACGATTTTATGCCAAGAACTTCGTTCTGTAAACTCAACCTAAACATGTCCACGTCCGTGTCCTTTCTCCATATAAGAATTCTACACAAGCTCACACATGGCACAATTCCTGCATTAAGGGACAGTTTGTGCGTACCAGAATCGGAACTATGTACATATGTGCTGACATAGGCATGTATCATTCTTCTATCGTTCGGAACATGAGCTACATGTATAGTTCTGTGGACTTGTATGATTCCTTCAAACATTTTTTTAAAGTATCCGCTAAGCGAAAACAAGGGAAAGCATTAAAAAAATTGTCCGAAAACTAAATTTAACGGCTATGTGTGAAACACGATGGATTGAAAATCAAGACGGATTATTAAGGTTCAAAGAAATCTTTAAAGGTATACGGGATACACTGGATGTGTTGAATAATGACTCTGAGACAACATCTACTGCTTCTCGTTTTTTTAAAATCAGTTTTGGCCGGAGATTTTTTTGATAAGCTTGTGCTGCTTAAACATTTTGTTTTAGTACACTCTACCATTGTGTACAATTTTGCAATCCGCTTCTTGTGACCTAGTGTCAGCTCTGAACCACGTAACGATAGTTTAAATTTCGAAAAATTCGAGAAAATATTAGTTTAGAATTTAACGATATTCTTGAGATTGCGCAGGGGTTATTAAGTACTGTGAATGGAACTGAAACCCTGAAAATTTCGCGAACAGTATCGAGGCAGCAGCATAGGGCCAATGTAAACGCATCTGATCCTGAAAACTATTTTTGTTATGATCCCCCTTTTGGACGACTTTATAACTCAGCTCGAAACGCGGTTCGAGGACCATAACACCGTTCTATCGTCATTATTTATTTTGGCAAAAGCAAATCAAAATTTAACGGAGAAAACCTGACCATGAACTTTAGACGACTGCAGTAAAGATCCCTTTCCCAACATACATCAGCTTTTAAAAATGTTGGCAAGCGTTCCAGTATCGACATGTACTTCTTCTTTGTTTGACGCTACAGTCAGGGGTGGACCTGGGCCTCAACCAACAAGCCTCTCCAGCCAGCACGATCTTTCGCCATCTCGTTCTAGGACGCCCTCTGTTGCGTTGTCCCAATGGCTCGGAATCGAAGAGTCTTCGGGCCGGAGCTGTGGTGTCAATCCGCTCTACGTGACCTAGCCATCTTAAGCGTTGGATTCGAAGACGCTTAACTAGGTGCATGCCGCTGCACAGCCCGTACAATTCGTGGTTGAATCTCTCCCTCCAGACGCCATCAGCGCAAACAGGACCAAAGATCGCACGTAGAACTTTTCTCTCAAAACGACCAAGAGTTTCTTCATCCGCTTTCAATAGCGTCCATGTCTCTGCGCCATAGAGCAGGACAGAGATGATTAGAGTGTTATATAAAGTCAACTTGGTGTTTCGAGAGATGGCTGTGTTACTCAACTGCCTCTTGAGCCCAAAGAAACAGCGATTGGCAAGAGTAATACTGTGCTTGATCTTGGTACTGGTGTTATTGTCCCTGTTTACTGCAGAGCCGAGGTCCTTGACTACCTCAAAGTTTCTGCTGCCCATTATGACGCTCTGCCCGAGACGTCGATGTTGTGCGTCCTTTCGTGATGCCAGCATGTACTTGGTTTTGCCCTGATTCACTGCCAAACCCATTTTAGCCACTTCCGCTTCGATGCCAGCCAAAGCCTCATTGACAGCTCGCTGTGTTCAATGACGTCAATGTCGTCCGTGTAGGCAAGCAGTTGAACGGACTTTTAGAAGATCGTGCCTCTGGTGTTGACATTTGAGTTTTGCACGATCTTCTCAAATATGATGTTGAAGAAATCACATGACAGCGTGTCGCCTTGTCTAAAACCTTTTTTGACATTGAAGGTCTCGGTGAGTTCGTTACCGACCTTGATGGAACAGCGAGAGTTCTCCATCGTCATCCTGCACAATCTGACGAGTTTGGCAGGAATGTCAAATCTGGACATGGCCTTGTATGGCTCGTCTCTGTGCACGCTGTCATATGCGCCCTTGAAATCGACGAATAGGTGCTGGGTGTCGATCTGCATCTCTTGGGTTTTTTCCAGGATCTGCCGCAGTGTGAAAATTTGGTCGATGGTGGACTTTCCCGGCCTGAAACCGCACTGATAAGGATCTATCAGGTTATTGACGAATGGTTTCAGGCGTTCACACAAGTAGGCAGACAGGATCTTGTACGCTACCGGACAAATGTAAAATTCCCTTACCACGTAAAATAATGTATAGCCTCTGATATGGATGGACCATGATTTTCGGTTCTGCACGTGGAATGTGAGGTCCCTTAACATACAGCCGAAGAAACCGGGTAGGCCCTCAACTGCTACAAAGCAGACATCACCGCAATTCAGGGCTGAAGTGCGATTGACAGGCCGAGCAAAAAGGTGATGAAAAAGTGCGGTACTGTTATATTTATTGGGTGTGGATTTGTTTTTCTAGAAAGACTCAAGCAAAAGTCATAAGCCTTGATTTTAATTTCCAAGTTGTTGAGGTCCTTCTTGCGCTCTACATGGCCCAGCCACCTTAGATATTGGACCCGTAGTCGCCTGGCTGGACTCATGTCGCTGTACAGTTCGTAGTTGAATCTTCGCCTCCAAATGCCATCAACGCGGACATGATCAACGATCGAACGCAGCAATTTTCTCTCGTAGAGCCCAAGGACTTCTTTATCCGAGATTGTCCATATCTCTGCGCCATACATCACAATCGGGATGATCAGTGTCTTATATAAGAGCTTGGTTCTTCTAGAGACGGCTATATTACTCAATTGCCTCTTGAGCCCATAGAAACAGCGGTTGGCAGAAGTTGCTCTGCGCTTGATCTCGGTAGTGATGTTACTTTTATTGGCTACTGAGAAACCGAAGTAGACGAAGTCCTTAACTACTTCGATGTTATAGCTGCCCATTGTGACTCTGTATCCGCGACGTCGATATTATGTCCTTTCTTGAGGACAGTATATACTTCGTTGTGCTCTCATTCACCACCAGATCTATTTTAGATGCGTCCGTCTCAATGCCTGCAAAAGCCTCACTAGCGGCTCGTTGTGCTCTGCCAATTTCGTCAATGACTTCTGGAAGATCGTACTTCTTGTGTGAGGATTTTCCTTTTAAAAGCCTCATAAAAGTGGGTTGACAAGAACACAGAGACTTGCATGCCGAAGAGTCACAGGAGCAATTGCCACTACTCCAAAAGCGGTCCTACCGTACCTTCATAGTACGCAGTACTCGATACCTCTATGCTGTGTCGCAGGTCATAGGGATATAGGCGCCAATGAGGTAGCAGATGAACTTGCAAAGAAAGGGGCTGAAACCGACCCATCTCAGACCATCCTATGTTTTAAGCCACCTCTTGCAAATGTCCAGAGAAGGGCGGATGACACAACCATAGAGCTAGCGAATTAAAGGTGGAACTCCTTATACACCTATGAGACAACTCGGATGCTGTGGCTCAATTTGAGCACTACCAACTCTTTCAATGCGACAAAAAGTACTTCGGGATGGTAGTTGAAGCACTAACTGGCCATAATCATCTGAAGCATCATGAAATGATAATGGGACTAACCCATGACTTTATTTGCTGGGGTTTTGGTGACGAAGAAGAAAGAGAGGATACTCCTCACTACCTTTGCCACTGTCCCAGTCTCTGCCAGTTGGGATATATAATCCTGAGAGAACACTTGAACCTCGATCTAACAGAAATTACTCTAACCTTTATTTTCAGGTCTATTAGGATTTTAGGATGGCTGCAATATACAGGCATGATGGTTACGAGGAATGTGTGGAGAGGAAAATTCCCGAATGGCCCTATCAGGACATAAGTGAGACGTGGCTTGCGCATCTACTTAACGAAGCGATGTAAGCAATTCGCCTTGAAATGAAAATCCGTGTCGGTTCCGTCCGGGAATGCAACACAGATCTAGGCACTAATAGCTGCAGTTCTGTATCATTCCACCGTTTATTACAACTGCTTCGAAGAATGCGATCCATACAAAGTAGTTAGATTACTAGGTGTCGCTATTTTTTAATGGTAAATGGAATTCATTACGTCGAATTGGTTGGCTTCTGATAAGTCCTCCAACAAGAACCCAATTGTAAAACACGATGAACAACTTCAACCCGAATCCATACTATCCAATGCGAATTAATGCCCAAAAATCGGCCGTATTATATTAACCATCATAAAGGGCTTTTCGAATGACTCTCCGCCAGATTACGAATCATCAGGAAATTTCCCCGAATCCAAACACGAAACAACGAACTCACAGCAAATGCACAAATTATTCCAAACCAGCATAGTGCCTTCGGTGCCTTTGTATGCGCGATAAGCCATTGATTCCCACTAAAGCCGAGCCATCGCAATCGGAATGCGTCTCATGAAAACTCAATCATTCACAACCAAATGGTTTCATTTAAACGGAAAATGTGTGCTCACTTGGATGACACCACGTCCTTACCACACGCGCGTAGTTGATAGGCTCGATTTCCTTGAAATCTCTATTCATCGCCCTCGATGCCGAAAATCATTGGCCACGACGAATATAAAGAACACCACATGGTCGGTCGATGAGTGGAGGAGGACGATATGTCCTCGCAAGGGTGCCATCCAAGCCTCACCAGCCAGCCATCAGTCGGATACTACATCAATTTGCGCTGACATCTGCGGTGGTGATCCCTTTTGTGGATTGGTGCCGAACACAAGGGCCAACGATTACGTTAAGCGATATCAACAAATAGCCTCCATATGCACGCATTATGGCCGAATAATAGGGAATCGTTTCGTGAACAAATTGAGATCCAGCAATAAGGGCAAAGGAGCCAAGAGTCTGTAGCCAAGAGGGGTGGTGGTGGTCCCAATATTCTCGTTTTTACAATGTTCGCCTTTTGCACCCTCGCCGCCTTCGGATGGAATATTAGTTCTCACACTCGACCCACTTGCCACCAGAGGGTAGGAAGGACCAACAGAGCACGCCCGTGGGGCGCCGCTGTCAAGGAGAGCACCCACCGAGAGGGACTTTATGAATATTTTATGTACACGAAGGACACAAATGATGCGACATTATGCGGATTACACAGCAACATATTGACGATCGTATATTCAATTTTGAACAAATTGGAGCATGGTTAACATAATCGTAACCAATGAGACAGGATTTATCTAATGGATTGCCGAATGGCGGATGAGTGGTGGATGAGCGGGGTGCCCTGAAGTTCATTCAGTTATTGACTGCGGTGTGCGCTGAGATCTGATAATTTTATGGGTTATCAATATGTTGAAAGTGGTGTCGTTTGTGCAAGGAAATGAATTCATAAATGATGGCTATGCGGCCAGGATAGAGAGTTGTGAGTTTATGTCACGTAAGAGGAGCGTTTTATGAAGATTTGTTGGGAATTCAAATGCAATATATTGGCTTTTGCTTGGCTCTCTCTTAGTATTGTGTTGGACAATTCTATTGAGGCCCTGCCGTCATCGCGAGAATTTGTACGTCAATAAAAAATAGTGATTTCCACATATGTACATATGTGTATGACACGCTTCGATAACGGTAAAAACAATATACGAATAAACATACATGAAACAATTGTGTGTGTTGTTAATGATAGAAGTTGTGAATTTTACTTTTTGGATGCTCGAGGAGAAACATGCTTTTATGTACTCAAAACAGAATAGCATTAGCGCTAGCACCTTCTATCGAAAACATCTGGGATGGCCAACGTTTTACAGCGTGCTGCCCTTATTGTGTGGGATGAGGCTAAAATTAGTTGAAGCTTTGCAAATAACGCTGAAAAACTTAGACGAGATAATTCCGTAATTTTTGATGATGCCTTGATTTTGTTGTTAGGAGATTTTAGGCAAACTTTGCCTGTTATACTAAGATCAATTCTTGCAGATGAAATTAATACTTGCTTGAAGTATTTGTGGAGGGATATGCTGTAAAATGGTGTATCAGGATTGTAGAAACGGGAAGACAATGTACGCTCTTAGTTTCAGCAGAACTCTTTATTGGGACCGGAATTCGTGGGTCTTGTGCATTTCAACAAAAAATGGAGTCTGCTTCAAGCATTTTCTGTCCGTCACTTGATTGGACTCCATTTTGTAGCAATGCCCTCCTGTTAAACATGACATTCTTAACCTTTAGACAATTGAGGGTACTACGGTAGTTCCTTCTTCCTTCAGCAGTGACATCAGATGCGGACGACATTGTGATTGTGTCAACTTGCGTTGCATAGCTACGCTAGTCCTTCGATCTTAAAGTGAACCAGAGTTAAAGAAGAGTAGCACGAATGACCTATCGCCAAGAATTGTTTGTCGTATTACATCATCAAAAGACGAATTGATAGACGGTGTATTCCTTAACTGCAATATAAAAATTAGGGTTGGTTGAGCGAAAGAGCAATTTTGGCAGCCAAGAATAATAATCATATAAATAAAGATGTTAATCAATTGAATTTCGCTATACAATCCAAAATACCTGGTGAATTGGTTTCGTATACGTTTGTTGATACTATTACCAATGTAGAAGAGGTGGTTAATTAATAATATGATAATAATACGGGTGGCGCTACTGCCCGTAGAAGGCTAGGGCCTAGCTTCTCAGCAACCACTCGTGTTGTGCGTGCTATTGTTCTCTCACGAGTGGAAGGGACCTTTAATGCCGACTCCGAACGGCCAAGTTTGCAAACTTTTTGCAACTTTCAGTTATACTCTTTGAGCATTGTCAGTGACTCGAAAGAGGTGAGGCCGGGAAAATTACATTTGGTCGTATGGTTCAAGGCTTAGGAGTCGACGCACAGACACACAACGCCACGGCCGTCACAGAATTTCGGAAACGCATAATCTTCGATTGAAAGTTGGTGTGTCTATTATTATGCTTCGTAATATCAATCAGTCAAAACTTTGCAATGGTACGAGGATTGCTGTCACGAACTTAATGTACAATGTTATTGTAACGACTATTTTGATCAGAAAATTCAAAGATGTTTTGATGCCGGGCTTTCCAAGAACACCATCCGAATTGTCGTTTGAATTCAAGCGTGTACAATTTCCAGCACGTGTTGCCTTTGCAATTACCATTAATAAGGCACAACATTATAATTAAATTACTTTCCTCTTATATCATCATCTTGCAGTGCAATTACCGTTTTTTCACCAAAAGATGGCGATTTTGACAAGCCTACCAGCAATCCTTGATTGCATATATATATACATATGTACAATATCTGAGCTTGATTGCGTTTTTTGAGTCAGTTTTTGATACGTGTTTTCACAGCGAATCTTCGTTAGCTTTTTATCTTTTTTTAGGTTGAATAATGTTATTAAGTTTCGTGATATCGGAGTTTAAAAAAGTTGAAGAAGTATGCTTGGATTGGAAATTAGTGAAAACAACAGTGTATGCAATGTGGCTAAATCCTTGTTGCACTTGAACGTTTTTGTCTTTTTTCTTTTGAAGGAACAATATGGTTTCAAACAAAGAAACCCAACAATGCACTCTACATGTTAATAGAGTCCCACTGAATCAGGTGGAGACGGTAAGTACGTATCTTCAAACGGAAAGGGCTATGTTTCGATGGTTTGGTCACGTTGACACCCGTGCAACGTGACCATACCACCAAACCCCATAATTTACGACTTCCAACGTGTCGCTTGGCAGAGCGGTGGAAGTCCAAAAACTTGCCTGGTTGCGCTTAGGTATGCCTTTTGAGCTCAATGGGGGTGGATCGATTGGCCTGGAGATCTCTCCTTTGTGCTCTGCCCCCGCGTCCCCTTTAGTGGATTATGCGAGTCAGAAGATGATGCTGATGAAAAGAAAAATCATGATAATACAGTGACAAATACAGTGGTATCGGGTATAACGAATGAGTGATATAACGTACACTTTTTTCAAATGGATTAATGTCTATATTTATAACGTACGAAAAAAACAGTTGACTCTCGATATAACGAATGTTTTTGTTAATTTATAGAAGAAGGGTACAAAGCAACGCCCTTGACTATTCTTCTGCATATTCTTCTTCTTGCATATTTATTCTTCTGTTGTAAAACTGGTAGATACTTTAACTTTTATTTACTGAGAATTTACTGTTATACTCGTGTGTGCTTAAGGAGATCATCCCGAGGTGGATGCAGATCTGCAGCTAAATGTCGGAGCATTAAGATAGTGCTCTCTAACGGTACGGAAATAACAACAGACAAAGAGCCCAAGCATCTTGGCGTTAACCTCATGAAGTTCAACAGCCACTCGAAACTCACTCTTAAGAAGGCCAACCTAGGCTCCCATCGCATCTATCCTTTGATGCGTAAACAAAATGGATAAAGCCAAAGGACAAAGCTGCTACTCTACAAGTAGTAGTCTACCAGAGCAGCGATAGCAGTCATCATCGAAGCTATATCAGCTATTCGTTTCATTAAAATGCCCACACTTACCATCACAACTTGTGTCATTTCAAGAGTGATTCTCAATAAATCGCAATCACTGGCTAATTATCTACAAATATAAAAAACAATAATTCGATCAAATAAGTCACGCTCAGTGGAAATCGCCCAGGATGCCCACGATGAAAGTGAATGTCTCAACAGAGATTTGTAAGGACTACACGCCTAATCTTCTAGCTTTTCATCTTACCAGCAGTGGACATAAATAAAGGATATTACTCCTTAACATTCGCCGCAAGTGTTACCGGATCTGCATGCAGCGGCAGCTGACTGATGCGTGTAACACACCCACATCAGGAGCATGTCCCATCATCACCATCAATGATTCCTTCGATTAGTCTCGTGTAATGAGTTAATTGTGTCATCACACCAGATCTGCTTTGAACACATCAAAGCACATCCTCTTCCGACGCATTGATTGTGTTTAATTAATCGTCACGTGCCGTTCCGCCCTCTCTCCGTATTGCGTGGTAACCTGTGGCAAAATTTGCTCCACCCGTTCAATCATCCGCAACCTCTCTTCACTCCACAGCACGGCCAACCACAGACAGGAAGACCGAGATGGAATCTGCGAGGATTTCCCATCCCGTTTGGATTCATCTTATAAATGTTCCATTAGTTTAATTACCGTTGCAATCTGATATCAATCGATGTGCAATCGACTTCTCGTTTCTGATCTGCTCCAAGCACATCCCACACACACATACTTGCAGTCAAATGCAAAAAAAAGATGGAGGGTAGTGCATTTGTAAATTTATTCGCCATGATCATGCCTGGCATGGCTTGGTTTTAATTAGCCCCGCTACTTTGGGGTTGCGTACATCATTTCCCTTAACCACAATAGGGCACACATCGAGTTAACCCGGCAGCTGAACAAGTGGACGACTCAACAATTCAAATTACCGACTGGCTGGTCAACCGGTGAGTCCGCCAGCCAGGCAGCCCATCGTTCAACGGAGGGTCTGCAAATCAATCAGTTATTGCGGTCTCTGGCTACCGACGCAGGAACGGCGTTGTTCCTTGTTCGACGAAAGCAGTGATGAGGCCTTCTACATTGTCGATGATGATGGCCTGGCGAGGAGGTGGTCCCACCAACAGTTGTTTTCGGATAACCTTTGTTGTCCCACAGGAGGAGTTCTTTGGCTTTGTTGTTGCGTTTTCGATAACAAAAACTGGAATATGAATGCTTCCGGACACGACGCACGTCCAGTAGTTTTATTGCAAATTTTTTGTACTTCTGGGGTATTCTTTTTGCGGGCAATTTCAATTGTTGTTACGATGTGCGTTGTGTGCAGGCTGCGAGCAACACGAATGAGGTTAGGTACCGGGATGTGGGTAATCCTTTAACAACAGGATGTTCAGGCAAACTATAGAAAAGCCATTACGACTACCTCTAGATGTAGACGGTTGCTGTCATTGTGGGAGGGGGGCTACGTTGTGGAAAAAAACGCGCGCACGCACACAGACACTGGTTGCGGTTGACTCTGGTGAGTGGTCAGTGCTGGCAAGCAATGGCACTGCGGTTATCCTTCGACTTTGTTTTTGTTGTGGCCAAAGACCACCGGCTCGAGTGTGAGTGAGTAGATGCATCTGTCGACTTCTGGTGGATGCCACATGCATTCTGCTGGTGGTCGTCGCTATGGATGCATGCAATGTGTTACTAGATGAATTCCCCAGATGTACTTTTGTGCCAATTTTACTTGCAAATGTCATTGGACATTTTTTCTTCCACTTTGCTGTTGCATCTGGGGCGGTGTATGCGAGTGTAGCTGTGTTGGTCGCTCTGTGCGATTTGAGTTTGGGGAACTAATCGGTAAAATGGATACGTTACGAGGAGTCCATTGAATTCTGTTTTATTGCCACGGAACTATGTACATGCATATGTGTATGTTTGACCCATTTTGTCTGCGGAGACAAGCAATCATTTGTAATCTACGCTGACGGACACAATCAACCGAGAGGGCGAATGAACGTACATGTGTGTAAGTGGTGGGGACCATTGGTAGACACAAATTGATTGAAAAGTCCGATGAAAATTGCATTTTTCTGTGTATAACAGGGGTTTTCTGAAAAAGTAGTCTTGCCGAAGAGCAGGGCGCACGAATTACCCTGCAGCATGTCATCATCTAGTCAGGGTGTGGGTTTGCAACCCAGTCAAATACTTAAAACTTTAAGAAGCCAAAAATGTCGCAGTTCGAGATGTAGTGATCTATCATAAAGAGTGGTGCGTAGGGATGCAACATCCTTCTTAAAACATCGATGGTTCCACGACAAGAAACGATGTTAAAAAAAACGTCGATATTAAAATGTACTAGTTTTACCAGTTTCAACCCAAAAACCTCAACTAATTTCCAGTCAACTAGACCACAAAACACAACGCGAAATAAAACATACATATTTTCTCTAGGATTTATTTATTTAAATGTAATTTTGAAACGAAATTAAAGAAGACATAATAAAAATTTATTTGTTCAAATGTAACATGTGCGAAATAGAGGATAATCTACAGCACAATCTAGTCCAGAATCCAGAAGTCCAATTCTGTCCCGAGTGATGGTTGCCCCAGCCTCCGAGAACACATGCCCACTTGAAATAGACGTTACAACGGTGGGAAGATATAGCAGCGCAATCTTTGAAAGCTTTGGAAAAGGAGATTTCATATCCTTCCAAATCAATAGCGTCTCTTTTTATTCGTGTAACAGGAGACGACAGGTACATCTGAACTTCTGTTTCACTGGCGGTCTCTGTTGAAGAATGAAATCATGTTGAAGAATGAAATCATTTTATGTTTGGATGATGGTTTGAGCGACTTCCAACTGTTCCATCGCATGCAGAGGAAGAATGACGACTGTTTTCAACAGCAGTCATTGCCTCTGCACGGGATGTTTGTGGAGTGCAGCGGCTTGGAGTGGCGGCTGGTGGTGAGAAAAGAACTGCGTGGTTTAAAACACCCGGAGTTCAAGAATCCATCAGAGAGAAGAAGAAGGCCTACAGAGGCTGGATTCTCTTGGGGGACTCTGCTTCCGTGACCGGTACACTGAGGCGCGAAGAACTTGCAAATTAGCTGTGCGAGCAGCTAAAGAGCAGTCTTGTAAGGAGTTCGGCGAGAAGCTGGAAATCGACCATAGATCTGCGAAAAAGGTGTTCTGGCAAACCATTCGCCGACTCAGAGGAAGGAAATTGAACATCATCGAAGGAGTCAAATCCAAAGATGGGGTGTTGCTTTCCAATGAGGCGGACATCTTGGGCAGATGGAGCGAGCACTTTTCGGAGCTCCTCAATCCCGAACAGGGCACTGAGGATGGCAGACCCGTAGTCTTGAGTGTGGCGGAGAATAGTCCAACGGTGGAGGAAGTCATTTTGGCGATTGAATCGCTAAAAATTGGCAAATCCGCCGGTGTGGATGAAATCCGACCAGAAATGCTTAAGGCAATGGGTAAAAAGGGAGTTTTATGGCTCTCTCGTGTCATTAACGTGGCCTGGGAACGCGGTGACACACCTGGCGATTGGCTAACTGGGGTGATTGTCCCATTTTTCAAGAAGGGGAGCAAAAGAGATTGCTTCAACTACAGGGGCATATCTCTCTTAAGTATCCCCGGGAAAGTCTATGCTAAGGTGTTGGAAGCGCGTTCTAGAGCTTTGGCGAGCCCAGGATGGGGGATGAACAGTGCGGCTTTCGTCCCGGCAGAAGTACAACCGACCAGCTTTTCACTCTAAGAATGGTACTTGAG
Source organism: Eristalis pertinax (assembly GCA_907269125.1). Lineage (NCBI taxonomy): Eukaryota > Metazoa > Arthropoda > Insecta > Diptera > Syrphidae > Eristalis > Eristalis pertinax. Next base: position 62,978,394 of record OU026145.1, read on the forward strand.
AAGGCTTGGGAGTATGCCAAACCCATCTACAGTTGTTTTGTAGATTTGGAAAAGGCATATGACCGAGTCCCTCGAGGTAAACTCTGGAGTGTCCTGCAGGAGTATGCGATTGATGGTCCTCTTCTGAGGGCCATTCAGTCTCTATACACAAACTGTAGCAGCTGTGTTCGGGTAAACGGTGCTAAATCAACACCTTTCACCGTGGGCGTTGGACTTCGCCAAGGGTATGTCTTGTCACCTCTCCTTTTCGTTGTATATATGGACTGGATGTTGCAGCGCAGCCGAGGTGAGGAATGTTTCATATTGGGAGAGTTGAGGGTAAGTCATCTTCTTTTTGCAGATGACTTGGTTATCCTCACATCCTCCCAGACGGAACTCCAACGCGCACTCGATAGGTTTGTGGCCGTAAGTGCTGATGCTGGAATGAGGGTTAACGTGGACAAATCGGAGGTTATGGTCATTTCCAGAACGCCTGTTCAATTCACTCTGCATGTTAGTGGAGTTTAAGTATCTCGGGGTCTTTTTCACGAGTGATGGAAGGAGTAATGCTGAGCTTTCCTGTAGGATTGGTCAAGCTGGGTCAGTTTTGACACAGCTTGGTAGTTCTGTAATCCGAAAGGCCGAGCTTGGTGTCAAAGCCAAGTTAGCGGTTTTCAACTCAGTATTTGTTCCAACTCTCACCTATGGCCATGAAATTCGGGTAATGACCGAAAGAATAAGATCGCGAGTGCAAGCTGCTTAGATGAGATTTCTTCGTGCTGTTGTGGGAATTACTCGCCGGGATAGGGTGAGAAACACGGCAGTTCGCGAGGAACTCAACATTGAGCAGCTGCTTCTTCGAACAGAAAGGGCTATGCTTCGGTGGTTTGGTCACGTGGCACGAATGTCCCCATCATCACGACTTCCGAGGCGGTCGTTGAATGCGATTCCATCAGGTAGGCGACCGCTTGGCAGACCCAGGACGAGGTGGTTGGACCAAGTCCAAAAAGCTCGCCGGGCTACGCTTGGGCATGGCTCCTGATGAGTTAGAGTCGATGGCGGAGGATCGAGTTGCCTGGAGATCTCTCGTGCGTGGTTTACCCCCTCGACCCCTTTAGTGGATCATGCGGGTCAGAAGATGATGATGATGAAAGTACGAACCAGACAGGTTGTCAGTTATTAATTAAAGATGATACTACTACATCACTACACCCTTTAATCCACTGCATCATACACCAACAAGCTTTATGCGGAAAATCCTTGCGCCAGGTGGACGCAATGAAGGCGGCTGTCAAAACAAAAAATCTAATCAGGGAAACAAAGCTTTAACACATCGCAAATTTGGCGATTTTTTAACAGAATTCGATTTTTATTTTTTTTTATTTTTATTCGAGATTTAAAAGTAAACGTAAATTGTTAAAAAATTCTTTAGAAAGAAATCATCAAATTGTTAGCAGATCTTCAGAGATCTGGTTACACCACAATAGGTTATGCTGATGACCTGGCAATTATTATTAGAGGAATGAACGAAACGACAGTATCAGATGTTATGAAAAGTGCACTAATACAAGTCGTGGAATGGTGTAACACAGAAGGATTATCTTTCTCCATCCCTGTAAGACCGATCTAGTGACCTTCTCAAGGAGGACACGAGTCAACCTTGGACCCATAATAATCAACAATACAACACTATCATATTCCAGCGAGGTCAAATACCGGGGAGTAATCCTGGATAAACGACTTAAATGGAACGCACATGTGCACTGTGGGCCAGTAGACGTCTATACGGCAGGACTTGGGTTCTCTCTCCCAAAATCATTCATTGGTTGTACACAATGATGGAGAGACCCATTATTGTATATGCAGCCATTGTTTGGTGGCCCAAAACACTTCAACTAACGACGGCAAATAAGTTGCAGAAATTACAACGTATTGCTTGTCTTGGAATAACAGGTGGCATGCGCACCTGCCACACAAAAGCTCTAGAAGCTATAGTCGGGCTATCTCCCTTATCAATCTTCATTACGAAGACAGCTGCTAGATATGCCTCAAACTGCAGCTTGAGTATAATTATAAACCAGGCAACTTAACAGGTCACCTCTGCATACTCAACTCGATCCCCAATGGAGACATGTTTTGTACAATGCCGGATATAATGGTCAAAACTGTTTCGGAAGACTTTTCGAAGTTGAAATATTGGATCGCGCAAGCTGGTTCAATGGTGTACCAGCACAAAACCCTAATAGTCTGGTATGGTACACAGACGGATCAAAGATGGAATCCGGAGTGGGAACAGGAGTCTTTGGACCCAACACAAAGATTTCCGTACCAATGGGGTCGTATCATACAGTGTTTTAAGCGGAAATCCATGCCATCGAGATCTGCGCCAGACAAAACCTCCACAAAGGCATAAGGGTGCTAATATACTGATATTCTCAGACAGCCAAGCAGCACTAAAGGCATTCTCGTCTAACCTTTTGGACTCCAAAACAGTCAAATGTTGCTATGACTCTCTACAATCCCTTGCCAGGCACAACAAAGTAAAGCTTGGCTGGATCCCTGGACACAGGGGGATTGCAGGCAACGAATCCGCAGAAGAGCTCGCGAGGGCTGGCTCGGAATCTGCATTTATCGGTCCTGAACGGTACTGTAATGTCAATTGGACAGCAGTCGAAAACACTGATTAACGAATAGGAAAACAAACTTCGCTTAGACCAGTGGACACATGGCCATGGTCTTAGGCAATCCAAACGTTTAATCAGGCCTTATTCATATAAAGATATACTCAATCTGAACAATGAAAACTTACGATTGCTAACAAGCTTTCTTACGGGCCATTGTGGCCTGAACAACCACCTTAAACCTGTGTCAAGACAAGGTCTGTCGGCTTTGCCTCGAAGAGGATGAAACTTCTGAGCACATTTTGTGAGAATGTCCGGCACTAATATGGTTAAGGAAGCGTATTTTCCATAAAGAGATACTCACTTCAGTAGGTTTAAAAAACTCCACTACTAAAGACTTATTAGCTTTCATGAGGAAAGTAGTACGTCTTTTGGGATAACTCCAACCTTCCGATACAATAGATCTATCCTGGTCGCGGTGTCGTACAAGAGGAAGAAATATAATATTGATATGTCACACTTTGGAGCTGATGCGAATTCTTAGTGTTTCCACCAGACACTTGTTTCGCGACCTATTGAGGGTCTGAGTATGTGTAAATAAGTAAAGCCATCGTGAAAACACCAAATCATATAGAAAAAGTCACCGTTAGGTGCGCTCTATGTGCCGGTGGAATCAGCATCATATTTAACCAGGTACATCCCAATCCGTGGCTGGCAAATGCCCGAAATCATATCATATTCAATTTCATTAATATTCAACTCTATGATTATTCGAATTATCCGCCTCTAAAAAACGCACCCTTTATAATCAGTGCTCGTAATACAAATGTAACAGGCGGAGCGAAAATTATACAAATTAGATTAACCCATATTCGTCAAATAACATCACTTTGCTACATTTAACGTCAATTAGAATCCGATGCCTACCAAGTTAATGAAATTGACCAAAACCAACTGCTGTCCAAATGTTGTTCAAAATACTACTAATTGGCTAGCTTGCTAACATCATTCAAACATGTATGCGTGCCGATGGGCTACATATTTATCCATCTGCTACGGCGAAAATTACGCTATATAATTATGCAAACAAAATTGTTTGCTCTAATCCTCATAATTGATACTGGCCGATACGTTCGAAGAAAATAACTGTAATTTGCAGTCCAAAATTAAATACCCCCCAAACCTCATTGACACGTACTCTGTGATTTAATTTCGAGTGGGAATATTTACACTTCAATTTACTTCATGATTTGATATTCGAGCAGATGAAGTATGATATATTCATGCAAATTGAAATGAATATGTGTTGCGAAATAGGAGCTTCCTATTTTGATATTAAACACACTTATAAATCCATGTTTTCCGTACGTAAAAAGACTCTTTTTAACACTACACTAGAAAAGTAGAAAAGCCGGCGGCCTAGTGTGCGATGGTCAACTACCACCCCTGGCTAAATAAAAACGACTATCAGACTGTTAGACTTCTCAGGACGACAAGTAACCAACAATTACTGACTTCAGTTGGCATCGATCTAGATAGGGCAGAACTAGTCAATGACTCCTTTGTGGTTGAAGATCCCCAGGAGAAGGTGAAAGCAATTGGTACTGTATTCCAGCGAGTGTATACGGTCAACGAGGTTCGTAGGCCGAATCACGACCTGGAGCACAGAGCCTCGCTAAATCACTTCGATTTCCGAAAACATGGCGAACTGAGAATCCTGGTTTTACCAGGTTCAGTGACGAGAACATGGCAATTAATGAAGTCGCCAATGTTGGAAATCACATCTTGATTTCTCAAGAAGATCTCCAGGGTATCTTTAACTCGCTAAATAAGAAAAAGTCAGTGGGAATCGATGGAATACCGAATATTGTGTTCCGCCATCTTCCCCCCGAAGCCGTACAGATTTACACAACACTGTTCAACAATGCGCTGAGTAATGCTTATTACCCGGCACACTGGAAAACAGCTGTGGTGCAACCAATCCCTAAACGGGACAAAGACAAATCTATTCCTACAAATCTCCGGTCGATTGCATAATGCTTTGAGGGATGAGTGTGTCACCGTCAACTGTTTTTTCTTTCGCGCCCGACGAAAATATGGAGTAAACTCAGGAAAATGTCAAAAAGAGAGATTACGTCGCTTACGTATTTTTCTGACAAAAATCAAAATGCAGCACGACGCAGTGAATGGTATGGAACCATTGTATTGTGTGGTTTGAAAAATGAGGCGACGCAGCATTGTGAAACGGGCATAACTGACTAGAAAAAGCTTCTCAAACTTGTCCGTTCGGAGTCGGCATAAAACTGTGAATCCCTACCACTCGTGACAGAATATTAATACGTACAACACGAGTGGTTGCTGAGAAGCTGGCGCTGGCTCTCTACGGGCTGCATTTTATTTTATTATTGTTTATAAAGGGTGGTTAAATTTGAAGGGCCGATGTTGAATGTGAACTACCAAACCATGGAAAGATACACAATCGAGCAACGCGTTAATTATGAAAATGGGCGTTGAAATCAAAATGCATATCGGCACATTAGGCACATTTTCACCTCAGTGAATTCGTCAATAAGCAGAATTGCCGCATTTGGCCGAATGATAATCCAAGAGTGATTGTCGAAAAAAGAATGCACCCACAAAGAGTGACTGTTTGGTACGGTTTATGGGCTGGCATCATCAGGCCGTATTTTTTCCAAAATGGTGTTCGCTATCGTGAAATGATAACGAACATTTTATGGCCCGAATTGGAAGATATGAATGTGGACGATATGTGGTATCAACAGGACGGTGCCACTTGCCACACAGCTAACGAAACAATGGCTCTTTTGCGCGACAAATTCAATGGCCGTGTTATCTCACGTCACGCGATGTCAATTGGCCGCCAAGTGATTTGACACCGTTGGATTTTTTTCTTTGGGGTTATTTGAAAGAAAAGGTGTACGTCGATAAGCCAGCAACAATTCAAGAGCTAAAGGATGAGATAATTCGGCACATTAACGGCATAGAACCTCAATTATGCTTCAGCATATTCGAAAATTTGTAGCATCGGATGGAGGTGTGCCGCCGAGGTCGCGGCGGCCATTTGGCCAATATTTTGTTCCATACATAATTGAACCATACCAATATTATCATAATAAAAATAAATGACAATAATTTCCTAAATAATTTTTGTTTTATTCAAAATCAACATCGGCCCTTAAAATTTTATTTGCTTTATATGATTTAGATCTATTGTGCCCCTATTCCTACCTTTGGTTTCTTAAGAGCTCCCCTCCCATGCAGCTCTTTTCAGAGTTGTATTGAGCGTTATTTGCTCCTATTGCGCGAAGGTGAAAGAGATTTATCCTAGAGTATTCTCACTAAGCCAGTTTCCTTTAGGAATCTGAGAATGAGAGCTGGTTCTAACGACTTCAATTCTTCCTCTGATATTACGAGTAGGTGTTTGCCAAGATATCTTTGTCTTTTGTGGGCTAGCGTCGCACAAAATCTCAGTATCTGCAGAGACCTTCTTCTGATACTCCTAGTTTCCTTAGGTACTCCCCGAGTTTACAATGCCCTGTTAGGAAGCCTGTTACTTGTTAGAATACGTAGGTTGTTTTTGATCATTCTGATACTTGCTTCAAACCTCTTGCGGTTATGTGGTCCCAAAGTTTCTTGGCCTGGTTCATAGCATGAGCGTTGTTCCATGTATCTGCCTGGTTTCTTTTTTCTAGTTCCCTGAACTCATCCCTGAGGACATGATTTCCTGCAGAATGTTTTGGGGCATATAAAATGTTCTGATGCTCCTTTCCTAGCGAGGGGAGTCGGCCATTTCCAACAGAGTTGTACTCTGTTACTCCTACTCAGGTTCTGGAGCTTATGTAGATATTCCCATACGAGCCTGGATTTTAGGATATAGGAGTCCAGTGCCAGGATAGCGGCACAACTGTCCGACATTATTGCTATGCCACAGTTGGTATAGTTTCTGTCAACCTTGATCAGAGCGCATCTGTCTATGGCATAGACTTCTGCTTGAAAGATACTGGTGCCTTTGCCCATGAGTTCGTAGTACTTTGTCCGGGGTGCAAATACTCCTGCCCTTGTTCATTCATCAGTTATTGATCCATCCGCATACAATTTGACCGTATTGCTGCTCAATCTGTGGAATATGGATACATTGCTTCAGTATTTTTTTGGTGCTGAGCTCAATGGCAAACTCCTTTTGGAAATTGAATTTCCTAATCGCATCATCCTTCGGAATGGAGTGGTATCATTTTGACTAGTGCATCGAATTGTCTCGATGTAATGCACCTGTCTTTTCCTATCCCTTCTTTTGCCCTCCTCATGATTGTTTTATTTGCACATTCTGCGACCACCAGATGCAGTGGAGGCAGCTCCAGTAGCACCTTCATGGCAGCAGTTGGACAAGTTCTCATGGCCCCTGTGATACAGAGGCATGCCAACCTTTGAACTTTGTTGAGTGTCTCTCTTGCGCTGATCAAGTTGGTTCTTTTTGACCCATGCTTTTGCACTGTATGTGATTGTTGGTCTAACAATAGGTATGTACATCCATCTTAGGATACTTGAACAAATCATTAAAGCACGCGTCGTCTTCTTGGTGATCTCTTCTGCGTGTCTTTTCCAGATGAGTTTGCCTGTGAAATAACGCCGAATCAAATTCAGAGAGTTCACTCGGCGTTATTTTACGGCACCGATGTTATGAGGACAAATTACATAACCATTTTAAAATATTGTATCATGTGGTATACAGGTTAAAAACTCTAAATGTTGAGTTTTATTAAAAAAAATTTTTTTTATTTTGAAGAGAAGCCTCTTCCTTTATTGGTTGTTAAAAATGAACGAACTAAAACAATTTCTTTGACTCAATTCTATGCCCTACTGCCATTGGTCATTTTACTCCATTAGCGAATTATGATTTCGATGAAGATGTGTGCTATTGCTGGTGGAAGTAATTCCGATAAATATCTGGGTGTTGATTTCAGATCGAGATGGTGGTCATTGGGTTGCGGAGTGAAACGATAAACATTGGATGGGGAGAAATATTACTTGGAATCGTTGGGAATCATTCTGCATCCGGCGTATGAGTTGATGTTATTCCAAATCAGCGTGTTTGTCTTTAACATACATACATATGTACCTCCTTCGACATTTTTTTTTTATTATATACACATATATACATATGTACATCTTAAACGCTCCCTTAAAACTATACAAAGCTATGGAAGTTGTCCACATGTTGCAGCTGATGGATTTTGAAGTAATCCACTGCAAGACAGTGACCGGCTGCGCCCCATAAGGGGATACGCACTACCATTTCTACCTCGGGTCTAAAGGGCTCGACGCTGGAGTTTCCTCGCTCCCCAGCCACCAGAACTTTCGATGTTGCATAGCAACATCCCGCACATTCCGACTCGATACCGCTGTACTGAACCGGAGGAAAGTTGGTTGAGTCGCCCATCCACAGTTGAACGGGCGATATGAAAGATGAGCGGTACCGCATTTATGTCTTGTAACAACCCGTACTTGTCTAAATGGAGAAAAGCTTCTGTAGTGGCCCGAGACCATTGTGACGTACACTTTTGTGTTATTGTGGATTGGGGTAGTAAGCCCCAGAGATCAAGTTATTGGCCGAGTTCATCACTCTGGTAGTATGGCCTCGAACCAATTTCAATAGGAAATCGTCCACTCGTATCAGGTTTGCCCGTTGTATAATACCTCATTGGAGTAGAATTATTTGTACTGAGACTCTGGTGTTCTGCAAAGGCGAATGCAAGCTCTAAGACAAGCCCTCTAAAACACCGGAATCTTTTCTATCAGACTCACATTGAAGCACACGGGACAGCCTGCAAGCATTGTATATAAAGACATCCTGTGGTATAGTCTAATCATAATGGTAATATTATTAATCACTCCACTCTGACACCACATCAGTACCTACATTGGACCCGTGCAAAGCTGGGCAGGGCCGGGTGGCTACTATGTCATAATTCTGAACATTAGCAACCTATCTTACAAGTTTCATCCAAATCAGAACCGCTGCTAAGGGGCTGGAGCTACAATCTTTCTAATACAGCTCAAGATTGACACCTAAATGAGGGTGTGCAAGGAAAGAATACTATTCTTTGTTCTTTCAAAAACGAAATTTAACTTGAGACCATTGAAGCTCTCTCATTTCAGTCTTTACACTGATACATTAGAATGAGCCACTTCGCCTGACCGACATTCATTCAAACTTGATTTAATTGATTCAAATGGCGAATTTACAATAGCAACGACGACCACAATTTGTCTACCTGCAGCAATCAATTCCAGCCGTTTTTATTATAGAAAAGAAACCTAGAAAGTTTCATTCTCGAGTGCTCCAGTTTGCAAATTTAAAAGTCAAATACCATTAAAATCGCATTCGACAAAAGGTTGGGCTAGCACACAAAATAAACTCAACCGGTACTCCGGGTAGATCCACTACCATTGTTCCGCAGCTCCTCGCAACTACCTAACGACCAAGCTAAATGAGTCTTCAATTAAATTCCTTCCGTCGAGAAACAAGCAAAGAAAGCAAGAAAAAAAGAGAACGAAATTAGAAGAAGCACAGACACGGCGAACGGTAACCTCATTTCACTTAGCATCCGCTCCGGCAACAGGGCACCAAAGCTGTGCCTTAACCCATCAGCAACGGCAATAATAACAACAACAACCCTAAGCCACCTCCATAATTCACGGCGAGCTTATCTGTTGCACCGTGAGAGTTACCTGTAGTAGCTCGCAGCTTTTTTTTTCTTTAACTCAATTACCTGGGTACACCCTGAAGCGTTTATACTTAAGAGTTGTCGCACTGCCTCTCGCTTTCTCGCCCTCTCACCATCTCCCCCACTCACCCTCTCACCCCGTAGATATCCCTTTTCCTTTTGCCCGCCTTTCAAAGGGGCATATTATGACTTGCACAGTGTACAATGTACAACGTCCAAGGATATCGCTGCAACGGCATGCTCTGCTTGATGTCTCCACAGCAACCCGCACTGAATGGGGGAACAGCCCAGACGGAGCCTATCGCTGTAACTGGAACTAATGCAATGTGCAAGTGGAGATACAAATTTTCGATGGGAGTCACTTAAAAATTCTGAACACAAGCGGAAATACGAAATCCTTGGCAAGCGGAAATGACAGCCGAAAGCAGGATGTATGAATAGTCGTCCTCATCATCATCATCATCATTATCATGCTGAGTGAAGGGCGGGAGGGGATCGTTATAGAGATTCCATGCATCCCTCTATCCCGTAACCGAGTAACCAAATCCGCAATGGAAACGAGACTACTTTCATCTGGCAGAGTGCGATCCTTGCGCAGCAGGTAGGTTCTGGGAGTGTCATCAGGCCTCAGTGCAGGGCACACAGATGAGGACATAAACAATTTTGCCAGGAACTGCATAAATAGGGTTAAATACGGCCGTAGTTAGGGGTGGCAATTGCAGCTTCTGTGTGTGCGCCATCGAGAGGAAGCTATCAAGGGTAATTCTTTTGTGCGGTGAGCGCGGGGGGAATGGGTAGAGTACCTGCTTGGGTATTAATTAAAAAGCAATTACCCATGCGGGCGGGTGGGTTAGTTCGATTTGAAAAGAACGAATTGAATCTGATGGATCTCTGCAGAGGCAACGGCATTCAGAGTTGATTGAAAATTGCCAGAGAGGTTCATGCGGGTTTCTTGTTGACAGAGATCTGATGATTTGGTTAGTTCCACCGGATGAGCTTTGAATATTAGATATCCAAAATATCGTATGCTGGTAATAATTAATTGAATGGTAGAGCGGATACATTTTTAATGTTTGCATCGATACCAGTGGGGTAGAGTCTTGCAAACTTTGTGTCTGATAAAATCGAATTCTGGGTAAATCCTCTCGCTTCCCTGGACTTGGGAAACAATCAACATTTAAAGTCAGCATATAACATGTTGTTTAACTATACGAGGTAAAGAATCCGAGAGAGAGAGAGAGAGAGAGAGTGACTGAGCCAGGACAGATATCCGAGAAGCTGATAAGTTGGTTGGTCGACCGCGGTATACGCAGCACTACGCAGCAGATGGGAGCTTGTGTATATCAATTTTTAGAGCTAATGCAAAATATCCAAGACTTGGTGGTCCACCACCCCATCAACCCGCCGTCTACAAGACTGATTTCATTGCAATAGCCCTCAGAGACTCATTCAGTAATTGCCCTCGCAGTTTTCGAGCAATACAAACTGTAGTCATATTTTTGTTGCAGCCAAGGTACGAATTAGTATATCGGGAGAACAACGAAGTTGAATATAGACACCACTTTCTGACGTCGCCATAGTCCTATATGACTTGTCGCTTGCAAAAGCAATGAGGAAGTGATTTCCAAAAAAAAATCATAAAAGAAGCTGAGTAAAAAGCGTTGTTTCATTTGCAGGCAGATGCCTGCAGCAAAGCTAGAAGCCCAAAAGACAACGTTGAATCGGCACACGAGGGCTATTCGCAAGATCTACGAACAAGAATGAAAGAAGGGTGGACAATTCTCAAATCGATATACAGTTTCGACAAAAGCCTGCTACGCGATAATGGACAACTGGGGTAGAATCAGAGAGATGGCAATCTGGAAAATGGGGGACGCAATACTATATCGGGGTTTAAGTAAAATCAAGTATCGATACGGATGGGCTGTCTGCTGTATTTGTCTTCACCGCTATTGGAAATGGTCAGACGGTCGCATATTTGACGCCGGCATCGATTGCTGGATTCATTAGAAATGAGGTAATTTCTTGACTTTACATGAAATGAAATGGAAAGATATTCACACTGCCAGAAACACCACATATTTGTCCACTGGGTCGGACAATATTTTAGCTCCAGTTACACGTAATTTTGTATAGCTTATACTAAAGATCTTCATCCTTAGAAGTACTTGCCACCGATCGTTATGTTATTCATGTTATTCACAAGGAATGTGGGAAAATGTCAAAAATGATTTATGTAAGGCGCCACTTCACTGCTCCGACATGTTTCGTTGGGTGGTACAAAAATGGAAGCTCAAATTGGTAAAAATGTTTTCGAAAAGGGTACGAAAATTTCGTAAATTAGGTCCACACAGGACGAAAACCGATAGGAGACGACCTCCTGTCTATGTCGGTTGAATGCGGTTGGTGAGGTTGATTCTTCGAGTACTGCTACACGTTGTTTCCTTTCCAAAGATCACATGTCTTAAATGCCTTAATATTGCAGAAGAAGCCGCGATACGAGATTACAAGGTATGCACCAAAGGTGGTTATGCTGCATAGAGCGCATCTTAGCTATGGCTTGAAGATAATCAAGACTGCGCCTGTCTGACAACCTTAAAAATCGATAAGGATTTACTAAAAAGCTCTGCATATACGAACGAGAACGAGTTAAGGGATTTCGGAGGAAAGATCAAAACGACATTCAGGCCGTTAGACTTCCCAGGACGACAAATAACCAACAACTACTGACTTCAGTTGGCATCGATCCAGATGGGGCAGTGCTAGACAACGACTTCTTCGTGGTTGAAGATCCCCAGGAGAAGGTGAAAGCAATTGGTGCTGTGTTTCAGCGAGTGTATACGGTCAACGAGGTTCGTAGGCCGAATCATGAACTGGAGCATAGCGCCTCGCAAAACCACTTCGAGCTTCGAAACGAGATAAGTCAATGGCGATCTGAGAATCCTGGTTTTACCAGGTTCAGGGACGATAACATGGCAAATAATGCCGTCGCCAATGATGGACATCACATCTTGATCTCTCAAGAAGATCTTCAGGGTATCTTTAACTCGCTGAAGAAGAAAAAGTCGGCGGGAATCGATGGTATACCAAACATTGTGCTTCGCTATCTTCCTCCCGAAGCCGTGCAGATTTACACAACACTGTTCAATAATGCGCTGAGTAATGCTTATTACCCGGCACACTGGAAAACTGCTGTAGTGCAACCAATCCCTAAACGGGACAAAGACAAATCTATCCCGACAAATCTTCGGTCGATCAGTCTTCTCCCTTGCATAAGCAAGGTTTTTGAAAAGATAGTCATTCGAGTTCTGAAACAATGGGTTGAGGAAAATAAAATCATACCGGACAACCAGTTCGGATTCAGGGCGGGTCATGAAACTATACATGCCGCGTCCAAACTGGTATCCGACATTCAGTGGAACAAAGATAAAAAACAATGCACGGGTGCATGTCTGATTGACTTGGAGAAAGCGTTCGACACCGTTTGGTTAGAGGGTCTCTTCCTCAAGCTGGTCAGGCTCGGCATAAGTAAACCATTGCTATACACGATCTATGACATGATAATAGGCAGAAAGTTCGTCGTGAAAAGTGGCGACGTAACTTCTACCATGGTCTTTGACATCAAAAATGGTCTGCAACAGGGAGCTGTTGGTTCGCCGATCTTGTTCTCAATATTCACTGCAGATCTTATAGGTTCCATGCCGCACTTAATTGCGTACGCCGACGATCTAGTAGCGTACAGATCAGGTCCGAAGGTCGAAGTAATAAATAACTTGTTGCAATGTGACTTCGAACAAATTCAGCGATTTTGCGACGACTGGAAGTTGATTATCAACTTCCTGAAGTGTGAAACTATCCTTTTCAGGACCCCGCTGTACATGGCAGCATGGGATACGCGCACAAACTGGCGTAAGTTCGGCATAATTGACCCGCAGGGACGGCCGTTAGATGTGAAAAGTGTAGTAAGGTATCTAGGCATTTGGTTGGACCAATATCTGTATTTTGACAAACATATAGATATTGCTCTGGCGAAAGCTAAAAAGGCCCTTGCTGTGGCAAGGGGGTTGTTTTACAGCAGCCAACTTGACACCAGAGTAAAGGTAATCTGCTACATGGTCCTCATCCGGCCAGTTATGGCCTACGGTTGTCCACTATGGTTCAATGTGAGTCCTTCCCAGATGGAAAAGATGAGGTTGTTCGAGAGACAGTCTCTTCGCACTTGTCTCCGGTTGTATCGTACACCCGAATCTGAGTACAAGAAGTTCTATCCTAACGAGGTCCTGTACAACGAGGCAAACTTGAACAGGATAGATAATTTTATTATTAAACTGATCAGAAGGCATATTGCACGAGCTATGACTTCTTCCAACAGTCTGATCTTTGGGGCTTACTACCCCAATGTTATGTACCATGAGAGAGTGCGCCTCACCGGCTTTATTCCTCCTGAAGCGTTCCTCTATCTCGACACAATTGGCCTAATACAGGATCCACAAGGATGTCCTGTCATCTTCCACGTCGTACGCCGAACAGTGGACAGGCGACTCCAATACGAACAGGATGTCGCTCGCATGCACGAGGATCTCCTCCGGTTCAGTAGAGCGATCTCTGCTCGAGACAGGAGAGAGTCTGCCAAAGAACGGCAATTTTACTGGTGGTTACACCAAAACCAGCCCCCGCCGCCGCTGGATTTTCAAAATGACGCGGTAGTTGACCATAGTGGCCAACTTACATAGATCTTAGGGTAGCGTAGAAAAAAAAAAAAAAAAAAAAAAAAAAAGGTGCACCACGGCGTATAAATTTTATATGTTAGGCAGATACATAACATATACGCCATGGTGCACGTGCCGTACTGTTACGGACATAGTTAAGTTAGCTTATAAGTTTTTATATTATGTTAAGTAAGTTTAAGATAGGTTAAGATAGATATATAATGCCAAGTTTTTTACCAGTTTTCTTGGCCAAACTAATCAGAAAGTACATTCAGACAAAATAAAAGAAAAAAAACCATAGTTTAAGCCGAAAGGCACAATTAAATTTAGTTCAGAATAGCTTAGAGTACCCGTATAGGGTCAGTAGGTTAGATGTAAGAACGATTGTTAAGTTAGTTAAGCTAGTTTTAGTTATTTTTGTCTAGCATGTAAGAAAAATTAATTATAAAATAAAACAAAAACGAAGAAAAAAAAACGAGTTAAGGGTTTCAGAAAAAAACATCTCTCCTATATATTTTTGTTTAAAATTTCTAGTTCCATACTCACCGGATTAAGCTATGCACTGTCCGTCAATCAGTGTATATCTTATTAAGTTCATAGGTTGGTTTTCAAGATAAACTTGTCACCAACAAGATCCAGTCCATTGTATTGAGGGAATGTATAAAGGCTATTCTTCTTCTTCTAGTGGCACTACAGTCCGGGGTGGACCTGGGCCTCAGTCAACAAGCTTCTCCAGGTGGCACGATCTTTAGCCAGCTGTCTCCAGTTTTGCGCACCAATTTAGTTGAGGTCCTTCTCCACTTGTTGGCGCCATCGGTTTCGTGGGCGTCCACTATTGCGTTGTCCCACTGGTTCGGAGTCGAAGACTCTTCGGGCTGGAGCAGTGTTGTCCATGCGCTCTACATGGCCTAGCCATCTTAGGCGCTGAATCCGTAGACGCCTGACTAGGCTCATGTCGCTGTTCATGGTACAGTTCATGGTTGTATATTCTTCTGCAAATACCATCAACGCAAACCAGACCAAAGATGGAACGCAGAAAATTTCTCGAAAAGACCAAGGACTTCTACATCTGCTCTTGAAACTGTCCAGTTTTCTGCGTCATAGAGCAGGACAGGGATGATGAGAGTCTTGTATAGTGTTAGCTTGGTCCTTCGAGTGAGATCTCTACTTTCAATTGCCTCTTGCGCCCAAAGAAACAGCGGTTGGCAAGGGTGATTCTGCGTTTAATCTCGGTACTGATGTTGTTCGTACTGTATACTTGGGAGCCGAGGTAGACGAAGTCCTTAACTAGATCGGAGTTAAAGCTGCCTACGGAGATATTCTGGCCGAGACGTCGATGTTGAGCGGCCTTTCTCGATGACAGCATGTACTTCGTTTTGCCCTCATTCACTGTTAAACCCATTTTGCAGCCCCCAAACGCTTCATTGACGGCTCGCTGTGTTCGACCAATCAAGTCAATGTCGTCCGCGTATGCAAGCAATTGTACGGACTCCAGGATGATGTTAAAGAAGTCACATGACGACATTGAAGGTCTCGGTGAGTTCGTTACCGACCTTGATGGAGCAGTGAGAGTTCTCCATCGTCATCCTGCACACTCTAACGAGTTTGGCAGGAATGTCAAAACTAGACATGGCCTTGTATAGCTCATCTCTGTGCACGCTGTCATATGCGGCCTTGAAATCGGCGAATAGGTGGTGGGTGTCGATCTGCATCTCTTGGGTTTTTGCCAGGATCTGCCGCAGTGTGAAAATTTGGTCGATGGTGGACTTTCCCAGCCTGAAACCGCGCTGATAAGGACCTATCAGGTTATTGACAAATGGTGTGTTTTCTTGGTGGCGTCGTAAAACCCAGTACATCAGTGGCAGCTTCTTTGATGGTTTCTTGACAACGTTTCCATTCCTGGTATATTATGAGTGTAGGCAGAGTCGAACTTTCGGAGAGTTTCAGGGAGACTCGGTAGGCAAAGTTCCTAACGACCGATTGCGATTGTAGTTTTCCAATGTCAAACCGAGGTGTCCTGTCTCGACTCCGTATTTCTCTCGATATCCTCATTCTTACTTTGGCTACAACAAGGAAATGGTCCGAGTCAATATTGGCTCCTCGGAACGTTCGGACATTGAGAATACTGGAGGAGTGTCTGACGTCGATCGCAATGTGATCAATCTGGTTGACGGTTGATTGATCAGGGGACCGCTAGGTCCCTTTGTGAAGGTTGAGGTGGGGGAATTGTGTGCTGGCTACAGAGAGGTTTCGCCCCGTCACGAAGTCCAACAGCCTGAGTCCGTTCTATGACGTGTTGTCATGTAGGCTGTGCTTCCCGGTGACTCTAGCAAAGACGTCTTCCTTACCCAGCTTTGCGTTGAAGTCACCTAGAACGATCTTGGTGTCGTAGCTGGGGCATTGATCGTATGTCCTTTCTAGGAGATCGTAAAAGTTATCCATGCTATCGTTATCTTTATCCTCCGTTGGGGCGCGGGCGCAGATTGGGCTGATGTTGCCGAATGTACGAGGGGCGTTCAATATATTCTCGGTATCGAGATGAAGCTGTGGCTGTATATATAAATTGACTTATTTATCAAGTAATACTATTATTTTAGTGCATTCATGTAAAATTTCATATAAATGTGATTATTAATTCGCGTACCGTACCGATACCGAGAATATATTGAACGCCCCTCGTAGCTATTTGGCGTCGTATTACTTGGCATCAAAGCGGCTTCCGGCCCAGTAAATTGACCATAAATACACCAAGTATTCCGGAAAAGGGCTAGAGAGCTAAAAATTTCACAATCAAATACGACAGTATTCATTATTACGAACGATTTTTGGGTCCTGATAAAATTGACCAGGTTATGCCGCACCACGCTAGTGCAGTTCGGTTCAACGACTCCCGAAATCTTCGAAAATTGCATAGCCAAGTAAATGATGTTTTTTTTTTATTAGCAAAAATCAGTCTGTCGCATAGCACCTGGGACGTTATGCGCCAAAAATTACAATTTGAAAATAGTTAAGTAGTTTGTCTTCATCGGGATAAACGTGAACTCTGTAAATGATATCATAGTGCAGATCCGGTACAAAGTCGCTCTCGGCAACCGGTACTACTAAAGTCCAAGGATATTGTCCAACAAATGCCGACTCGAAGAACGCAACTCTTATTCCGCCGGTCCGGTAAAAAGGTTGGACGATAAGCGGAGGATTCAGGGTCGCAACTTTTGTATCTACATGTGCGTTGGCGCTTTGCTTGAGGGGGTTCTTCGGCACTGGTTTATTGGTATTAATTACCGTCTTAACACTATCGAGCGACGAGTACACCTCCTCTGGTGATATAATGTTGGGGGAGTTAGAGGAAGTTATCGGTTTGCCAGCTGCTCTCTGTTTTGCCAGACTTGGCAGGTCCCTGGTCTCGCCTACGCGGAGCGTACGGCCCAGCAACGTTACCACCTTTGGGCTTAGGGGTGACATTTACGATCTTCGAAGACCTATCTGCTGCTCCACACCTGTTGAGATCTAATTCAGTCACAGGAGTGGTGGGGGTGGGGTGTGACGAGGTGTGGGGCTTCAGTACTTTGGCGCAACTGACTTTATGCGAAGCTGTGCTTTGAGCAACCAGCTAATGGCTGGTCCATACACGCAGCCGATTCTTTTGAATCGATCCTCGAGCAGTCAGCAAGTGGCTGATCTATACCTTTGGATGTCTCCTCTAGAAAGCCAATTGCTCTTTGGCGCTTCAACTTTTCCTGTTACCTAAATTCTGATTTTCTACTCAGTCTACATATCGTCTGTCTGCAGTTGTTGATCTTGCTGCACATGGATTTAACTGGCGATACTGATTATTTGGATGAGCTAATGGACTGACATGAGTTGAAGTAAGAGGGAAATAGATGCCACACTGTACTCACCCACTATATGCAGCGAAGAGGACTTATGTTTTAAAATCCGTATTGCTTCAGTTGTTCGGAATTCGTCGTTCGGAGACATACTAAGGCAACGTTCATAGGGGCACGGTACTATTTTTCGAGTTGTTGCTGTTTAGATCCGCTATATTCAGAAGGTGTTTGAAGATTATTTCATGCAAATGTTGACCTTGACTGCGCCTCAAATGGTCCATCCGCTTAGTCCAATTTTGGCATACTCTTTCCAACATTTCGGCCGGTATCTCACGAATAAATGCTTCAATGTTGTCTTCCAATGCGTCAATTGAAGCGGGCTTGTCTGTATAGACATGAGCTTTAGCATAGCCCCACAAAAAATAGTCTGAATGAAACGTGAAATAAAATGTGCACCGAACTCGCCCCTCAATATGTCCATTGTTGCGCGTGCTGTGTGGCATGTGGCACCGTCTTGTTGAAACCACATGTCATGCAAGTCAAGCTCTTGCATTTTGGGCAAAAAAAAGTTGGATATCATCTCACGGTAGCGCTCACCATTCACAGTTACGTTACGATTCGCATCATCTTTGAAGAAGTACGGTCCAATGATGCCACCAGCCCATAAACCGCACCAAACTGTGACTTTTTCTGGATGCATTGGTAGCTCTTGCAATACTTCTGGCCGATATTCACTCCAAAATCGACAATTCTGCTTATTTACGTACCTATTGAGCCAAAAATGAACTGACCATAAAATGGAAGAAGCGCACGATGAACTTTCTTAACAGAGCACGCATTTTGATAATAAAATTCAATAATTTGCATGCGTTGTTCGTTTGTAAGACGATTCATGGTTAAATTATAGACCAAACTGAAGATGTTTGACAGTGAAACAAAACACGAAACGTGCGTCAGCTGTTTAAACCAGTGTTGCCAAAAAGATAATAGCTAATAAATCACCCTTTACTTAAAAACAAAACAAAAAATATATGAGGATATCCAAAAAACTATAGACACAGAAGGTCACAAACCAGGAACTGAAGACTTTCTTAATCTTGTTCGCTAATTCATATGAAACTTCTATAGGAGTAGCGGAGCTACAGTCCGAGGAGGATTTCCCACCTAACATATACAGCAAAGGTTACCAACATGTTACTCTTAGCCAGTAATTCCCTGATCTGGTTCCTGAGGTAAAACAATCTTTCTAACTTGTTATCTTTCGAAAGCAGCTATGGGTGATTCCGGAGTTCTAAACAATTTTAATATTTAATTAATTTAAACATGTGCAGCCATGGACAATCAAATAAATACACTTGATGCTAGAGAAACATGCCCATACCATAATGTTACAACCGCCGCCTTAATGGTTGTCTATCAATCTAAACATAATTTGCTACAGCACTTGACTGTTTATTTATAAATAATATTAACCTTTTCTGCGATCTGGTTATTAGCTAATATCTTTTACACTTATTTTTCACCAAATATAGTCCGCTCCCAGGGCCTGTGTCTATTTTGTTGCCCAGGCAAAAGGTGGCTCAGACTGATGCTTAAGCATAAATGATCCCGCTTAATTTTTTCGGGCACATCTTGTCCTTGATTCCTTGTACAATAAACGCCAATAATAAACGCCACTGTTCAGGATGTGACATGTATGACATGTATAGCAGTCTTGCAGGATAGCCTCCTCGATTTACATCAATCTCGCCTTTGTTAGTCTGAGCTAACTTCACTGCCAGTGGAGTCTGGGCGTTTATTTGAATTAAGGGCTTCGAAATAAAGTCCCGTTCAGTTTTATATCTATCTCACACCGTTGTTGTTTAATTTAAATTTCCTTTTCTATTGCTCTATTACTTATCTGGCCAGCCTGTATTATGCAGGAAAATATCTTCATAATATATCCCAGTCGTCGAAACTGTATCGTCACTCATAAATTGCAGTAAAGTGACTGTTACCGTCAAAAACCTTTAAATAACTTCTTTTCGTGTACAATCCAAGACCGTGTGCAAGCCACCATCTCCTATTTTGCACCATTTCCTTTTCGGGATCGAATCCGATTCCGTCTACCGACACGCTTCAACGTTTCACACCTAACAGCTAAAATCAATCCTCGTCTATTAGTCCCCGTTTTCATTGCATCCGCAATGGAAAAAAAGGAGTCAAAGTCGCATTCTGCAATCACAAACTACCAAACCATAAACACTTCACCATTATCGTATATTAACGTCCTCGGAAATAGCGCACGTTTCATCTGCCATCGGTTGGCCACCAGCGCACCCGTCATTCCAAAGTCACACAGATCAATCTGCCGACAAAGCGAAACGATATAAGGTTGCAAAATCTATTTTCTCAATCCCTCTCCGCCACCACGACAGAGGGGAGGCGGAAACCGGAAAATCGTGTCGTTTTGAACCTCATAACGTCACCATTTTAACGAAACACTGATACACAACGCCCAGCAAGCCACACTCGCGGGATCCTTAAGCATATGTACGCTCCACCAGTCACTCTGGCTCTATGGCCACCCCAACTCCAACATCGACCGACCAACGGAACCCGTTTGGTTTCCGTTTAACAAGTTAAAAGTTGTTTCCGCGTGTGAGAACTTTCCTCGTTTTTCGGCGTGCCGGAGTTTTTGAGGTTTCCATTTGCGATTTTTTTTTTGTTTCGCTGTTTTTCGGGCGATTTCTCTCGCTCGGCTTCTGATGGGAAAGGCAACTGTATTGAGACTTCTCAACTTATTTATTGCAGAAAGTTTCATTGAAATTGTTGCTGCTGCTATTGGTTTTGTTGAACGGCAAGGCGCCGCGGAAGTCCTGGGAACATCTCCCGGTGGCAGGATTGCACAATGTACCAGCACTTGCCACTTTGGAGAGTGTTATATTGCACACTGAGTTCTGGTCTACTGGAGGAGGTGAACGATGGGACCGGGACGTGTGAAATGAGAAATTGTATGCCAGAGCTGGTGTTAGAGAGCTCTGCGTGGCAGTGTTGAGCTTGAAGAGACGTGAAATTGCGAAAACAAAATCGCGACAAATGAGAGCTCCTAGAGGATTCCTGTTTTTTTTCCCCATTTTGTTATGTTTTTATATGCATTTTTTTTTACATTTTTTTGGTGAATTTTTCATGGAATAAAAGGTGAAGTTTGTTGGAAAAAGTTTGACGGTGAGACTCGTGACAATTTGAACGAAAACACTTGTACAAATTGAACGTGAGAACATAGCGGTTGGCGAACTTCCTTTTAGTTCGGATGTGTGCATGTGAGTCGGGGAAGGGGTTGTACAACTATTTGGTTGGTTGATGGAGAGCTATTAGGATAATTGTTTGAGTTGGAACATATTTCTAAGGCGATACCGAGTCGAGTCTAATGGGATTCTTTGTGAGAGCTCTTAAACTTTTACTTTAAGTTTGGGATGTGATGAATATCCGTGTTCTGCTTTCCAAAGCCCATATGGCGGTATCCCGCTGCGATCAATTAAATGGGCGTAATAGTGTACCTAATGGGGATTGAGTGAAGTCAGTTGTGCAGGAAACTAATTGTATTTGCATCCTGCTACATTTGACAGACTCGAGCACATTGCCTTGAGTCACCACGATCAAGTAGTCTTGCGTCCTTGCAACGTGCATGGGAAGATCAGTCTTCCTCTCCTTCGACACTATTAGCTGGAGCACTGGTGTTCATGCGCTTGCCACTACTTCATGCTAGGAAGGACGCCAGTGGCACCTCCGTTCCTCTACTTCGAAATACTACGGTATTTTCCAATCACGTTGGAGTGGACTACTCCAACGTATTTCCCAAGCACGTTGGGAAACCCCATCAACAATTCGACCAACCAACACAGATGGATCAAAGATGCTAAAAGACGCATACACAGGCGGGGGCATTTTCTGCGAATTGTTAAACATGCACTGTTCCATCAGAATCACTGATAATGGCCAGCGCCGACCTGAGCCAAATGAGCGCTCTGTGCAAGATTTATGATTGGCGCCCTCATTTTGCTGTTTTGGCAGCATAGGTCGTTTTGACATTACACTAGAGGTAGACTTTCAATACATTTTATTTTATTGAGGTATCCCCGGTAGGCCTATACTTCGGTAACACAGGCTTCGATCAGGAATGAAAATGTTGAGCCCAGAAGGTGAAGCAAATTACGAATAATAAAAAAAACGAAAGGGATTTGCAAAATGTGAAGCAGAAAATGAGACAAAAATATAGGCAGATTGCAGGATTAACCGATAAAAAGTTGCTATCGAGTAAAAAGGAAAACAAACGGAATATTAATATTGTGTTCTCTTAATATAAGAAGTGTTTTTAGTTCATGCCGGCCCTGGTGACAACACATCCCACGATGGAATTATTCGATTAGAAAGAGGTAAACCACGAGATATGGAAATGGTTGTATCAACTCCAGAGCACGAGATCAGCCGAGACTCACACATCAGGAGGCACATTAAAATTCGACACACCAAGAGGAGTCCTAGATAGACACTAAGGAGATTCGAGATTGGGATTCCTACAAAGAAAACCTGAACTCTTATAAAACTGAAGTCAGGGAGGCGAAAAGTAGCACTTGGAAGAAATTCTGCGAAAAAATCAAAGAATCCTCAAAGAATCACATGGACGTCATCAAATGACGAATCACTCAAACTGCTGACGGATACTCACTTGCCGGTTAATTCGAGCGACTCCTGTTTTTAACCCCAATACACTGATAACGAGTCATAGGATCACGTGCGCCATAAAAAGCTTCAGTCCATACAAGTCAGCGGGACTAGATGGTACTGAACTTCATCATACCTCAGCTACAATCATTCCCTAGTTAGAATCCATCTTCAAAGGGTGCCTCTCTCTGTGCCATATCCCCACAAGATGGAAACAAGTCAAGGTGGTATTAATACCGAAGGCGGGTAAAAGCTCCCCCGTACATCCAAAAGATCTTAGACCTATCAGCCTATCAGCCTTTCTGTTAAAAACTCTAGAAAGACTCATTGACCTATACATAAGATCTACTATAGATGCTACTAAACTAAACTCTCATTATCTCAACATGCATACAAAAAAGGCAGTTCCTAGAAACGGCCCTCCACTCCTTAGTACGCACTATTGAGAAATCACTAAACTTCAAGGAATATACTATGGTTGCATTCCGGACATTGAAGAAGCTTTTAACAAAATTTACCTGCATACAATTGTACAGGTACTGGAAGAGCTAGGAGTAGAAGCGGGACTGGTGGCACCAATAGACCAACTATTCACAAGTAGAGTAATTAATGCTACTCTGGGAAAGTTTAACCAGGGAGGAGTACTCTCCTCTCTTCTCTGGAATATGGCAGTAAATAAACTTCTACTGGAGAAGACGGGCTGCAAAACTATTACCTATGCGGACGATGTTGCCATAGCCTTCTCAGGAAAATATTCCCAAGTCTTGAGAGATCTAAACCACGGTCTCAATCTACTTAACAGCTGGGCGACTCACAAGGGCCTGGGTGTTGAAGCTCAAAAGACCGAAATCGTCCTTTTCACTAGAAAATAAAAGATTCCCCCTATCGACCCCCTCATTCTAAATGGTACCAGTACACCGTTCTAGTATAAAGCGAAATACCTCGGCCTTTTATTAGACAGTAGACTAAACTGGAACACACACACAGAAGAAAGAGCAAGAAATCCAAAATTCTACACGAACAAAATCTTACTTCAATTCACTTAGACTTCACCTCACCACGACACTTCCCAGAAAACAACTTTGAAACCCTGATTCCGGGCAGAGATCTGCATTATTGCCGCACTATTCCTTTGGCAAAGCCATTCATTTTTGCACAGATGGAACCAAGACGGATGATGGAGTAAAAAGCGGCGTTTACACCTGAACAAATCAGTTTCTTTCCCAATCACTGCAGCGTCTTCCAAGCGGAAGTAATGGCAATTAGCCCTGTCCATGTCCATGCTAAAATGGAACGTGATATCCGCCCGCGATATCTGGCATCGTTCTCTACAAACTCTAAAATTCCGAGCAGTTCATATCCTGTGCTTGGAGCCAGGCCATAGAGACATCCCGGAAAACTGCAACGCTGATGAACTCGCCAAACGCGCCGCTAGACTACCAGTTGATAGCATTTCTTATAACATGGGTACCCCTATTACTACCTTCAAGCTACAGCTCAATAATCTCTGCGCAAAGATAGTCAACGCCAGATGGTCGACAGGTAGCACCTGTCGAATCTCAAAACAAATCTGGCTTAATCTTGATCCAAAAAGATTAAACGATCTTATTTCCCTAAAGAGATCCAAAACTAGTACTGCAGTGGGTATAATCACCGGACACTGCCTCCTAGGCCTTCACGCAAAACGTTTAGGTCTATTTTCCAACGACTTCTGCAGAAGCTGCCTAGACGAACAGACCATAGTCTCCTACTTCTTCGACAGTCTAAACGACCTCAGCAAAACACCAGTCAAAGCGCCAACCGAATTTGCTGAAAGTACTAAATGGCTGTCATAAGCCCCCCTTATCTTTCTTCCTCTCTATCTGAACACCCACGTGGCGGTACAATACCTTAGGCCTACTCTGGCATAAGTGCATTAATGTCACTTTCTACCTACCTAACTAAAAGGAGTCGTACCTCCTTTCATGTAGAACTGATCAAGGAACTGAAGGGGGAGACCTAAACCCTCTCATAGTAGTAGATGAGCTTCTAGAGATACTGACAAACACCGGCATCAGATGTAAGGCGTATGCTGATGATAAAGTAACATAGCCAGAGGCAAGATGGAGGAGAGCCTAAGTGACATCGTCAAATGGGGACTAACAATAACTAGGCAATGGTACTTGTCTAAATCCAGCAAAAAACACCATAGTACCTTTTACAAGGAAAGAAGAACTGCCACGACTGAAAGCAATAACACTACCGGGCAAGTACTGACTCCAGTGAAGGGAGGAAGGTAAATATCTAGCAGTTATCCTAGGCAGCAAGATCATCCGGAAAAATGTCGAACAGTCGAGCAGCTATCATGGTACTAGACTCCTACATCATCCAATTCAAGGTCGTGTTGGAATTCAAGGTCGTGTTGGAAACTTAAAGAGCTAAGCAGGAGAAGCAACGTAGAACCTGCCCATACGGGGAGAATCCTGGATCAAAGCTTATGGCATGAAGCAGGCCAAGACACTCTTGGGTCGGTACAACCGAATGAGGTTTGAGGCATATATCAAAATGAGGAAGAACAACCTCCGTATCCTATCAGGCTTCCTAAAAAGGCACTTAATGATAAGAAGAAGGTCTGCAGATTCTGTGGAGAATGTAATGAAATTCCAGAACACCTTCTGGAGGAACTTGTCCACAGAAGACAAAGATATCTCCCCAAGCACCTACTATCAG
Source organism: Eristalis pertinax (assembly GCA_907269125.1). Taxonomy (NCBI): domain Eukaryota; kingdom Metazoa; phylum Arthropoda; class Insecta; order Diptera; family Syrphidae; genus Eristalis; species Eristalis pertinax. Next base: position 63,003,689 of record OU026145.1, read on the forward strand.
AGCATAGGTATCAAAAGGGAGCACAATAGATCTAACGGTCGTGGTGCAATATACCCTTAATTAAACTAATCGCAGACGCAAGCCAGCTGGGTCTTGATGACTGGACGCAGCGTGACCATTACCGTCATAGATGGAAGAACAAGAATTGTCTCCTACTAAATATGGCGTGTGTTAGGAATCAACGTCAAACAATGTAGAGTACCTCAATCACAAGGCACTTCAAGAGTATTCGAGGACTACACGCTGTTGTCCCTACGGAAAGTCTTTGGAAATGGAGAGTGGTATAAATGTTGGTAAACCAACAATAACAGACACGCGATGCAAAGTAAACAATCACCTTGATCTGCCAGTGATTGACTCCAAGCAGTCCCCAGACTACTCAAGAGTCTCTCGTATCGACTCGACTCCTCATATTCAAGTCCTGATGGCAAAGAGATTAAAAACGAAGGCGAGTATATCCAGAGCACTGCTCTCAGAAAGGTACGCACGCATCTAACGTGTGTATCTGAACTTTTGGGTGTCACTCCACAACAAGCTCACAAGTGAACACGAGAGAAAAGAGATTAAGGCAACTCTAGCCAACATTACTAGGGAATGACTTCAAAAAATGTTCATCCCCCCTGAGGAGAGAAAAACAAGGTGAAGTATACATATTCGCATGAACACTAACATATGCGTACACACGCCCTGCAGGCACGCGTTTACTGTGTACATAATCCTGGTAGATGATTGCAAACGAGTCTTATATACAAAGGCCGTTAAAAGGAGGACAAGTGCCCACGCCACAGGTAATTGCGAAACATTACCGATAATTGTAGGTTAATTACATTTCCGTTTGCCACAAAAATTAAATCCTTTTAATGAATACAATTAAATATCGTCCTGCGAAGGGTCGATGAGCACATGACTCATTCACAGGCCAAGGTGAACAACAAAATCAAAGAGAATGTCCAGGAGTGGCAGTTATTTGACCAGGCCAAGTTATTGTTGTGTAGCTCATTCAGATTTCTAGGAAGTACATAAGCTGTTGCCGCAGCGTGACCTAATTAAAATCTATTGTGGTTTATGCTGAAAGAAAAACGCATAAAATATTTAAAGCGCCTTTCTTGATTTTCCATGTGGATCAGTGCGTGTTCTTTCTTTCAGGCTTGTTATGGAAGTTTTTCCTTATGGATATTTTACATTTACGATATGCCACGGTAGTTGAAGAATATATTTACTACTTGGGGTGTAACAGCTTGGAGGGTGTTACACTATTTTTCAATTGTGTACTGGAGGCATTTCAAACACTTAAATAATAGACGTACAAGTTCTTATTTTACTTTAGTTGCTTTTTCATGAGATATAAAACTGGGAGACTACGTGAATTTGCCGGAATGAGGCAGGGAGGTGTGGATCCTGAGCTCGAACTTCACAACATTCGGGCACAAAATGTAATTAAGAATAAATGTAATATTTAATGAAGTTTTCGGCAACAACTTTAAAATAGTTCACGGCACCATCTCCAAAGTCCTTGACCGTGTTCGCAGAGTAAAAACTGTCACAAAAGCTTCTCAAACTTCGCTGTAGCCAAATTAGTGAATCGGCCGATTTTTACATTCCCGACTTTAGGGTAGCACCGGTTGCCAAGAGCGATTCTACTTCTTTAATACGCCAAAATTGTATTTTTGCAGTAGGTGGGTTATGCTATAAATCTCACCAGGTCGAGCCTGGCTGGTGGAAGTGCTGCTTAAATACAGGGCAGGGTCAGTAACTAGATTTCGCTCACAATTTTGAAGACTTTTTATAAAAGGCACTTATTTGTTGCTTACCCCTTAACGCTTTGATATCCCTGAGTTGGGTACTCCTCTTGCGCTGCTGTTTTTCGTTGCAATTCCGACTTTATTAAGCGTTAAATAGGCTATCAGAGTGAGTTACTTGTGTATCAGATGATAATAATATAATATGGGTGGCGCTACAGCCCGTAGAGGGCCAGGGCCTAGCTTCTCAGCAACCACTCGTGTTGTGCTTGCTATTGTTCTATCACGAGTGGAAGGGATCTACAGTTTTATGCCGACTCCGAACGGCCAAGTTTGAGAAGCTCTTTGAGTATTGTCAGTGACTTGAAAGAGGTGGGGCCGTGAAAAGTATTTCCTGTCGTACCACGAATCGAACCTAGACAAGTATGTCAAACAGCGTAGGAGTCGACGCACATACCCACAACGCCAAGGGCCACCACAGATGTCAGATAGATCTTACAATTATTCCCGATTGAAGCGCCGTCTCTATGGCTGATGAGTTTCTGCACTGGAAGAAATCTGAGTATCATCGATTTTCTGAATGAGACTGGCGTTCCCTGGCCTGGAGGTCTCAGACTTTCCTGCAATTTGCCCACAGAAGAACACAAACATTTTTTTTGTTTCAACCAAATTAAAGTTGGTTTTATAAACTATTTATTTTACTGCATACAATGTCGTTCAGTATCGTTTTAAAATACAGACATTATTTTACTTTTTGTAACCGCTAAATGATATCTGTACACTGTTAAACGGCGAGGAAGACACCAATACCGCTGTCGGACAGAATTCCACACTATGGACGATGATAGAAGAAAATAGCGATATCGAGACTAAAGTCGAACAAAGCTGCTGGTGCAGCCTACAGAACTCTTTAAAGCAGCTGGAGATGGGATAGTAGGGTACATGCACCAACCCATCTATAAGATATGGTCGGAGGAATGCATGTACAACGAATGGAACCTCAGTATCGTTTGCCCGATCCAAAAAAAAAGAGATTTCTTCAACTGCGCCAACTACCGAGGGACAAGTCTCCTAAACATCGCATATAATATCCTCTCTCTCGTTTTGTGTGCGCGCCTGAAACCATTCGTTTCTTATCAGTGCGGTTTCAGGCCGGGAAAGTCCACCATCGACCATATTTTCACACTGCGGCAGATCCTGGAAAAAACCCAAGAGCTGCAGATCGACACCCACCATATCGTCGATTTCAAGGCCGCATATGACAACATGCATAGAGACGCTATAAATCGCCATGTAGCTAGTTTCAAAATTACTGCCAAACTCGTCAGGTTGTGGAGGATGACGATGGAGAATTCTCGCTGCTCCATGAAGGTCAGAAATGAACTCACCGAGAACTACAATGTGGAAAAAAAGGTTTGAGGCAAGGCGACGCGCTGTCATATGATTATTTTAACATCATACTTGAGAAGCTCGTGTAAAACTCACTCGTCAACACCAGAGGCACGATCTTTCAAAAGTCTGTACAATTGCTAGCATACGCGGACGACATTGACGTGATAGGCGGAACACAGCGAGCCGTCAATGAAACGTTTGCTGGTATTGAAACAGAGGCGGCAAAAATAGGTTCCGCAGTGAATGAGGGCAAAACGAAGTACATGCTGTCATCGAGAAAGGACGCACAGCATCGATGACACGGCCAGAACGTCACCGTAGGCAGTTTTAACTTCAAGGTAGTTTAGGACTTCGTCTATCTCGGCTCCCACGTAAACAGTACGAACAACATCAGTACCGAGATTAAACGCACAATCACTCTTGCCAATCACTGTTTCCAAGCTAACATTATATAAGGCCCTGATCATCCCTGTCCTGCTCTATGGCACAGAAGCCTGGCCAATCGCAAGAGCAGAAGAAGAAATCCTTGATATTTTCGAGAGAAAAGTTCTGCTATCCATCTTTGGTCCTGTTTGCGTTAGTGGTTTTTTGAGAAGAAGATTGAACCACAAACTATAAGGGCTGTACAGGGACATGAGCCTAGTCAGGCGTCTATGGGTTGCGCATGTAGAGCGCATGGACAGCACTGCGCCATCCCGAAGAGTCTTCGACTCCGAACCAGTGGGAAATCGCAATAGAGGATGGCGATGGCGCACATAAATTGAGAAGGACATCAATCAACTTGGCGAAATAGGAGGCTAAAGATCGTGCCAGCTGGAGTAGCTTGTTGACTGAGGCTCAGGTCCATCCCGGACTGTAGCGCCACTAGAAGAAGAACTGCAACTGCTTCTGCAACCACGACCACGATCAAATTTGTGTCCCTTTGATCGCATATATGGACGAGTATGAAAGTGGGGTACGCCAGGTGTCTTGCCTAAATGCTCGTTGGCGATACGTGCTGTACACTTGCCTTGAAACAATAAGGTCTTCTTGCGTGTTGGTGAACGCAAAGCCAGCTGATCAAACGTCGGAACATCTCCACAACCCTTCAAGTTACATTTGCGTGCCTTGTCGATGATTTGCAAAGCCCACACAGACATCGTGGGCAATTTCAGAAGACGAAAAGCATCGGTGACTTGTGCCAACCAATACATTAGGTCTTAATTTATTGATTGGACTGAACATAATCAAGGATGGACGCCCGTTTATAATTATCCCAGTTGATTTTCTTGACATTTTGTAAAGTCCGTTGATTGGGATTGAGCTCGTGAAGCTCTGAGAGAACGTGTGGTCAGTTGGTACCCTGCTTTCTTTGATATCATTTAGTATGTGTTCAGATGCGTGCATTGAATCACCCTGTTCTTAACTACTCCTGGGGATAAAGCCTTAAACTCGAAGCGTGCATTGATGGAACACTTGAATTACCCTTTCAATGCTACACAGTTGTTGTCTGTATCAATCCTGTCCAACTGTCATCCCAACTTCATTTCAACCCCCAACTCAATTGCTAGCCATGTCTTTAAAGGTCAAACTGATGGAAGCCTGCTTTCCCGTAATCTTTTTTAGAAACAGATAAAAAAGAAGAAAATGAAAATTGTAAGAAATAAAAGAAAAAATCAACATAACATTTTTTAATTCACACACTCAAGCCAAACTCAAATAACCATGAATGCGTAATTCAATGATGTTCCTACGCATCCCTCCGCGTTCGCACTCGTTCACCTAGTCACCACTCGTTACACACAAATGAATACAAATTAGCTACTCGTAGTTTCATGTATCTTATTTCCGCTGATGCCCGCAGAGGAACGCAAGGAAAACAAATGAAATCATCATAATCGCACGGGATACACCGGAATGGGGGAGTAGCTTCTCTACCGAGATCCAAGGAAGGACACAAAAAACCACTATTCACGTCTTGAATTCACTTCACTGTGCAAGTAATCGAGTGCTATTAGGAGATGAAAAGGTCGTCGAAGAGCGGAGAAAAAAGGAGAAGCAAGAAAAAGCAGAGAGTAAAAACAGTAAAACACTCGCATCCACGTCCGGAATAATGACGATAATGATGTCTCTCCTTGAACTCACCGCAAGGGTACTGTTTAAGCGGGTATTCCACTTGTACTTTGCATACATTCAATTTCGATGGCGCCACGACATTCAGTCATTCAGGAGGCATATACTCGTATTTGCACATAAAAGTCATATTTCCCCTCCATGCAGAGAGCATTATCCTTGGGCATCATATCTCACACTCACCTGCATTCGAACACTCTCACACTCTGGCAATGTGAATAGGACACAAATGAAATTGCTAGCACTCCGATTCTAGGGCGACACTGAGCCAGACCTCAGTGACTCTGCGGTGACGATGACATCCGCGCATGGGGTTGCAGACCAAATTTCATTTTATGATTAGCCAGTGCGTTTTTTTTTTTTCCTTTCTTTGGCCTCGTTTACACATCGACAGCGCTGCCATTTCCCCCTCACCCCATGTCAACTCGGTCCGTCAGCCATGTCGATGGGTGGCTTCTTGGAGAAGCACTCAGTTTTCATTTAAAAATCCGTTTCCAACTCTCTTTCCCACGTCTTTCACTCACTTTACGAGGTCGTGTGTGAATAATTCACGCATTGATGGCTTGCAAGCCTTCGTGCGTCTCAAGGAACGTATCGCGCTCCTCGTTTGCTTTTGAATTCTTTATCTTCTCCTCTCGCATACATATTCTCCTATCCACGAGACTGATTGTCAATTCTTTTGATATTTTTTTTTCTTCTTCCAACACACCACCCAACACACTCCTTGCTGGTGCTTGTCGTCCTGTTGTACTGTGCTTTCTTTTCTCACATTTTGTTTTCACTTTTAATTAAAGAGGGACGAGTCGGGTTGTTCGACATAGAAATTCATTTTGGTGTACGTAAACCATTGGTTTAATTCATCGCGCGTGTTTATGTGTATGCGTGGGTACTTGACGCAATGTGCATAGATGTTTTCTTGGTTCCTGGCGAGTAATTATAATGTGATGTCTTTAAATTATTGATGACAAACCTGACCCATTCAATTGGGTCACTGAAGCAAAGTCCGTGTGCGATGAGATTTGTATTCACTCCAAGAAAGTGATCTCCGAATTAACGTTCAAATAATCGAAAATGCCCGGCAATACCTTGGGATTTATTCTTCGTCAGCTGGAAACTAAAATTGAGTACGAAAGCGATAAGTGAACAACGAGGTTTACAACACCGGTTACCTTAACTATGATCGCTGTTCGGTCCATACTGCGATCACAGCGTACGATCGTTTAGTGGTCCAGAAGACCTTATAATACCTTAAGAGAAAGTTCAATACCGGCTGGAACTGCATTGCGTATTCAATCTTCCTCGCGGCGACCCATGGCATCCGCTCATTCCAACATAAAACATTTACCATGATAGTTCTTATATGTACCGACAAGTCCCATTTTGAGAAAAGCAAGTACTTTGAAAAGAAAGAGTTAGGAGTGGGGGTGGAGGAAGATATAATTATAATCCCAATTTAGCGCGGGGCTTGATACCCCATATGGTATCCGACAACCAGTGAAATTATTACAAGAAACTGTGCATGGGTTTCTGTCTTACCAAATAGCAGTTCGACACCGCGTGCTAAGTCTCTTCTTTCAGTTGAACAGGATTGGTATAACCAAACCATTGCTATGGCGACGCAACTTCTACCCTCGTATCCACATTAAAATTTTGTCTGCATAAGGAGGCAGTTATTTCACCGATTATTTGAGTACTGCTCACAAGCTTAACAGCGGGTATTATAGGTTCAATAGCTGCATTTAATAGCCCATACAGAGGACATAAAAGCGTACAGAAAAGAGTTCCAGCTTCAAAGATAGAAATTAACAATAACCAATGCAATGCGACTCCAATAAAATCAACGATTCGCGAAAATTATACCCTGAACATCTGTAGACATATAGGCATACATAGTTGAGTCAGATATCTTAGCATTTGGTTGAAACAATAATTGAATGGCCTAACGAGACTTGTAGAACTCGTCCGACTTGAGCAGACTAGATGAATGTAAAGGGTGGTTAGATTTTAAGGGCCGATGTTGAATGTCAACCACACCTAAACGTCAAGTTTTTTTTCTGCATTTCATTTGACATTCCTCAATTTCAGACAAACTCAATTTGAACTATGGAAAGATACACAATCGAGCAACGCGTTAAAGTTATTCAGGCTTATTATGAAAATGGGCGTTCAAATCAAAATGCATATCGTGCACTTCGTGATTTTTTCGGTCAATTTAATCGTCCAAATGTGCGTACAATCGGAAAAATCGTGCAAACATTTGAGCAAACCGGGTCTGTAGGAGATCTGAAAACACCAGTGCAAATTAAAAGACTATTGAGTTTGCTCGGTTGGAGTAACGGATCAGGTCCGCTCTCGTTCAACTTTATTTTCAAACTAAAACTACAAATATGAATTTCGATTATCACTAACCTAGGATGAAGCGTCGATGCAAACACTTGTCATCGATCGTTTTCTTATCTGATAGGAATGTGGGATACCACTTTAAAGGGATGAAAAGATATCTAAATATAGAATGACATTTCGTGTAGGTCATGGTTGAACATTAAGATTAATATTCACGTTTCTTATCTAGGAATGTTTGAAATATTGAAATATAATACAAAAGAGTATTAATGTTTGTACTATAAAATGAGGGAAGATAAACCGTAGTAAATGGTCACTTTAACTTGCATGCTCGTACAGCTCGTACTGCAGAAAATATTGCTGCTGTTCGCGAGAGTGTGGCTGAAGAGCCGTCCACCTCAACTCGTCGTCGTGCCCAACAATTGCACCTCTCACGCTCGTCGTTGATGAACATTATGCATAAAGACTTGCATTTACACGCTTACAAGGTGCAATTGACTCAATAACTAAAGCCTCTTGACCATTTCAAGCGTCGTCAATGGTCAGAATGGTGGCAAGAAATGGCAACAGTGGATGATCAATTTTCGAAGAAAATCATCTTCAGTGATGAGGCACATTTTCACCTCAGTGTATTTGGGTGAATGATAATCCAAGAGTGATTGTCGAAAAACCAATGCACCCACAAAGAGTGACTGTTTGGTGCGGTTTATGGGCTGGCGGCATCATCGGGCCGGATTTTTTTCCAAAATGAGGCCGGTCAGGTAGTTACTGTGAATGGTGGTCGCTATCGTGAAATGATTACGAACTTTTTATGGCCCGAATTGGAAGATATGAATGTGGACGATATGTGGTTTCAACAGGACGGTGCCACTTGCCACACAGCTAACGAAACAATGGCTCTTTTGCGCGACAAATTCAATGGCCGTGTTATCTCACGTGGTGGCGATGTCAATTGGCCGCCAAGATCATGTGATTTGACATCGTTGGATTTTTTTCTTCGGGGTTATTTGAAAGAAAAGGTGTACGTCGATAAGCCAGCAACAATTCAAGAGCTAAAGGATGAGATAATTCGGCACATTAACGGCATAGAACCTCAAGTATGCTTCAGCGTCATCGACAATTTGGACCATCGGATGGAGGTGTGCCGCCGAGGTTGCGGCGGCCATTTGGCCGATATTTTGTTCCATACATAATTGATCCATACCAATATTATCACAATTAAAAGAAATGACAATAATTTCCTAAATAATTTGTGTTATTCAAAATCAACATCGGCCCTTAAAATTTAACCGCCTTTTATTATCAAAATGATTCGAAGAGCCTTGGGATGAGTGAGTGCGCCGTTGCGAATTTATTTACTTAAATTTTACTCGTAGTTCTATCAAAAGCAATATCCGTTGCGACATGTCCTGTAAAAGAGTAAATAAGTCACCGCACATTCGTCCATTTCAAGGGCGCATATGGAGAGCGTACACCGCCATGACTAGTCTTAAAAACTCCAGCCGAACTCGCAATAAGGCCTTTGCTATAATTGAGACGCTTGGATCTGGTGGTGGTGAATTAGAGCAACACAAAGTACAAGCTGATACAGCACACCATTGGCTTCTTGGATAGAGCGTTACAATTGGCAGGTATGACTTCGTTGTGGTCAGGAATTTCATTTACTTCAAAGTCATAGTTAAGTAGGTAATTCGGGTGTCCTACTTATCGTATTAGCGTGCGTACATTTATGCGACTAAAGCCGATCAATGATGTTGATATCTTCTTGCTCAGCATCGTCCATAGAGCCCTTGCTGTAGCTCCAGTATCCAGACTAAGCCATCGAGTTCTGGCTCTATCCAGGGCTTCGTCTTCTAGTTTGTTCCTTACGGAGCTGAGCGACGTATGTTCATACAGGATTGCTTAAGATTCTCCCAGCTCTTAACGCATTTCGCGAGACTGTCCAAGCAAAAAAAAATGTGTTCAAGTTATCCGGTGTTCAAACTAATCGGTGTTTACGTTGTCGAGATTCTACTGTAGTACAAACATATCGGTCTGGCGCTATCTTTGAATGGTAGGTTGTGGGACAGACGCTTTGTCATTAACTTACGCGTGAACTTTAGTGATCGCATGTGCATGACATGAGGTGTCAACAACAAGATTAAACGCCTAAAATTGGGTCTAGAATGCACGGACTTGGCTTCGACCCGAAAAAACTTCGACGTGACGTACACAAGTAGAAACTAACATAATTAGACACTTAGTTTATTTGTCGTTTTCTCACTTATACTTAATACACAAGACAAGGAAGTCAGTAATCATAAAACAAAATTTTTTTGAGAAGAATGCTTAAAATAGCTTGCGACCCATGATGGGTCTGAGCCTGAGCAATTGCTGCCTTCCCTCGATGACGGTCCTGGGCAAGCTGCTTCCAGTCATCAAGACCAAGCTGTCTTGCGTCCGCGATAACTTGGTATTTATACCGAAGGTTCGGTGTTCCTCTCTTTCTCTAACTAGGCGGCTCCGATTCGAAGACCCTTTTTGCACATCCTTGTGCGCGCTCAAGGTATTGCGAATACCCTTAAGTGTCCGAGGTCAAGACACATCACGGGCCGAAGGTAGAGAGGAGCTTCCTGTGCACATTGGTTTTAAATATGCGGGTTGTAGTCTGTGGGAAATATTAGGCTGCTGGGAAGAGCATTCCACATACGCGTGGTGCGGCTGAAGAGGCAGTCTCTAAATTTAACTGTGCGTCCGAAAGTAGGCTTAAGGGTAAACTGATGAGCATTCCTGGCGAGACGAGTATTGCAGGTGAATTCATGGAGAGGAGGAATGCAGTTGGCTAGCTCACTTGAGCATCGTTTGGTCAAATAGCGATAAAATTCGGATAAAGAAGAGACGGTACGTCGATGTTCGAGTGAGTCTAATGACTCTGCGATATTGTTGTCTCCTATAAGTTTTATCGCTCGCTTTTGGATTCTATCTAGTGGGTGCAGGGTGGTCTTTGGGGCACCAGACCAGATATGGGCGTTGTACTCAAGCTTGGGGCGGATATACGCCTTATAAATGAAAGCCAAATCAGAGGGTGTGAAATATTTCTTGTATCGATTAAGGAAACCTAAACATTTCGCAGAATTTTTGGCAACCTCAAATATGTGATCGTTCCAACTAAGTGTTGTGTTGATACACATACGAAGTATGGAAAGCTTTCCGGTTTCATCGACACAGGCGACATTCATGGATAATGGCTGATTATCAAGGGTTCGCTTGAGCGACAGCAGAAGGCATTAAGTTTTTGAAACATTAAATTCCACTCTGTTGCTGTTTCCCCAGTTAATTATGCTGTCAAGATTGGAATTCAATGTGCTTAACATACGCTGCCGTTCCAATTCTACGGCCGAAGGGCAGGGTCGTAAGTCTCGGAACGAATATGAAAAGCTAAGGATGCTGTCATCAGCAAAGGAATGGATTGGATTAGAAGTAGCAGACAAGAGATCATTAGTAAAAGTGAGAAGCAGTGTCGGAAACAGAACAGAGCCTTAAGGTACACCAGCATTTATTTGGTGGATATCAGACTTGAATCCATCCAAAACAACTTGAATTCGAGAGGTAATTTCTAATCTACAGAAAAGGAGACTCATCGATACCATATGCACGCATTTTCGACAAAAGAGCTTGATGCCAAACTCTGTCGAACGCCTTAGAAATATCAAGCGCAACGATCTTGTTTTCGCCTTCATTGTGCAAAGATTGATTCCACTTTTCGGTGAGATAAGCTATCATATCACCAGTGTACCTGTTGTTAGAACGAGGGACGTGAGTGCTATATGTCGGTTCAAGGTGAGTGACGAAGATTCGCCCTTTTTAGGAACGAGCTGGGCAAATGCTGTTTTCCATCTGCTCGGTAAGAGACCTAAAGAGTAGGATAGATGAAAAAGCTTACGCAATGGTTTTACCAGCGCAGAAGAACACTTCTTCGGAAGTACAGGGGAGTACCATCCGGGCCGGAAATCAACACTCTCAAGTACAAGTGGAGACATTTTGGAATGTGGTAGTGTTTAGTTGGCTGTGTCTTTTCCTCCATTCACCTTTCTTGAAGACGGGACTATATATCCGACGGAGCTTTTTTTCTTTCGAGGGCACTAAGAATTAGCTCAGTTGTCTTGCTTAGTATCCAACTTTCGGATTCCTATAGCAGAACTGGCAAAATTAGCTTTGGTAAAGTGTTATTTTGGTCAGGGGTATTGAGCACAGTTGTTTCGATAAACCGAAGTAGCAGGTTTCCAACAGTTCGGAGATCCTTGAATCGAACTGCACTGTGCATGGCGTATGTGATAGCTAATCTGGCTGCTTTTACTAACATTGTTGTTGGCTAGTTTTACTATTCTTCCTTTCATTGTGGGATACTTTTGACTAATACCGATGGCCAACCCTTTTCAGGAATTGATTCCAGACAAACTTTAAGCTGATATACCCAAAATGAAACCTCTAAATTATTTCAAAGTGACACTTCTCTAGCTCATCAATCTAAATAAAACAACACTGAAAAAAATACACCCTATCCACGGCACATTTACATCTAGAGATCAAATCTATCACCGGATGCGTACACATGTATATGAGCGTATGTTTCTAAATTGCCCAACCCATCTCATTCAGCGCAGAGAACTTATTTAAATATGAAAATACCTCAGAAAATATTTAATTTGTCAAAAGGATGCAAGCACCCTTGCCACGAGCACATTGAAAACCATTAACCACGGGGGAATGTACCGCGAGATTTCAGCAAAAAAAAATTTCATTAAATCCCCAAATTGAATACTGAGCCTTAGGCCGAACGCGAAATGCAAACACAAAGTTGAATGAAAAAGGAAAGTGGAAAGTATGCCTGTCATCTGAAAGTCAGAGTTCATTTGTGACAAAATTAAATCCAGGCATTCCCTATTGAAGCAGCAGACCCGCAGTATCCACCCTAATAGAATCAAAAATCGGCCACATGAAGCCAAAGCAAATCGGTGGGCGAGTTAAGCAAATGAGTTCGCTTGAATCGATCGAGTCAACTGCGAGCTTGACTCATCGGCACAATCTTAGATACCCGGGATTTTGAAATTATACGCATTTCAAAAACAAGGCGAAAAGGGAGAGCATTTTCAATCAAATCACTTGGGCGACCTTTCGAGGTGTGCGTCTGTTCGGAGTTTCACACAATTGATGGATGACAAGCCGTCTTGCAGTAATGCCCCAAGAAAGAGCATAATGAAGAGGACACAGGATTCATCAGAAGAGGAGCCAGAAATGAGCCCAAAGAAGCCTGCAAAGTCGGCACGCTTCGACGAGAGCAACATCAGGGAGACATACCATCCCCAGGAGAAGACATACGGCTTTGATAGAATAAATGAACCCATGACACCCTACGAGAGAGACACTCCGCCAGTGGATCCGAATGAATTGAAAAGGCGTCTGCTGAGTGTTGGTGCGGATGAAGACGATGACGACGAAGACGAACGGCGAAGCACTGCCAAGTCGACAGTTAGTCAGCAGATCTCAACAAGTAGTGAGACTGAACAAGAGTCTAGATCTGTTGCAGATTCAGAATCAGCTTCGAGAAACAAATCCGATGCCGGAACGTTCTCGCAAAAGCGAAAAAAACACATCCAATCCGAATACATTATCGCGAAGAAATCTTCGTCAATGGACGTTGATGACGAACACACGTAGTGCAGGTGGAGGTTTGAAGTTTGCATAATTTTTCGTTGTTTTGCTCAATAAATGTGTAGTTTTTAGTAAATTGAACTTCATTTCGTTCGTTTTGTATAACAACGGCAATGTGAGCGATTCATTTTGCCGCCAGATCTTGAGTTGCAATGGAAAATCTTTTTTTTTTTTTACCAGCGTCGGCTACCAGCGATGTCGGCAGGTTTGAAACTTGAATTAGACTGATCAGAATTGTCTAATCATTGACATTGGCTCATCAATCATCAATCGGCTATTAAGGTCATAGCATCAGACATTCTGACATCGAAACTGGTTAGGCTGTGGAGACAGAGCATTAGGGAGGTATCCTTGGTGAACTCAACGATTGTATTAAACGACGTCGTCAAAACTTTGCTTCGTATAACAATACAGTCTAATCGTCCCGTCGTGTCGTCAATCGTATATAGTACGCAGTTTGAGAACAACTAAACCTCTTTAAACGTCATATAGAAAACTTAATTTATGCTGTCACTATCAAAAATTCATTGTTGTGTGTCTATTAATTTCAAATAAAAATTCGAAATCATGTTGCAAAGCTTCTCTCAACTGAAATTAACCAAGCAAATGCACAATAATAATAATTATCTCTAATTCAATAGCGATTCTTTCTCTGAATTTCGAATTCTTTTTGCAAACTCTCTTTCTGCGGTCTCATTTTCCATCAAAATTCAATCAAATTATCATCGCTGGTAAGTAAGTAAGGTTCAGTATCTGCAATATTGTTGTCCATATTGTGGAAGATACATATGTTGTTCAATGCTGCGCTAAAGTTAGCAAAAATATAAACTTTCTTAGGGTGGTATCTGCTATTCTTTTCCTCCATTAAGATTCCCCACCTACCTACAGTACGAACAGTCAAAAACACTTTTGGGAAGACAATTGGTTATACCTTTATAATTGCCAATAAATCTTTATATGAAGTTCCTTGCCTTGAAATGAATTTGATGGAATTTTATCATTGCTGGGCCATTAGATGCTCTATAAGGTGTGAGCAACCAAGGCTCAAAAGGGTATCCATTGTCGCCTACAATGTTATATTTGAGGATATCACAAAGATACAAATAATTGTGTACCTACCCAGAAGCCAATAGTTACATAGACATGGTTGCGTTCGGTGAATCTTCGAAAGAAAAAGGCTCTTTCGTTCGAATGCTTCCACACCAACGAACTATTTGGGGATCCAGCGTATCATTTATCGCAGTTATACGCATTTTATGGTCGTAAATCTTAAATAACACAATTGTATAAACGGGTTTTGCTGAACCCACAATCATCGCATTTAAGCTATGTCTTCCTTTTCTATTGAAGAAAATATGCTCATCTTCTCGCGGTCTTTGAAAATATAGGTGGGCACCATTTACGCATCTGATAAATATGGAAATTAAATCGTTAGTACAATTCGAAGAATCGAGAATTTGGATATATAATTCCTTCCTGGCATTGAATTTTTCTGAAAGAGCCACTGCTTTGTCCGTTCCTTTCTTATTTCGTTGCCCATAATCCAGATTGGACACAGCTTTAGTTCTAATGTTTTTATTGTCTTACAAACTATCTATGAACGGTTGTTTTGGCCAACTGAAACTGTAATAGTCCGACAAAATTTTCAATTTCTTTGTCATCGAAAAACAACATTGTAATTGACACATTTTTTTCGATTTTTATTAAAAAACGATTGTAAAATAGCAATCGTTCAATCGTCGACATGTGACAGTTCAATCAGTTACAGGAAGTATTAGTGAATCGTCAAAAACGACGTCGTCCAGACGATCGTCGTCTTACGTGATGAGAGCCCTGTGCCCGACGGCACAATGGACCCAGCACGTTAGTCTAATTGAGTCACAGCCTTAAATCTGGAAGGGTACCTAAGGGTGGTTAAATTTTAAGGGCCGATGTTGATTTTGAGTAAAACACAGATTATTTAGGAAATTATTGTCATTTCTTTTTATTATGATAATATTGGTATGGTTAAATTGGAACAAGATATCGGCCAAATGGCAGCCGCAACCTCGGCGGCACACCTCCATCCGATGGTCCACATTTTCGATGACGCTGAAGCATACTTGAGGTTCTATGCCGTTAATGTGCCGATTTATCTCATCCTTTAGCTCTTGAATTGTTGCTGGCTTATCGACGTACACCTTTTCTTTCAAATAACCCCAAAGAAAAAAATCCAACGATGTCAAATCACATGATCTTGGCGGCCAATTGACATCGCCATCACGTGAGATAACACGGCCATTGAATTTGTCGCGCAAAGGAGCCAGCTGTGTGGCAACTGGCACTGTCCTGTTGAAACCACATATCGTCCACATTCATATCTTCCAATTCGGGCCATAAAAATTTCGTTATCACGATAGCGAACACCATTCACAGTAACTGCCTGAGCGGCCTCATTTTGGAAAAAATACGGCCCGATGATGCCGCCAGCTCATAAACCGCACCAAACAGTCACTCTTTGTGGTTGCATTGGTTTTTCGACAATCGCTCTTGGATTAACATTCGCCCAAATGCGGCAATTCTGCTTATTGACGAATCCACTGGGGTGAAAGTGTGCCTCATCACTGAAGATGATTTTCTTTCGAAGTGCACGATATGCATTTTGATTTGAACGCCCATTTTCATAATAAGCCTGAATAACTTTAACGCGCTGCTCGATTGTGTATCTTTCCATGGTTCAAATTGAGTTAGTCTGAAATTGAGAAATGTCAAATGAAATGCAGAAAAAAACTTGACGTTTAGGTGTGGTTTATATTCAACATCGGTCCTTAAAAATTAACCCTTTATTTATCTACCTACATAATTAGGCAATTAAACAACATTTTAGGCTCATAGACACTGGAAATGGTTTAACGTTGTAAGCAGAAAAATTGGTGTCCCTTCTAAGACCTGAACATATTTCCTTCTACACCCTGGACGGGGAGATAATTGAAATTATGTACCTAGAATTGGTGGTAATCTTGACGTTTTCAAGTCACATAAGGGAAGAAATCAAGTACATGATTTGGAAAAAGTTCTGATATTTCTTTAAAATGACACACATAGAGATGTACCTCATTTAATTCGCTTCGAGAACTTTGAAGCCGCTTAACACTGCAGAAGATGTACTATCGTGTGATTTTTTCAATCTGCTACTAAAAAAGGTAGGTAACGAGCTGGTCTTAAGTATAAAAGACAATATAGGGTGTCCCAAAATTACCGCACGATTGGAACTTACCGTCATTTGTGCAGTAAATTGTTGTCATCACTGAAAAACAAAAAATTGACAACTGATAGTTTAGGGTTAGTAAAAAAGGAGCATCATAGGATACAGCACCGTGTTCTTATTAATGGACAATGGTTCAAAAATAATTAATGTTTGGCCGCCACAGTTCGAAAATTGCATACAATAATCGGAATAGAAAAAGCCCTGGAAGCCATTTGTCCAATGTTTTATTCCATAAATAACCCTATCCTATGTACTTTATAATTCAGTGAAAAAAATAACGGTCTAAAGACAAGATACATTGGCATTCATTTAAAGATGTGCCTTTCGTAAAACCATACCATCTTATAAATGTTACAAATACTACTGTAACATTCCACCTAAAGAATACTACAGTGGACAATGAGGTTTACTCCGTGTTAGTGGCTGTATTATGGACCAATATGTAGGTCTATGTGAAGCCCAACCGCCACCACCTAACTGAATCTAAGACGGAAAAATGGTCACATCAGTTCAGATTTTGATCACGACACCTTAATGCGTGTAACTCTTAACTGGCCCTATCTCAAAACATAACTGGCCCTATCTCAAAACAGCAAGTATTACAATTAATTGTTTCGATGTAAGAAGAAAACGGATAATCTCTGTTAACAACCTGAATATAACAAATTGTTTGCATCGGGAGACTCGGTAGGGGTTAGTATACAGTACATACGTTTGGTCTTATTGCTTACAATTAGCTTGTGGTGACCAACGGACGAAATGGACATCGAGATTGATATCAGCAACTAAGTTGAAAAGATATGCAGAAGAAAAAAAAACTTGTACAAAATAAAGACAACAAATTTGAGTTAAGATAAATAAGGAAGAGCAATGGACCAAAGACATAAACTTGAGGAACGCCGATATTTATGATTTCTAGCTCACTGAGAGAATCCCTAATTTGTATTCTTTGCTTGCTGTTTTTAAGCTAAGAACTAAGCCATTCTAAAACTGGGCCATTAAAGCAAGCAATTTTTTCAGGAGAATGTTTTGGTCAACCATATTGAAGGCCTTGTTATACAGTGAAACTTCCGAAGTTGGCCTCCCTCTTAAGTTGGCCATCTATCAAGTTGGCAACCAAGAGAACCCGTCTATCTTGTAACTTGGACGGAAATTTACCACTTCTTGTCACCGCACGCACGGAAAAAGCTGAGTAAGTTTACTACAGGCAATTATAACTAACACATTTCGATGCATATATATATTTTTAGCACAGCAATTTCAGGGAGTAACGATACAACAACGCATTAAAAACGTAAGCCCGTACAAGTTGACCACCACCATAACTTTGTCAGAAAAGATTACACCACTGGTGGCCATTTACCACGGTTTCACTATAACCCGGCAGCACTTGTGGTTTCAACAAGACGGTGTCATATCTCAGGCAGCCTGAACAATTTCCCTTGAGCATTGGCAAATTGAAAACCCGTTAAAATTAATTTGCAACACTGTTCAGTATTACTCGAATCTATATCGTATGTGTATCAGGTCGAGACCCGGTAATGAAGTCTACAAACAAGCAAAATAGAGAAAAACATCGTTCCTATTGCTGGCGACATCAATTCTAGGTGCGTCTCAAGTGGAATTGTTGAGCAGTTGACAGGTTTCAGGTGAAGGTTTACTGTTTAGTGCAACGGTTGCAAGGGCAAAACAAAGAATGGAGTCACTTCAAGCGTTCAGTTTGCGTAACCTTATGACATTGCCATAACCACTTCTCTTCTACGAACGTAAAGGGTAGTTGCCACTGCTTACTGTTTAGCCGTCACAATGTCTCATTGACGCTTTCTGCAACTCCAGTCACGGTCTATATTCATGTAGAAACAATTTCCACATCTATTGCATTCGTGAGTCCTGCTCAAAGTCAAAGCTGTGTCTATTACACTACCCACAATTCCAGTGAACCAAAGACTAAGTATCAGAGAATGTTACAAGTTAGTTTCCGAGCCACGAGTTTGAAGGTCTCTTCCAGCAGAGAACAAATCGATGAGGCCGACCGCAGAAACAAAACGTATTCTAGCAAAACACGACAATTTCCTGCTGCCGTCCTGCATTCACTTACCGACAAACAAGTCCGAGTCCACAATCAACGATGACTTTCTTATCCCGTTCCACGTCGCCATCTGGACCACTGTACAGCATGTCTCAGCCGGCCGGGGGCTTGAACACAAAACAATTGAAGAATCCGAGCGAGTTAAATTGAATTCAGATCCTTCGATTAGAGGCTGGCTCCGAGTGCGAGTGAAAGGGGGAGAGACAAAGGCAGAGAGAGATTGAGAGCAGCAGATAACCCTGCTAGTCATTTCGAAACATTTTCTGTTTATGGTAATCCTTTTGTTGTTGTTTTTGTTTTTTTTGTGTACCGATGCGGATTCACACACATATCCTTGGCCACACACAAGTAGTATCTCTGTAAATTTCACACATTTGTTGGAAAACATTTCGAAGGACATTGTGTGAACAGGGCGCACTCCGACGGCAGAACGGAGCTGGCGGATGGGGGAGTGTTGGTTTTTGGGAGCATGCTGAGGCAACTTTCCATGTTAGTTGTATGCAAATCACTGAAATGGGTTAACAATTCGTCCAGGACCAAGAGCGCTGTTAGATGTTGCGATAGTAAGCCGAGCGGCACTCGACAACCATTCGATTCTGTTAAGCCACATGCTGTGGCATCCTTCACACGGGCCGAGGGTGGAATGGGTGGGTTTGCATAATATCCACTCGCCGCCAAGTACATGTCCCGCAGGGATTTTTGAATTTTGCACAATTTTTGTTTTTTTTTTTTTAAAATAAAAAACGATGTCGAACACTCGGATGCTGTACAATTTGATGGGTTGACTGTCGGGGAGGCGGGGGCGGTTGGTGTGTGGATGAAACTAGTTTCACTGTCGCAGATATGACAATTGCTGAGATTGAATCTTTGTTGCGTAGTTTTTTTTTTTGCCTCCCATCGTTTCATGTTTGCCTCCTGTGTGCGGCATCGCAGCTAGTGTTCGGCATAATGTTGAATCCTTTTTCCGGGCCACCACAGCTAGTTGTAATTTGAGCAGGAAAACATTTAGAGCCCTTGTTGAAGCTGTCACTTAGTTCGCCATACCCACTCAAGTGCGGATGCGGCTGGTAATTAACATAACTTTTCGCATTTTCGACAGCCGTCGAGTTTGTGTGTCATATGACTGAGTGTGTGTACGTGGGTGTGCGATTGTTTGTCCTCATTGCCACGTCAATCAGGGCGAACGAGTAGCTTGATGTGTCCTCAAAGAGCATGGCTGCGTGAATAGTGTGTGGGACTGTGATTTATGTTAATTGCCACAGGAGGTTGCTGTGCTACTGCAGCTTGTTCAGTTCATTGTTGATTTCCAAGGTTTCGCAGGATGAGATGAATTGTGTGCAGATTATGTGCTCCACGAGACCGACGGAGGGAGATATGGTGAGTCCTTGCCTTTTAATGGTAATGAAACATTTGCGTTGCCTTGTGCTGATGGATTTTGTTTTTAATTTAGAATAAATGTTGTGATGCTTTCTGCTCTCTGTATGTGTCCGCTTCTGTGGGCTCTTGTCGCCGACAATGGGACGCATGAGGGATTTTTTTTGTTTTCAATTAATCGTAGGAATCACGTTTTTGGTTTTGGTTGAGTGATTTTCATTAGACTGTCATTGCGGTTGGCATGGGATGAGAATGATGACCTAGTTGCAGGACTTGCAGCAAGATCGAGTTGCACGTCATAGTCTTGATTGAGAAAATATGAATGGGAATGTCTATTAACATTCTAACTTAGTGTTGAATTCCTTAATACATCTGTCTAGACGTAGGATTACTTTCTGTCCCACCAAACGTTGGCAGGAAAAGCCTGCTCACTTGTTCCAACGAACGACGATTATTCATTTGAAGATTCCTATCTCAGTTGCGTCTGAAATTAAAAGGATTTCCAATTTTGGTGTTGCGTGTTAAAGTTGTGTATGCTCTGCTGGGTGCTGCGCATAGGCAATCAGGATGAATTTGGGTGAAGGTTTGACTTTGAGGTCACTAATCATTTATTGGCATAAGCCTGCGATACCGCGTGACAACACTGTCTGTCGTTTGGTGTTGAATTTTGTTGAGCATGGGTCAGAGGGAGATCGTCCACATGACTCCCAAGGTAAGCATTTTGTTGAAGCGGTTAAAGGGACTGTTGCCGTGAACCCACATGTATCGTATCCTTACCGCGCTCAGCATTTTGGCGTCAGTGGAACCACCTTGCGTCGAATTGTGGGATGTTTTGCTTTTGCTTTCGTAAGAACTGCAATTGACTCAAAGAATATTGCTGGTAGACGCTCGAATGGTTGATATTTCACACTCTCTGGCGACGTCAACAAGGTAAATTTCCGCACTTGGGGAACGGAGAATCCACACCCCTTTGCTTGACTAAAAATTGACACAACCATCACTTGGCCAATTTCTTCAAAGAAGGCGATACAGTCTATGACAAACGATATCGATGGATGTTTTCTCATTATGCCTGTCTGTTTCAGCCAGACGTGCGGCATGGCGCATATCAAACAATGCAGCTTCTGCAACGAAAATCCCTTGGACGTGTGCTGTCACGAAGTGGTGACATTGGCTGGTCATCCAGATCTTTAGATATGACCTATAAGTCTAGTCCAAAAAGCATGTGGCCATTGATGAGTTCACGGAAAAAATTCGTGCCGAAATCATTGCTATACCGACCGCGATGGTTGAAAAAGTGATAAAAAACGCAGCAGAAAGGGCACTTTTCGCTTCGGTCAAGAGATGCGGCTACTTGATTGATGTTGTATTCAAAAACTAGTCCAAATAAATAAGGCACATACGGCTACAAACCTATCGAGCACACCCTGCAGTTTCTGCTGGGAAGATGCGAGGATAACTACGACATTTGCAAAAAGAATATGACTTAACCTCAACTCTTCCAATGTAAAACATTCCTCGCCTCGGTTGCGCTGCTACATCTAATCTATAAATATTTATAATGAAAGAGAGAGGTGCCTTCACAGGCTCTCTAGACATCTTCTATACAATCGCACTACGCACCAGCAATCGGTCGATGTGACACATGTGACAACGCCCAATTTGTGATGATTGTCAAGAAATTCGCCAACCGATTATCTCCACCCTTTGTGGTCAAACAATCGAAATAAACTGCAATGGTCCCAGCGCCAATCGCTAAAAGTCACGGAATCATTGAGACCCCATTGACCAGAGAAACGAAAATTCCAACACGGCCATCTGTAAATGTGCACTCATCGTCGTACAGCTCATACTTCTGAGCAACGAAAAACAACCACGATCAAGCGGTTGGGGGCGTGGATCGGAACAAATTCCCAGTCAGACACACACAATGTGTCCAAAGTAGCACTAGGTGCGTCCACCACACCAGTCGCTTGCTGGTGAGGGAATTTATGGACTTTTCGGGTTCATAACAGTTATCGACGTCGTCCCCCATACCATAGGCCAATCCGACTGTTGACTGACACTGCATTCGCTGGCCTGAAGAGACTGAGCATACCCAACGTGACGGGGTTACGACCATTAAGACCAATTGCCTATTGGGACGGGGGTGGGCCAGATAAAAGCGTTTAAAAGCTAATTGCCGACGGGATGGATGTAGCTGTAAAGTGGTCATATGTGCACTCGTAAAGGTGTCCCATAAACATTCCACGCTGGCTTCCACTCGACCATTGTTGTGTTCATTCTCACTTCTTGTTCGGTTTTTTTTTTCCCTCTGCGGTGGCTGCTCTGGGATGTGTTTGGAGCTCTTTAATCTGTCCTTTAACGGCGCGTGGGAATTGGCAGCTCGTTGTGTGTGCGCCAATTCAATTTACCAAACGGAAAGGGGCCAAATGAAGGGAGTTGCGCGCTGGACTGAGGTGATGGCGCTATAACCAGGGAAATAGGATTGGTGGGTTCGATGGAATTTTTGACTGGTTCCAGTATTCGGTGTACAGGACTCCGGAAGCAGTTTGATTTGGAATAATTGAAGTCTGCAGCTGAGAGACACGATGCATATTTTTTTGTGTTCTCCATTGGGGGCAGGAACCCATGGAGGACAATTTAATTTTTGTGTTGAGGTTCAAAGGATATTCGATGGGAAAAGGGGTGCCGATGATTGGGTTGACCGTCGTCGGTGGAATTGGTCAAACACGATAATAGGTGACATAATCCTTTAAATGCTCCATCAATCGAATCGAATTATCTCCCTTCGCTGGCACGGCAGCGACCAGATGTAAAAGGCAATTGCCGCTCATTAATTAACGTTCGCCTTGCGCAAGGCCACCACGACTCCAGCGGTGTGGAGTGGTGGTGTGTCATGGCTGTGTTCTGATTTAATTTATCAACTCACCGTTAATACCACCCTCTTTCGTCCGACCACCACCTCGGCCGTACGCCAACGAGGACCTGCTATACGGCGGAGAGTGAAGTGATTTAAGGATTTAATTAAGTACAACCGCGTTAGTAACTTCGAGTCCATGTCAATACTGAGCTTCTTCGTTTGTTTCCATTTGTTCAGACTACGTGTGTGCGACGGGAGGTTGAAGCTGGGCGCTGGTGGGTGCCCGGACAACGGACGCGTTTCATGTTCTAGTAGATAAGATGCACAGAGTTGAGTCGGAAAAGTTTTTGCCGATGATTTTGCCTTTGCGATAAAGGGAAAACCCGGAGGAAGTTCGGCCACGTTAGGAAGGCAGCCAGGTACCATTTTCTCTGGCATCGAAGAGATAAATGTTTTAATTAATCTCTTGGCGTTGACTGTTTTCGATTGGGAGCCACTTTATTTTTGGGGCCATATTTCAGGGATTCAAAGGGAATTGGTTGGGGTGAACTGTGGGACGGGTCGGGTGACCGGCATTTAGTGGATGGGATTATTCTATTATCCAGCCGGCTGGGACAGAGACACTCAAGATTTTGATCAAACAAATTGCGCAAACCTGAAGGCGATTGTAGTGGATTGGATAGTGCTGATGGTGAATTGAATTTGAGTGGAGTACAGTGTGGACGGCAAGCGCAAGTTTCGTTGCGCACTGAATTTTGTTTACTGAAAAACGAACGGGCTTAGGGGAGGACTTGTTACCATGGTGGATGAATGTTGGTATGGTAAATATTTGAGCTGTAGACTAGAGAATCATATGCCCCTTTTTTACACTTAAGTTTTTTCCTAGGCTTTAGCCAACAGTTTTCTGGAGCCAGTATATCTTTTTTTAGACGACTACGGAGAGCACCGGAGTTAGGCTTGAGGCACTTTTCGAATTGATCAGTGAGTCAGACATAATTTGTTCTTTATTTATTGATTGTTCCCGATTACTTACTATCGTCACAGGCAAGCGACTCATGAAGGTTCTGAGCCCGAGCTAAATCAACTTTCCACCCTTGTCGGCCATGCTTCTTTCATTTATAAAAACAAAGTTGTCGTGCTTCCGCAAGCAATAGGCCGTTCTACAGGAAGGCCTTTGTTACTATCTGTCTCAAACCAGGAGTATCGAGCACTGATATGTATGCCGTCATTGTGGTCGAATGTATATGGTCGATGGATCTCCCAGACTATATTCACGTCATTGTACACCGCATAGTGCTTGTAGTTATGTGCTCTCCTTCACTAAACGGTATTTCGCAGGCATTAAGTTTGACACAAAACGGCAGTCTTGCTTATCGCCGAGTTGGGGCGGGTAAAATGAGACTATTGGCAAGAGAAATTCTGATTTGGATTTCAAATGGGGATGCCGTTTGTCGTCATATCACATTTGCGTGGCGGTTGACAAACTCCTTAACTTCCTCAAGATCGTAGCTGTCAATGGTGAAATACCTATCTACCACAGTAGGTTGAAAATTCGTCTGGAAAACTCATCAGTTGGACAAATTTAGGGTGCAAAAAGGCTGTAAGTGAGGAGTTACTATGTTGAATAGTATCTTAGGTATAAGCCGGTCCGGCATAGGTAGATGGGTCTAATTGGGCCGCTTTGGCAGTCGAAGGTCACTAAGGAAGGGTTTGCCAAACGCGATATGTCTTTGTTTTTAGCTAGTGCCGAACAGTCACAGAGAAAGTGAGGCAGACTTTCCCCTGAGTGGGTGAAGAGGTAACTGCCGAAGCAACAACCGATCCTAGCAGCGTGGATGCCTATAGTACAGTGTCCCGTGCTTACAGCCACGACTCTAAGGATTGGATTGGATTAGGAGGTCATCAGTTCTTCTTTTAGTGTAGGCGGGTCAGGTTTTCCTAGAGACTTTGTGCTTCGATGACCTAGTCCACCTTCTGCTAGCTAGGACAGGAAGTGTTGATAGATGGCGTGTTTGAGGTGGTTGCTTGGGGGCCATTTTCATTTTTTCATTTTCAATTAATTTTTTTTAATAGAAATTTATAACATAACTTAAATACTTTTTTACATATCTACAGCTTAAAACTACCTAAGATACGTGTTTCGGTCATAGGTTTCAGCTGAAGTAATCCGCTGCAAGACAGAGACCGACTGCGCCCCGTAAGGGGATCTGTACTACCCTTTCCCTAACCAGGGTCTAAAGGGTTCGATGATGGAGTTCCCTCGCTACACAGCCACCAGAATTTTCGGTGTTGCATTGCAACATCCCGAACATCTCGCCATGATACCGCCGTACTGAACCGGAGGAGACCCTCCTCAGCTCGTTGTGCGACGGAACGGTCGTGGTTGAGTCGCCCATCCACAGTTGAACGGGCGATGTTGAAGAGGAGCGGTACCGCATTTTCAGTTTGTATCAGACCGTGTTTGTCTAAATGGAAGAATGCTTCTGGGGGACGAAGCCGTTATGACGTACCCTTTCGTGGTATTGAGGATTGGGGTAGTAAGCCCCCGAGATCAGGAGTACCCATTGGAGTAGAATTTTTTGTACTGGGACTCAGGTGTTCTGTAAAGGCGAAGGCAAGCCCTAAGACAAGCCCTCTCAAACACTCGAATCTTTTCCATCAAGCTTGCACTCACGTTCAACCACACGGGACAGCCATAGGTGAGCATTGGCCGGATGAGGGCCATGTGGCAGATTACCTTCACCCTCGCATCGAGGGTAAGAGCGAAAGCGCCTCGGGCTCGGGCTAGAGCAGCATCTACATGTTTGTTAAAATATAGATAATGATCTAGCCAGATCCCCAGGTACAGTTCTTTGCGCCAGTGGTTGTCCGTGACGCCCAACAATTGAGAACTTCGCCAATAATTGATTGGGGGCCTACCAACTAAGAGGGAGGCGCGTTGCCGGAAGCTCCTTGCTTGGCCAGTTCTTCGGCAATCTATGCTGCTGTGACGTGGAACCCAGAGGAGATTAATATTACACCTGCTACTGGTCTGTTTCAGTTCCTCCTTACACTGTTGCACCAATTTGGAGGAAGTGTATACTGAGGAGATGTCCCTTATGGCTGCTTGGGCGTCAATGCAGATTGCTGCAGCTGCAGGAGTACACTGTAGATAGAGCCCCCTCCGTGATTTCGCTCATCACTGAGGGGTACATACCTGATACTTAGATTGCCACGTCTTCCGCATACGAAACTACTTTGATTCCTTCGCTTTCTAAGTCAACGAGAATTTTTTTATTGTTATCAGCCAAAAGAGTGGTGAGATATTGATTTAGTAACATGGCGGTTTCTAGCATGGCCACAATCCATTTGAGGACGAAACCTTCTATACCCATCGCAGCGAGGGTATTATTGATGGAGTTGGTTTGGATGTTGTTGAAGGCACCTTCGATGTCTAGGAAGGTAGCATGGCTTAATTGTTTGAAGTGGATAGATTTCTCCACAGTCGCACCACTTCGTGCAGTGCCGTTTCTGTAGATTTGTCCTTGAGGTAGGCGGGGGTTTGCTTTCAAGAGCTCTCGAATGTTCGAATCGAGCACTCGCTCGAATGTTTTGAGTAGAAAAGAGGTGAGACTGATAGAACGGAAATCCTTAGCGGAATCGCTCTGAAGAATTGGATTGAATAGTTCAATATACATTTTTTAAATATCTTTGCCCGTCTGTCCGTCTCTTCTTTGACCATATTTGGCAAAGCGTTATGTGATTCCGTCCGTAGATCCGAGGCAGTTTGCTCTCTCGTAACGATTTTTTGTATGTCGGCGGGTTGTTAGCCTTTCGCACAACCACAAGGAAATCGTGGGCTACCACAGAGCTGCCGCTAGGAGGCTGTATGTCAATTTGATCTATGCATCGACAAGGATCGTTGCTGACATCCCGCCAAGTTGAGCTATCAGCAAACTTGACCTGTATGCACTACCTCCTATCGATTATGATACCCAGGTATTTAATAGAATTGATTTTTTAGGTGTGGTTACAAAAATATATTCCATCAACTTATTTCGTCTCATTCGGTTTTAATTTGTTCATTTTTAATCATTTGTTCAGTCTATGTAAGTCCATATTGATTTTATTCTTTCATATCGCCTCATTCGTCTGCGTTGGCTTTAATCGCCAACGTATACAACTATTTTGCCATTTCGTTAGACTATTATTACGTTAGACATATCGTTAATATACAATATATGTAATGAATAGTAAAACACCCAATCTAGACTGTTGTATTATGTATTATGTATTATGTAACTTTTGTTCGATCGGCTCCACTCCAGCTCCTTATCGTTTATTCCATATGCTTTCACCTTCTTCAACAGTAATTGATGGTCAAGCTTTTTTAAAGTCGAGAAATATCGCCAGTCTTCATATTTGTTAGATTTCTTCATTTCCTTCATAATGCTGGAAGTGCTGCAACTGGATTATTCACCCTTCGAAGAGTCTGCCGCAAGACTTTTTCCCTTCTTATAAAAGGCTTGATTTTTCTTAGATGTCATTGAGCTAGAAAGGTCCTAAATTAATTTTCTTTTGTATTCTCCTCCCGTTCTTCAATCCGATTCTCCGATCTCTCTTCTCTGGTTGTGATATATCGTGTTTTCATTCACAATCTCCATCATACCACGGATTTTTTAGGAAGTCTCAGAGGAGCTGTAGGTCGCAAATACAAGCAGCCGTGTCATCATCATCATCTTTGGACCCGCATGATCCACTAAAGGGGTCGCGGGGGTAAACCACGCACGAAAGATCTCCAGGCAACTCGATCCTCCGCCATCGACTCTAACTCATCAGGAGCAATGCCCAAGCGTAACCCGGCGAGTTTTTGGACTTGATCCAACCACCTCGTCCTGGGACTGCCAAGCGGTCGCCTACCTGATAGAATCGCACTCAATGCCCGCCTCGAAGTCGCGATGATGGGGACATTCGTGCCACGTGACCAAACCACCGAAGCATAGCCCTTTCCGTTCGAAGAAGCAGCTGCTCAATGTTGAGTTCCTCGCGAACTGCCGTGTTTCTCACCCTATCCCGGCGAGTAATTCCCACAACAGCACGAAGAAATCTCATCTAAGCAGCTTGCACTCGCGATCTTATTCTTTCGGTCATTACCCAAATTTCATGGCCATAGGTGAGAGTTGGAACAAATACTGAGTTGAAAATCGCTAACTTGGCTTTGACACCAAGCTCGGCCTTTCGGATTACAGAACTACCAAGCTGTGTCAAAACTGACCCAGCTTGACCAATCCTACAGGAAAGCTCAGCATTACTCCTTCCATCACTCGTGAAAAAGACCCCGAGATACTTAAACTTCTCCACCTGCTTCAATGGGACTCCACTAACAGGCAGAGTGCATTGAACAGGCGTTCTGGAAATGACCATAACCTCCGATTTGTCCACGTTAACCCTCATTCCAGCATCAGCACACACGGCCACAAACCTATCGAGTGCGCGTTGGAGTTCCGTCTGGGAGGATGTGAGGATAACCAAGTCATCTGCAAAAAGAAGATGACCAATGTGAAACATTCCTCACCTCGGCTGCGCTGCAACATCCAGTCCATATATACAATGAAAAGGAGAGGTGACAAGACATACCCTTGGCGAAGTCCAACGCCCACGGTGAAAGGTGTTGATTTAGCACCGTTTACCCGAACACAGCTGCTACAGTTTGTGTATAGAGACTGAATGGCCCTCAGAAGAGGACCATCAATCCCATACTCCTGCAGGACACTTCAGAGTTTACCTCGAGGGACTCGGTCGTATGCCTTTTCCAAATCTACAAAACAACTGTAGATGGGTTTGGCATACTCCCAAGCCTTCTCAAGTACCATTCTTAGAGTGAAAAGCTGGTCGGTTGTACTTCTGCCGGGACGAAAGCTGCACTGTTCATCCCCCATCCTGGGCTCGCCAAAGCTCTAGAACGCGCTTCCAACACCTTAGCATAGACTTTCCCGGGGATACTTAAAAGAGATATGCCCCTGTAGTTGGAGCAATCTCTTTTGCTCCCCTTCTTGAAAAGTGGGACAATCACCCCAGTTTGCCAATCGCCAGGTGTCTCACCGCGTTCCCAGGCCACGTTAATGACACGAGAGAGCCATAAAACTCCCTCTTTACCCATTGCCTTAAGCATTTCTGGTCGGATTTCATCCACACCGGCGGATTTGCCAATTTTTAGCGATTCAATCGCCAAAATGACTTCCTCCACCGTTGGACTATTCTCCGCCACACTCAAGACTACGGGTCTGCCATCCTCAGTGCCCTGTTCGGGATTGAGCAGCTCCGAAAAGTGCTCGCTCCATCTGCCCAAGATGTCCGCCTCATTGGAAAGCAACACCCCATCTTTGGATTTGACTCCTTCGATGATGTTCAATTTCCTTCCTCTGAGTCGGCGAATGGTTTGCCAGAACACCTTTTTCGCAGATCTATGGTCGCTTTCCAGCTTCTCGCCAGACTCCTTCCAAGACTGCTCTTTAGCTGCTCGCACAGCTAATTTGCAGCCGTATATGTTCTTCTAAACCGACTGTCATCCCCGTTTAACTAACTTCTTTAACATCATTCTTCCCATGCATATTGTATTTTTCAGTTCCCCAAAAGCGTTCATCACTTAGCGCACATACTGTCTGCAGCGCACCCTTTGGCTTTAATCGCTTGCCTCTATATTTTATGAGGATAACAGCAACGATGAGGAAGATAAGTACGCCTGTCAACAGTTCAATATTTTCCCTTTCGATTCTACATAATTACTTTTCCCTTTCGCATAACTTATGCATGGAGAAACTTCAAAGCCAGCCCCAAACGCTTGGCGGCACACTGAATAGAGCTTCCGGCCGCCATCCCTGCCACCAGCAGCGGACCGATCAAAACAAAGCCAAATAGATTTTCATTTTCAATTACGCTCTCACCGAAATGCTTTTCAATTACACTTAATGCCACGATAAATATTGACATAACAATTAAATGTCAAATCGAGTGACTGCTCTATTGACAGAAGTCAGCGATATAAGACAAACGTCGTGGCTGATGGCGCAGCTAATCACGGGCCCAGCCAGCATGTGTGCGGTGGCATCACTGGTGCGACTTTTGAGTGAGTCTGATTTTAAGTGGCGTCTGGTGTGGTAACCAAATTTGCTCCCTTGTGTGTTTTAGTTGGCAAGTACTTTGTCAACTTTACAAGTACTCTCATCGTTCACAACTCATCATGGACAAGTGGCAACGGTATTGGATCACTCTATCTGCAGGCAGTCGAGGAACCCTTTCGAAATCTCGCCCGACAAGGACAGCCCATGGGACTGCATTGGATAAACGTTGCCAGCCTCACAAATCAGTCTCAATTTGATGACCTTTTGCTGCGACATGTCGACACCGGGATACAGGTTCGTTTTAAATTCATGAGCCAAGGACACCGACGACGTGTCTTTATTATCTCTGTGTATCGTTGTGTCCAGGGCTACATCGCAATCCTGCCGATTATGATTGAGTTTCTTCATGCTCGTTGGCATGCCACTCAGCACTCGGTGCTGAGGCTGAAGGACATATACCATCTCTTTTTGTCCGGTGTCGAGAGTCCAAGAGACGTCCTTGCTCAGGAGACTTTGAAGCGTAAATTTCTGTTACTCCTTTCTATTTTCTAATTTTTCGTTTCAGTTGCGTTTCACTATCCCCCGCTCGTCCGCACCGCTTTGTGCCTTGTCCAACATTCTCCTTCTGTGTGCCTTTTTTATTTTGCTTCCTTTGAAGCTACAGATGGGTCTTTTGACACTAATTGCCTCATACTGACCAGCTGCCGCATGCTAAACTGCAAATGGTCGCATCCACTTGACTATCTTTAACCAAGCACAAAGCCAGAAATGAACGACAAACAGGACTAACTGATGTTTTTTTTATATTTCTCTGTTTCTTGTGGGCAGTTTATCCCCATCACTTATTGGTATCGGCAAGGAACTATCCCGATTTGGAGCTCTGGACACAGAAGTTCATCGGTGGCAAGGACAACCGGGACGCCATGCATTTGGATACGTTCTACGAGAATGGAAGTTTCGCCCGCAACGTCGAACTGTATCCAAATAAACTTCTCGATATGCTGGGACGAACTCTGACAGTGGCTTCTATGACTTACCTCCCGTATTTGGTTAGTTACTTTGTGGTAAGTAAGGTGTTGGTCGTGAGTTTACCTGTGGCATCGCCATTGACTGGGCGATAACTTTGTGTGATGCAGTTGGTTTCTGCTGGCGATGTGGCAACTGAGTTGTGATCAAAGTTTCATTTCGTTTAGTCTCGAGCTGTTTGTAGCCGGGTAGTGCTTTTTTTTGGTGACGTGTTTACTATCTCTGCCAACTGTTCGTGGCACGGAAACTTATTTGGTTTCGCTCTAGGCCGTGGGAATTATTAGATGAAATTTTGGAATTCAATCATTTAGTTTAATGAGGGTTTTAAGGGAAAAGTGACAACGGCATGATAACTTACGTTGGTAGCTTAGACATGGCTTAGACATGCATGAGTTGCTATTTCTTGGCTGATATTTAGCCCAAGCTATTGCATTTCGAGGTATCTTTAGAAAGATAACACTCGATGCTCCGTTTCGAGTGTACTGCTTGGGTTATGATACATAGTTTTCTTGAAAGTTTATTTAGAGTTATGGTTGTAAATACAGGCTTATTAGGATCGCATTCCCTTCTCATCTTTCAAACAGAAGACAGCAGCTTCTGCATTCATAAATCGATTTATATGACACTTAGGGCCTGGATAACAATTTATATATATCAAATGGGCCAATATTTGGGGTGGGGCCAATACATGTGAAGTTAGGGAGAAAATTTTAATTTTGAATGACACAATTTTTAAAACTGATTTGCGCACATTTATAGTATCATGCTAAAGTTTTGTCAAGTCGCAAGTGTTGCTCAGCCGAGCGAGCTTTGTTTTCCCAAGATAGCCGTATCATCCGTAAACGAACCCACTAACGTGCTTTCTGTTGGAAGCAGGGAAGCAAAGGAGGAAGCTTTTACTTAACAAAGATTCAGCAAATTCAATTATAATGTCACCTTGGTCTAAGGACTAAACGAAAGAAGGGACTTCTATTGACTTTATATACTATCTTGAGTTGGAGAAAAATACGTTCGCCTGAAGCTGAAGTTACTAGCAATGTGTTCAAAATTTGGAAGACAATAACGACATTGGGAGTCAGATCTTCCACACTTGAATTAATAATATAATTTAACAATTCTAAACATGAGCTTACTGGTTTTACAAGAATGATACTGATACACTTGATACAGTTCTGCCTCATCTAAATCTTTAAAACTTTGAAAAACTTGCAAATTAATGAGCATGAGGAACATAAAGTAGTATTTTTCAAACATTCGAGTAAGTTTTTCAAAAATGGAAAATTTGTGTTATATCCTTCAGCCTGCTGAAACCTTTCTGTAAGTGACTGAATCGCTTGATCTAGTAGTTTGAAATAAAACTCTACCTCAAATCGTTGTTTCGATTCTAAAATAGTTTCGGAACATTCATCAGCATAGTCTTTTTGGTCGACGGTATGGTATGCATTTCAAGACTACTAGCAAACGCTCAGTGAATTGAACACAATCTTTAAATGTTAGATTTGAACGCATTTTCACCAAAGTGTGTACTATTTTCTAAAACCCAAACACTTGCTGATAAATTGATGAAATGAAATATTACGATTATTTGTTCTACAATAACAAGCTCAATCAATAAGAAATGTACATACATACATATTAAGGAAAAGAAAATGGCCAAATTATTTTAATTTATTTTCCAACCGATACAATTCTGTGGCTCACACGCGACGGCTCTCGTAATAATAATAGGCAAAGCCTCCTATTTTATTATATAGCTCTCACAGGTATGTCTTTCGATTTTCTTATTTCGTTCTCTTACAATGTGTAGCAAGTGTAGGCACAGCAACGAAGTGAAAGCACACTTGACCAAGTAAATATCTCATTTTATTGCCTACCTACTCAACAATGTTTTTTGCTTCAGGATTTCCTCTCTCAGATATTTTTCTCTTCTATCTTGTTTGTCAGTGACACAACGTTTTTCAAACATGCAGTTCAGTTCAGTTATCTTTATTGAGACTATAATTCTGAGTATAAATTTTGAGTACATGATTTTTTATTTAAGGCAACCGACTGTAGATATATGTCTAGTTGGGACAGTTTAGAAAAGAATTATATATATTTCTTTAAACAAATTTATAATTACATTGGTAGACATGTATCTTCTTTCAAAAAGTATGTGCTTGCTCCCGGCACATGTAACATAGCTGGCTCTTTTAGGCCTTACTTAAAACTAAAATAAATATAAATAAAAAATAAGTTAATATAATATAACTGAGGAGTTATATATAGACTTAAATCAAGATATAATGCAATATATATGAAAAGTAACTATAGTTCTATACAAACTCCAAACAATAGATTTAAGTTTAAGGTTGATGTCAAAAAGTGTATAACAAAGAAATACAAATAAAAGTATTCTTCTTTCTATGTGTGTAAGATTTATCCCCGGCGAACATTCAGTGAAGCCTTCTCAGAGAAAGATAATGTTAAATTATCATTTGTTTGAGACTCTAGAATTCGGGACCCATTTTGAAAAGTATTAAATGGTGAAATATAGTAGTGGAGTCCAGTACCGTCATTTAGATTTCGATCCCATAAATGTTTTATAAATTTGGATGGTTTTTTATTGATTCTAATCTAGTCGTTAATAACGATGTCAGGTATATCAATAAACGCTTAGCTTTGGTTAAGTTATACAGAGTATAGTTAGATAACCATTTTTTGTTTGGTCGACGAAATTTACCACAACAATATCGAAAGATTGTTCTTTCGAATTTTTGGAGTTCTTTTGCTACCTTAGGTGAGATGGTGAACCATGAACTAAACCCGTATGAAATGATTGGTCTTATAAGTGTCTTATAAATGAGTATCTGGTATTTTGGGCCAAATGTTTGGAAGACAGTATCTTTTTTTAGAAAAGTAGTGACTATTCTTGCTTTTACTAGAACTTTGTTGGCGTGCTTATAAAATCTGAATTTGTTTGTTTTTTTGAAATTTTTGAATTTTCTGTTTTTACTGGAACAGTCACGTCTTTAATACATAAGCAAAGATTTTTGCTTTCTTTAACTGCATTTCTATGCCCTTTACCAGAAACGTTCCTGAAACAAGTTAGTCCACATTTACTTGCATTTATGTTCAAACCCCATGATTTTAAGTATGACACAAAAGTGGGCAAGGCTGCTTGGATTTTCTCTGGCGCATGAACCGGCCTTACAGCTGAGGCTAAGATTTTTGTGTCATCGGCGTACAAAAGAATTTCAGGTTCAGATTCTGAGGTCGCTTACCTAAATATTAAATAATTTCGGTCCCAGTAGTGTTCCTAGGGCAACTCCTAATTTTATCGGAAACACATCTGAGTATTCGAAACCAATAACAACAGAGGCATATCTAGATTGAAGGAAGCTTATAATCAAACTAATAAGGGTCTAGGGCAGTTTAGCCGTATGAGCTTGTAAATAAGTCCTTTATGCCAAATATAATAGAATGCTGCCTCTAAATCGATGTATGATTTTATCATTCAAGAA
This sequence comes from Eristalis pertinax, assembly GCA_907269125.1. NCBI lineage: Eukaryota > Metazoa > Arthropoda > Insecta > Diptera > Syrphidae > Eristalis > Eristalis pertinax. The sequence continues at coordinate 63,038,168 of OU026145.1, forward strand.
CAAGAAGATAATGATCTGTTGAGTGTTGGTTTTTGAACCCAAACTACACATTTGGGATAATGTTCAGTTCATCCAGAAAGCTATCTAAGGAATGAGCCATGACTCTTTCAAACAGTTTGCCTTAGTTGGAAAGTAGAGTTATTGGTCGAAAGTCTTTGATATTGACAGCATGATTCTTTTTGGCTATAGGCATTATTTTACAAGTATTCCATGCATCTGGAAAATAATTCAACCATAACATAATATCAAATGAGTAAGTTTCATACGTAGAATTTATTTCGCACAAATGATTCCATACGAATTCAGAACTGAGCTGATTATTTTGGGATTGGGATTGTGCTGAGATTTTTTATTTTGGCTTTTTTCGAACTACAATACAAACTCGATTTACGCAACCCTCGATTCGCGCAACTCCTCAAAATCGTCACACGTCTTGACTCTATAAGTGCAACTTTTCAAAAAAGTTACCGCGATAGTGCAACTTTTTGTGTTCATTGATCTGGGCTCTAATCGCGTAAAGCGACAATCGTTCATGTAAGCATGAAAAAACGATAGCGCCTGAAAGATATCGTTTTACATGCTTCACATAAACTTAAAACTGTCAGTTACTATCGTCTTGACGACTGATGTTTAGCGATAGCTATTTCAGTATCGCCCTTCATAGAAGTTGTGTTTACAGAAAAGATGTTTCGTCGCAATATTTTGTTATTTACTGATACTGAAACAGCAAACAGTGGAAAAATAGAAGTATTACGCGTTCGAAAAAGACTAAGAGATGCATCTGATCCATTATCTCTTCCAACAAAAAAGTAAGCATTGTGAATTGATATAATAATGTATGAAAACATAAATATGTTGTTGTATAAATGTTTGATAATTTCAGTTTCATCCAAAGATTCCGTCTATCAAAAGAGTCATTTGTGATAGTCTTGGTTACACTTAACTTAGGAAGTGGTTGTAGGTCGACTTATATTCCAGCAACATTAAGACTTGCTTCTACTCTGGAAGTTCTTGGCGGTGGTGGCTATCAGTGGCTAACAGGGAATGATTTTGGTGTCTCTGTCGGCCAAAGCACACTTTCATACATAATTGCGTATATCACAGCTATGCTGGAAGAAAAAATATGTCCATTATGGATTAAATGGGAAATGACTGGAAATCGAAAACACAAAACGAAGGAATGGTTTTAACAAAAATTTGCAATACCTGGAGGTAATAAAGGGTGATTTTTTAAAAGCTATAGGAAAGATTTAAAAAAAAAACACAAAAAATTCAGAAAAATGCATGAAAACCTTATTTGAATCGATAGTACGGTCCATATAATTTAATGTTTGAAGATTATTTCATGCTTGACTGCGCCTCAAATGGTCCATCCGCTTAGTCCAATTTTGGCATACTCCTCCCAACATTTCGGCCGGTATCTCACGAATAAATGCTTCAATGTTGTCTTCCAAAGCGTCAATTGAAGCGGGCTTGTCTGCATAGATAGAGCTTTAACATAGCCCCACAAAAAATAGTCTAAAGGCGTTAAATCGCACGATCTAGGCGGCCAATTGACCGGTCCCGAACGTGAAATAAAATGTTCACCGAACTCGCCCCTCAATAAGCCCATTGTTGCGCGTGCTGTGTGACATGTGGCACCGTCTTGCTGAAACCACATGTCATGCAAGTCAAGCTCTTGCATTTTGAGCAAAAAAAAGTTGGATATCATCTCACGGTAGCGCTCACCATTCACAGTTACTTTACGATTCGCATCATCTTTGAAGAAAGATGTACGGTCCAATAATGCCACCAGCCCATAAACCGCACCAAACAGTGACTTTTTCTGGATGCTCTTGTAATGCTTCTGGCTGATATTCAATCCAAAATCGACAATTCTGCTTATTTACGTACCCATTGAGCCAAAAATGAGCTGACCATAAAATGGAATAAGCGCGCGATGGACTTTCTTAACAGAGCACCTATTTTGATAATAAAATTCAATAATTTGCAAGAGTTGTTCGTTTGTAAGACGATTCATGGATAAATTATAGACCAAACTGAAGATGTCTGACAGTGAAACAATACACGTAACGTGCGTCAGCTGTTTAAACCAGTGTTGCCAAAAAGATAATAGCTAAAAAATCACCCTTTATAAAGGTATTCTTTCAGTAACAGTAAATAAAATTCTTTAGAACTCAGTTGTAGGATGCATAGACTGGTTCTTCTTTTGCTGCTGGTAATGCCCCAAATGTATTTGCGCTACTGCCAGCAACTGCAGCGCGAAGGGAAGCCATCTGAATCGCCTTCTCCTCCAATTCGGAGACTGGAATCGTATCACAAGGACCACCACCCGTCTTGGTCTTTCAAATAAGATTGTGACTGCATTTTTTTTTCACCCTGTACTTAAAATCAGTCCACACATTAAACGAAATTAACATTCAGTGTTTAAAACATATGTACTCAGAAATACTATACTTTTCTCCACGCAGTTATTGATTTGTTGGGCAATCCAGTTGCATTTAGTTTGTTGGTCAGTTCGCTCCACAATTTTTTGACGTTTGACCTTCCCTGAACGATTTTGGTGACAAAGTTTTGCACCAATTCTGGGTGTTCCTCCATAAAATTGATCATTATTTCCATTTGATTTGCTGTTGCTGACCTGAAACACAACACACAGACGATGAATGACAAATTATATGTCATTCTGACTTTCGAAAATTGCGCTCAGTAGCATTCAAACTGTATTCGAAGTAAACGATAGGCGAGACGATAGTGATGGTCTTACATGATGCGAATCATCGACGATATCACTGAAGAGAATAGACTGTAGTCTTCTGAAAAATTACGCGATTAGAGCCCTGTTTTTCATTTGCATCTTCTCCTTTTTGTTCGTCATTTCTGTCGTTATTTCACACTACTTAAGTATCTTTCTTGAGCTGTGTCTTTAGTTTAGAAAATCTCGAAAGAAGAAATCAATGATTGGCTTCACGAAAGCTTTGATGCCTCTGCAAATTGTGATGACCCGACAGTAATTGAGAGCACAAATGAAACTGAAGGTGATGCTGTCCCCCCTTTATCTTTTTATCGAAAGTTAAAACAGAAGTTGTAGTTCGATCCTTCAATGGGCCAAAGAGAATAATAGGTACTAGAAGACACTTTATCTCTACAAAATTGGCAGTTTTAAAATATATGGAATCCATGGAATCCATGGCTTAAAATATCCAATTTCTTTAAAAAAAAAAGCATAATAATTTTACTGTACAATGTTAACTTTTGTACGTATACAACACGAACTTTCGTATTCTGATTTTTAAAAAAATGTGTTCAACAATAGCATTTTGTTTTCGTTTCAAAAATGCATTTTCTATAGATTCTATAGAACACTTTCTCTATAGAAACAAAACAATTTTGACTATCATTTGTTATTTAAAATATTGTGACCCGGTAAGTGCATCGACCTCGGTTATTGCAACTGCCTTGATTTCCATTAGTTGCCTAAATGGAGCTTGTACTGAATGTACATACACTTGTATGATTCACTTGTGTGAACAGATGAAATCATGTATGTCCATATGTAATTTGTATTATTAGAAAATAATTATGTTCAGACAGCATTTAGATACACAGCTTAGGTTTATTTAGTCCTCACACATAGTGTACACCAGAAACAAAGTAGAATCAAGTACAGGCCAGGGATTGCATGCTACTGATCCGTATGTTAGAATCGGGCGAAACACCGCCCGCCGTATAGGTCTATAGGATCAACATTGGTTGCAGAACCCTCTTTTTAATGAAGGTTCTACTGCAGGTGTAAAAATCTATGCATGATTTCTTAACTCCCTGGTGTACATTTAGGTTCTAGCTAAGTTTGAGAGAGTCGGTAAATAAAGAGAGCGGTTGATCGTTCAGATGGGGAAGGGGCAAGTTGGGTATTTTGGTTTTTGTGGTGAACAGCATCAGTTCCATTTAGCTTGAGTTGATACCTAGGCAGCAATTTGTAGCCCAAGCACTTACTTTACTCAAAGATTGCACCATCTCTACCTTGATTTCATGCTTGTTGCTAGCGTTGCTTGAATGCACCGAGTACTAAGCATGGAAACTATCCGTTGCCAAGGAAAGTTTTCTTTACCCACCTTGGTTAAGGAATCAAGGATCGCTTCAATGTTAACGTTGTTGAAGGCACCTTCTTCGTCTAAAAAGGTAGTTAGGTAGGGTGACTGCATGACTGATCTGGAAGTCATGCTCACTTAGACCATCCGGTCCATTTTGGCTGTCAGGTTCGGCTTTGTGTCCGGCTCTTTTATAGCCATTTAGATGCTTTAAGAAAATGTAGTTTATCCTTTCGATCTATGTTACTCAGATCCTCAATGTGGCTGAAGTAGCCGTCTTCTTGTTTCTGCAATTGCAGGGCATATTCCGAGGTAGTGTAGTATTGTTTCCTCTTCTTCTTCATCCATGCAGCTTCTGCAGAAGTCGGCATTGCTGCATATAAGACAGTGGCCAATTAGCAAACCCATCACTCTACTGATAACCTTCCTGTCTAGCTTTAGGAGGTAATCAGTCCTTCCTTGATTTAGCATAGGCCAGATCGCTTTCGACATCCTACCAGTGTCCAGTTCCGACCATTTGCGGTTTGTATCGTTTTTCACAATCGTCATCAATCGCGGCTTTTTTTGTTTTCAGTGGGGGGTGGGGTGTCTCCTGATCTCCTGCCATTGGCATAACCGCCGCCTTTCTTGCTAGTTCATCAGCTCTTTCATTGCCCGGAATACCCTTGTGCCCGGGGACGCAGTAAAAAAGTTAAAACTCTGCCGCAGTTTAGAGACAGACGGCAGAGTTTTAACATCTTAGAGTTTATTGATGGTGTGTCCACAGCTTTTATGGCCGCCTGAGTGTCTATGTATAAAACAATAGATCTCCCGTTTATTGGGCTCATTGATAGTCGGATGGCAGCCTTGTGAACAGATGTAACTTCCGCTTGGAATACACTGCATCGGAGGTTTTTGGCAAGTTGGCGTAGATGCCTGATCCCTTCTTCTGATTTTGACCCGTCAGTGTAGATTTCCCATGCAGCTGGTATTCGTCCCATTCTTCTCTTGTGAGATTAAAGTCTTGTGTTTCATTTCAAAGTCCATAAAGGGCGTCAGATAATCTGTATCCTTAGGGACATTCGTGTTTTGTAATATTACATTGTGTCCTCTTCCGTTGGTCTGGTCCCATCTGTTGTCTTCTCTTAGTCTTGCGGCAGCATATATGGCCGCAAGTTTGCCATAGGTGTCCACGGGAAGCAGATAGTTTAGGTAGTGACTGTATACTCTTTAGAGTTAATCGCTTTCTTAATTGGTGGCCGTACTTCAAGTAGAGCCGCATTTTTTTTCCAAGGTATGTACTATCATATGATTCAGTTTTTGGCTCACAGCAACTTTGTTAAGGCCTTTCAAATCTCTTTATAGGCCCCAGGTGCCGGTGATGCAGACTGCATTGATGCCGAGCAACCCAAGAAGAACATTTTATACACCGGCTCGGAAGCCGAAATCGTAAAGTCCTTCTGTGTCCTCCGGAACTGCATTATCAAAGTTATGCCGTGTAAGTTCGTCATTTGCTCAGCTTTTGGCTCAAAACAAATAAATCACTCCCGCCACAGATGGAACCGACAACTGGGGCGGTGTATTTGCAAATGGCTCATCAAGTGGAATGATTGGATCGGTTTTCCGTGGCGAGGCCGAGTTCGGCATCGGCTGCTATTACAACTGGTACAACGGTATATTTGAGACGTCGAACACGATCGCTAAGTCTGCCGTGACTATTCTAGCCCCAGCACCATCGTAAGTTCATCGAAATTCCAACCGACTCAAGTGGTGTAGTTTTCCGTCTCCTTTAACTTAAGACGATATCCTGCTTTCATGACGAACATCCTGCCATTCAGCAGGCTGATCTGGACCTTGATTATAGTCTCGATCTTTGTCAGCTCCCTGGTGATGCATGGGATTAAGTTCTTCATTTTTCGTATGAAACTCCAACGGGGACAGCGGCGGCAGAAGTTCAAGCACTTATCTTCATACTCATTGACCACGCTTGAGATAATGGCAATCTTTTACCAACAGTCCTTCTCCCAATCCAAGTAAATGTCCTCTCACAGCCCTGAAGTCAACGCCATACATGTGTTCTTCCTCTAGGGTCCGGCATTTTGCAGCTCGCTTCTTTCTAACCGCTTTACTCCTGGCTGGCATCACTCTGGAGAACACTTACAGTGGGCAACTGAAGTCATTGCTGACAATTCCCCTGTTCACAGACCCAGTGGATACAATTAGCAAATTTGCCGCAACCGACTGGAAGTGGGGAGCTCCCGCAGAAGCATGGGTGCTCACGATTTCCAACACTAACATCACCTACGAGCAGATTATGACCAGGAAGTTCGAGATTCGCAGCAATGAGGAGTTGCGGAACTTGACTTACAGAAGAAACTATGGCTTTGGAGTGGAACGCTTGTACGGGGGTACTTATGCTTTTGGAAACTACATAAGGGATGGCACTCTGAACGAGCATATTGTGAGTAATACAGATGATGGTTCATATGGTTTGATGAGCATATCCTTCCAGCTCAGCAAGGACGATTTATACTTTGACTGGACGCGTGCATTTGCCATACGCGGCTGGCCACTGATGGACAGCTTCAACACGCACATCTTGTGGTGCTTAGAGCATGGACTCTATTACTATTGGGAACGAAAGGTAAGGCCGCAGAGAGACGGGTTTTAATGTACTGATTCGCTTGTATCCTCTTTCAGCATAGCGCTAACTTTCTGGACAAAAGGGTCCAAGAGACACTGTCTCGCCTGAGTTCTGGTCACATGGACAAATTTCCTCCGACTAAGTTATCGATTGCGAATATTTCTGGTCCGCTGATGGTACTCATCTTTGGACATGTCACGGCGCTTTTAGTGTTCATTTTGGAAGTCGGATGTCATCGTGGGAAGGTTGTAAAAACCACATGAAATTTGTTATAATCTCAAGATCTTGGATATTGATCTAATCAGACTCTGATTTGATAACGAACTTAAAGTGTTTTGATTAAATATTCACTGCTATTCATTTGTTTTGAAAAGATTGTTACGAAATAAAATGCAGCACTTCACACACGTGTTCACAAATTTAATTTCGAACATTAATCACCTGAATATTTTTAATATTTAGTCATTTTTACTACACTGTGATCTGCACAAAAAGCGGGGATAGTTGAACAACAAAGATTTGCCCATTACTGATAATTGCTTCCTCTGGAAGTGATGTAACATTGTCCGGGTATGTCTTGTAACGGGCTTTAGATGATATTTATACTTTCACAAGTTGGGTATATCATCTTTCAAAACCTCTTGGATGTAATAAAGGAGTATAATCGACATATGGGAGTAGCACCCGATTGACAGCATTATCGGAAGATCTAAAATGTCAATTAAATCCAAAAAGTGGTATATTTTCGTCCATTTAGCTGTTATAAATGTATGCCTCTTCTAAGGGGTGATTTTTTAAAAGCTATAAGAAAGTTTTTTTAAAAAAAAACACATAAAATTCAGAAAAATGCATGAAATCTTTATTTGAATCGATAGTACGGTCCATATAATTTAATGCTTGAAGATTATTTCATGCAAATGTTGACCTTGACTGCGCCTCAAATGGTCCATCCGCTTAGTCCAATTTTGGCATACTCTTTCCAACATGTCGGCCGGTATCTCACGAATAAATGCTTCAATGTTGTCTTCCAATGCGTCAATTGAAGCGGGCTTGTCTGTATAGACAGAGCTTTAACATAGCCCCACAAAAAATAGTCTAAAGGCGTTAAATCGCACGATCTAGGCGGCCAATTGACCGGTCCCGAACGTGAAATAAAATGTTCACCGAACTCGCCCCTCAATAAGTCCATTGTTGCGCGTGCTGTGTGACATGTGGCACCGTCTTGTTGAAACCACATGTCATACAAGTCAAGCTCTTGCATTTTGGGCAAAAAAAAGTTGGATATCATCTCACGGTAGCGCTCACCATTCACAGTTACGTTACGATTCGCATCATCTTTGAAGAAAGAAGTACGGTCCAATGATGCCACCAGCAAATAAACCGCACCAAACTGTGACTTTTTCTGGATGCTCTTGTAATGCTTCTGGCTGATATTCACTCCAAAATCGACAATTCTGCTTATTTACGTACCCATTGAGACTTTCTTAACAGAGCACCCATTTTGATAATAAAATTCAATAATTTGCAAGCGTTGTTCGTTTGTAAGACGATTCATGGTTAAATTATAGACCAAACTGAAGATGTTTGACAGCGAAACAAAACGCGAAACGTGCGTCAGCTGTTTAAACCAGTGTTGCCAAAAAGATAATAGCTAAAAAATCACCCTTTAGTATACAAGTACGATATTGTTCCGATATACATAAGTGGACACAGGTTACTGTGATTCAAAATACATGCAATTTTTTAACAGTCGTTTTTACACCATTGGAAAGAGTTACCAGTTACTTGCTTTAGCTAATAAAGATTATTAATATTATATGCAAGTGATCCAAATAAGGCCCACCTTACAGTTTTTCTTTAATAACTTGGAAACGCCTAGTAGAAAATTACTAAAGTGAAAGCCTACAGTGTGGTTAAATTTTAAGGGCCGATGTTGATTTTGAATAAAACACAAATTATTTATTAAATGACTGTCATTTCTTTTTATTATGATAATATTGGTACGGCTCAAATATGTATAGAACAAAATATCGGCCAAATGGCTGCAGCGACCTCGCCGGCGCACCTCCAGCGTCATCGCAAATTTGGACCATCGGATGTCCAAATTTGCAATGACGCTGAAGCATAATTGGGGTTCTATGCCGTTAATGTGCCGAATTATTTCATCCTTTAGCTCTTGAATTGTTGCTGGCTTATCGACGTACACCTTTTCTTTCAAATAACCCCAAAGAAAAAAATTCAACAGCCAATTGACATCGCCACCACGTGAAATAACACGGCCATTGAATTTGTCGCGCAAAAGAGCCATTGTTTCGTAAGCTGTGTGGCAAGTGCCACCGTCCTGTTGAAGCCACATATCGTCCACATTCATATCTTCCAATTCAGGCCATAAAAAGTCCGTTATCATTTCACGATAGCAAACACCATTTTGGAAAAAAATACGGCCCGATGATGCCGCCAGCCCATAAAGCGCACCAAACTGTCACTTTTTGTGGGTGCATTGGTTTTTCGACAATCACTCTTGGATAATCAATCGCCCAAATGCTGCAATTCTGCTTATTGACGAATCCACTGAGGTGAAAATGTGCTTCATCACTGAAGATGATTTTCTTCGAAAATTGATCATCCACTGTTGCCGTTGCTTGCCACCATTCTGACCATTGGCGACGCTTTAAATGTCAAGAGGCTTTAGTTCTTGAGTCAATTGCACCTTGTAAGCGTGTAAATGTAAGTCCTTATGCATAATGTTCATCAACGACGAGAGTTAGAGGTGCAATTGTTGGGCACGACGACGAGTTGAGGTGGACGGCTCTTCAGCCATCAGCCACACTATCGCGAACAGCAGCATTATTTTCTGCAGGACGAGCTGTACGAGCATGTACTGGTGTTTTCACATCTCCTACAGACCCGGTTTGCTAAAATTTTTGCACGATTTTTGCGATTCTACGCACATTTGGATGATTAAAATGAACGAAAAAATCACGAAGTGCACGATATGCATTTTGATTTGAACGGCCATTTTCATAACAAGCCATGGTTCTTGATTGAGTTAGTCTGAAATTGAGAAATGAAATGCAGAAAAAACCTTGACGTTTAGGTGCGGTTCACATTCAACATCGGCCCTTAAAACTTTATAATAATATGGGGGGCTTTACAACCCGTAAAGGGCCAAGGCCTAGTTTCTCAGCAACCACTCGCGTTGTGCGTGCTATTGTTCTATCACGAGGGGAAGGGACCCACAGTTTCATGCCGACTCCGAACGGCCAAGTTTGAGAAGCTTTTTCTAGACAATTATACTCTTTAAGCATTGTCAGTGACTCGAAAGAGGTGGGGCCGTGAAAAGTATTTCTTGTCGTAGCAGGAATCGAACCTATACATATAGGTCCAAATGCGTAGGGGTCGACGCACATATCCACAACGCCACGGGCCACCACAAAAATGAGATTGCTATCAAGAATTAAATTTAAAGTTAGTTTAAGGTTGAATTTACGTTTGGGTACATCCACCAAGGCAATCGAACACTCCGTCATCTCCTGTTCTTCTTCTTCTTTGTTTGGCGCTACAGTCCGGGGTGGACCTGGGCCTCAACCAACAAGCCTCTCCAGCCAGCAAGATCTTTCGCCAGCTGCCTCCAGTTGTGCACACCAAGTGTCCGGAGCTGTGGTGTCAATCCGCTCTACGTGACCTAGCCATTTTATGCGTTGGATCCGAAGACGCTTAACTAGGTGCATGCCGCTGTACAGCCCGTACAGTTCGTGGTTGAATCTCCCCCTCCAGACGCCATCAATACAAACAGGACCTAAGATCGCACGCAAAACTTTTCTCTCAAACCGACCAAGAGCTTCTTCATCCGCTTTCAATAGCGTCCATGTCTCTGCGCCATAGAGCAGGTAAGGGTTGATTAGAGTGTGATATAAAGTCAACTTGCTGTTTCGAGAGATGGCTCTGTTATTCAACTGCCTCTTGAGCCCAAAGAAACAGCATTGGCAAGAGTAATTCTGCGCTTGATCTCGGTACTGTTGTTATTGTCCCTGTTTACTGCAGAGCCGAGGTAGACGATGTACTTGACTACTTCAAAGTTTCTGCTGCCCATTATGACTCTCTGTCCGAGACGTCGATGTCGTGCGTTCTTTCGTGATGACAGCATGTACTTGGTTTTGCCTCATTAACAGCTCGCTGTGTTCGTCCAATCACGTCAATGTCGTCCGCGTAGGCAAGCAGTTGAACGGACTTTTGGAAGACCGTGCCTCTGGTGCTGACATTTGAGTTTCGCACGATCTTCTCAAGTATTTGAAGACATCACATAACAGCGTGTCGCCTTGTCTAAAACCTTTTTTGACATTAAAGGACTCGGTGAGTTAGCTACCGACCTTGATGGAGCAGCGAGAGTTCTCCATCGTCATCCTGAACAACCTGACGAGTTTGGCAGGAATGTCAAAACTAGACATGGCGTTGTATAGCTCGTCTCTATGCACGCTGTCATATGCGGCCTTGAAATCGACGAATAGGTGGTGGGTGTCGATCTGCATCTCTTGGGTTTTTCCAGGATCTGCCGCAGTGTGAAGATTTGGTCGATGGTGGACTTTTCCGGCCTGAAACCGCACTGATAAGGACCTATCAGGTTATTGACGAATGGTTTCAGGCGTTCACACAAGACGGCAGAGAGGATCTTGTACGCTATGTTAAGGAGACTGATCCCTCTATAGTTGGCGCAGTCAAAAGGGTCTCATTTCTTGTGGACCGGACAAACGACGCTGCGATCCCACATCATCGGGTCATCTTTTCTTAGTCCGACACAAAGTTCATGATATCAAACACCACAATTTTGGCACTGTTTCATACAACATATCTTCCATTCGAACATCTTTTCGAAGTGGTCACCGACAATGTGTTTCAGTTATGTTCAGCTTTTGGGCTCTTGGTGGATTCATCATTTGCGATTTTCGCATAGAGATTTCAGGGTGTCTCTTCAAAAACAAGCGTAGCAACTTCCTAACCGCTCCGAAGTTAGCATTATTAAAGTTCCTGGTAATATTGTTGACGCTACAAAATACGTTGGCTTGGAGCTGCAACATATTTGGCGTGAGTAGCATACCTTCTGGAACTTCTTGTTCGAATGCGAACGTTGTGGACTTGCCTCGTTTCCTTGTAGCAGAACCATTCTTTACATGGTTTCTCAAAGTTTTTCTTGGAATTTTGTAGCGCCTTGACGCCTCATGTTCTAATAAACTTCAAGTCTTCAAGGCCCTTTCCATATCATCGGAAGACCATTCTGCCCGCTTTCTATTCCCTAATTTGCTCGCCTTTGGCATTTTGTCTAAAAACAACACAAAAAAACAAATATAATTTTAACCTTTTCTTTGCAAAAATCTTAACGGAATCTACTCAATGGATTAAAATACTAATTAAATCATACTAAACCTTAGGTTTATATGGAATATATTTAGTGTTGTCCTAGCTCACTTGGTGTCATTTCACGAGCGTAACCCTTACGGACGTAGTTTTGGATCTGTTCTTCGTATTTGGTGGCAAATGCAGCGTCTCTTTTCATTTTTGCTTCGATGGTGAATAGCCTTTTAGTCGCCATTGATAAACTATTCGGAAATGATGGTTCATCAATTCGCCAGAGTAAGCCCGTTTCGTACCGATTTCCTGTTTTCCTTGTAGATTCATCAAGAATCTTTTTACCCCTCAAATTTTCGTCTGAGTCTAATACGACATCAGTTTTTTCCACACCAAAATTTTCGATAGTAAAGTAGGATTGGACGAGTTGGTGGAGCTTCTCGAATGTGTTCACCTCGTTGATGTGCAGAACAAGTTGCTTGGTCTTCCTATCTGTGCTGAATTGTCCGTGCTACCCAACCGAGTCTTGTCTGGGCTCCAACGGGTTCATTCAGTTTTCCCTCCACCGTGTCGATGGCTATACCCAAATGGCAGTTGTTTAGGCCAATAAGCAGAACTGGTTGTACGTCTCTATAATTCTCGATGGGAACTTGTCTCAGGTGGCTTACACATTTCTTACGAAAGGTTTGTTTTGGCAAACTTAATTTTTGCACTGTTTTCACGTTCCGCATTTCGTACGATTGGGCTCCTTTCTGCTTTCCTTTAATTTCAAGGGTTACACTTCGCGATGGCTCTGTAACGACCTTATCGCCATACCACTGCAGGGTTAACTGTTGTGTTTTTCCCATAAGTCCAAACTTTTTGGCTACATCGTCTTCGAGGATTGATATTGACCCCTCGTCAAACATGGCAAAAACAGTTAGCTCGCCTTTGGGCCACGACAAAAATACAGGTAACATGCGGAATAGAAGGTCGTTGTTGGATGGTATACGACAGTTTTGAAAGCTTTCGGGCATTGTCTGGCCAGTGGAAATATGTGACATTGGCTGCGCACTCTCATGAGAGAGTTTGTGGTGGACTCTGCGACAACCATTCGTACTGCATTGTTTTCTATTTCGGCATGTGGCGGCGCCATGGTTTTGCTTCAGGCACGAAAAGCACAGATGTTTGCTTTTGACTAGTTGCCAACGTTCATCTATCGAGGATTTTTTAAATGAATCGCACTTACCAATATGATGATCACAGCCACCACAGCAAACGCAAAGTATGACGCCCGTAACAGGATTCGTTGAAGTGGTTTCCATCCCCTCGTTGGTGTGAAACATCCTTCTTGGTTGTTGCGAAGATGTTTTAGTTGTTGTTGCAACGTTGGACTGAGGAAGGAGTTGAACTACCTTACCTAAATCAGTCAGCCAACTGACGAAGTCCTTCAACGTGGCATGCGGCTTAATTTTGTATGCATGTCTTGTCCATTCCAATCTTTTGGATAAAGGCAGCTTGTAAAGCATATCCTCCAAAAGCATCGGGTTGTTGAGATGCTGTGTGCTGGCTGACGATTCGAGATTGGCAGCCGTATTTCTTACCTTGGTCGAAAAGGGTATTATAAAATCGATCCGGCTGTCGTTAATTGTGGGCCGTTGTTGAATTTGGGGAGTTGGATGATTAATATTTGCGGACGACCAAATGGGAAAGAAAGTTCATCGATGACTTCTCGAACGTTCCTTGGATGAATTAGAAGAGATGACACTTCTTCCTTGGCGGCTCCTTGAAGTCACTTTCGACGACGGAATAGGCATAAATTCGTTGTAATTTGAAATAAATAGAAGCCAATCCTCTGGATCTCCTGAAAATGCTGGCAAATCGTAAAGTTTCCGAAAACTATTTGGCGACATTATGGGGATGCTGGGCATTTTTGTGAGAATTTGAAGAATGGCTTTCCTCCGATTAGCGACGTTGTGCTGTTCCTGGAATTTCATCCGATTGGTTCTGGAATTTCTTTATTGCGGCGTTCGATAGATTCTCTTAATCGTTGAGTCTCCACTTGGCTCTCATTCGTATCTTTTTGAAGATCTCCAACTATCCTTTGTAGTGCGTTTAACTGCGCAATTAAACTATTCATTAATTGCGAACTACTGCCGTCGTTTGCAGGCGTCGTGGCGGTTTTGTCTTCGACGTTCATTTTAGTAACGTTTAGGTTGGCCAAAAATAAATTTTAAAACTTATCCGAATTATTATTAGCCAAACAATTATAAACTTTTTTATAACTTCTCTCTTATAACTTGTATCCATTGTAAGAAAAAAACACGACTGCGTCAGATGGAAATTTCCATCCATTTTAGTCTAAACTTAGGAGGCCACGACCACATTTCAAATATAATCCCGGTTGCTTGTCGGTTATGCTACTTTTTGAACACTGGGCCTTATTAGGTTCTCGGCCTTATTTGGACCACCAGTCACCTTCCAGCAATTTCCTACTACTGGACTTGAGCTACTAAGAGCAAGTAGTAGCTGTCGCTGAGTTTTTTTTTACTATGTCCATTCATCTGTCTGTTAACTTTTGTGTGATACCATAAGTGCAGTTGTGCTCCTTCGTTATCCCCTGGGCTCGGGCATACGGATACTTCAACCAAATGTTTTTCATTAGCTTTGCATTACCGTCTGGATCTGCCAAAATCTGTGAAACGTTATCGCGTCCCAGGCTGAACATTTCAATAAACCTCAAAATACGATCTGAGACTTCCTGTGAAAACAAATTTAAAAAAAACCTCTTTTGGGCGACCGCAACGAGCGGCGTTACTTGTGGTGTTACGACCGCAAAACAACTTGGAGCTTCTACGTCAAACATAATACTTACTTCTCAGGCAGACGACGCATGGAGGATCTGAGCCTGAGCAATTGGAGCCATCCACCGATGACAGTCCTGGGCACGTTGTTTCCAGTCACCCAGTCCAAGCTGTCTTACGTCCGCGATAACCGGGTTTTTGTAACGGAGGTCCGGTCGCCCTCTCCTTCTCGAACCAGGAGGCTCGGATGCGAATATCCTCTTTGCTGGAGCATTGGTTCCCATGTGCACGATGTGACCGAACCGAACCCGGATTGCATCCACATCCTTGTACAGATCGTAGAGTTCGCGGTTGTGCCTTCTACCCCCTTCACCCTTCTCGTAGACGGGACCATATATCCGACGAAGAAATTTTCGTGCGAAGGCACCAAAAATCAGCTCTGTTGTTTTGCTTAACGACCAAACTTCGACTCCATATAGCAGGACTGCCAATAAAAGTTTTTGGTTTTTTAGTCCTTCGAGTCAGGAGTTTTGACCTTATTTGTTTCGACAGACCGAAGTAACATCGGTTGCCAAGGGCGATTCTACGTCAGATCTACATATGTTTAGTTCACGTTTGCGCCGAGGTAGGCAAACTTCTTCACTGACTCAGGATTGTAGCCGTCGATTGTTATGTACGTTTCCTCTTCGACAGCATATATTTTGTCTTATCCTCATTGACCTTAAAACCAGCTCGTTTTGCTTCTTCTTCAATAGCGGGTAAAAGTGATTTGCTATGGCACCTTGGGAATGCACTCATCTGCGTAACCCAACAGTTGGACTGACTTGTAGAAGATAGTGAGTCCCGTGTTTGCAACTGCCCGCCGCACTATCTGCTTCAGTTTCAGATTGAAGAAAGGTGCAGGTTTCGAACGACTCTGAGGTTCTTGAACCGAACTGCGGTGTGCGACAAAACCGGATCATTTTTTTCCCGGGATCTTGAGTTCGGCCATCTCATCAAATAGCACCTAGCGATGAATGCTGTCGTATGCTGCTATAAAATCAATGAAAAGGTGATCGATGATGATGTGCTTTAATGCGTAATGCAAAACAAAATGTATAAAGAAATTCACATCAGTTTTGCATTCAAAGTGATTGTGAGGGAAATCCGACTTGTCCATCATGGGAATTTAACTGGTTCACTGCATTTTACGTCTTTTCAACCACGTTAAGTATCACTCAGTTGTTTAGGTAATTTAAATTTGCTCACTATAAGGTTGTTTTGGGAACTAGCAACCACCCAATAAAAAGTTAAACCAGCTGCAGAAAATATGAATGCAACACTTACAACACATTTCGCCTGAAAAATAAGGTATTTATTCGAGAAAACAACATACTTTTCATCCCAAAACCACAACCTTCCCCGCACATGTCCAATCGAAATTCCCTTCAAACAGACTTTAATTCAAACAGGTCTTAATTATCCACACAAATGTTCAGTCAGTGCAATGTCTGAATGGATTACCAACCGGAATTGGACTTCCATTCCAGAAAAGAAAAAAAAAATAAAACTTACCACACCACAACCACGGAGTAAAAAGTTTTCCTTCTGGAGGCCACATGCTGAATTGAAACCTCTATTTCACTGGTCTCCGGTTTCAGTTAACCATTCAGTTCGAAATGCACTGTTGAGCGAGCGTAGTATATGAAACCTCCACTTTGGGTTGGCAGTGTGCAATCGCTGACCAGTTTCGATTTGTGGTTAAATGCAGCATTTCCGGTCATTTTTGGTTACTCTTCGATCGATTTAACTGAACTACACACAGAACGTATGTATTTGATATCAATTGAGAGCGTACTTGGAATAACTATAAATGTACTTATCTGTGGACTGTGACAGTCAACATTTTCGCGCCACTCGTATCTGTCAAAGTACAGAAATTCTTAATTGGATCGATGATGATTCTCCTCGTCCGGTATAATAAAGAATTCAAATTGCTGGCATTTTGGAAAGTCTACGATGAAGACATCCGATCTGAGAAATTGTTTGACTGTCTTCCTACAGCCGGGTAATTCGAATGCGATTTGCAAAAATGCATTGTCGCATTATTCATGGCATTGACGGGGAGACTATAGACAAAGGCTTTGCATCGCACTTAGCGTAAACACAGGAATCCGATTCGCGAGCATTTCACCTGAATTCTGCATTAAATCGATTTCACATTGCCATGGGTTATGGATGAGAAGTTCGAAGTTTTGATGGATAGCTGACGGGTGCATCTTTTGTTAACCTTGCTCGTATGTATGTGCAAATGAAGTGCTTTCGGGTGACTCCTCATTTGAATAAAACGCAGTTGTGTGGTTCACAGTGTCGAGGCTACACTTAACACTGGAGAGATGCTGAATAAGAAGGTTTGCATGTATTTTTCGTTATCCTAGTTGTTATAAAAGTCGATAGTAATTTTTTCAAAGTCAAGTCACAGCTAAAGAATTATGCAAAGACAATTTTTAAAATTATGGTTTTTAGAATTTTATTTCGAACCACATTTTTTTCAGCATGTCGCTGCATGTCTTTGGGGTAAGGATCTAGAAACATGCTCAAAATAGTTTTAATTGACCGCATTCTCGAACGAGGAGTCTTCATGAAAAAAAACACATTTACTAAAATAAATGAAGACATATCGCCGAAATGGAGCTGTGAATAAAAAAAGATGGAAATGTAACCATTACATCGGACTAATAACTCGTCAGCGTAAAAAAATCTCTTGTTGTGATTGAGAAGACTACCTCGAATCAACGAAGAACCACAGCATAAAAAGTAAGGAAATACGCTGTATAGCATAAGGAATGATAAGAAAAACAGAGTGCGACATACATACAGATATTACAGCTGTCACAAACGGTTGCACATATTTAGATGCGGATTCGTTTGTGGGAAAAGGATTAAGGTCGAATGTCGTTGACGTTAAACCCATATGTCATAGCGGAGTAGTGATCCTTATCCATGGTAGATTCTACAACATCAGCTTCATATGTACGTACGACCCTTACTATTTATTTTGTTCATAAACGACTTTCATGAATTGTTTAATTACTGCGAAATTCCAACATTCGCGGACGACTTCAAATTATATTTATTGATAAATGGGATAACCAACTGTATTAAGTTTCAATCGGATGTACAAAGCCTGGAGGAATTGTGTGAACATAATGCTTTACATCTAAATATTTTAAAATGTAAAATATTCACCGCATACAGAATAACATCTCCGATTGTATATGATTATTTCATAAACAATCATAGACTTAATTGCCTCGGTGTAATTTTTGACCCTAAGTTGGATTTTTCACTACGTTATGACTATTGCGAATTGTAACGCTATGTTAGGATTTTGAAAAGAAATAGTGAGCATTTTCGGGATATATCTAGACTAAAGTCCATCTACTCTTCGTTAGATAGACCGTATTTACAATATTCATCCATTATTTGGGATTGTATTCGATTGAAGAGCTTCCCAACTATGACGATATATGTAAATGAATTGGCTTGCAAACATTATGTTTAAGGCATAAGGCAGCGTCCGCCATGTTTATTCGCGATATTATTATTTATCATATAAATTCACTAGAATTATTTTTCCTCATGAATATATGTATATGCTCCCCAAAGATCTCTTCGGGTGAGGAACTTGCTCCTTGATAAATGTCATAGAACCAACTATGGTTCCAATGAACCCATTACCATGTGCATAAATACATTCAATGGTTTTTTCAACGAAATTGATTTTAGGTTGTCACAAGAAGAAGAGTTTAAAAAGATTGTTCATAAATACATTGTTTCTAAATTAATATTATTTATTTGAAGTAATCTATGAGATGATCCTTAGTCGCGCAGTAAACATCTGTTGTGTAAAGCGATACTGAGAGTTAACACTTAGAGTGTTATTAGTGTTCTGTGTGATGGATATAAATTTGAACAAAAATGAGACCCTACCGACGAGGCAAGAAGGATTATTATGACTTCTTGAACGTTGCTGTCCCTAGTTCGATGTCAAAATCGCGCTCGTAGGCAATGTCAAGATCGATAGGGAGAACATCTCCGGCGTTGACGATCAATCGAATTGATCATGTGTTAATTGACATAAGGCATTATTTCCTCATAGTAGCATTATTTGACCGCCTTGTCTGTCATATGAGGCGAATAAAATTCTGAGCTAAGAGCTTCTGATTATGGTTTAGGAAGGAACAAGCTGAAAATACCAAAATAATGACTACAACATATGGAAAACGGACTTTACCCACCCGCATCACTTTTAACACCTGCATAATGAGCTTGGCTAGGAGAGAGTGACATACGGAACCTACGAAATCTTAACTCGAGTCTATGAAGTAGTCCTCACATCTAGCTTTGAAGAAATCGGTAAAACATCAAAAAAGTTGAACAACAATAGAGCTTAAATTTTTTCTGATTTGCTATCAGAGCTGTTGATAGTGCGGTTTTCAGTCCGACACATCGACTATGGACCAAATATTCACACAAGCCAATCCTCGACAATACTAGCGATTTTCACATCGACCACGCACCATATCTGTATAGATTTTTTAATGGCGCTCACAACAAAATTCATTACAGGAAACAATTAGTCACAATGGCCGAATTCGGGATCCCGGGCAAATTTATCCAGTTGTATCACACCAGCCGATGCAACGTGCATCTCGGTTCGAGGACTTCAGCGCCGGTTGAAAACTTGGACCAGATTTTGGCAAGGAGATGCTCTGTCATGTGATTTCTTTAACACAATTTTCTACAAATCAGTTCAACTGTTACACAGGTGACATTGACATAGTCGCGCTTTTCCGTGGTGGTAGGCGTCATTGTGATTGAATAACATGCGAAACCTGCAGGTCTTAAGGCGAGCAGAGAAATACAAAGTATATGCTGTCGTGCAAAATGCGAAGCTATTGTGTATGTTGTTTTGTTCTGTTTCGCTGTATATTTGTATGTTAAACATAAAAATAATAAACAAAATACGAATTTCATACCAGTCACATTTATGTTTCGGAAACATTCGTATCAAGAATAAGTTCAACATTCTGTTGCTCCTCTTACAGGCATTAAACTGCTCTAAACAGTTTCTCAGTCTGAAATTGTTTATAAGATGATACTCCAACAGTTTTTGACCTGCTACTGAACTAAAAATACATTTTTCCAATACTATTTTAACACAACAAAAGGATGTCCTCAAGGAGGAGTTATATCTCTCCTAATGTGGGGTCTAGTTGTAGACGAACTTCTACAGATACTGACAAATCACGGCATCAAATATCAAGCATATGCTGATATTTGGTGGCCCGTGGCGTTGTGGGTATGTGCGTCGACTCCTACGCACTTGGACCTAACTGTCTGGGTTCGATTCCTGGTACGACAAGAAATACTTTTCACGGCCCCACCTCTTTCGAGTCACTGACAATGCTCAAAGAGTATAACTGTCTAGAAAAAGCTTCTCAAACTTGGCCGTTCGGAGTCGGCATAAAACTGTAGGTCCCTGCCACTTGTGATAGAACAATAGCACGCACAACACGAGTGGTTGCTAAGAAGCTAGGTCCTGGCCCTCTACGGGCTGTAGCGCCACCAATATTATTATATTATTATTATGCTGATGATATGGTAATCATAGCCGGAGGCAGGATGGAGGAGACCCTGTGTGATATCATCGAATGGGGACTAAAAATTACTAAAGAGCCTGTCAGCTGGGCTAAATTTAAATCCGGCAAAAACCACCATAGTTCCATTTACAAGAAAACACAAACTGGAACGAATAAAACAAATTAGTCTGTCAGGCACAATACTGGCTCCAGCAAAAGAGGTAAAATATCTAGGAGTCATCTTAGACAGCAAACTCATCTGGAAAAGACACACAGAAGAGATTACTAGTAAGGCGACGCGTGCTTCAATGGTTTGTAGAAGCTTAGCGGCAAGTCCTGGAGTTGCAGTCCAAGTATCCGAAGATGGATGTACATAGCTATTGTTAGACCAACAATCACATACGGTGCAATAGCATGGGTCAAAAAGAACCAACTTGATCAGCGCAAGAGAGACACTCAACAAAGTTCAAAGGTTGGCATGACTCTGTATTACAGGGGCCAACTGCCGCCGTGGCGGTGCTACTGCAGATGACTCCGCTGCATCTGGTGGTCGTAGAATATGCAAATAAAACAATCATGAGAATGGCAAAGGAAGGGTTAGGAAAAGACAGGTGCATTACATCGAGACAATTCGATGCACTAGTCAAAAAGCTACCACTCCTGGCCATTCCGAAGGATGACGCGATTAGGAAATTCAAATTCCAAAAGAAGTTTACCATTGAGCTCAGTACCAAAAAAGACTGGAGCAATGAATCGACAGTCCACAGATTGAGAAGTAGAACTCTGTTGGATACCTGGGCATACAGAGATAGAAGGCAATGAAATGGCCGACTCGCTCGCTGGGAAAGGAGCATCGGAACTTTTTATGGGCCCCGAACCATCCTGCGCTGTAGGAGATCGCGTCCTCAGGGAAGAGTTCAGGGAACTGAAAAAAAGGAACCGGGCAGACACATGGAACTACGCTCATGGTATGAAGCAGGCCAAGAAACTCTTGGAACAACATAATCGCAAGAGGTTTGAAGCATTTATCAGAATGAGCAAAAACAACCTGCGTATCCTAACAGGCTTCCTAACAGGGCACTGTAAACTAAGTGAGACTGCAGATTTTGCGGGACTTTGTGAGGCGCTAGCCCTCAATACAACTCTGAAAAGAGCTGCATGGGAGGTTAGCTCTTAAGAAACCAAAGCTATGAATACGGGGCTCAATAGATTTAAAGGTCGCAGTGCAATTTACCCTCAACAATAATAATAATAATAACACTATTTGCTATTGTCTGAGGTTAAAGTAAGCCTATATGTTAAAGTAACAACTCGCACTGTGCGTGTTGTTGTTCCCCTATGAGTTTAAATGACATACAGTTCTATGCCAACACTGATTGACTAAGTCTGGGAAGCTTCTTTTAGACAGTGGCCCAAGGTAGGTGAAGCCGTCAATTATAAATGCTGTTAGTGTCGCCAATTGAATGTAGATACCTAGCTTAAGATTTGATCCACTACGCCACTGCGGCGGCCACACAATTATCACATGCACATTTGCGTCAAAAATCTATGAACGTAATACAGTAGTCCCTCGATAATAAAGGGTGAATAAATTTTACGGGCCAATGTTGAATGTGAACCACACCAAAACGTCAAGTTTTTTTCTGCATTTCATTTGACATTTCTAAATTTCAGACTAACGCGTTAAAGTTATTCAGGCTTATTATGAAAATGGGCGTTCAAATCAAAATGCATATCGTGCACTTCCTGATTTTTTCGGTCAATTTAATCGTCCAAATGTGCGTACAATCGCAAAAATCGTGCAAAAATTTTAGCAAACCGGGTCTGTAGGAGATGTGAAAACACCAGTACATGCTCGTACAGCTCGTCCTGCAGAAAATATTGCTGCTGTTCGTGATAGTCTGGCTGAAGAGCAGTCCACCTCAACTCGTCGTCGTGCCCAACAATTGCACCTCTAACTCTCGTCGTTGATGAACATTATGCATAAGGACTTACATTTACACGCTTACAAGGTGCAATTGACTCAAGAACTAAAGCCTCTTGACCATTTCAAGCGTCATCAATGTTCAGAATGGTGGCAAGAAATGGCAACAGTGGATGAAAAATTTTCGAAGAAAATCATCTTCAGTGATGAAGCACATTTTCACCTCAGTGGATTCGTCAATAAGCAGAATTGCCGCATTTGGGCGAATTATTATCCAAGAGTGATTGTCGAAAAACCAATGCACCTACAAAGAGTGACTGTTTGGTGTGGTTTATGGGCTGGCGGCATCATCGGGCCGTATTTTTTTCCAAAATGGTGTTCGCTATCGTGAAATGATAACGAACTTTTTATGGCCCGAATTGAAAGATATGAATGTGGACAATATGTGGCTTCAACAGGACGGTGCCACTTGCCACACAGCTAATGAAAGAATGTCTCTTTTGCGCGACAAATTCAATGGCCGTGTTGTCTCACGTGGTGGCGATGTCAATTGGCTGCCAAGATCATGTGATTTGACACCGTTGGATTTTTTTCTTTGGTGTTATTTGAAAGAAAAGGTGTACGTCGATAAGCCAGCCTCAGCGTCATCGAAAATTGAGACCATCGGATGGAGGTTTGCCGCCGAGGTCGCGGCGGCCATTTGGCCGATATTTTGTTCCATACATAATTAAACCATACCAACATTATCATAATAAAAAGAAATGACAATAATTTCCTAAATAATTTGTGTTTTATTCACCATCGATTCACAATGCGTTTTCGGATTTTAGGGTGATCTACATTAGTGCAACTTTTGTTCAGTGATTACTAAACTGCATTAAAAGCTGTTGAAACTGGAACGTGGCCATTTAATTTTATTTCTGTAATTGTTGAACTACACTTCAGGTAATGCAAATCCAGGATGTTCATCATCTTGTTCGCGTAAAATCTTGCACTTATCTTTAGTCGATAAAAATCGATGCAATTTCTGTTTGGATATACAAAACACCAACCCTACAAGACACAACTAACTGAAAAAGTATAACCTCGAACTGATCATATAACATCCATGCCTACACAAATGGCATCATCATCATCTTCTGACCCGCATGATTTACTAAAGCGGTCGCGGTGGTAAACCACGCACGAGAGATCTCCAGGCAACTCGATCCTCCGCCATCGACTCTAACTCATCAGGAGCTATGCCCAAGCGTAACCCGGTTAGTTTTTGGACTTGGTCCAACCACTTCGTCCTGGGTCTGCCAAGCGGTCGCCTAACTGAGGGAATCACATTCAACGCCCGCCTCGGAAGTCGTGATGATGGGGACATTCATACCACGTGACCAAACCATCGAAACATAGCCCTTTCCGTTCGAAGAAGCAGCTGCTCAATGTTGAGTTCCTCGCGCACTGCCGTGTTTCTCACCCTATCCCGGCGAGTAATTCATACAACAGCACGAAGAAATCTCATCTCAGCAGCTTGCATTTGCGATCTTATTCTTTCGGTCATTACCCAAATTTCATGACCATAGGTGTGAGTTGGTACAAATACTGAGTTAAACTTAGCTTTGACACCAAGCTCGGCCTTTCTGATTACAGAAATACCAAGCTGTGTCAAAACTGACCCAGCTTGACCAATCCTACAGGAAAGGTCAGCATTACTCCTGCGAAATGGCATTTTAGGTTGAAAATTTCAAATTATTGAGATGACAATGTAAAGTTTTGCCGATTCACATTTTAGAGAAGTTCACATTATCGGGGGACTACTGTGTCTGTTTTTACATTGCAATGGCTTTAAAAATACAAATGCATCGGTATACGCCGCTATATTCCACGTTTGTGATCCCACAGCACAAGTCGGCAGGCGAATATTTTTCCGGGGAAGAAGTAAAACTCCAGCACAGTTACCAAGATCACTTATGTACATTCGCCCTCATGTCGACTCTCCATGGAGTAGCAGACACTTTATAAACTTTCATTTCCCAGCCCTCCTTGGGTAAGCGTTTACGTACAGCAAGTGACCCTTTTAAATGCATTGAATATATTCAAAGGATAATTGACCTTCCACAGCCAGAAGTCCTGCAAAGTCTCATCTCCGCAAATGCAATTTCAATAGAGGATACCAAGTGGATACGAACAAAGCTATTAAATAGAGTAAGCAAAAGGCAAACACAACACTGTGTGCCATCGCACAGTTATGACATCGCATTCGATTCCCATAAATGTCCTTCCAAAGGGAATACCTGCTCAAGATGCAATTCAAATGCGCATGCAAATCAATATGAACAAGGATATTGAACCAGCCACCTTCACACACGAGGATAAAACCAGAGAAAAATGAAAACGAAACACACCATGATGTGTGCGCGCCTTTGCTAGCGGGGGTGGGTGTGCATGAAGCAGGGTAAGTTTCCCCATTCTGAGAGGAAACCTCAAACGCAAACATGCAGGCGACATGGAACCCAGGTAACCACCATGAAGAATGAGTGGATTAACCCGAGTTGAATGTGTGCGGATGCAGGATCCACCACCGGCCATCTGAAGCGTGTGGATTGTGGATAATGCGGTCCCGTCCGGGGTTAACCTTGGAATTTATTAAGAAGATTCATTTATCGTACATCACCACTGTGAATCAGAGTCCGTAATGTGAAACGTGTGCAAGGTATTTGAATATGAATCGAGGGTTGAGGAGATGGCCTTCGTGATGTATGAGTATCCAATTTCTGTGCCAATGGCTGTAAAACTAAACCAAAACAAAAAAAAAACGTTTGGACTTAGTCGGAATGTCAACGTCAGCTGTCAACGGATGCAAAATCGAAGAATCAACATCTGAGGTCATAAATTCACTTGCCAACGATGTGCCATCACCTTCGGCGGTATAAAGAGTGTGGAAGGGTCGGTGCCGGGTCCTGGACAGAACCATTCCTACGACGGTGTTATCCGAAAATCACATTGTAAATGGAATTCGGAAGGAAGAAAAAACGCACATAAACCATGCACATCGCCATCCGCTCTAGCCCTTGGGCTACATCCATTCCTTTTTTTTTGCACCCCCCAGCGCCAAATAGGCTGTGAGGATTGGAGACGGACCAAACCGAACCAGAAATTGAGACCATCTCCCTCGAAGACAAATAGGATACGAGCAAGAGATATATTGCAGGTTTGCATCCATGCACCAGCAGCACCCACCATCGACATCTGCGATGAAAGCCAACCCAGGCCAGCCAAGAAATGGGATAGTCCAAAAGGGATATCGCATCGCAGTTCCTGGGAACATAAATCCCAAGAACCATATCATAAATCACCGGTATATTGATTATCTCTGATTGGTATTTGAATTCTCGGCACACAAGTCGGCAGGTGTGACATTGGCTTCTTATTTCGTTTCAACTCGACTCAGTGTCGGTTCATGTCTGGCCAAATCTATGGCACGGATACGTGATTTGGGGTATCATTTACCATTTGCGGTGTTCGATTTCGGCGTCGGAATAGGCCGAGCGATGCATTTGGGATTGTAATGGATAGTGAATGTAGAATTCAATTCAACAGATACGTTGAACGGCTGTACGAGTGACCGCCCTCTGAACTCCCACAAGCAGAGATATGATCTACTTAACGAGCACCGCGCATATTTATCCGGGGAAGAAGAAAAACTCCCTCAAAACAGACAATTTCCACAATTTATGTTTGTTTTTTGCAAGTTTTTCCACGACCGAGTCCGACTCGAAACCCAATTAAGCCATTACCGGAACCTGACACAATAATCCCATTTCGCGAAGAGCCTCCGATACGTCAGAGCCCCAGTGAAGGAGTCCTAAACAAACTGCAATAAAGAAGTTCACTCCCCAAAGAAAACTAGAACTGAAAATGGAAATTTAACCAAACACATTCCATCCACCCACGGAGCTCATCGCCCCACCCACAAGATTGTTCTTTATCTTAACGAGTTTATTTTTAATCAGATGAAAATGTATCTTCTCGTTCTCTCTCTTGCGCGCTCGTTCTCTTTTTCTCTCTTTCGGCCACGGATGGCAGTGGAAATCCGCTTTTCCAACAACGACAGGCCAAGAGGCCAGTAACTTGTGTCCTTGTTTTCGGTAGCTTATTTCGCGCAGCCACACCGTTGCACAACGGCACAGCGATTAGCCTAAAACAGGATAAATTAAGAATTAATAACTCGATTTCTGGTTGGAGGATATCGCGATGGGATGCGGCAAAATGAAGAGTCAAAACGACGGCCGACCGCGGTATGCGGAGTGAGATGATGAAGTTTTTTTTTTTTTTTTTGTAGTTGTCTCTACTTGTTTTCTGCCGTTTTCGTTGGGGGCGGAAGTCAGATCCCTTTCGAAAGGGATGCAGAGAGATTAACAATTAAAACTTTCGCAATTAGGCAATTTAGTGGCCGACATCCGCGTTGGCCGTGATTGTTTGGAATATAATTATACTAAGTGCGGGTAATTGCCTAACCAGATGATCTTTATTGGCCGGAGGTTGAGATACAGCCTGCGATGTGGCAGTTATTGTGAATTTATTCGTGACACTATTTCACAAGTTTTGACCATAGATTCGTATTGAATCTGACCTCAGGCGACAGACTGGCATAATGAGATTAAGAAAGTTCCAGAATGTTAGCTAATTATGGCGAAGGTTGCATTTGGCAGATGACAAGCCCAAAAGTCACTTAAAAGTAAAAGTTTCTTCGGAAAATTTTATTTTAAATCCTTCTGCAACATGTTTACGTTACGCCTTTTGGGTTCTTCTTAATATTAAGAACGAGGGAAGAGTTTCAGGATTGCTTTCAAGTTGCTAATTTAAAGTTTGAATTGTACCGCAATCCGCGCTTCTTCAGAACGATCTTTGTTAGCGATCTATAAATTCGTACATCAAGATGGTTCGATCCTTTAGAGCGAGTGTTCTAGCTGACTTGGTCGGAACAACTTGTTCCATAGTCTCAGAGTTGAGAACTCTTCGTACCACTGCTCCAGCTATAACAGTCTTCGACTTCGCGCCAGTGGAACAGTAGAGGACTCCCAAGAAACCTATGACGCACAGAATTCCGGAAGGATGTTGGATGCAGCTGGAAAAAGAAGAATTCTTATCAAGATTATAATAACACCCGTCGCACAGTGGACTATGCGGAAAAATGTAGCAGACTGTTCACACAAGCCCAGCTAAGAATTTTGGAAACGTCAGGCGGTTATCTAAATGTCTAATCGGCTTGTTCTTTATCCAGCGATGTGTGAAGTAGAATTCCACCTGTGTAACAACATTAATATTGTAACATTAGCAAATAAATAATCAGTCTATAAATAATGGTTATTTTCATTGTCTAATTTAGACAGGACAAAATAGCACTTTCGCTGACATAAAACCAAATTATGAAGTTGAGCTTTGTCTTAAACTAGCGTTTTATATTTCATTCAAATTTGGTAGAAAATTGAGAAAGAGAAAATTTATTAGGATTACGTGATTTCCAGAGCATTTGTTATTTTTTTGCCTCGAGTGCAGTCATGTTTTTCGTGTTTTGACCCATTACATCAATCGAAATAAATTTGTTTGTCGTGAATCAAAAGTCAAAAGTTTTTTCCAGTTTTTAGTTACCAGAAAAAAAGTTTATTTAATATACAAGAAGTGCAACAAAAATGTGTGTTGTTTTATAAATTTAATATAATTCGGTAGACTATTTGTGTTATGTGTTTTGTATATTTTCAGAATATATACGATTTTCTTGCTCTTTTTTTTCACGCAGATTATCGCCCTTTATTCGCATAAGAACATGATTTTACAATAAAAACAATCTATTAAATAGACAGCATCACGTACAGAGATTCTTTTTTTGGATTTAGCCCGAAAAAAGAGGTTGAACATTTTACAAGATTTCCGTAACTGCGTTTGAAAACTGTCGCCTAGTTTAGAATGGGCACAGATCTGCCTAGTTTCCTATTTGATCCATTTTGCTTCCTTGATCTGCGATTTTATAAAGTAAATCACAAATGGAGCAAGATACAGAATTGTTAACGGAATAATCATGTAGGGAAGCATCATGCCACTGGCGCCAGATGTCTTTCCTTTAGTGGGTTTGATAGCAGAAGCATCGGTTGCTTCAATCTGCTTTCCTTCGTATAGTATAGGGTGTTTTTATAAACATCGGAAATCTGCGCTAGTACAATCGCATTTCTTTTCTCATGTGTTTTTGAATACACACACGATGCACATTGTCTGCAACTGGCTTTACTACAAAAGAATTTTCTTCCAATCGACCCGTTTTGCAGTCAAAAATTAATGACTGCACAATCTACCCGACATCGATGATCTATTGACGTTTGTGAACAGTAAGTATTGCAATTCACCTAATTTATCTGCATTAATGAACATGGATAACGCAGTCCTTTGTTAGTCTGACGTTTATGAAAACACCCATACATTCTTCGGTGGGTATCGGAAAAATTCACGTTTTTAGGTTAATATTACTCTTTTGGCTTTCGATTTCTAGAATCACATTGTGCTCATGCAAATCTATTTCGGTTGAGCCATCCCAAAATATAAAGTGGTCTCATAGACCACAGGTTTTAGTGGTTGTTGCCATAAGTAACATCGACAATGAATTTACAATGGTACTAAAAGTAATTATGCCAAATGTTAAGTTCCTATATTTCCTGGTCTCGATTCATGAGTTGTTTGTTCTGTAGAGGTTACTATCGAAATTGCGACACATGTACAACTTAGTTTTGTTGCGCTTAAGGTTGTAGAACAGCTCCATGTTGCTCTTAAGAGCAGAGCGATTTCACAAGTCCCTGTCTGCGAAAATGTTATACTAAACGCTGACAAATGAAATCAAGATGTTGAATATCTCTTTACTAAATTATTTCTGACCGGAACGCGAATGATGTTTTGTATGAAAATGCGCCTAAGTAGAAAAAGAACGAATTGTTTCAAAGCAGTTGAGGATGATATAGTTTGTGCTCCAGCTCACCTGCATTTGCGATTGTTGCGATGTAAGCTATCTTGGTCGATTTCTTTGTAGATCCAGGACGAGGTGTTTGCACCATATCCAAAAACTCATCTGAAGTACCATGAAATGAGACTAATACACGACTCATATGTAAAGGCTGCGGAGACATACTCTTTTTCCAGTTGGGACATAGAACGCTGGGAGAATAATTCTTCCAATACCTCCAGAATCTAACAAAAATCCCACTAAAATTTCTTTTCAGATTTGTAAGATTATCGGGGTGGTTGAACAATCGATGACGGGTGGTACGGAAATATAGTACAGGGGATACTGTCCCCAAATGGGCATCACAATAAGTCCAGCAGGATCTAAGTGAAGCGTGGCTCACACTGGTGATGGGAACTATTGAATGAATTGCACTATGAATAGTTAGTAACTGAGTGATTTCAACTATCGAATAGTTTAATTCATTCATTCATGTACGCGGTCTTCAAAAACGTGTGCCGGGGGGACATCTCCGTCGCCACATCACCGATTTTATTGAGGTAGGAGAAGAGAAAACTCATTCATTCAATGCAAAAGCCATTCGAACATTTTTCCATCTGACTCCATAGAAGTGAACAAAATTATTCATTGTACTTAATTCCATAGAAGTGAACAAAATCATTCATTCAATGCAAAAGCCATTCGAACATTTTTCCAACTGAGTCGATAATAATAATAATAATAATATGGGTGGCGCTACAGCCCGTAGAGGGCCAGGGCCTAGCTTCTCAGCAACCACTCGTGTTTTGCGTGCTATTGTTCTTTTACTAGTGGAAGGGACCTACAGTTTTATGCCGACTCCTAACGGTCAAGTTTCAGAAGCTTTTTCTAGACAGTTATACTCTTTGAGCATTGTGAGTGACTTGAAAGAGGTGGGGTCGTGAAAAGTATTTCTTGTCGTACCAGGAATCGAACCTAGACAGGTAGGTCCAAGTGCGTAGGAGTCGATGCACATACCTACAACGCCACGGGCCACCACTGAGTCGATAGCCCAACCAAATGAACAATTTTCCTTGCAAATATTTTGGCAGTGTGTATACATGCACAATATTCTCTCTCAGAGCTGCTGAAAAAACCATTTGACTCGAAATTCCTATCAGCCATATAAATAAAAACATTTGAATGGTTTTTTTCATTCGATTTGATGAATGAACGATTTTCCACTATCGAATACATGAATAGTTTGGAACTATAGAATAAATCGATAGTTCTCATCACTAGCTTGTACCCGTCTATCCTTCTACCTAAGCTAACCTGCAGTGTGAAATTGAAGGCAGCTATTGAGGGACATCGAGATCGGCGAGGCTTATTGAACGAAGACCAAATAGAAATCGGTCCCGAAGAGACCTATCGCCTCATTACCGGAAGACTTTAATGGTTCCCGCCATATTGCTCACATACAGTCCACATCTACAGAATTCGCACAAACACAAAACTTAGAAGCACAGTAAAGCCCTCAAGTTGTCACGAGCTAACAAAGTCTGAATGAAATTTTTACTCCCAAACTAAAGAGCGCATTGAATCGAGAAAACTTTAACAAATGCATCGCTTGAATTCACAAAGACAACTCAAATATCCCGTGAACAGTTCACCTGCAGACATTAAACAGAACGTCAATCATTAAAAATCGTATGCACGTCATCGCTACGAACTTCGGCAAAGCACTTCAAACTTACCATGAAAACCGACAAAAAGTTCTTCAGCTCAAAAGTCAAATTAAAACCGACGACAAAAGAATGCCACTCCTCCCCGTTCAGAACTCCTTGTTGCCCCCATCTAACCACAATTTCCTGATTACGCGCAATTATTCATAACCAGGCAGCAACGGTGTAGATGCGCTTTGCTGCCTCCAAGTACGGAGTCCTCCTTCCCCCGTTCAGATCATCTGCAGATTCATCACGCCTTCGACGGAGGGTAATGACAATTACTTTAGCTGAAAACTTTCAAAAGCTACGAACGAACTGTGGGACTATGCGGAATATGCCAAGAAATTAAAAACTTCTGACAACTATCAGCCTGTAATTGGATTAATTCCGAATAACACCACTTTCACGATAAATTATGCACTTTCCTTGCGAATGATGGAATTCATTAAAATCGAAGGAGCGACCTGAAGATGGGTCGGAAGAACCCCCGCATCCCGGTCACGGACCTGTCATTTATTTCCAGTCAGCATCAGTGTCGATGCATTCAGTCGATTGTGGCAAAGGACGAGGGCACTTTGGTTGTCTCTGTGACGAGCGATCCCTTGATTGGGATGCTCATAGCGTGGACTAGCTAGAAATTCGCCCAGGGAAAAGGAAAAGGAATAGGAAAGCTAATTGAAGCGGAGGTGAACTTTGTGCTGCAGTCGATGGAATTTTTCACTGTGCGAATGAGTGCTTTTATTTGGAGATTGTCCTTTTGCGGTGAGACTTTTTTCCTGTGCCATCTTTACAGCTATCGCCTCCACTTAGTATCCAAAGGACTTCTGTAATGAAATCATGACCGAACACAGCTTGTGGACAGACACTTGACGACACTAGCCACGTTCAGACGCAAATGTTTCCTCCACCCGATGATCAATTACACACGTCAAAAGCTGCACGGTTGCCGGGTCTGGTGAATTGCGAAATACGACGTGAATTCTAATTCATTCCATCACCGCTTACCGGAGGCTACTGGTGTTGCAATTTTCCAACTGCCGTCCTACATTTGAAAGCAGCGCGTAAAAGACGCACCCACGCCGCGCTTCCGTGTAATGAATGCAAATCTAACCGTCCATCCACTCGTGCAAAGATATGCCTACAATGCCACAAAAGAAAAATGAGAGAAAAAAATTAACACAAAGGTGGTTGAGAATTCCACGTCAATCTTTCATCGAAACTGCAACCACAACGCCCACTCAACCCCGCTTAATTTCATTTTAATTGCTATCAGATTAAAAGCAATTTTTCATTTGCATATCAAGCCCTGGCAGTCCTTGCGTCGCACGCCACTACGTTCCAGGTGAAGAGACAACAAGTGCGAATGCATCCAGGGGATAATTATATTTCTCACCAACTTGAGGAGGTTGGACGGAGGCTCACCGGCACACATTCCGCGAATTCTATCCCTGACCTGGGCTCGAGTGTTAGAAAAACAATTATCAATGTTCCGGAAACACAAATTACTGCACTCGTCGACCGAATTGTAACCGTTCTATCCCACAATCCACCTCAGCGGCGCGGGCCGCCCGTTCACCTACTATGGTCGGACGGGGAATTGAATTTGACCGGTGATCCTGTTGGACTGCACCCTGGGGGATGGTGCATGCGAAGCACTCTGTGGAAGTTGAAATCGAATTAAAATTTTATTTTCCTGCATTTGGGGACACCGGCATCGCAGTAAAGTTTTGCAATTAGATTGTCTGAGGGTCTATTGCAGCCCATTAAGGGATTTGGCTGTGTGTGTGTATGCTCGGATGCCGTGTGCGGCTCGATTTGATAAAGTGAGGGAATTATTGTTTTTAATTATGCTAATAGATTGCGTGGAATACAATCATTACGCAAGGGATCTGCGTTATGTTGTCGAGTTAATATACAGCGCTGCGTACCAAGATGCTGTGCGGATATGGTACGCAGGAATATGTGAAGTCGTTGCGATTGATGTGACATAGTCTTCACAAATGCGGTGGTCATTGTGTGAAATGCATTCTCCTCTCCCTATGGCTGCTGAATAATACTGCATTAATAATTCAATTAATTCAAGCTGAAATCATATGTTCCCAAGCTACCCATGAGGATGTGCTTAAAGATATACACGCACGTATGTACATAAAGCAGTGCCCCCAAGTTTGGTCCGCTTGGTTGCTAGAATATTTTCGTAGGAGGTTAGGTTAAGGTGGCTAACTGCCGGCAAACAACAAAGTAGGTTGGTTGCTTTTCACGTGGACCTTCGCGATCCTGTACCGCAAGCCAGTTGGTGTTTTCGATAAAGCATTAAAGATGACCGGTACTGACGTTGGTTAACGGCAGTTGTTTAAAAACTAAGCCTCTAAGTGGCTTCTTGTTCGGGAGGAGATGGCGCCGCAATTACAGACAAGGTGCACGACAGTTTTCTCCTCGTCCTCGCTTCTGGAGAAGTCGTTGTAGGGTAGGTCCAATCGTGAGGAGTGAGTTCTGAATTTCCAATGGCACAGTCTCCAGGGAGGATGCTGATAAGTGGATTGAGAGTAGGCCACAATTGTTTCGTAATTAAGCATCTTGTGGCCTATGGTCGCTTCAGTAGCTGTTTTGTAGTAGCGACAGCATGGATGGCAGATCCCCAAATGGAAATAGTTCTAAACTTTTGCCCTGTCTATGAAGTTCATACGGTACGCATTCTTCTGGAATGTCACAGTGTCCCTGCATTCACATAAGTTGGATGATAAAATACTCCGTCATCTCGTTGAGAGATCGGACGCCTTGGCCCATCTTCGATCCACCTGTAAAGATTTTCAACGTACCATCCAGCATCTGTGGTCAGACTTATGTAGCTTCTGGCATTAATGCTGGTTTTTCTCGAAGATCAGCTTAGGTGTCATGAGATCGGTGTCACTGGATAGGGTTCTAAAGCTATCAAGGATAGTAGGGTGCCCAGAATGAAATTCTTTCCAAATATGCAGTAATTTCAACCAGATCGCCATGCAAATCACCAGCAGCTGTTTAGTTCTCTAGAATTTTGTGTTGTCCCAAGGCTCGCTTGGGTCTTAATATTATAACATTTTGGACGTTGTTGAAGGTGTACACCATTTTGTGGGTTCTGGGATCTTTTAAGGTTAAGATTGGGAAGGAAAATAACCTCATCTCTCTCACCAAGTGGAAAATTACTTTCTATGCATTTCGCCACATCGGAGTAGAATAGTTAAAATCAATCAGGATAACCAATTGCAAATGGTTGGAAGGCACTTCCAGTCTCATGACA
Source organism: Eristalis pertinax (assembly GCA_907269125.1). Lineage (NCBI taxonomy): Eukaryota > Metazoa > Arthropoda > Insecta > Diptera > Syrphidae > Eristalis > Eristalis pertinax. The sequence continues at coordinate 63,072,515 of OU026145.1, forward strand.
AAGTTATTTTAATTAACATTCAATTTTAAAACCTCACTTTGTCCATTCATTCCAAATTTGAGGACACTCCACATTGAGGACACTCATCGGAGTTATAGCAGAGTACTGTACAATAAATATCCACATCCGTAGGATGGGTCACCTATACAAAGATTTGTGTAGAAGCTACATGGTGGAGTGCACCGTACTTGATGGGATGATAAAGCATTTTAGCAATGACCTCATGTGATTGGCGGACAGTGCAAGGAGAAGAAGGCACCTAATAAAGTGTGTCCAATTTGCGGCGGTCTCTTTATCCGTAAGCAAACAAATAATTAACTTAATTGCGTACAAGCACGGTGCCGTTTTTCACAACAAATCAACTGCTCTCCCTTTCAGCGGACCTTGAACACATTTCAGCTTGAATCTCAAACACACCCTTTGCGTCAGAAACCGATGTATCCTCTAACTACACCCCCACTCATTCCCCAGGCGCTATACATCCCCAATATCCATTGTTGAACAACAATAAAGTATTAATGTCGACAAGACCATCTCTCCTCGGGCTGGTCCTGACTTTGTCTTCGTCGAATCAACATAGACACTTTCATCGAGAAGCAAACGAGGCCAACACCATGAAGCCAAAGAATGAAAGAAGCAGCATCAAGGAACAAACAACAAAATCTAGTCAAGTTAGACGTGTCCCTGTCAAGTATCTCTCGGCAGATTATTTGTCTTTCATTAGGAATAACTCAATTAGACTCGAATATGCACTTGGATCGTCTTCCCCGTCGGGACTGTGTCAGAGATTTCCCATATCCAGGATATCGCATCGTTTTCCTTGCGGTTCAAGTCGAAAAGAATAACTTTGTCTCCTTCGAAGTGCAGTTGAAAGAGTTTTAAATCCCCCTCTGCCCCAATCACTTGTACCCCCGCCGCCGCGCCGGTCCGAACGGGACTGTATCGAATGGAATAAATCTGTTAATTCGCATTCGAATTGTTCACCGTCCCCAGAGGACGCGTAGGAACGTACGAGTGCGCCAACACTCACACAGCGTCTGCCATGCCTTGCCATGCCCATAAACTTTGTTTCTTCTCCGTTAGGATGGTTTTGTTTGGACTCGGTTTTTTCTTTGTTTTACTTATTCCGCTTGTTCGGCGGAAAATCTCGTTTATTAATTTTCAAATATTTACCCGCCCACGGATGGTCTCGAAAGACGAGGAAGTTTCCACGGAGAATGGAGAAAGTTTGTTATTGGACCATGACGGTGGCATGACAAAGTTCCGGTCTCGGTTTTGTTTTGGCGTATCTGTGGGGACGATAATATTGCCCCAAGTATTTCTGTCGCCTCGCCGAAGACCACCCCCCCTGTGTTCTGGTGTGTATGGCAGGGTAGTCGATTGTCAAATATTTACGCAGAAGTGGTGATTTCTTAGAAGACATCTACCATCTACCACTCGCAAATAGGCTGCGTCAGCTCAGTGAAGTGAGGTGGTTGTGGAACATTTTTGCGTGACGCAAAGGACTGCCAGGCAACATGCCTTTGACAATTGTTGACATTTCTTCTCTCGATTCACGGTAGATTAGGCAAAGTGTGTAAATGAAATTGATGACATAACGGTTATTAGGTGGGATTTGTGATTGGGCGAAACTTGAAATGACACATAAACTGTCATTTGAATGAGTGATGGCAGGGCGGGCCGATGTTTGACTCGTTGAACTGAAAATATGTCGTAATCGGCTATGCAGGCAATGGATACCGAACCGGACAGGCTGTGGATGTAATGTTTGTGGGTGCCGTGGGTATTTTTAGGTGATATTTGATGATTGAATTCATTCCAGAGAGATGAGTGACAGATGGTGGGAGGACATAAGTGTTCAGTGAATATGGGGATTTAATTTATGAAACAAACAAATGTCCACGATTCGTGGGAGAGTGTGGGTGTGGGGAGATACGAGGGTTATTTATTCATACTCGGATAAATCATAATCAGAGTGATTTCAGATCAAGGAAGCACATATCATTTTAGATATGCACGCAACTGCAGATGAAAGAGACCCAAAAACAATCAAATTGACACACACATCCTATTCGTTGATTCCAATTCCACATTTGACAGATGGACATTCTTACCAAACTCGTGACGCGACACTGCTCATGTCAGAATAGGAAAAAGCAACGCGTTGTCATGTGACTTCTCCAACACTATTCCTAAGAAGATCATGCTAAACTAGTGAATGCAACTCGAGAAGAAAGCAGTTATAAATGAAAGATGAAAAAGAAATAGAAAAAGAAAAATTATGAAAAAGCTAATAAGAAAAATGAGTTTGGTTGAGTCTTCGAATGCGTTAAAGCTGTGCTTTGCTTTCATTATCTTTCTCAGTTTGATGGGAAGTGATAAACGTAAACTAAGAACTGGCGCTCTGATGTTCTGCGTCGGTTGGATTAAATTAGAAGTTCGATGTGACAACTGAAACCTAAACTTATTGGAAAGGTAGTCTGGCGTTGTGTCTAATAATACCGTGGATGCACGTCAGATAGAAATGTTGTACTAAGTTTTCGAAGGAACTCAAGAAAATTTATTTAGCATAAGATGAAATATTGTTGTATCCCCAAGGTTATATACATGTTATACTGCATCTACTATCTATGCGTGATTGAATATAAACTTGGTGGAGTCTAATGCTACTGCCATCAGATCTGCAAGTGCTTTTGGAGTCAATCGAATGGGTCGAAACCAGACTCGGAAAGAAGTGAGTGCACCGCATATTGATTTTTTTATTTACGACTAATGTTTTCATCAGTATCGTGCAATGTCATTGCAGGCCACAATTAATTTCTTTTTGGATTTATAATCCAGAAACCCAGTTTCGTCGATTTTGTAAGAAATATAGACTTAGTCAAAATGTAACAATGCTAGCTATAATTCAATCGTTGATTCTTTGCGCTCGAGAGACAATCACATAACAGAGGACTTTACACGAAAATTATATCATCCCAATACAAAAATGCGATGCTGGGTCATTTGCAATTTCAAAAAATTTAACGATAAGTGTACATACTTGGTCGTGCCAGTTTTGTTTGTATTTGAGAGTATCTGGAAGAGATCATTCAACCACGATGTGTTCGTGATCGTTGCCTGGGCTCTAATCAGAAATAAGAGAGCATGGAGATATCCAACTTCTGCGAGAATTTCCCCTAGTCCACACCGGAGAGAAATGTGAGAGTAGTGGAACTCCCTTGTATATCACACATACTCTTACAAAAACCATGGATCCACCACAATATGGCGGCCGATTCGTGGATTTTGTGGGAAATCGTCGGCAGATTCATAGATTTGCCCAATCTCATGTACTATTGTTCGGAGGGTGTTCAAAAGGTGACTCATATTTTTAAAAGCACATATAATACTTGGGTGAATAAAAATGTAATGCTATTTAAATAATACATGTGAATCTATTTACAGGAATATTTTGAATCAATTTAATTCTTCAAAGTAATATATAGGCGATCAGTTTACAGTTGTATATCATTCATGTATTGTGAAAACTCATGAATTTAAATTTCATAACTGTTCAGAAAAATGTCTAAATAATGCAACTAAAACTAACTCATGAAAATGGTTGTCAAAATTTGGAATGAACTTCCTTCACATTTCTATAAAAAACTAAAATGATAAAAAAAGTTATTTTTTTAAATGATTCATGCAAATTTTTCAATATTATTATTATTAGTAATTTTACACAAGTTTCGCGTGAATGCATTTAATATGTTTTATTCATACATGTGCAGAAATAAATATGTACATTAAGTAATGTATTCATTAATTTCACCCTAGTGCTTCAGATAGTAATTCCCAAAAATGGAAGTTTAATAAATCTGCTTCATGAACATACGCTTTGTTCGTTTGCTTACCCCTCCTTTCTGTGTTGAAAATTTAACACCAAAATTTGAAAAAAGTTTAGTAACGATCGAATTTTTAAATAAGAACTCTAATTCACCCCAATACTACGGTTGGGGAAGGGTGTCACCTGTTTACCAGCTGTTCGTAAGAGCTCAAATGTATTCACAGACAGGGGAGAAAAAGCGTATAAAAAACGCTGTCAGATGAAATCAAGGGGCAAGAGAGGTAGAAGTTGGATATCTCCTTGCTCTCTTATTTCTGGCTCTAATCGTGTTAGGCGAAAATCGTCCCTCCCTAGCGTGTCGACGATAGTTTCGCTTCATGTAAGCATAAAAAAACGATAGCGCCTGGAAGATATCGTTTTGTCTGCTTCACTTAAACTGAAAAGTGTCAGTTACTATCGTTTTGGCGACTGATTTTTGGCCATAGCTATTTCAGTATAGTTTTCATACAAAATGAGAATAATTATGTATACATATCTTGTTCTTCACTTTTGTGATGATTTCGCAGTGATAGGACGCATATGTATTAGTTTTGGGCGCAAACTGAAATGAGAATGTGTTGGTGAAATTTGAGAGGAATCAGAGCACATAAGTCATTTTTATGTGAGCGTATTGTTCTCCGAGCCCTCAAACTGTATACAAAATAAGCGATAGGCGAGACGATAATGATGGTCTTACATGAAGCAAATCATCGACGATATCACTAAAGAGAATCGGGTGGACGATAGTCGTCTGAAAATCGACGATTAGTGCCCTGGCTACAGAGAGATGCTTCCAGAAAGTCGTCTGCGGATCCAATGCCTAATGTGGGTAGGCCATGTACCGCTTCGACTCGAAGAGTATTCAATTCTGAGTCAGTGGGACAAAACAATCGAGGCCACCCGCATTTTTTGTGACACCACTTCCTTTTCACACAATCATTACAAAGCAAGCACTCATCAAATTGATTCAGAAAGTGATGCATGAAAATTCCACAAAGTACAGTGGAAAGGTGAGGAAGATAGTAATGATCGGAGGATTTGTGTTTTTCCTTTAAGTGTGTACAAAATATCCATTTGCTTCCACCTTTAAATTTCTGTTGAGATGGAAACTCTTACGATGACATCACAGATCGTCCATACAAACATGTCATTCCTGTCAGTAGCTCTTAACTCACTCTACACAAGCGCCAACAACTTGAATTGTACATTATTTGAAAGTTGTTCGTTAAGCTATCGGCTGAGACGATAGTTGACTGTCGTATTTCTAATAGTCACATTCGACTATCAAATATACCCTGCTCTGAGTAATGCGATCGCAAAAAATATGCCTCAAAGTGGCATCACTTCCACTTGGTGGATTCATTTGCTACATTTTATAAACAAGGTTCGATTTTTCTTGCAAGGATTTGCGGTTTTTTTGAGTAGCTTTGTGATATTGTTGCGTGCCTATGGATGCACGCCTTGACTATAACTTTTTTTTATTGAATTTTCCTTTGATTCATATTCGATGAAAAATGTGAATAAAATTATAAGAATTAAATGTTGTTGCATGCCATTGTTTATAATATCCACTTTTTTGGTTTTGTATGCATTGATAAAATGCATTGCATTTGTCAGAAATACAAATATTATATTAACGACACCTATTTAGATGTCACATGAAATCGGTACCAAATGTGCGACTCTTAAATTGACAATCACAATACGCAGAGCAAAAAGTGCGATTGCGACAATCAACTATCGCAACTCGCCTCAGCCGATCCCAGCCCTGAGTTCGTAAACGCAGTATTAGCGCAGTACTGCAACGTCAAGCGTTCTTAATTGCAAACTTTTGGCAATGATGCAATGCATCGCGTTCTAAAACGTCATACGAAAGCAGCCGCTGTGCAAACAAAAGCAACCTGCGCATCACAGATTATCGTGATGCATTGCAACATCAAACAAAAGCGCATTTTTTTTTGACGTTTACGAACTCAGTCATCGCAAATAAATAAATATCATGAATTCACACAAAACTTCTCACGGTCAGTCAGGCAAGAATTTATTTCAACAGATAATCAGATTCATCTCATTACTTCCACTTATTTTTTTCGAAATCCCATTTCGATGTGAGGCCAAAAATCGGATTGACATTAAGAATTAGCATGCGCTTCAGTTGGGCCTTTTTACGTTCCTCACTGAATGTATCCGGTAGGTCTCCATACACTGAAAGAAAGGAAAATAAACTCACAAGAGGAACAACCATGCTTCATGTAGCGTTACCAACAATAAGACTGACAGAAGGCCTGCCACCAGACAGCAACGGCACACAACATGAATGCAATGCCAACGGACATCTTCCATTCGCCAGTGCCAGCTTTCATCTCGGCAAAGGTCTGACAAAACGAATGACGGTATAACGCTTTCTTCTCCGTATACGACAGCTTGCCCCAGTGCAGTTGTTCTTTGGCCCTCAAGCAGTCCGATTCCTTGCTAGGCTCTCTGAAGCGAACGGCTGGCATAGGGCATATCGTGCTATCCCAATAGCATTCGGTATTGTTGAGTCCACTACCAACTACTTCGCGTTTACCAATCCTCTCCTGATGATAGTAGGATGCCGTGGTTCCGAGATGATTGTATTTTGGTTTGGCGTAGTGTAGGAGTTTGCGAACAAATCGAAGTGCCATCGCAGTTATCTTCTATTCAGTCCTCTGGTTATGAAAACTAAATGAAACAAAACAAAAATATTATTTTTAATGACCCATGGAATATTTGTCCGACTTGACTTACATTGTTGATACGAATAACTCTCGATGAACGACTGAAGTATCGTAGCCCGTAGGTTTTTTTTTTATAAATCACCGGTAACCTCGATTTTGTTTCCAAGCCAATGGAGCAAGTGTGGAAGTTACAGTGTCCCCAAAAAACAAGTTAGTAAGGTGAGCTCGTAGCAAATTTGTGAACAATAAAGATAGACAAAAGAGAAGGAGGGAGTAGAACAGCATAAAATAAATATTTAAGAGCACTCGTGCAAATCCTACTTTATTTCACTGATTATTATTATTTTTAGTTTATTAATACTAAGTTTATTTCTAAGAGCGGCTGACTCGATTACCGCTGCGCGTCCCTTTACTGACTGACTGCCACTTCTTTTTACTGCTGCCAAACACCGGTTGGAAGGTGCGTACGTGATATGTACCACCGGACAATTAAATTCTTCGAACTGTTTCTGACTCGAAATGCAGACGACAACTGATTCTTTACTTAAAGTAAAATCCTAAGATCGGTGTGGTGATGTGTCCATTGATGGTTCCAACTGTCTCTTCAGATGTTTGGTTAGTGCTCAGGGTCGCGTCACTTAGGTCACTTGTTGTATGAGATGTATTAGGGGGGCCACCTAGGGTAATTGAATCAAGTCCTTTTCCAGTCCAGTGTTAAATGATTGATAGCTGAATTGATAAATGAAAGATAGCGATATCTAGACTGAAGTCGAATAAAACTGTTGAAGCGGACGAATTGTCCGCGGAACTGCTTAAAGCACCTGGAGATGATCTGTTTGGGCGCATGCACCAGCTCATCTGTAAGATATGGTCGGAGAAAAGCATGCCCGATGAGTGGAATCTCAGCGTCGTTTGTCCGGTCCACAAGAAAGGAGACCCATTTGAATGCGGCAACTATCGAGGGATCACTCTCCTTAACATAGCGTTCCTGAAACCATATGTCAATAACCTGATAGGTCCTTATCAGTGCGGTTTCAGGCCGCGAAAGTCCATCATCGACCAGATCATGGAAAAAACCCAAGAGATGCAGATCGACACCCACCACCAATTCGTCGATTTCAAGGCCGCATATGACAGCGTGTCATAGTGGGCAGCAGAAACTTTGAAGTAGTCAAGGACATCGTCTACCTCGGCTCTGCAGTAAACACGGACAATAACACCAGTACCGAGATCAAGCGCAGAATTACTCTTGCCAATGCTGTTGCTTTGGGCTCAAGAGGCAGTTCGGTAACACAGCCATCTCTCGAAACACCAAGTTGACTTTATATAACACTCTAATCATCCCTGTCCTGCTCTATGGCGCAGAGACATGGACGACATTGAAAGAGAATGAAGAAGCTCTTGGTCGTTTTGAGAGAAAAGTTCTGCGTGCGATCTTTGGTCCTGTTTGCGTTGATGGTGTCTAGAGGAGGAGATTCAATCATGAACTGTACGGGCTGTACAGCGGCATGCACCTAGTTAAGCGTCTTCGGATCCAAGGCTTAAGATGGCTAGGTCATGTAGAGCGGATGGACACCACAGCTCCGGCTCCGGTCATACTTGTTATTGGTGGGCCCTTATTATATTTCGGCGAATTTCATCTGGTGTCGTAAGTGTCGCATTGGTTGACACATTTCTTTTACACTTAGGTATGGATGTTTATTACGTTGGCAGCTTATTGGTGATGTCGATATTTCTTCTGTGGTTTTCAGCATCGTCAACATTTTACTTACACAAAGGGACTTGCAAATGTACAACGTAGTGTATCCAAAATAATTTTGAAAGTCTAGTACACTTGCATGACTTGACTTGCATAGAGGTCAAGTGGAAGTAGGTCTAGAAAAACCTCCTAGCCCGCCGTTGGAGTAGTGTTAATTGCTCCTGAGACGTCATCCAGGCCTCAGTATTCTGGTTAACGCCTTTAGGTTGGTGGATTTCAGGGAAGCCGCCACCAGATATCAGCCGCAATATTTAACGATGGTTCTGAGAATCGCTGTGTAAGGCTTGTCCAAATTAATTTCGTTGATAGAAAGTCATACCCCAGCCCCAGAGAAAATAATCGAATGCTGTCGAGTGGCATTATCGCTCGACCAATTAGTGTGCGGTCGACGTTGTCGAGCTCTAGCCACAGAAAATCGGTTAACATCAAAAAAGATTTTTTAGCGCCCATTTAGCGTTTTCTATTTTATGCCGGCTTCAATTCTTCCCTCAGTAGATTAAGCAGATGTAGGCACAATTTCCACCACAAAATAACTCGTGTTGACCCTTTATGTAAGTATTTACTACGCCACAAATAAGGATCAACGCTAAGTTAAAGAGCATCAGATTCATAAAGTCAAGAATGGAAGGAAATTGTTTTAGTTTCTATAGTTTTATACTTGTATAAGTTTAATTTGAATTTTTGTGAAATTAATGTACTAAGTACAACAAAAGATAAATATCATAATGTACGTTCCTAAATAAATGAAATGAAATCCCTGGTAGATTATAAGAGCTCCCTAACAAAAGCGCTGTCGTCCATTCGATATTCGAATGAGTGGATCGTTCTAAACTTTGATTTGCATTCGTCCACAGATCCGAAAGGTTTTTGTACATATTCATTCTCCGTCGAATCCAATACGTGACAATCCAGACATTTTTCCAGATCCAGGCAGCGGGAGAATGTCAACTCCATCCATCTCTTATTTGCAGGAGAAATACTGCAGTCAGCGTTGGTATTGTTAGGGAACTATGCACTGACCAGCCTACATCAGCTGCTCACGACCAGTATTACTAATCTCATTATACGTCTGTAAGATCTAACTCTTAACAGAAGTCTCCTCTGTGATACATTCCTACTCTTGGCCCATTGGATCCAAGTTTCAAAGTTTTTTTGTAGTACCCATTGCTGGAAAAAGCGCTCCATTACAGTACAATACAATAAAGAAAGCATAGCATTCAGACTGTAATTGTAGAAGTGACTATATAAAATTCACCCGACCAGATGAACTAAACTCTCCCTGGTTTTTGACATCCAGCAACAGTTTGCCTTGTTTTTTTTCCACAACACTCTCTACATTTGTATAAAGATGGCTACGATACACCGGGGGAATGAGCTGCGGTGTCTACTCTAAGAACTTAAATCTACTTCTAATGAACAGGCCTACGGATTACTACAGTGTTTTTCAAACGGACACTATGCTATGAAAGATCTGGACATCATGTGTTAAAACTCCAAGTTAGTTATTAGCTCAACACCTGTGTAAGATACCCGATGGTAGAACATCTATCGAAACTGAGAAGCGTATGAGCGCGACAAGCGTCAAACTGCTGTGTTCCTTTCCACTTACGAGAAAGAATAGATCAGATGAATACCTCTGCCCTACAAACCCTTACTGAAAGACACGGTAACCCATTTGACTTACAAAAGATGGTTAGAAGGTAGATATTAACTGCAAATTAACCAAAATGATTTGGCCAGACATAGACCTAAACGCTTCAAATATCTACTATAACTAAATTCATTCCTAGACTAGATAGTGTGTCTGTCGGGCGAAAATGCTAGAACGCTCGAAGCTTCAATGAATAACTTCAGCCGAAGTTGAATGGACGAGGGAGAAATTGAGAGAATATCTCACATCTTCTATGTCAATGTGCCGCAACATCAACACTCAAATATAACGTTTCTTGAATGATCTATGCGCAACATCGCTTTGTAGAGAATACATCGCTACACAATTAACACGAACTGGTTTCCATTCTGGGTTACAAAATAGTCAGTGCATAGTAATACCGTCAATACTAGACTTGCCACTCGGGTGGTGTTGTTCCTAAGTGTGATGGCCATACGATGTGCAATAGCCAACAAATTCCTCACCTTCCGCACACTGGCGTCCATTCAACTTCAGAATGGTAGCTGGAGAGCTCAGTGTGCATAGTAGTCTAAAAGACTACGCCATAAGAATGGGACTCACCGATGACAACATACATGGGAGTGATCATTAGGAGTTTAGGACATCCATCACTATCCCTTGCTAGACCATCGAATTTCAGAAATGGATCTCTTCTTCCATGTCGTGCATGAAACAGCAAATATACCGCTTTCTACTATTGTAGATTTGACATCCTGCTGGCGAGGAACAATGGAGTGATATTCTTGCCAAATCACCTACATACTGTAGCTGCCCTTATAACGAATTCAGGCACTCTTCTAAGAAAAAGAGATGTGAGAGCAGTGAACATGAATAAAGAGTCACTCTTGTGTAGTTTGCGAAGCGATACGGACGTACTTTCAATAAAGTAGAACAAAATATATTCAAGTGTTTTATTATTGCTATTTCTATCGGTTACAATACCAACGTCAGAATCGCTGTACAAGCTTTTGTCCTATTTCATTAGTTGATGAAGTTGGGCTTGGGGAATCGGGTCATGGCAGGCCGCTTTCCTCTTTCTCAAGGCAGATTTTGTTTCTTGGTTAAACATTGTAAACATTCTATATAACAGCGTCATCAACGCAATCCTTCTACAACGACTAAGCTCTAGTTGTATTCATCTTCTAACTTCCAGAACGTTTGTTTTAATTAGGACTTCTCAAATTCGATACGACCTGGGCATTCGAGTCTAACACTCGGGCGTTCGACTAACACAGTTTAGGTTTAAACTCGAAATGATTTCACATACGGCTGACTGCCACAAAATTGTTGACCTCGACTTCCGCCAATCGGCTCTCATTGTCCTTCGAGTTGAAAAGTAGAAAATTCATTGATCCTAATGTTCGAAATCCCGGTGACTGAATGATGTGTTGGCAAACAAAACACTTTCCCATCAAAAGCGATTCTTACCACGGAATCCCTAACAAATCCTTCTTTTCAACCGATATCAGAATGCCTTGTTGTTCAAATGCATACAAAATATTGAAAAACGATAACGCCACGTCAAGTAAATTTAATCGATTTCTGGACCCCGTCCATCGCACAACGTACCTAATCTTAAATCGCTCGAAAATCATTCAAAGAAACATTTGCTCCCATAAGTCCATGACACGGTCAGAAAAACAAATGCCTTCACTACCTAATCTCAACTAATTTCATCCCCTCAAGAACATCCACAACAAGACCAGAACGTGACCACACTACCATCACCCTATTCCAGCCATCGCTGTTCAGGAGCAGAACAATACAAGGCGACGGCGACTAACGAAAAAGGACAAAGAAAATCTCTGTCAAAGTTTCAAGTCGAAATTTCCTACCATAAAAACAAATTGAGTTACAAAAGCGTAATTACTCCCGACAAAGTGACTTCAGTCACTGTATCAACTCCAAGGCTTGGGTGTCCTTCCGACGGCGACGCACACACGTGCACACACACACACACGTATTGAATTGCTGCGCATCCTGAAATACTTGCCGTAGTCTTTTATGAGAGCACACACTGTGCAAAGGTACGAGACAAAAGAAAAGAAAAAAATAAAGAAACGAAGAAAACAAAAAACACAACGACTACAACATCGAATCCTTAGAAGGAACAAAAAGAAGGACGAAAAGGTTTTCGGAGCAATCAATTGCCCGCGCCAACAAATGCTGCTCCACGCCAAACTATAGCCATTGTCTGTTCGTCCCACACCGTCACCTACCAGCCATCCAGCCATCCCCACGCTGGACCCACTACTTCTGGGTTGTGTCTCGCACTTTGATGGTTATAAGGACTCAACTGAGGATGTCCCAACCCAGCAGCCAGCAGCCAGGAGCAGCACCCAGCAGCAGCAGTGCCGACCGACAGCACCGTCACCAGATAAGTGTATGCCCGTAATATTAATTGTCCTGGAGAGCAGAAGTCTTTTTGAAACAAATTTTCTGTGACATAAACTTAATTAGCTTTTGTCCTTTTGTCGCAATTCATTAGTGGGCGGCGTTGGGCTTGGGGATTCGGGTCATAGCAGACAGGAGCAGGCCGCTTTCCGCTTTCTCAAGCAATCCGCTGTCGTACGCAACGCAAGAATTCTCACACAAAATTTACCGTCGCCGCGCCGACTGCCACGGCACTGGGGACGCCCGAATGATGGCATTAACTAGTGTTCTTGTGTGCAGATGAACTCGTCCTTCAATCAGCATTAGGCTACCTAGGCCCTGATTTGGATTAAATTTGCGGTAATTTGATTATTTTGTTGAAAATAAACGACATTTCGGCAAGCCATGTCACGACAAAAGAAATAATTACGACTAACAAACGTCCAACGTCCTTGGGCGTATCATCAAAGCGACTTTCAGAGCGCAACTTACGCAAAAGGACTTTAAAAAGGATTTCATTTGAAATTGCTACGAAGTCGCTACCAGGTATGTAGGACAGCATCGTGACTGCTTTTCCCGGAGAAGTGTGCCTGCGCGTGTGTACGTCGTACAGTAGCGTCTTCTCAGGCGAACGTAAGTTGAAAATTCTCTTGAGAAGCAGGAGCAAAGTAGGGAATGTTGCCTTTGTTCGATGGCGGCTGCAGGTTATTGATATTTCAAGGGTGATTCGATTTACGTTGGGTGGCGGTCTGCCCGTCTACTATGTACATGCTCATAAACATACTCTCGACGCTCGTGGATGAATGCGAAAAAAGTGACGGCAAGCAACTTGACTGAACAAGGATTCCATGTCAAAAGCCGTAAGGGTAGGGGCTTGATGTGGATGTGAAGTGGATAATGTAAATTCTCTGTTTTAAGTTTGAAAAGTCTGATGGAAGAAGATCTCACGGCAAGTTGGTGAACAGATTAAAGTGGATGTTTTCCTTAGACCTTGAATTCTTAGTTTTATCAGTACACAATGTTCAGTTGTCAGATTTGAATCGTTGTGGCATGAGCAACATAAATCAGCAGTAAAATTTGTTCACAGTCTTCGGCGAGGAATGTGAACAATTCTAAGGATGCATGTAGCATGTGCATCGGACATTGCTTCTACGTAAGAATTAAAACTGAACCACACCTGTGCGTCAGAGCTGTTGGCGACAGTCTCGCCGTATGGCGGCACTCAGTTCAGTTTTATTTCCAGTTGTTACCTCCATACAGAGGGTAATGGAATGCAAACTTGATACGAACATTTTTTTGGAGTATTGGGTTTTTCTGATGCATACGTAATTTCAATTGTTGAAATTTAACTTACAATTGCACACAGAGCGGCTAGTCTTCATAACATATTCTAAACCCAGCCAGGGGCTTAAAATGTAGAATGAATTAGAAGATATCAATAAAAGGGGATGTCTGAAAATTCTAATAAAACATTTTGTCAAAAGTTTTCCTTTCGATAATCTATTGTGTTTATGATGTGTATTGCCTACGACTGAAGGTAGGTACATAGGCAGGTATGGTGAGTGCATGCTTATGTATAATAAACATGATCCACTTGGACATTTAATGTCCACTGTGTTGTCACTTTCCGGCTTTGCAAACTGGTTGCATCGGTAACCTTACTGCATTTCCCTGTTATGTGACGTTTGGTCACTTTTATATTAGTGTTAGTCGCTTGATGTGTGGGTGAATGTTCTAAAGGGGAATGGGTACCGCATTAGCCAGAAAAAGACCGAGTACCTGTGCTGCCCTTTCTCCGATCCACTCAGGCCTATTCCTGATATTTATTTAAATGGAAAAGTGCTTCCCAAGTGCGAAAAGTTAAAATATTTGGGATCAATGATCAATAGCGAAGGAACCTGTGATGACGATATCAACCATCGCGTAAGCGTAGGGTGGATGAAGTGGCGGGAAAACTCAGCCATCTTCTGTGATCGAAAAATGCCCACTAAGTTGAAAGGAAGGCTCTACACCACAGTTGTTCGTCCGGCGCTCACATACGGTTCACAATGTTTGGACAGCGTACAAAAAGTATGAGAGCAAATTAACGGCAACTGAGATAAAGATGCTGGGCATGACAGCGGGAGTAACAAAGCTCGATAGAATAAGAAGTTCAAGGATCCGAGGAAGTCTTCACGTCAAAGAGCCCATCGCTAAGAAAGTTGAGCACGACCGGCTCAGTTGGTATTACAATGTTCAAAGGAGAGATCCCTCGAACCCCGTTAAAAAGGCAATATCAATAAACGTTCGTGCGAAAGAGAGGCAGGCCTAAAAACTCCTGGATCACACAAATGCAAAAACCGAAATAGGGAGGCCTGCCGATATTTCTTGAGGTTGTATCGGCGAACCCCACAGGCGGACCAGTAGGGATGCAGTAAAGCGGGAGGATTATGATCCCCAAAATTCGTATCATAACTAAGTCGTTTAAAAGAAAAAGAAAAAAGAAGTAGTTAAAATAATAACTACCGAGTGTCTTCCTCAAGTTACTGAAAGGGCGTGCTAAGGTAGTGCAGTAGTGCTTCCTCTTCTTCCTCATCTCTGCAGATTCTTCAGAGTATGGCACTCCAAGTCTTCTTGGCAGTGTCCAGTTATCTTAGCTTTAGTTCTATTCTGATTTAGTGCAGGCCACATCATTTTCGATGATCTGCAGATATCCGCATTACACCTACATACGTTTGGAGTATTATGTGGTGTTCGTCATTAGCAGTGCCTTTATTGCCTTCTGTGAGGAATGAAGTGATTCTTTGCCAGTGGTAGACTCGGCCCCTCCTTCACTAATTCATCGGGTCTACGCTGCTCGGGGTAGCCTTGTGTCCAGGGACGTAGCATAGATGAAGGTTCCATCTATCTGCAATCCCCTTTAGAGACAGTCTACACAGTTCTATTATCTTCGATTGCTGTTACTTCTGCCTGGATTACACTGCAGTAGTTTGGTGGACGGAGATCCATAGAAATCTCTGGCGAGAACCTGTGCATTCATCCGATTTGGATCCGTATATGCAAATTTCCATTGCAGCCTGGTAACAGACCTTGTTTCCCTCTCAAAACTTTCGTGTGGGGATGTTTTTTTTATTTCTAAGTCCAGGAGAGTCGTCAGATAGTTTGATTTATTTTTGAGTTTTACACCGGCGCGGCAGTTGCATTCTCTTAGTCTCCTTGCTGCATGCGTGTTGCGTAGCCGTAATTTTCCCGGATATATCCGAGGCGAAGATGCAGTGATACTTCTAAGGCAACTGTTTTGTAATCTGAACTGATTCCATCCCGTCTTTGATGGTGTTTGCGATATCCTCCGCCCAGACTATGGATTTGCATCCGCCCATGCTTAATTTCTATCATAGTAGTTTATCCAGAGAAGAGGAGACAATGAATTATAAAATTGTAATATTTCTGCCATTTAAGATGTTTAAGACGTTATTCATCCATTACTGGGTACAGATTTGGTATGACGCTGTCAATCGCTTCGAATTTGACTTCTATGTCTAGGAAGGCTACCATAGTGTAATCCTTATGCTCAAGGTATTAAGGTCTCTCTGTTGGCTGGGTGCTGTGGGAATCGGGTAGGCACTGACTGGCGTCAACCTGGCGATGCCCAGTGTTGTAACTTTTTCTACGCACCAATTGTGCTTATTTTACCTCCAAGTGGTAGCCATCGGGTACTGGTTGTAGTTCACCCGAGCTCAACTTGCCAAACTTATAAGTGCGACCTCTTGTCCTAGGGGTTACAAAAAAGGAACTGGCCCTCCAGGTTGGGGGTTGTGCCGTCGGGGTAACTGCCCGGCCACACAAAAAAATTGCTAGTTACGAAGCAACAACAAGCCTCGGAAACGGATGATTTTACTGATGACGACCCCTGCAAACGATATACGGACAACGATCTTCGGATTTGTACGTGGAATGTAAGGTCCCTTTATAGGCCACGTGCAGCCGAACAACTAGCGGAAGCCCTAGACTGCTGCAAAGCAGATATAACCGCCATCCAAGAAGTGCGATGGGATGGACCGGGCAAAAGAAGGATGAAAAACTGTGATATATACTACGGTGATTGCTACAAACAACAAAAACAGCGCCTATTTGGATGTGGATTTGTCGTTAGAGGCAGACTTAGGCAAGAAGTCCTATCGTTCAGGTCCGTGAACGAGCGCCTCACGACAATTCGCATCCAGGCTAAATTTGCCAACATAAGCCTTATATGCGCACATGCCCCCACAGAGGAGAAAGATGATGACACCAAAGACAGGTTCTATGAGCTCCTGAACAAAACGTATGAGCAATGCCCTAGCTACGACTTTAAAATTGTCCTTGGCGATTTTAACGCAAAGCTAGGAAGAGAGAACATCTTTGGTAGTACGGTCGGAAAGCACAGCCTACACGACACCACATCCGATAACGGATTTAGGCTGATCGATTTTGCTGCGGGGCGAAATGTTGTAGTAGCTAGTACAAGATTCCCACATCTCGATATTCACAAAGGAACATGGCGATCTCCTGATCAATCAACCGTCAATCAGATTGACCATATTGCGATAGACGCAAGGCACTCCTCCAGTATCATAGATGTCCGAACGTTCCGAGGCGCCAACATTGATTCGGACCACCACCTTGTTGTAGCCAAGGTAAGGTTGCGGATATGCCGAACACCGCCAAGACAAAGAAATGCTGTGAGGAAGTTCAACGTCAGCCGGCTACAATCGCAAGAGATAGCCAAATCCTTTTCCGATCGTGTCTCCCTTAACCTCTTAAGAAATCCTACGCCGCCAACATCAAGTATTGAAGACCAGTGGCAGCATTGCCAAAAAGCCATCAGAGATGCCGCCTCTGATGTGCTGGGTTTCAATCCGCCACCACAACGAAACCCCTGGTTTGACAACGAGTGTCGGCAGGCGAATGCAGCCAAGCAAGAAGCATACAAAGCGGCACTGCAAAGAAGGACAAGAGCTGCTCGGGAGCTCTACGAGCAGAAGAGGAGAGACGAACACCGGCTTCTCAGGAGAAAAAAGAAGGAGCATGAGAAGCGCGCGATCGGCAGAATAGAGGGATATTACTGCAGGAATGAGGTGAGGAAGTTTTACCAAAGGGTAAAGTTAACCAGTCAAGGTTATAAAGTCCGAACCGAAGCCTGTAAGGATGATCAAGGGAACATCGTAGTAGAGTCACAGTCGATGCTGAGGATATGGAAAAACCATTTCTGCAGACTGTATAACGGCGACGTAGAACCAAATCCCGCTGTCAGGCAGAACGAACCATTCAACCCCAATGAAAGGGACGACGAAGATCAACAATTCCGTCCACCCGACCCGGATGAAGTGAGGATTGCCATATCTAAACTGAAATCCAACAAGGCTGCGGGAGCTGACGGCCTACCCGCCGAGCTTTTTAAAGCCGCAGGCGATGATTTGGTAAGGCGCATGCACCAACTCATCTGTAAAATATGGTCGGAGGAAAACATGCCCGATGAATGGAACCTCAGCATTGTTTGCCCGATCCATAAAAAAGGAGACCCTTTGAACTGCGCCAACTACAGAGGCATCAGTCTCCTAAGTATCGCATATAAAATCTTATCTGCCATACTGTGTGAACGCCTAAAGCCATTCGTCAACAACCTGGTCGGTCCATACCAGTGTGGCTTTAGGACAGGAAAATCCACCATCGACCAAATATTCACACTACGGCAGATTTTGGAGAAAACCCAGGAGCAACAAATCGATACCCACCACCTTTTCATCGATTTTAAGGCCGCGTATGATAGCATCTATAGAGACGAGCTATACAGAGCAATGTCTAGTTTTGGCATCCCTACCAAACTCGTCCGTTTGTGTAGGATGACGATGGAGAATGCACGCTGCTCCATCAAGGTCGGTAAAGACCTAACCGAGACCTTTGATGTCAAAAAAGGATTCAGACAAGGCGACGCGCTGTCATGCGACTTTTTCAACATCGTTCTTGAAAGAATTGTTCAAAACTCGAACGCCAACACCAGAGGAACAATCTTTCAGAAGTCCGTCCAACTACTCGCATATGCCGACGATATTGACATTATTGGAAGAACGCAGCGTGATGTCAATGGCGCTTTTGTGGGTATTGCAACGAAGGCCGCGAAGATGGGTTTAGCGGTAAACGAGGGTAAGACCAAGTATATGCTGTCAACGAGAAAGAACACCCAACACCGACGTCTCGGTCAGAACGTCACAGCAGACAGATATAACTTTGAGGTAGTCAAAAACTTTGTCTACCTAGGCACCGCTATAAACTCAGACAATGACACCAGCGCTGAAATCAAACGAAGAATAACCCTTGCCAATCGCTGCTTCTTTGGGCTAAGAAAGCAACTGGTAAACAAAGCCCTCTCTCGAACAACCAAGATAACGCTCTACAAGACCTTAATCGTCCCAGTCCTGCTATATGGCGCGGAGGCATGGACTTTGTCAAAAGCGGATGAAGCTGCCCTTGGTTGCTTCGAGATGAAAATTCTTCGTGTGATTTTCGGTCCCGTCTGCATAGACGGTGAGTGGAGGAGGAGATATAATGACGAACTATACGGGCTGTTCAGCGACATCGACTTAGCCAGAAGAGTGAAGATCCAAAGACTGAGATGGCTAGGTCATGTAGAGCGGATGGAAACCAATACTCCGGCCCGAAAAGTCTTCGAATCCACCCCCGAGGGACGGCGCAGTAGAGGAAGACCGCGACTCAGGTGGCGCACGCAAGTGGAAAGGGACCTCAACCAACTATGCGTGCGAAACTGGAGACAGCTAGCTAAAGATCGAGCTGGCTGGAGACGCTTGTTGGTTGAGGCCCAGGTCCACCCCGGACTGTAGCGCCACCTTAAGTAAGTAAGTAAGTAAGTATTAAGGTCTCTCTAGAGTTTTAAGGATAAACAATGAGAGTGTAAAGTTTGTGTGCGTCTCATACTCTCTTACGGCATCAGGATTATCCGATGGATCTATATTTCCTGTAAATGCGTGTCTATTATGAGCTGTAGAGTCTCTTCACTGGAGCCAGACCATGCTCCGGGAGATTTTTGTTGGCATTGTCGGAGTCTTAGATATTAATAGTCTTAGGTGACTACACTGCTTTTTGTGCATTACTAATTTCAACTTTTTTGTTTGAATAAATCCCAAACCATTTGAGATATTTCAAAAACTTTATTATCGGCTGGAAGTACAATCAAAACATTTATGAATGGCACTCGACTTCTCTCAAATGTTATTTATTTTGAACGACTCGGCAACACATTTCGGCCGAAACGGCAGCTATTTTGTTCGTTCAATGTTGGCTCTCAGCTCTTCCAACATCGTCGGCTTGTTGGCATAAAGAAATGGCTTAATCGACTGGCCCATTTCTTGAGATAACACGCTCACCATACTTACCCTTCAATAAATCGATTGTAACGTGTGTTGTGTGGCTTGTGGCATCATCATGTCGAAACCACATGTCGTCCAAGTCAATATCTTCAAATTCGGGCCAAAAATAATCGGTAATCATGGCACGATAACGCTGACCATTCACAGTAACGTGACGATCGTTATCGTCGACGAAAAATTATGGACCAATAATGCCGCCGACATGCAAACCGCACCAAACAATTATTTTTTGTGGATGAAGTGGTGATTCATGAAGCACATGTGGATTTTCACCCGACCAATAACGCATATTTTGCTTATTGACGAACCCATTGAGCCGAAAATGAGCTTTGTCACTGAAGATGATTTTGCGATGAAATTCATAATCTTGTCGCATCTTCTCCAGAACCCAATCAGAGAACGTACGTCGCTTTAATTCTTGAGTCTTGTATGGGTGTTAACCATAATCCTTACGCAAAATTCGCCATAATGTGGTCTGAGCGATGTCCAATTCTTGAGAACGCCGATTTGGATCGTTTTCTACGGACGCCTGAACGGCAGCGATATTTCCGACACTTCGACGAACCCGTTGTCTCACTGACATATGTAGACTCAAATTTTTGCACTAAACTTGTTATTGCCTGTCTACTAAGGCGAGAATTACAACCGAAAATTGGAGTTAACTCTCTTAAAGTTGCGATCACCGACTCCGAATTTCGGTAGAATTTTTTTTATAATTTGTAGACGTTACTCGTCCGTGGTCTTTACCATGATGAAAATGCTGAGTTTACTGAACAAATTGACAGTGACAGTTTGACGATTAGTGAAAGAGTTAAAGTACAAATTAAATTCAAAGTTTTCAAGTCTCTATTGGAAAACCCTTTACATGTCCAAGTCGGTGGTTACTTTTGAGAATTTTGCTTTGTTGAAGCATCTCATACTTGCTTTGTGTAGATCAGGTCTGAATTTCACCACAGTAACTTCCTGGGGGACAGGTAGCTATAAATGCAGACTTTATAGATGTTCTGAAATCCGATCACGAATAGAAGTAGAAGGATTCTTCGAAGTTTATTTCTAGACACTGGCACTGTGACAGTTGTGAAATATCGCAAGTACGCACCCTCAGAGGACTTCTATCGTCTGTGATCACTTAGAAAATAAATATGCCAATTAGTCATTGGAACGACACGGCATGTGTGGATATTTCACGAGACGAGACTGAATTTTTCCGTATTCTTCAGCTAGCGCGATATCTGGCTAACTGCGTCTAGTTGCGCACACCAAATTGGTTGAGATCCTTCCCGAAATTTGACTATGCCGGCTATGCGATATTTTGGTGAACATTTTGAAATGCACTCCAGTGTATCTGATTCGATTATTAAGAAGATGAACGACACAGATATCGAGATAAACATGAAATCAAGGAGAAACACCTGGGTTTGATATCAGAAAGCTAGAACCGCACCCTTGTTCATCGACTCCATCAAAAACTGTCAAACGGTTTGTCCCGTCTGCAGACACAATCGAAGAAGATTGGTCAATTTATCAGAAATCTTCCATACACACACTTTCTGGAGGAAGCTAATCTGAGTCAACAAGCTTTATTAGATTCCATCAGTCTATCATACGATTCACATGAGCTGTGTGAAAAGTTGTCTGTTTATAGGGACGTGCCTTCGTGAAAATCTCAAACCGGCAACAGAAAATTAATATAAAACTCGTCCAATTTAAGTTTCAGTTTAGCAAATTTTAGGGTCGAACTGCTCTGAATCTATTGCGCACATCTCTGACCAACTATTATTATTGTTGAGGGTTAATTGCACTGCGACCTTTAGATCTATTGTGCCTCCTATTCATACCTTTGCTTTCTTAAGAGCTCCCCTCCCATGCAGCTCTTTTCAGAGTTGTATTGAGGGTTATTTGCGCAAAGGTGGAAGGGATTTATCCTAGAATATTCTCTCTAAGCCAGTTTCCTTTAGGAATCTGAGAATGATAGCTGGTTCTAGTGATTTCAATTCTTTTTCTGATGTTAGGTGTTTGCCCAGATATCTTTAACTTTTGTGGGCTGACTCAACTAGTGCTAAAAGGTGTCATCATCTGCTTTTCCGATGAAGCTAAATAACTAGGTGTTATCTTGGATTCTCTGGAAAAAAACACATTGAATCTAAAACCACCAAGGCGCTGTCAGTTTTCTGGCAGTGTAAGGGAATTTGCCGCAAATCTTAGGGTCTTCAGCTTAAGCTTCAAAGAATGGTTTGTCTCAGCTACATAGGGCCTTCCCTAGCATCCCTGGCTCTGCTCTTGATGCACTTCTGAATCTCCTAGTTTCCTTAGGTGCTCCCTGAGTTTATACGGAGGTTGTTTTTTTTCATTCTGATACATGCCTCAAATCTATTGCGGTTATGTTGACCCAAGAGTTTCTTGGCCTGCTTCATACCATGAACGTTGTTCCATGTATCACCACGGTTCCTTCTCTCTAGTTCCCGAAACTCTTTCCTGAGGACGTGATCTCCTACAGCGGAGAATGGTTCGGGCCTATAAATCATTCCGATGCTCCTTCCGAGGCGGCCACTTCATTGCCTTCTATCCCTGTATGGCTAGGTACCCAACAGAGTTTTACTCTGTTACGCCTACTACTTCTTAAGCTTCTTCTTCTCAAACGAGCCTGGATTTGATATAGGAGTCGAGTGCTAGGATAGCAACACGACTGTCCGACTTTATTGCTATGTCACAGTTGGTATAGTTCCTGTCAAGATTTATCTGAGTGCATCTGTCTATGGCATAGACTTCTGCATGAAAGATACTGGTGCATTTGCCCATGGGATCGCAGTACTTCGTCCGGGGTGCAAATACTCCTGCCCCTGTTCCTTCATCAGTTCTTGATCCATCCATATACCATTTTACCGTATTGTTGCTCAATCTGAGGACTATGGATTCATTGCTCCAGTTTTTTGTTGGTGCTGAGCTTAATGATAAACCAACCTTTCAACTCCGACCAACACTTCTTTCAATATTTTCTCAAATAAATTCAACCCAAGATTCACCCAAAGGACGACCTAAAGTCGACTTTAAATTCCATTAAATACTGCAGGAGTCCCAACACTGACTGTGCAATAAATGTCAAAGGGGTAAACATCGGCAGTAATAAATAAAATTCATTTAACGCTCCACGAGAAGATACCTGTGCCTAAATCGACTCCACAAACAATCATCTCTCAAGGGAAATCTTCAAATTTTATTGGCCATACTTATGAATATTTCACACTCCATATTGTTGCGCCCGCCCTCGTCGCTCGTTCCGCAACGGAAAAAGTTGTCAAATATAAAATGATTCTCCCATTACACCAACAACAATGCAATAAAATTACCTCCACCTAATGCCTCCCATCCAGCATCAAACAAAAACAAGTATGGAATATTCTTGCAAGGAAACAAAATAACCGGTTAACTGCGGCTTCACCTTAGATACCAAATTTATCCCAATTAACCTAAAGACTTTGTAATCCTGCGAGATTTCCTATTTAACTTTTCCCATAAAAAAGCAAAGCCCACGAAGGTACCGATGAAAGAGGAACAAGGAAAACAGGCAAATTCGCAGGATAATTCATTTGAGTGACGGTGATACTGCTCAAACTCTCGGCATTACATTCAAGGGTGGCTCGTGACACCATGCTGTACAGCTTTTGGCTTGTCCACTGGGCTCTACTCCATTCTTCTCAGATCGGTCCATTGAAAAGTTTCTGCCCCACCCCCCGCTCCAACCAGACGGCTGGCCGTTGGTACAGGCTGTGGGGAAACAATGTTATCCGGCCGGCGTCTAGACAAAATTTATTATCGTTTCTAGGTTTTTTTTTTTTCGTCTCAAGACATTTTTCAGTTTTACCATGTATTCATGGCGTGGCAGTGGGCTGGCTAACTTTTGCGAATCCCTGGGAGATAATTTTGTTTTATTGTCGATATTAGCATGGAATGAGTTTTGGGTCTGTCCGTGGTAGATAATTCGGCTATTCTCTCGGATTTAGAACTTTTTTTTTAAGACTTAATTGTGTAATCAGAGGAAGAGAGGATCATAGAATCATTCAGTGACTCGTATTGGTATTAGCTGAAGTCACTTACTGAAGTTGTTGGACTTGTCAGAAGTTGTTTCAAAGGGTTAATAATACGTGTCTATTCATCAAAGTATTAGTCACGACTTCCCGTGTGGCAATTATTTTTTGGAACAGATTTGTGAATCAACGTAGCTTCGGATGATAATTTGGATGGTGGGGAAGACGACGGTTCTCGGCACACACATTGAATTAGTTTGCTTTTTTTTTGTAGAAAAGGAAAGAGTACGGTAGGGCCCTACGCTAAAAGGGCATGAAATTAATACAGCTTGCTTCAGCAGCACCACCTCTTTCGAAACACTGGCAATGGTTGGAGAAGAGTCTGACTGTTTTGTACAAGCTTCTCATACCCTCTGCCCGTGGCGTTGTGGGTATGTGCATCGACTCCTACGCACTTGGACCTACCTGTCTAGGTTCGATTCCTGGTACGACAAGAAATACTTTTCACGGCCCCACCTCTTTCGAGTCACTGACAATGCTCAAAGAGTATAACTGTACAGAAAAAGCTTTTCAAAATTGGCCGTCGGGGTCGGCATAAAACTGTAGGTCCCTTCCACTCGTAATAGAACAATAGCACGCACAACACGAGTGGTTGCTGAGAAGCTAGGCCCTGGTCCTCTACGGGCTGTAGCGCCACCAATATTATATTATTATTATTCTCATACCCTCTGTTCGCATAAAATTGTATGTTCCTTCCACTAGTGGACCACAGCACGTAAAGTGTAATTTTCCAATTGTTATGTTTTAGCAGCTGTCAATGTTAGGTTGGGTTGGTTGGCTGACGAGCCACTGTAGATCCATTGTGATACCCACTTGAGGGGAAGTCTTCTTCTTAGCCCCTGTCTCGTGCCCGTTACGTCGATCCTCGTTCTGATTATTCGATTTTTAGCAAGCAAGCCTGATGTCTTTATAGACCTGCAAAGAGATTTTAATGGAAAGTCTATTAGTTCGTGTAAGTCTTGGAAGAAGGGGTCTTCCAGCTTTCTATTTCTTAGTCGGCAGAGACTGCGACAGTGGCAGTAGTCATAGGTAAATCCCATGTTGCTTTCATGTTATTTCAGATGATTATGACCAGTTAACGCTCCGATCTAGGTTTTTATTGCAATCCAGAAGTTTGACAGTTCTTGCACTATTGTACTTGGCCCATAACATCCGAGTGGTCTCACAGGTGGTTCGATTTTTCCACCGTTAATTTCCTATTTCTATGATCCTATCATTCACCTTACTTTTGATGTCTGCCAGAGCTGGGTGTGTTTCTAGGATTGCCTGGGTTAGTTTTCGGCCCCTTTCCTGGCAGGTTCATCTGCTGCCATACAGCCGGTTACGTCCCTGTGGCCCGGGACGCAGCAAAGAGCAATCGCCGTGCTGTGTGCTAAGAGCCTTAAAAGTCTGAGTGAGGCAAAACCCCGAGGGAATTTTGTCAGTTACATACCTGGAGATACCACCGGCTGATATCACTATTCTTATTGACAGTCAAGCAGCTATTAAGGCAATTTCTGCAACGGAGAGCTTACTGCCAGTTTCACAATGCTGCGTTGGTGCCTCGCGTGTTGGTTACGACATTTGCTTTGAGGGATGAGTGGGTCACCATTAGTTATTTTTTCTTTCGCGTCCAATGAAAATGTGGAGTAAACGCGTGGTGGACCGTGGCGTTGTGGGTATGTGCGTCGACTCCTACGCTCTTGGACCAATCTGTCTAGGTTCGATTCCTGGTACGACAAGAAATGCTTTTCACGACCCCACCCCTTTCGAGTCACTGACAATGCTCAAAGAGTATAACTGCATAGAAAAAGCTTCTCAAACTTGGCCGTTCGGAGTCGGCATAAAGAAAACTGTAGGTCCCTTCCACTCGTGATAGAACAATAGCACGCACAACACGAGTGGTTGCTGAGAAGCTAAACCCTGGCGCCACCCATATTATTATTATTATAAACGCAGGGAAATGTCAAAAAAAAAAAAAAACATGTTGAGATTACGTTGTCCTCACCACACTAATTTGTCTAACAAAAGTCAAAACGTAGAATGAAGCAGTGAATGTCATGGAACCATTGTATTGTGTGGTTTCAGAAATGAGCCAACGCACCAACACATCATTGTGAAACGGGCATAAGATCGATGTGCTGTCACTATTCGGCGTTTCCCTCTGTTGGTATGTGTACTGATACCTATAACCAGTTGGTGGTTTTTATGAACTTGAGGATATCCTTTATGTCGATGTTAGCAAAATCTTTAAGACTATCGCTGTCGGCAATGGCCCGGGGGGGGGGGGGGGGGGGGGGGGGGGGAGGGTCCTGATTTTGTGCTAGTGGTAGACTTGTCGCACTTCTTGCCCAGGGACTCAGCACAGAATAAGGTTGTACGTATCTGTCCGCTATCTCTATATAGGCGGAAGAGTTTTTCCACCTTAGAGTTAATCGATAGTGTTTCCAGAGCCCTTATGGCCGCCTGAATATCTGTATAAAAAGCAATATATCTTCCGTCTATCGGGGTCATTAATAGCCGAAAAGTTGCTTCTTGAATAGCTGCTACTTCTGACTGGAAAACACTGCAGTGGTTCGTGAGCCGTATGGCTACGTTAGCTATGGCGAACTGGCGTATGCACCAGAGCCTGTGCCTTCCTCCGACTTTGAGCCGTCAGTGTGGATTTTCGTGGCAGTGGAGTTCCACAGCTTTCTTTCATCCCGCTCTATTCTCGAGGGGATTACTGTTTTGTGCTTCATTTCGAAGTCCTCAAAGGGTGTTATGTAATCCCATTGTTTAGGAATCTTCGAATTATGAAGTACATTGCCCATATGCCCTTTGATGTGGGATTTTCCCCAATGCTTACACTCCGTCAGTCTTAAAGCTGCATGCGTGGCAATAAGCTTCCCGTAAATGTCCATGGGAAGGAGATTGAGTAACATATCGAGGGTCGCCGAGGGTGTTGATCTGAGTATTCTGATAAGATTTTACTTCATTTGCAGTGCCTTCCACCACACTACTGCTCCGTAGGTCAGTACTGGTCTTACTATTGCCTGGTAGAGCCAGTGAGTTATTCTCGGTCGGGTTGCCCATTTTGATTTTTCTGCGGGTGTAAAGTGCATTCGGTGCTCTCCTGATGCGCTCCTGAAAGTTATGCCTACAGTTTGCTGTCGACGATCGATCAGTGAAAGTTAATTCTTTCCCTTTCAACTTTGGTGGAGTGATGCTTGGAATTTTGTATTTCGTTGTGAACAGGACCACCTCAGTCTTAGACGGGTTTACATCAAGTCCGACACTGTAAAGTTTTCAGGGCTGATTCCACCATGTCAGTGATGGGTCTGGACATTTACATGTGGCAGCTAGTGCGATATCATCTGCATACGCTAAGATTTGCATCCTGTCGCAATTAACCTCTTAAGGATGCCATCAACTGTAATGATCCCGAGTGGTATCTCCAACATTGATATCATTTTGTCTGCTTCATTGACGGCCAGTACCTCCGCTTGAAAAAACAATGCCGAAGTCTGCTGAGTAACCCAAAAGCAAGGAAAGCCATCACGGCCCTATGAGCATGAAAGCCATTGGTTACAAATGGGGTCTCCAACCTTACATGACACACTGGTTATTCACATCTGTCATAAGACCCACCTATACGGCGTATTAGTATGGTGGCCCATACTCAACGTCGGTACCCACCTCAACAAACTAAGAAAGGTACAGAAACAAGCCTGTCTGCATCAGTGGAGCACTTAGAACGGCTACCTCCGATGCACTGGAAACTCTCCTGAATCTTACCCCCTTGATATCTTTGGTAAGCAAACAGCGACCAACTGCGCAGTTCGTCTTAATGCATGTTCTCAATGGTACGATCTTACCTTTCGACATGCCAAAATTCTACACGAATAAAACCTTATATCAATTCACTTAGACTACATCTCACCACGAAATTTCCCAGAAAACAACTACGAAACCCTGATTCCGGACATGGTATGGCGGGCCTTTGGTAATGCCATTCACTTTTATACAGCTGGATTCAAGACGGATGATGGAGTAGGAAGCGGCGTTTTCTCGGCGGGTCTGCACCTCAAATCAAATCAGTTCGTCTACCCTCATCTATCACTGCAGCGTCTTGCGAGCGGAAGTAATGGCGATTAGCGAAGGACTGTCCTGGCTAAGATGGAACGTGATATCCGCCCGCGATATCTGCATTTCCATTGATAGCCAAGCAGCAATTAAATCCCTGGCACCGTTATCTATAAACTCTAAATTTGTAATCGACCGGCGCGTATCTCTTAACGCTTTATAACAGTTAAACATTCACCTGTGCTGGGTGCCAGGCCATAGAGACATCCAAGGAAACTGTACAGTTGATGAATTCGCAAAACGCGCCACTAGACTGTCAGTTGATAGCATCTCTTGTAACATAGATACCCCTATTACTACCTTCAAGCTACAGCTCAATAATCTCTGCGTAAAGACCAGATGGTCGACAGGTAGCACCTGTCGAATTTCGAAACAAAGCTGGCCCAATCTTGATCCTAAAAGATCAATCGATCTTATATCCCTGAAGAGATCCAAAATTAGCACTGCAGTGGGTATAATCACCCGCCTTAACGCAATGCGACTAGGTATATTTTCCAACGACTTCTGCAGGAGCTGCCTAGACGAAGAGGAGGAGGAAAACATTCACCACCTCCTTTACAACTGTCCTGCTCTTGCCTCAATCAGGAAAGTCACCATATGCTCCTACTTCTAAGACAGTTTAAACGACTTCAGCAAAACACCAGTCAAAGCGCTAGCCAAATTTGCTGAGAGTACCAAATGGCTGTCATAAATCCCTTCCATCTTTCTTTCTATAGTGTATTCAGTATACTTGCATGTCCGGTCCGGTTCGGGAGCCAACATTTGAAGTGATCGATCCTAATGCCGCTGTTTGGGGCTTGAGCTGTCATTTATAGGTAGATATCGAGTGAGAGAAGGTTCAGCAAGACCTTTAAGCCTGATGTTAGAGTGGTTGAGATTGCACCTGTGACGGCTAGACACGCAAGACTCTGTATTCTCGTTAGTAGCTTCAGGACGTTGGTCTTTAAATGCCTTTCACCATACAACATCGCTGTGTACATCCACAGGATATATTTTGGGGTTGGGTCCCCATTTTGTGTTCTTCTTCTTCTTCTTCTAGTGGCACTACAGTCCGGGGTGGACCTGGGCCTCAGTCATCAAGCTTCTCCAGCTGGCACGATCTTTAGCCAGCTGTATCCAATTTCTTGCACCAATTTGGTTGAGGTCCTTCTCCACTTGTTGGCGCCATCGGTTTCATGGGCGTCTTCTATTGTGTTGTCCCACTGGTTCGGAGTCGAAGACTCTTCGGGCTGGAGGAGTGTTGTCCATGCGCTCTACATGGCCTAGCCATCTTAGGCGCTGAATCCGTAGACGCCTTACTAGGCTCATACCACCAAATATTCTATTACTCAGATATAGAGCGCAGGCTGCTTTCTTTACTCTTTCCTGTACATCTAATTTAGTTACAAGTTACATATAGTATAAAGCTGTCAACAAATTCAGTAAGCTGTGTCTTGTCATGCATATTAAAGGCTATTATCCAATTTCCGTCTCA
The DNA here is from genome assembly GCA_907269125.1 of Eristalis pertinax. NCBI lineage: Eukaryota > Metazoa > Arthropoda > Insecta > Diptera > Syrphidae > Eristalis > Eristalis pertinax. The sequence goes on from OU026145.1 coordinate 63,101,949, forward strand.
CTTCAAAATACGCAACGTGCCGTTTATGCCATGGCGACATCATCGGACCTTACTTGTTTTCAATTGAGGAAGGAGATACCCTTACAGTATATTGAGTGATGTTGACCGACTTTCTATGGCCTGTGGTTCCGAAAAGGCCGCGCAACGCTCAATGTTGTGGAGCAGAGATTTGGCGAATAAGTTATCTCACAGCGAGCGTTCACCAATTGTTGTTTACCTATATTTACCTACATCAAGTTATGAGTCTACGCTTATAAGCTAACCACTTTGGTACTTCCTGCTCGAAGCCGTTATTGCCACTACCACTATCCAGTCATCAAACACTTAACCGACATCTTGAAGCACTGCCAGCGATGTCGATGCGGCCATTGCAATAATGCTAATGTAGCTTCAAAATAAACCTCGACTTAATTTTATACCTTACACTGTTGTTGTTTTATTTTAATTTTTTTGCCCAACCGTCTTATCTGGTTACTCTATACAAATTACAACACGACTGGTGACTGTGCAAGTCCAAGTCGAAGGCATTGTAGTTTCATTGCAGACCCTTCAACGGTTAGTAAGAATAGTAAAATAATATGATGGTTGATATCATTCTAGCCGTTCAGAGGCATTCAAATTAGTTCTATTGTCTTGTATGGTTTCGACTTTGAAGACGTTCCTTATCTGTTATACTATCGGAGTATTGTCAGTGACTCGAGGGAAGTTTTGTCGTGCTCTCGAGTCGCTGACAATACTGGCGAAAGCTTGTAATTTCCAAATGAAATGATGTTATATTCGAGATAGATAGCTTGTGCATGTAGTGCATTGCAGTGATTGACATGTGAAATGTTTACTTACTTCTCAGACCAATTACCCATCTAGAGATTGAGCCTTATCTATGGGTGCTTCTCATCGTTGAAATTATATGAAATAATTTTGTTTTTTTGGCAGTGCAAGCAGACAGCTGTTTCAATTTTAAATTACAAAAAGATACCAGAGACATTATTCGACAAAAGAATACTGAAAGAGCATTAAAGTTAGCCTCGTTAACATCGTATTTAAATCGAAATTTCAAGTGACTGCAGTGTTGGCGCTTTAAGTTTTCCAAGTGCCGGCATTCGAAGATAAGTGGGAACAGAAGGACTACCACTTCATCACTGGCAGCATCCGATAGGCTCCCATTTGGCAGAGCGATCAATTCCCACAAACCATTCACGAGTGAAATCATTTTCACAATAGGACGACAACCACAAGCCGCTTGGCTTACTGCCTAAATATGAAATGAAAAATTCATATCCTCACACTTCCTGCTGCGCCGCGAATTTCAGTTTCAGGCCATTCCCCACAACCAAACAATGCCGAGTCGATCCGAAATCCCTAACTGGTGCCAAGTCAAAGATTCAAATCGCAGCCTTCTGCGGACAAGAACATGCAGAGAGCGAGCAGGATACCCACACATTCAACGACAAGTGCACAAAACACAAACCATACAAGTGGAATAAAAAGGCACCGGGACCAAAACGAAGCGAAGCAGGGTGAACTCGCGGAAGGAAAAACATTGAAAAAAAAACCGAAAAAATCAGTTTCACACTTATTTTAACAACCGACCACAAAGAATGGCAAAGTGTTGCCATATTTGGTGGCAACTGGTGTTGGCTTCGGTGCACCAACGATGAATGGAATGAAGCACCACCATCCATGGATCCTGGCCAGATAGGAAAAGAGAAGACGACAGAACGACAAAACGACCACGACAACGACGATGGAGCTCTATGCTGTGACAAATTATGTTAATGAGCAGACGTCAACGTCCTTATGTTAGTTTATCTAGGTTGCTCGGATGTTTGGGTGGTTTGGTTGGTGGAAAATTTTGCATTCATGTCCATGTTAAGGCATCTGTCCTGCTCAATTCCGTAGTCCTTTGAGTTGCTCCGTCTCCTGGAAGCTCATATTACTGCGCTGGAATAGCGCAAGGGCCGTCCGTTCTATCTTCTGAAGTGAAGTGGAAGTGGCACAACCAAGGCAGATTTCTTAGCTTTTCTGCTGGGATTTTGAATAAATGCCAGATTTTGATTTATGTGAACTGCTTTCTTCGTCGGTATGGTCTGCGATTTTTTATTTTTTTTTCTTGTGTTAGGGGTGACTTGCTGGCGTTCTTCTCTTGGAGAGGAAAACAAAATTTATGAATCGTATTTGGGTACATTTGCAGTAGATAAATCACAATCATTGCTCCCGAATGTACCACCAATCGTCTGTTAAGGCTGAAAGACTGGAAAGGGGGGTAACATTTGAATTCAAAAGTGTGTGCTTGGGTCTTTGGCTTATGACTGATATAGGAATATGTAATTGCGGCTGCAAACGTATGTCTTCTGTGTCATTGTAACAGTTTTTTGTGACATTGTGACAGCTAATAAGTTTTAACGATGCAACCTCATCCGTAAACTGCGGCCTTTCACTGTCCATAAGCCATCAGCCACATATTGGATTTCACTTAAATTCCTGCGTCAAGGATACAATTCTCTGCCGGGACATTTTCGCATTCATTATCAGACTTAAACTTTCACTCAACCTTGACGATGGTAGCCGAAGATTTCATTGCTCCAACTGGAGTATGACAAGGGCGCAACACCGCTTCTGAAGACTAGTCCTCTGCTCCGGGCGGGCTTTCCGCTGAATGCACTAACTCATCTGTCTGTTGTTAAGTGAAAACATTGCCCAATCTTCAAGATAACAGACCTAATGAACTACCTCAACTATCGAGGCACGTCTGTGTCAGAAGGTGCCCCACACCCCTTCGTCAATTTATACGATTTATACACAGCAGGTGGGACAGGAAGACTATGAGCGGATAGCTGTCGCTTCTTCATCAATGCCGGTAACGAATTTACCGGACTCTAAAACAGACTGTGGAGGTACAGATAGGAAATAGAAAAGTAGAAAGGAAGTGTGTTCATCGCCTGTTCCTGTACCACCAAAAGAGATCGGAAGAGGCTAAGACTATGTCTAAGCTAATCTACCTAATCTCATATCTAAAACTAAAGTCAAAACTACTAAGAACTACCAACGTCAGCCCTAAACCAAGTCATCGCCCTTCCAGCGACGACGTGCCTGTTTTTAGTGGCACAAGTCTGCCAATCCACACCTCATGTCAATCGACACGACGTTTGCTATGTCCCTTGGTGAAATTTTGTGGGAAATAGCCCCTTAGCGGCTTTACGCGCACTCTGTGATTCTAAAGGAAAACCCAAGTAGTGCCATTTTGTTACCACACCTTTGAAAGGAGAGGAATAAGAGAGGTTATAATGGTGCTTTTCATTTGGATTCCATCTTGGATAATTCTTTGAGATATTCGATAAAAACGTACTCCCAGAGCTCGATGTCTGGCTGTTGTAAGTGCTGGATAGTTATGAAAAAAAGTGATGTAGGGTCTCACTTTCTGATGCAACAAAACAGCTATGGCAGTGATCAGTATACGGATGCCCAATTTGACTGCGTGTTCGCTTATTTGCCTGTGATCCGTGATGATCCCTAAAATTCACGAGACGTTGGTTCGAGTTCTGTAAAGGATATAAGTTAATGCGCGAAATTATGTTTCTTCTGGGCAATGATTTATTATCGTTCCCACACTAATTTCTGCCGACGTTGCGTCTGGCGACAGAACAACAGCCAGCCAAACCCGCATTCCATCACGTAGCAGCATAGGATGAAAACCAACACCACCTGCGGGAACATCCACCGCAACTGGAACATGAGCAGCAATGCACATAGTGGGCATAGGCTACGTTAGAGATAGAATCATTATTGTAAGTTAGTTCTAGTTTTGAATTCGAAATAAAGAGGTCGAACCTCCGGAAAAATTTTTTTTTTTGTAAAATAATCTTGTAGTTTTATTTTATATATTGTTCTGGCCTTGCCGAACCTGAATTGGATCAGCACGTGCATTGCGGTCGACCGATGTAGTGAGGATCCCAAACATCGTCAGGTTTCTCATTCCCCAGAGTGTTGCCAGTCCTGGAACCAAATCTAAGGTGACCAAATCCAATCTAGCTGCGACGGTCTATGTTGTGGTCTAGTGCTCCGATGTGAACTTATGATACGACAGACCTCTCGAACAGCGACGGTTTCCGCTTGGAATACACTAGCACAGTCTGCAGGTCTGAAAGTAGTGGATATGTTAAGAGCATCACACCTCAGTACATTTACAAGCCGTCAGTGTATACATGTGTCCACATCTCGGACGAGACCATGCATCTCTAGTAGGGTTCATTGCATCGGTACGCGATGCGAAGTCTATCTTCGTGGGGAAGAAGAAGATGGATATAATCTCTTGTGTCATCTGCGAACCCTGCCGGTAGTAAACCCAAGACACTACTATTACCGTACGGTTTAGCGTTCCACAACCTAGACTCTTTGAGTCTAACAACGACATTGTGTATTAGTATGTAGGATATGTAGCATAACCCTTAGAGTTGGTATAAGTGAGCCACGGTCTAAAGGACATAGAGCACCCTATCACATACATACTTTAGCCGACTATATATTTAAAACAACACACGCAAATTACTTTACAATATTTTGTTTGGCTCTCACTTGTCTCACAGTTCACAAACGAATGGATCAATTCTCCTATTCCTCTCCGGTAGTTCCTTTACAATTTTGTTTCTAATTCTTAGAACAGTGCTCGCAACTACGGGGCCTGCTACATAACCTAACCTTCAAAACATGTGTGGGAATGGGCCTAAGAGCAGCTGTTGTGCCGTTCCCTGCATCATATTAAGTTTCTTTAAATTCTATTTGTTGCGGAGAGCTACAGACAAAGCTCTACAGACACTTGTTTTCGCATCAAAAATGCTCATGAAAATAATTGAATTTGCCATCTGCTGGTTTTCTATCGGACCCGTTCACTTAAATAACTCCTGGGGGTGAATGGCACGCATTCGTGTTTGATTTTAAAATTCCGCACGGACTGCTGCTCTGATTCATTAATAGAATATTTTCCAGAAGCAGGCATCGCCAAAATTCAAAAATCTCCCAACCAACCATTCGGGGTATTCTCGGTAAGTGCCGACCTATTTGCATGCAGTTGCAAAAATTGAGTTTCAATCAAATTTTCAGTTTCAACATAATTTTCATTAAATTCCGCATGGAGTCCATCTGGATCCGATTACGTCACACCGATTGCCATTGCAGATTTAATGAAAGTATCCATAACAGAAATGCGCTCGTATTTGTAGTTCTATTCACATCCACTGTGCGATACACCGTGATGGATGGCACATTAAACAGATGTCCAAAAATGAAAATTAAACATTCAGGATCAGCAGGAGTCGATTCGTGTGTGGATGCGAATCTGCTGGGCTGAAAAGTGGTTGAATTTGAGTGTAACTGCTGTTGCGGGTATGGGATGAACAGTGAAACTAGGCGATGGGTATATTGACCATGCAGTGGCATTGATGAACTCCCGCTACTGCTTGCCACTCGGTTCAGAAGCCTAGATTCAGGATTTCAGCCTTCCAATCGAATGGGCCAATTAGTAGCGCAAATAATGCCTAATTAAGCGTACTTCATTCCGAATGCTAATATTTGGTGGTGTATCGGCTATATTGACGTAATAGCCAATTCGATTAGCGACTCGCGGCATTGTATGTGCGTGTGTGGGAAGCAGTTTTAGTGGGCATCCTGCCAGAAGCGACGTGTGTGTACATAGTTCCAGGCTGGTTGGTGATTCAACCGTTTGCTTTAATGTTTAAATTATGGAAGAGATTGTTGTCTATTGGTTGTTGCTGGTCATTTGGAATCAGATGATGGATGTTTAGAGCATGACTTCCCTTGACGAATGCAGTGCTGCATGAACTCAGTTGGCTCCAAGCTGAATTTAGGAGACGAGGATGCCGAGGACGTATGCTTGAAAGTAGGTTTCAGAAGAGGAGAACTGCAATGCGTTGGCTGGAGATGAAAAAATCCTCCCCCCCCGAAATATCACTCATATGTCATATTTCCGCAGTAGATATCCCATCCCATAAACTTTTGTTTTAATTTTGAGGAGACTATAATAGCCCCGCAAAAGTATTTGACAATTTCGGTATTTTTATGTGACAGTTTGGCGCTGAGGATATTTTTTGAGTGTTTCGTTGTTATGTGACACTTCAGGTCTGGGCGGGACTATTTGACAGCTATTTGAGTGACTTTTTGACAAGACGTATTTTATTTTCTGTCAGTTTGGGTCTGGGAAGTACACACATGCAATTGGCTCAAAATAATCCTTACTCAGTCGTGAATCTGTGAAAAGACGCCACCACCTCCCACAACATGTCACATAACACAATTGGGGATAAAAGTTCATTTATTGGTTGGAACACTTTAACTTGGTTAAACCATTATTTCCCCGTCTAAGTTGCACAAGTGCAACAGAACGCGTACCATAAAGCTCGACTCTCGACTGTCTGCATAAGAGCCGAAGGAAATCTACAAAAAATATCCACGAAGGAAAAAAATCCAAATCAAAAACGATGAAACTACGAACAAAGTGAAGGAGGAACTTCCAACGACTCCTGACAGGGGATTTGTTCACCGTTGAACTTTTTAAGACGCTCCCTCCATTCGTGTCACTTTCCAGCAAAGGGTTACCCACAGTCCCACACACGTGGTAAGGCCCCTCTCCCCATATTCTTAGTTCACACGAGAAATCTCCAACAAAACTTGCGAACTGCAAACAATTCGATAAGGCAAAAAAAAACAATCAGTTCTTCTCTACTCGAGGACTTCGCCAGGCACACACTGAGATTTACTGTTCCGCTGTTGTGTGACGGAGGCCAATTCACAAAGTCACCAGTCGCTCGATTCAGTCCCAGGAAGAGATAAAAAGAATTTCACCCCAGGTGATTCAAGAATTGGTGTTGAATTGAAAACAAATTTCCAGAGATTGCCTATCGGGAGCGTCCGCAAATCCCCTTTGATACTGGCTCAGAGTGCGTGGAGGGGAGAACTTCTAGACTACGAGCTGGTCTGTTAATCATTTGATTAAGTTATGAAAGCAAAGAAACTGTTAATTAATGTTCACCAACACGCGCTACGCGCAATTGAAAAACTTGCCAAATCTCCTTCGAATGCCATCGCTACGCCGATCACGTACGAGGGAGTATTGTTGGTCCTGACATTGAGGCCGTGAAGGAGCATGATTCCCTTGTTATTGAAAGCACTTTAATTACTTTAGCCCGGCTGTGTATGTGAGTGTTTTCAAATTGTCGGGGATCGCTCTTGAGATGTCAGAATCTTAATTTTGACCGCTGGTGAAATTTGATGAGTTGGAAGGTTATACTGGCACCAGAAATGTTGTCTTTGTTCCGCGCAGTTAATTCGCTTTCCTCTTAATTCACGCATGAGATTTGAGAATGCCGGCAAACTACTATAATACTTAGCGTCCTGTGTAATCTAAGAGGAGGAAAAAAGAATCTGCGGGACTGGGATCACATCCATTTAAAAAAGTCAATTGTTGACGGATGTCATTGCGATTGTGAATGAATACAGTGAGCCGTCAATAAAAAACAAGGTCCGGCGTTAAATGCGGGCAAGGACGACTTGTCCAGAATGTCACAATGGGCAGCTATAACTTCGAGGTAGTCAGAGTCATCGTGTACATCGAATCCGCAGGACAACAAACAACAACCGTACAGAGATCGCAGAATAAAACTTGCTTTGTTTGGGTTCTTATGACAATTGAATTATGGAAGGATGCATTCCAGAGCAGAGGCAAACGCGGATGAAGTCCTTGATTCTTTCGACAAGAAAGTTGTCCGCACAATATTCGGTCATGAGGACAGCTCGGGGAAGTAGATTCAACCACGAACTGGGCGGCTTAAACAGTGACAGGGTGTTAAGTCTGCACATTGAAGGCCTAAGGTGGCAGGTCCATGCCTAGCGCATAATCAACTTGGATCTGCCCTGACTCTGAAAAAGTGGACTACGCAACAGAGGACGATTTCGTTTAAGGCAGCGTGCACATATGCAGAAGGAGCTCATACAATTTACAGCGTGAAATTTCCTTTCTCTGTTTGGCGTCTGACTGAATTATAATTGTCATGTCACGAAGTCAAGATAGCGATATCGAGACTAAAGTCGGACAAAGCTGCTGGTGCAGTCGGACTGTCTGCAGAACTCTTTGAAGCAGGTGGATATGAGATGGTACGGTACATGCACCAACTCATCTAAGATAATGGTCGGAGGAAAGCATGCTCGACGAGTGGAACGTCAGTTCGCTTCGATTGCTGATAGGTAGGTAGGGAGGTAAACAGGCAGGCAGGTAAGTAGGTAGGTAGGTAAGTAGGTAGGTAGGTAGGCAGGTAGGTAGTTAGGTAGGTAGCTAGGTAGGTAGGTAGGTAGGTATGATATGGACGCTCTGGCGTCTTTACAGACGTGGCTCAGTTAGGCCAACGTGTTGGGTTCATTCTGCCCTTGCTAAGGGATTTTTTTCTACCGTGAGCCCTTCTTTTATTCCTAACTTTATGAGGCTTGTTAATTCAACAACGCTTAAGTCCTCCAGCTTCATAGGCATTTGCAGAGCAGATGTTGGTCGGATTATATTTCTTCCTCGCCACGCCTCTGCAGCTTCTGCAAAAGTTGTTGTGCGGTATGTTCAGACGCAATGCATCTGTTCCTAAGGCACAGTGCACGGTAAGGAGATATGCGCATGGGATTGCTAGAGATTCTCCCAGCTCCGATTTCATTCTCTCAATACTGTCCGCTTTTTCGATTCCTTGGTTGCCGATATAGAGTCACTTTCATCACGGATATCTCACTCATGCTCTGTCTGTATAACCTGAGCAGTTTCGATGTCAGAGTGTCTGATGCTATGACCTTGATTACAGCAACAATACAACATTTTTTCAGTTGTCTCGTAGTGCCAGGGATTTCTCCAAGAAGTCAAAGAAGATCCTTGCGCCTGTACCCCGCGCTTGTTTTATATTTCGTTATGAGGTCGCACAGTGCACTCATGCTACAGAATAGGTGGAGTAGCGAAAGGGATAGTATAGCCTGCTATTCTCAGGCTGGCCTATTTTTGGATTTTTGTTAGCTATACGAGAAGCTATTTCTTTTACAATGCTTTCAATCAGATCAGAGAATCTAAAGTCAAGACGCGTCTTACCATCATGATTTATTGCCAGTATTCCACCCGTAGTGTAAGACTCTATGCTTTCCCGAAGGTACTTGTAGAAAGCTACATACACCTTCTTTATAACGTCCTCCGCAATTTCCTTGCAAATGACTTTAGATTCACTCACTTCTCTAATCTGACTTTAAAAGGTATCTCAGATTTTCCTATGCACGAACACAGCACCACCTGAGAACCATCTGAATGCCAAACGTGTTCGAAGTAGAATGGCTGTTCCTAATTTTTTAAGAATTAAGTTCGAGAGTAGCAGATCCTGAAACATCTCCATTGCGCATAGTGAATTTGTACGCAGCTCCCAGGAAATATCTAGACATTCCAAACTCTCGGTTGACTATTCAACCGAAGCATAAGCAGTCGAACGAATGCGAACGATCATCGCATACTTCTACTAATCTGATCTCAGTAATATTCCTCACTACTCTCGACATACTCGCTGGCATTGCTGCAACACCCGCTCTCACGAGAAGTCTACAATTTATGCCAAATCTGAAAGGCAAAGAAGAGGAATAAGCTATTCGAAGACCCAGGTATCGAGCATATGAGGCGACGCATATTCCCATTACTCCACAGTGCCGCGGTACAGCACCGCTTAAACATGCGCCAGACTTCACATGTGTGACTAACGGTGAAAGCCAGATTTCCCTGTCAAGAGTGCACACTCTAACACATATGCATTATAAATTTTGTAATGACCACAGGCGCTTGTACTAATGTCTCTTGATGCCTACTAGCGTCAAGTGTCTATGTACATACTTGCCCCAATTTCATGCAGATGTCATTCGTGTGTTGGTTAGTTGAGCAGGAAGCACGCATATGGAAGCCTTTAGGGTAGAAGCGAATGAATTTCTTACTATGCCGATGAATTAACTCAAACAGGACTTTGTTAACTATTACCTGCTGCGTGCCACGTTGTTACAAATTTGTACCACATTCAGGTGAACTGAAGGAAGGTTAAAAATGGAAAAGTGGTAACATTGAAGCGAACGGAAACCCGTTAGGTTCATCTGTGTACGATTTCCTTAGACTCACCTTAAAAAAAGCCTTCGTTGGATGTGAAAAAATCAAGAAGACCCAGCCTTATTGATCCAGTCACTCATTAGTGAGCGTTTCACATTAAACGGCAACTTTTACCCCTTCAAACAATACTTACAGTTCCGGCAACAGATTGGCGTTCCCTTAACCCCATCTCGGGTTGAAAACGCTTTACGAATAACAAAACTTCAATTGTGCTGACTATCCACCCAAGAATCGTGCAAAAAAAAATCGACACAGAAACCCTCAGTCACTGATCAGATGCCTTAATGCTAATTAACTGCGATAACTTTAGCCAGGCCCCAAGGTACAATTCACCTTTTCAAACTTACGTTCCCAGGCATACCCACACACAGGCACACTCACTGTTTAGTGATAAGCAAAAGCACAGCATCCAGTGTCAGAAAAAAGGCGAAAGAAACAACGCTGGAGTCACCCTTACAAAGGGTAGGCTAGAGCGGTGCTTGGACGGTTGAAATGTTTTCTCAAAACTACCGGGCTATTAGCATAAACGCGCCCTCAAGAAACTTATGCTTAAGTTAATTATCTCTAAGGTAATTAACTTTTGAATAAGAAGTAGACCGCGAAAAACGGATAAAGCCGGACCGCAGCCGAATGAAGAGAATAATTTTCTACTAATAAAATTCTAGGGGAGAAACGGATTTCGTTTTATTTTTTTTGTGGAAATCTTCTCCCTTTACTCTTGGTCTCATTTCATCCGCAGTTGAAAAGGCTGGTGAGGGTGAGGGCTTTGGAAAAAAAATTGGATAGCACACCCAACATAATAAGCGATCCACAAGTTTACCGCATCCCAAGCGAGTTTGAAGTCCCCTCCGCAAGTTGATTTACGGTGCACCGCAGCCCTATTTCTTGGAAGAGTTGAAAACATTTTTGGCGCTGGAAACTGTATCGAAGAGGCTCTTCAGGCTGGTACTGCTGGCCAATGGAGTTATCACGGAACTCGGATTCATATTTAGCGGTGGAAAACTTGTACAAATTGGGCGGGGACGGTACTTAATTACGTTTTCATATTTTTTACTCTTTTTCGAAGGGATAGCATTCTTTTTAATTTTGTGTTTTTTTGGGGTGGTGTTTTCTTTGCGAAGGAAAAGAGAAAACCAATTAAGGACTCAATTGGATTGATGTCGTCTGCATGGGTGTACCTTAAATTTTAAAGAAGTCCAGAGAGAGAGAGATAGCTTCTTCGCGCCAGCTAATTGGGGCTACACACTGAAGGTTTGTGCAATTTGCTAGACAAAATTTAGTTTCTGGTTTTCGGGGACCAGATTACTGTTGCAGAAAATCCAAGATACGACTCTCTTGACTAAAAGTGTGTCAAGGCATATCAATTAGCCGATGTAAACAACAATCCTTGAGCTGACGCTGCGAATGTAGACGAGTATGCTGACAGTGATTTGCCGGCACCAATTAAGATGATAATAAAAGGTGAAGAATAACCGAAAATAAAGGTCAGTCATTCACAACTGACCGTCTTGTTAATTCAAAACAGTCAACTTTCTCCAACATGAAAAAGTTAAAATGCTTGTTTTATTTATAAAGTACTACTTCTAATTTGTTTGGTGCCGAAACGACTACAAGGCTCGGATATGGACGATTCTACTGCTGATGACCCTAGCAAAAGTACAAAGGATTATGGTAATGACTTTCGGATCTGCACGTGGAATCGCAAGAGACCGACAGCCTCTTCGCTGAACGCGTATGGCGAAACCTCTCTACGACTCTTATGACGCCAGCATCAAGTGCCGAAGGCAACATTGCCAACATGCCATCAGAAATGCCGCCTCTTCGCCTAATGTGTTTGGTTTTATCCGACCACCACCTAGTAATCTCTGTCTTGATGAAGAATGTCGGTAAACCCATGCAACTAAACAAAAGGCATATAAAGCGACGCTGCAAAGAAGGACGAGAGATACTCGTGAACTCTACCATCGAAACAGACGGGAAGAACATCGGCTTCTCCAAAGCGCGATCGAAGATATCGAAAGATTATACTCTAGGAAAAATGTACGGAAGTTTTACCAAAAGCTAAAAAGAACATATCAAGCCAATAAAGCTCGTACAGAGGTCTGTATAGATGCAGAAAGATGCCTGGTGGTAAAGTCACAGTAGGGTGCTGAAAATATAGAAAAACTTCTCTAAAACGGCGACGAGGACCAACATTTCGATGTCAGGCAGAATGGACCACACAACATAGACGATGATAGTCAAAACTGCCGTCGACCTGACCATATCGAAGTTAGGGTAGTAATATCCAAACAAAGCTGTCGGTCCAGGTGACCTACAGGCTGAGCTTTTCAAAGCAGCCAGAGATGAGCTAGTAGAAAGCATACTCCAACTCAACAACTAAGATTTGTTCACCTGTGCATGATGACGATGGAAAATGTTCGCTGCTCCATCAAGGTCAATAACGATCTCATCGCGACCTTTGATGTCAAAAGAGGATATAAAACATTTCATTAACATCATAACTTGAACGAATTGTGCGAAACTAAAACGCTAACACCGGCGGCATAATCTTTAAAAAATCTCTTCAACCGGCGATATTGACATAATTTACAGATCAGCGCCCGCTGTCACTGATGCGTTCTCTAGTATCGAAACGGAAGCTTTCAAAATAGGTTTACTAATAGATGAGGGCAACACTTATGATGTCAACAAGACGGGATACACAACATCGACGAATTGGTCAGAACATCACAATCGACAGTTATAAACTCTGACAATAAAAGTTCTGTTCTGCAGAAAACGAAGATTAACTCTTGAAAATCCCTGTTTTTTGGGCCTGAGTAGTAAGGCTCTATCCCGAACAAGTAAGGAGATTCTATATTAGACATTGATCATCACAGTCCAGCTTTATGGGTCTGAAGTATGGACTTTGTCAAAAGCGGATGAGGATATCCTCGGTCGGTTCGTAAGAAAAATTCTTCGTAAAATATACGATCCCGTATACCTTTACGGGCTTTGGAGAATGAGAATCAACGGCGAACTATGTATACGAGCTGTACAGCGACATCAAACTAGTCAAATAACTGCACATGAGTCGCTTAAGATGGCTGGGACATGTAGAGCGAATAAACATCAATGCTCCTACCTGCAGAGTCTTCGAATACAATCCAGAGTGAAAAACCCAAGTTGAAGGGAACCTCAATCGGCTTGGAGAGCGAAACTGCAGCCAACTAGCAAGGGACAGTGCTCGCTCGCATGTTCATCCCAAACTGTAGCGCCACCTAATTTAGTAAGTAAGTACTACTTCTTGTCCAACAGAGCTACTTAAAATTTTAAAGCCATAAGTCTAAAAGAAATTCCTCTTACAAAGTAATAAATCATGGCTTTAAGGAACTTTCACAATCACAATTGCCAGACCAGATAGACCTGAAAAGTCATTTCCAGAACTAAGCGGTAGGACTGGATTTGGGATTGTTCATACTGAGGAACTAGCATTTGCATCGCAGTTGAAGTTAAGAGAGTTTGTGTAGAATGTTTCTTCAAAAGTAATGAGAGAAATTTTGAAAACACCAAAGAATGCGCCGAAGTATAGTAATGCATATATTGATAATCTTAACTTGCACTGGTGATGGATGGTTGGTTGGTTTAAGTGGCTATCCGATTTATTTCAAATCGGCTGCAAATAGCGTAGTTGCACGCCTAAACCCAGCCTGTGGAGTTTAGAAATTTGTTATGTTATGTATGTTTGGTTAGCGATCTCGGAGAGGTAACCAAGGAAGGGTTTGCCGATTGGGTGTAGAGGCAACTGCCGAAGCAACAACCGAGTCTAGCAGGGTGGATGCCTATAATCCAGTGCCCCGTGCATACAGTCACGACTCTAGCGATTTCTTTTGAGGAGGTCCTTCTTTTAGTGTAGGAGGGCCAGGTTTTCCTAAAGATTTTGTACTTGGATGACCTAGTCCACCTTCCACTAGCTAAGGACAGGAAGTGTTGATAGATGACGTGTTTGATTGGGGGCTTGCCAACTGAGTGGGGACATTACCGGAAGCTCCTTGCTTGGCCAGTTCGTCTTCAATCTCATTGCCAGAGGAGAGTAATATTACATCTGCTACTGGCCTGTTTGAGTTCCTTCTTACACTGTATACAGCAATTTGAAGGAAGTCTATACTGAGGAGATGGCCCTTATGGTGATGGAAAGAGTAAATCCCGTCAACGTGTTAATGTAAAATTTCTGTACAAAAACAACTGGTTTCGTTAGGAGCTTTTATCCTGCAAAATATTATATCACCACAGCCCTCTGAACATCTGAACATACCACCATGAACAATCCTAAAATACGGCTCACGAAAAATGTATGTTCCCCTCGGCCTCGGTCTACTATCAATTGCTCTCCATCGGGCAAATACGGCTAGCAGGGGATTTACCAACACTTTAAAAACCCATGTTTGGTTGCTGATAGAACTCATGATGACAAGAATCTTCATCAGATGATCGAAGAAATTTGGTGTATTGAAAAAATCCAACCAAGAACGTAGTGGATTGTCGGGAGAAGAATGGCTATTTCACCCCACATCATCCAATGTATTGCATATTTTCCTCGCTTGATTGTGGAAGCAGTAACACCAACAAATCATGTGGATGATTTAAATCCATTTTGATTGTTTCGTCAATTATATAGGGTGTCGTCGGATTGTTTTTCAAAGGAAACGAAAATCAAACGAATTCAAATCTTGCGTTAATTGTGGGACATCCTGACAGTCACAAATGGCCCGATTTCAGAGTGCGATTCTCGAAGAAAGTCTAACGTGCCTACGACGCCGAATGGCTTGCCCACGCAATGCAAAGAATGACAAACTAATTTTTGTATAAGTTTGATCATAATTTCCTTACTAAATTGTTACTGACCGTCAAGAATCCTTGACGTTTTTTGCAATTATTTTCACGGAGTTGCGAAATCAGAGCTATTTCTCGACTTTGCTGATGACATGATTACAATCCATAATGCAATCGCTTTAATGGTACTCCTTGATCCCTTGACTATATGAAGATGTCACCCAGTGTTTCATTGATCTTTTCTGCAGAATCCTTGCCATTTGCAATGCAGAAGATTGTGAAAAACAACTCAAAAGTCAATGAGAGGTGTGTAGATTGAACTACGCACTTCATCTGGACTCCATCCATTGTGCTTCCACACGGGTTAGTTTGAGTCTACATACCCCACCATAGGCTATAAATTAAATTTACTTTTTGTTACTTGTTTAAAAAAATATTTTTTTTATTTGCGGCTCTGTTGGGCAGAGCTTTTCCTTACAATGCTACAATACAACACTCCGTCTATTTTTCTTACACTACCTTAAATACTAATAATTCTGCTGACACATCTCCTGTCTGCAGTCTGCGTTCCCTCAGGTGTATCGGGTGGTTGCCTGTGGCTGCGGGTGCATGATGGAATGCGGTCATCTCCGGTATCGCCTGTGCACGAAGTTACACATTTTGCTGACGTTGTGAATCGCGAGACGGAATACAATTTGTTACATTAACTTATATACTGTTGGGGGACTGTTTACATTTTAGGATGTAGAATGAAGCGACGATGTTAAAAGCTTGACCACAAGAGATATTAAGAGATGAACCACAGATTGTTATGTATGTTGCGAGAGACAGATGTCAATACATAAATGACCACCTGACTGTCGACATGCACCAAGTTCTTGAACGGGGTGATATTTCTGTCTCAGAAAACCCTGTACCCTGCTCAGGGTATCAAAAGTTTTTCGTACGTTTGACGTTCGAATTCCGTAAGATTTCCGTGTGCCCTCTACTTAACCACTGCGATTAGGAGTGAAATCGAAGAGCGGTGACTTACTGTCCAAACCGATACAAAGAAGTGAGGTAATGTCCTTGATGTCGACCAGAGCATTAAAGTCTGGCATCATATATATATAAAATTTTCAGTTTTGGGGTCTCAATCAATCTAAAATCATCGATGGCATCCAATTTGTTTCAGACTATTGTTATACAGATCCATTCAACAAGACTAATCACAAACTCTGAAATCAAATTTTACCCAAAACCAGTCGAGGTCTCACCCCAAACCACAACGCAGCGGCACGCTATGAATAATCTTTTTCAAAATTATTCCGCAATTGCCATCAATTAATCACTCGACTAAATGATGACTCTCCGCGAACACTCCTTATTACCACTTTCACCCTCAGCTCTCCGGCATTAATCGCATGAATTTGTCATTCATGCTTCTTGACTTCTAATCCGTTAGGCTTGTTATTGTACAGCAGCAGTAGCTACAGCCAGAGGCTGTATCCCATGTCTAACAAATCCATAAACGAGAACTTTTCCGCTGTTATCCTTCTCTCAGCGTCACATCCCCCATCACCAATCATCCTCCTTCGAGGCCATAAGGAGACGGTGCAAAATGTAAGAAAACAAAAACATAAAAAAAAACAGAAAAATAAGACGAAGCAGCAGCAAAAGAAAAATGATTCACGACAAGACTGAGGCAAGGATACTCGTCGAATCCTTGGGTCTATTTGCGTTAATTATACACTTACACGACGCCTGGCAAATTAAGACGAAAAGTAATTGCTTGAGATTGAAGTCTCATCAAAGTCAAGACCGTCGTCGGTTGCCGAAGTTGCTTGTTGTTGGCGGTATGATTGGTTAGGTTGAGAGCACGCTGCTTCCTAACCGGCGACGGCAAGTTAAATGAGCCACTGCATGCCAATCAAAGCGTGGATAATTAGCTTAAATCATTTGAAGGCGTGCGTATTTGAAGTACTCCTTTTTCTGTTCATGATTCTTTCACCTCCCACATGGCCGAGGGCGGCTTAAAGTTTCTCCTTTAAAAACCCCAACAGACTTTTGGGGTGTTCCATGACGCGGGTAATTTCTATTTAGTTCCAGACGACGAGTGTAAGCTGTTCTTACATTAATTTTCCAAATAAAAAAAATGGTTTTAATAAATTTGTCGGGTGGTAACCCCCACAAGTCTGTGATGAGGAGCGAGCGAGGGTAACGCTGTACATCGTATACCTCGTGTGCAAACAAGTATCTCACATGAATCACTTTTGACAGTTTCCGCTTAAGAGGGACAAAAAATTGAAGGCGAAGAGGGAAAAAGCTGGAGACAAAGACCGAAGAACTGTCGGAACTAAGCGGAGCAACAAAGCAATGGAGCATCAAGCAAAGGAACTTCATTCAGTTTGATTAAAATTTAAAACGACTGTCGGATTCGGAATCGGAATTGGGATCCAAAGAGGATTTAATTAGTTTTTCCTTTCTTTTCCTCAATTCCCTACCGCACCCCAGCCGCCCCATTCCAGCACATCACTCCGGTACAATCGAACGGAAGCAAGGGCTCGGAATGAGCTTGAGACCGAAACGGTATCCGATGTGTGTCTGTAGGGATAATTAAAGATAAATACATCCGGTCGTGTACCTTTGAAGATATATGTATGTATCTATTCCCTTTCCATTGTTGTATTATATATTTTTTCGTTCCTTGTGATAATCGCCTTTTAGCGGAAGTTTCGAGACTTCCTCAGAAGGGACGTAATGAGGTGATTTAAGTATTTCTTTTTTTTTTTCCTAAAGCCATTCATCTACAACAAATCTTTTGTCGATGGCTGTTGGGGACGTTGTGAATTGTGCCTTTTCGTTAGATTTGTTAGACTTTCGTTCAGAATGTGTGGGATTGTCAATCGAATGGGAGTCAATGATTGATTTTTTTTTTCGCTTAAATTTGCTGCCACTCATTTCACCTGCTTCGTTATTTTGTGACTCAGATGACCTTAAGCTATAAATACATGGAACACTGATTGGGCGCGATTCTGACAGTAGGTCTCTGTTTGGAATGAAAGCTGGTGACGTCCTACATTCGCGTTTGTTTCATTCACAACAAAAACTAACCTGTTCTCTTGCGCTGGTCTCCTGTCCAAGTCAACCAAGAAGTTATCGTCGGTTTGAATTTGGTGTAACGACAAGTGAAAGTACCTTTTGCTTTGCATTTCCTTTTATATAGAGAACAACGACCGATCTGGTGAACAGGAGACAATCGCCGTGGCTACGAACAACATTCTGTTCATTGCGACGTTGCGACGTTTTTTACCAAAAATCAGACTAATGACACCGAGTTAACTTCGTAATGAAATAAATTTGAACAGGATGGTCAAATTTGCCTCGTTGAACAGGAACCTTGAGCGTACTTGTACTTCAATTTTGGTGTAACAACCAAGCTGTCGAGGACACTGCCTCTCCAGCAATACCAAATTTTTCATATTTTTGAGTTGACTGGCCATATGAGGACGATTAGCAATATTGGACACCAATGTCGCTCACAAGTGATGATCTCGTCAACTATCACCAGAAATCAGTCATCTTCACTTGCTAGTCGGCGACACATCTTCAACTCCACATGTTCTTTGCAATTTTTCTTTTGTCATATGTAGCCTTGTCACCAAACAAAAAACATACGATTGACTCAAGAAGAAACCGATGCAAAAAAACCAACGATAACAGGAAACCAAATAGGCATTGGCACTCTTCGAATAACTTCGCATGGGTTACGTAGAAAAAACCATAGCGACACTGTGTGATTCTGACGAAATGGATCACTACAGTCATCAATGAATTAACAATCAGCCTTCGATGGAAATGATGCAAACTCCTAGTGGAGTTGCAAAGGTGCCCACTCAGTTTTTTTACTAATTAACGGTCAAGCCCGTATTAAAAGTAGGACAGATGGTTCGTGGATGTCAGTTCGTTATTATCTGAGTAACTTTTTCGACTTCAGCTGTTTAAGGATCATATGCATTTCTTGGGTTTATGGGTGTCAAGATATGGTCGATGGTGGACTTTCCTGGCCTGAAGCCACAGTGGCATACATAGATTAGTGAGATTGCTCATAAAAGTTGTCAAGCGTTCTCACATAGTAACAGAGAATATTTTGTACGAGAAGATAACTAAGTCTGAATAGTTATGTAGATCGGTCCTCATATTAGCCTAGCTGACAAAAACGGCAGTTTGAAGGTGGGCCAGCCAATCCCAGGATGTCTTCGTAAATCACATGAGCGCAGTCTTGATAATAGGTTTCAGTACTTTTCGTGAGTTACTCTAGAAGAGGAAACAATATTACACTACCTCGGAACATGTCCTGCACATGCGTAAACAAGAAGATGGCTACTAGGAGAGTACTACTTCAACAACCTTGGTGATCTAAATAACATTGACCCAAAGGAATTACTACAATTTCTTAAAGCCTCTAAATGACTATAAAAGAGGTCAGAAGAAATCACACATGCCCAACAAATCTCAAGAGGGAAGAACTACAAGGTCAAAGGGTAAATGGGCTTTGGACACAAAGTCGAACGTGACAGAACAATTGACCGGATGGTAAGTGAGCATGACCTATTGCGAGTGTCAAATATCAATCAATTGATGATTGATAAATTTGTCATTCAAAAAGAATTTCGGTATTGTGTAACTCAGTTGATAAAATTGTTGACAATTGTGAATAAATTGACTACTGTGAATGAGACATCATAGTTGACACCCCTATTGCGAGTGTAAGAAATAAATGATATGTGATTGACCTGACAAAAGTCTTTTTCAATTTAATTTAATTAAATTGGAATTTTTTAATTTTTAATTTAATTTAATTTTTAATTTTGTTGCATTACATATTCCATCGTGATCATTGCCCATTATTTCGAGAGAACTACTGCTAGCTGGATTGTGTAGAAGGTGTAGGTAGGTGGTCACTGCTGTGAGTTTTTCTCTTTCACTTGGATTTGGACACGCAAGGATATAAGTACAATAAAATTATAACGACTAGATCTTTGGTTTCATGTGTATCAACTTTATTCCCCCCCTTGTTGTCGCCTAGGACACTTTCCCGTTTTTCAATTTGATATTCTGATTGTGAGTCGATTAACCTTCCTGTGTGGCAATCGGCGGTATTGCCATTTCGGAACAAAGCTTGTGTTTCAAGTCTTCTTGCCAAACTTTGTCAAAGGCTAGAGAAACATCGAGAAATGAGCAGACTTGCGTTTGTTCAAACGATTTTTCTATAACATCAGTTATTCGATGTACTTGGTCAATAGTTGCATGTTTGCTTCTAAAGCCGAACTGGTGATTAGGAATAAGTCGTCTTTCTTCCACAACCGGGATTAAACGGCTAAGTGATATTCCTTCGAACACATTAGACATTGTCTGAAAAAGACTTTGTCTGTTGGGGGTTTACCCCGTTTCGGCACTTTCCACTGACTAGGGACATGTTCCAATCTAAAGGCGGCGTTAAAGAAACATAAGAAGCGCTTTCTGAGGTAGATCTTTCAGAACTTCTTACTTACTTAAGGTGGCGCTACAGTCCGAGGTGGACCTGGGCCTCAACCAACAAGCGTCTCCAGCCAGCTCGATCTGTAGCTAGCTGTCTCCAGTTTCGCACTCATAGTTGGTTGAGGTCCCTTTCCACTTGCGTGCGCCACCTGAGTCGCGGTCTTTCTCTACTGCGCCGTCCATCGGGGGTGGATTCGAAGACTTTTCGGGCCGGAGCACTGGTTTCCATCCGCTCTACATGACCTAGCCATCTCAATCGTTAGATCTTCACTCTTCTGGCTAAGTAGATGTCGTTAAACTGCCCGTATAGTTCGTCATTATATCTCCTCCTCCACTCACCAGCAGACGGGACCGAAAATCACACGAAGCAACCAAGAGCAGCTTCATCCGCTTTTGACAAAGTCCATGGCTCCGCGCCTTGGTTGTTCGAGAGAGGGCTTTGTTTCCCAATTGCTTTCTTAGCCCAAAGAAACAGCGATTGGCAAGAGTTATTCTTCGTTTGATTCCAGCGCTGGTGTCATTGTCTGAAATGATAGCGGTGCCTAGGTAGACAAAGTTTCTGACTACCTCAAAGTTATATCTGTCTGCTGTGACGTTCTGGCCGAGACGTCGGTGTTGGGTGTCCTTTCTCGTTGACTTGGTCTTACCCTCGTTTACCGCTAAACCCATCTTCGCGACCTCCGTTGCAATACCCACAAAAGCGCCATTGACATCACGCTGCGTTCTTCCGATAATGTCAATATCGTCGGCATATGCGAGTAGTTGGACGGACTTCTGAAAGATTGTTCCTCTGGTGTTGGCGTTCGTTTGAACAATTCTTTCCAGAACGATGTTGAAAAAGTCGCATGACAGCGCGTCGCCTTGTCTGAATCCTTTTTTGACATCAAAGGTCTCGGTTAGGTCTTTACCGACCTTGATGGAGCAGCGTGCATTCTCCATCGTCATCCTACACAAACGGACGAGTTTGGTAGGGATGCCGAAACTAGACATTGCTCTGTATAGCACGTCTCAATAGATGCTATCATATGCGGCCCTAAAATCGATGAAAAGGTGGTGGGTATCCTCCTGGGTTTTCCTGGATTTTCTCTAAAATCTGCCGCAGTGTGAATATTTGGTCGATGGTGGATTTTTCTGGCCTAAAGCCCCATTGGTATGGACCGACCAGATTGTTGGCGAATGGCTTTAGGCGTTCACACAGTACGGCAGATAAGATTTTGTATGCGATACTTAGGAGACTGATGCCTCTGTATTTGGAGCAGTTAAAATGGTCTCCTTTTTTATGGATCGGGCAAACAATGCTGAGATTCCATTTATCGGGCATGTTTTTCTAGGAAGCTAGGCCCTGGCCCTCTACGGGCTGTAGCGCCACCCATATTATTATTATTATCATTATCAATAAATCCATCCTTTTCTAGTTTCTGCAAGGGCTGAGCAAGTACCGAAATACTGCATTACTTCAATTTAGTATCAATATAAAATAGAGACCTACCTATGTATTCGTTTCTCAATATTTCATAGCATAAATATCGCAATAATCAATACTTGGAACATCAATCACTCGAAATGTGCACATCATTTTGTGTTTCCTCAAATGTCGATGACCCATCACACACTACCTAGGCCGACATTTTTCTAGCATCACGTTTATCGAAACCATTTCAAGAGAATATGAAACTAGTTAAATGCATCATTGGGAGGAGTAGTACAAAATTCCGCTGCGCATCTAACAAACTGACGCCAGTACAGACTGACGTCGTAATCTCCTCACATCAATCAAATCATGCTACACCCCAGCGTGAACATACGCCAAATGAAAGGTCCATGCAATTCATTCATCACATCCGGTCTTATAATACTAAGTGAGGGGTGCACGTACACACGTTTCAGGCGCAAAGTTTTTAAATTTCAACGTAACAACATGGAAACTTCCCGGAACACAACTAAGCCCCGTAAGCTCTTAAAAATTATAAGACTGCATCTGCCGTCGT
Source organism: Eristalis pertinax (assembly GCA_907269125.1). NCBI lineage: Eukaryota > Metazoa > Arthropoda > Insecta > Diptera > Syrphidae > Eristalis > Eristalis pertinax. The sequence goes on from OU026145.1 coordinate 63,124,440, forward strand.
GCACACAGGATAACAATTATCAAATGAGAACAGGGCGTTACTTCTGGTTGTACATTAAATTTCGTTTTTGGTGCGAGAAGAAAAAAAAAATAACAGAAAAGCATAAAACTAACGAAAGATATGTAGAGAATAGTTTTCTGGAAATCCTCGGCACCTCAACGTTCCGGTGCGGGAGTGGCGTGAGTGGCTCAGCAAACAGACAAACAAGAACCACTGTGACGAGTAAACAAGCGTCAACGGATGCATACATTCATCCAGCATAAATGAATAGGTTCGCCAGGGCCGCACTTTCGTCCTCGTCCTCGCATGGCACATACTTTTCACTTTTTCTATTGTTTGTGCACATCAGTCCTTCGGGAATGCGCCTGCGAGAGAAGCGGGGGGTGTCGAAAGTGAAAATGCATGGAATTAAGAACCTGGCTTATCCGGATTAAAACACCTCATAATTTCTATCTTCACTGCGAAAGAGTTAAGTGCTTGTCGGAAGTGAATATAAACGTTGGAAATGTTGCTTTTATGCTTCTCACTCCAGGCAACATCTGCGTCGTTCATCCTGACAGCCACCGACGTAGAGGAGCGCACACACACATGAGCGGGGCAACACATAAGCCGCTGACTTGCGTAACGACAAGTTGCATTCTTTCTGGTTTTGAAGGAGTACACTAGTCGGTGACACATTTTCATGTGGAGCAATGAAGGAAAGGATTGCATGAAGACGCCGGTCTTAAGGGCACTTGAACAGCAGGAAGAAAAATACCAGAAGGGCTCTTAATTTTTACCTCGATTCTCGTGTGTATGTATCTACAGATGGGGGGCGAATGACGCTTTTGCAGATGGCCAGAGTAAACTCAAATGTAAGTGCAAGTTAAATACGCTACACTTTTGAGGCGACCAAATAAACAACTGTGACTTTTTGCAGGTTGTACTGGTGGCGCACAGCTTCACTGTGGTATTGTTACCTAGCATCAGGATCACTCTTTTAGAACTCCCCTCATTTTTGATTTTTATTAAATTAGTTTCTCTTAAATCCTAGACAAAAATACTTAAAAGTGGCTAGACTATCTAACAAACGTTCCTACATCTAACCTACTGACCCTATGTGGATTCTCCAAGCTATTCTTTTATACGTATATTGTGTGCATTTCGACTTAAATGTGTGTTATTTTACGGCTTAACTAGCTGTGCCCTTCCACGCTTCGTTGTGACACATTGCAGTTTTATTTTGCGGTACATGTCAATGTACAGATAAATGCTATGTGGTCTGCCGAAACGAGAACACGCAACTTATGTGAGAACTTTTTGATTGTGATTGCGAACCCCAATCAAATTGGGCATGGCAATATTTTTAATTGAAATGCTGTATGGGTCGGAATCATGGGAATTCGCGGGCTATGTAACGCCATGTCTAGTTTTGATATTTCTACCAAATTCTTCAGGTTGTGCAGGATAACGAGGTAGAATTCTCGATGCTCCTTCAAGGTTTTCTCTTCCATTCGCCTTCCTCGCAGACGGGACCATATATCCGTCGTAGAACTTTTCTTTCGAAGGTACCAAGAATCAGCTCTGCATTTTTGCTTAGCGTCCAGCTTTCGGCTCCATAGAGCAGGACTGGCAAAATAAGAGTTTTGTAGAGCATGGTTTTGGTCCTTCGAGTCAGGAGTTTTGAGCCCAGTTGTTTTGACAAACCGAAGTAGCACCGGTTGCCAAGGGCTATTCTACGACGGATTTCCACTGTGATGTCGTTTGTGGAGTTCACGTTTGTCCCGAGGTAGAAAAACTCCTTTACTACCTCGAAATTTTGTCCAAGGTGGTGTGTGACGGAACGTTTTTTGGTCGACAGCATATATTTTGTTTTGTCCTCATTGACCTTGAGACCAGTTCGTTTCGCCTGTTCTTCAATCGCTGTAAAAGCCTCCACTACGGCACGCTGAGAACGCGCGACGATGTCGATGTCATCTGCGTACCTCAACAGTTGGACCGACTTGTAGAAGATAGTGCCTTCCGTGTTTACAGTTGCCCTCCGCACAATCTTCTTCAGTACCAGATTGAAGAAGTCACACGACAGCACATCTCCTCTCCGAAATCCAGTGCAAGTTTCAAACGGCTCAGAAATCCTTGAACCGAACTGCACGGTGCATCGCGTGTGTGTTAGCGTGGTGCGACACAACCGGATCAGTTTTCCCGGGATCCCGAATTCGGCCATCGCATCGAATAGCTCATTGCGATGAATGCTGTCGTATGCGGCTTTGAAATCTATGAAAAGGTGGTGCGTATCGATTTGAAACTCACTGGTCTTCTCCAGTATTTGTCTTAGTGTGAAGATTTGGTCTATAGTCGATTTTCCGGGCCGGAAGCCGCACTGGTACGTGCCCATTAGTGCGGTGCAAAACGGCTTTAGACGTTCACACAGTACGCTGGACAGGATCTTGTAGGGCATATGGAGCTGATATTCCAGTCGTCGGTCATGCTTTCGTCTTCCCAAATTTTACAGATGATCTTGTGCATGCTCCCCACCAGAACATCGCCACCGGCCTTGAAGAGCTCTGATAGTAGGCCATCGGAGCCTGCGGCTTTGTTGTTCTTCAGACTTTTAATGGCTGTTCCGACTTCTTCAAGGCTAGGTGGGAGGACTACTTCATCGACTGGAGTTGGGATTTCCTGATTCCCTATCACTCTCTCCTGGTCAGGCTCATTAGGCAGTTGCTGGAAGTGCTGCTTAAACACAGCAAAGTCAGTGAGTCGGAAGCCTTTTATGTTGTCGTGTCTTGGAGGCTGTGCTTTCCGATCACTCCGCCAAAGATGCTTTCCTTACCGATTTTGGCATTGAAGTCTCCGAGCACGATTTTGACATCGTACTCCGGACAGGCTCCGTAGGCACCGTCCAAGAGGTCGTAATAGTCCTCTTTGACGAAGTCTTCAGCCTCATCGGTAGAGGCGTGTGCGTGTCCGCCTTTTACTGCGTGAGAATCTTTTCCAGTTTATGAGCGGCCCCTGGAGTGTCACAGCATAAGCCTCTCACGTAATGACTGTGCAATTTTTTTTTTGTGCAGCTAGTGCAACAACAAAAAAATGATCGCAAAGTTCAAATTGTGTGTAATACGATTATTTTATATTATTATATATATTATTATTATATTTATATTATTTTCACCATCATCGTCTCAGTTGCCATTATGATTCTGTTTAAATAGAGACAAAACGCGAATTAATAATCACATTTATATGAAATTTTACATGAATGCACTAAAAAAATAGTATTACTTGATAAATAAGTCAATTTACATATAAATATATAAATTTCGATACCGAGAATATATTGAACGCCCCTCGTACTTTGATAATAAAGTCAATTTGAGGAGCACGTGTTTATTTCGTTTTTGATTCTTGAAATTGTTTCTTTTAGAGTAACTAGACTCTTACTGAATATAAAAATATGTTGTTTCAATATATAAAGTGTTTTTTGTCCATATTAGGGGGGAATGAAACGAGAAATTAGAGATAAAGTATGTGTTCTTTATGTTAATTAGACGAAAAGTAGAATTGTTCACTGTTGTTCAAATTGGAGGTCATATTTGTTATAAAGCTGTGTTTGTTAACAACAAAACTGTGTTTTCACTTTTTGCGACACCCATAATAAATTTTTAATTTTCTAGGATGGAACCCAAAATTACGAAAAAACTAATTTTTGATGTATGGATTTCTAAAGTCAAAGTCAAGCGCTTAGATGCTGTTTTTTCTTTTGTTATGGGTTTTTTTTTAGTAATATTGCATTTGCCGAGGCAGCAATGAAGTCAATTAAACCAACCTTAACAACATTATGTATGAGATTTGACGAAAGATGGGTCATACGGGGTCGGCATAGAGAGCGCTTCGAAAATACAAATTCCGTGTGGGTAAATGAAATCCTAACATTACCGCAACATGTTTTAGTTGAAATACCTTCTTCATCTCATTCAGCTAGATTAGGAAGCCCGAGAAAAAGCTTTGATGAGTTCTGAGAAAAGTACAAACCATTTTAGATTCTCTTAGTGCTGAAGAAATTGCAATGTCTCACGAAATAGATTTAGAAAATACGAAAATAGGAATTATGGAATGTATCCTTCACATAGCGTATAGACTAGATGTAAAAGTGTGGCAGCTTAGAGACCAAGAAAGTAAAGAAAAAGTCAAAGGCAGCCAAAAATTAATCCAAGAAAGATTTAAAAGTGAAACAGAGTTATCAATTGGTATGCCAACTCAGCAGTCTGGCAATACTAGTGATGGAAACACGGCTAGAAGATTCTTTAGAGATGAAGAAAAAACTGCACAAATTAAAGGAATTGATAGGGAAATGATCAACAAGTTTCATGTCTCTTAGAAGCTTTTGGGTCTGGGTTTCCAATTGATGCAACTGAGCAAGGGAAACAGGGGAACTGTACCTTCAAAATTATGCCTTTTATTATATGCCAGTAAGTGTACATAAAGTCTTGTTTCATGGAAAATCAATAATTTCTTCTTGTGTACTTCCAATCGGACAACTTTCGGAAGAAGCTCAAGAAGCAAGAAACAAGGAAAGTAGGAAGTTTAGGGAACTATTTACCAGGAAAATTTCGCGTATAGATATGAACACTGACCTTCTAATTAGATTGCTTTAGACCTCCGATCCATTTTTAGCAAGTTTAAGATGCCTTCCCAAAAGAAAAAAAAAGTGTTCTTGAACATGAAGTTTTGCAACTTTTGGATATACCAAAACACCAAGAAAGTTGAAAATTGCATGTGCTTATGTGTTATTTTGTGTCGAAATTTGTGCTCATATGTTTAAATAATTTATTGTATTGTATTCTGTGAACAATTTCAATAAAAAAAAACCAACAACCATAAACAAAAACATTTATTTGTGAGCGCTATTAATTTAATCCCGATAAATCAGCGATTCGTCACACAGTGCGCCGCCCAGAAAGAGAAGACGCCAAGTCGCCCGACCCGGAATGTAGGCATTATATTCTTTCTTCACGACAAAATTGTATAGCTTTTCTATGCGTGCTGTCCAGTCTTTAGTGAAACGCTGTTCAAAGCGTGCTGGGTATGGAAAATTTCAATCACTACACCATGAAAACATTGAATTGGCCCAGTCTGACTTTTCTTTGAGAATTTAGGATCTCTTTGTCGTTCGCTTCTGTTGTTTTAACATACGCTTCAAGGAAGCTTCCATAAAGACCACCACACAAGTAGATTTCTTTTCAAAGCAAAGATCATTGGCCCTTAGTAATAGAAAATCATAAAGTCGCTTCTAAAGTCGAATTTTGTAAGGTACTTTTAAGTTTCCGTAGTAATAAATCAGTTTTAACAAAACTCGAATTTAACGCAATCATTGTGAATAAACCTGTCATATTCGCTATTGTGAACTAGCACAACCTGTCATATTCGCTATTGTGAGCTAGCACAGCTGATTTTGACACTCATTTTGAAATATTAAACTATCACTTTTAAATTCGACTTAGATACGACTCGGCCACATCTAAATATCTGTCGATTTTAGAAGTGGGTTGCTCGTTTATTACTACGGATTTCGTGTTGAACTCGAGTTTACGTTTAAATTCCTTTATTACTAAGGGCCATTGTCTCTTGATGAAACTTCATTATTCGGCATTTTATAGAGTGACAGTGATACCTAGTCGGCACCGATGATCATGAAAGGTTCAATTAAGATGATACTGGACCCATCAACCAGTCACTTTACGTCTAGAAGATCGAGCTCAAATAATCTCCAAGTGAAAACTTTTGCCCACATATCAATGTTTCGCATAGACTCAGACGTTTGGAAATCACATTAGTCCCAAATCGTTCCACGCATCATTAGGCGAACGTGAACACCGCATCAATGATTTATTCGTCTGGTAACCCATCTCACGTCTAAGCGGACAGGTCTGAGAGTTATACGAATTGTACATGCAATATCGATCGAAAGACTGTTCCATTCAAATATGATTTTCGACCCATCCATGAATTTGAATAAGAAAATCAGCAAAAAGTCAGACACACATACATTCCGTCATAACTCACGACGGGCCGCCATCCAGTGGCAGCGGTTCGATTCTCTGGAGAGTTTTCATTTCGCAAATGGATGGAAGGCAAACGGATTAATTTACATATTTACGAGTACTTATCCATTTAGGAGATTTACCTGCGTCTTTATTCGAGAATGAATGACTGTTGTAACGTCCATAAATAGTCAGCAGAAGGAATTCATATTTCTTTGCCGTGAAAGTGGGTCGCTTGGTCATCCGGCTCGGTCAGAAAGGTCAAATGTTTCGAGGGCGACTGACTAGAGGGTGGCTGTGGAATAATGATCTCTTCGGAGTCTTGAGTTGTGAGTCGTTGGAGTTACATATATTGTAGGAGTGTGTTTGGAAAAGGTACACCTTTCGACTCATAGCTCTTATGGAATGAAGACGACGACGAATACATGTATGCCCTGGGGGAACGATTTTCGTTATTATTCCCCGTAAATAGGCTTAGAGACGATCCGAATCTTATAAATGATGGTAGAATGCGGATATAAACGCTTCTGAGGCATTTTTCTGGACAAGGCTGACTGAATTCTTGTAGGACACCGCATTTAGCATAGATTTATGACGGAGAAGGCAGATGCTTAATCGACCGTGACATCGTGCCTGAGGAATTTTGAGAACCCCTCAAAATTAATTGCTTCTCGTTGGAAGATGATTGAGGTTTGCGGAAATAAGGAATGTAGTTCAGAACACTTCCTTGACATAGAACGTATATGAGTACCCCATAAACTTATTAGTACATAAACCAACAACAAAAAGTTGTGCAACTTAAGATGAAAAAATAGACTTTGCCTTTTCTTATAATCTCACTTCAAAAAGTTACAAGGCCAATTTTTTTAAGCTTAGTGTAATTATGCGACAAAAAAGCATACCCAAGCCAATATTATATCAGATATATTTAACTATCAGTTACAACTGCCAGCTACCAACGTCAGATTGTGATCAAAACAAACCAGGAAAGGCCGGACAAGTTGATAAAAAATTAAGCATATTTTGTTTGCATTCAAGTGATTCTTAAAAACATATTGCAGAGCTGAAAACTTGACGATTCCTCAAAAAGATGAGCTGACTCCTGGTGCTCTCGAAAAAACACAATAGTTTTCCATCGGCTATACACATGGTTGTGACTGCCAAAAATGGAGGCAAAGTCAATCGTGAACTCTACCAGCTGCACCAAGAAGTCAGCGACATCTAGTTGACAACATTGCCTCGACCGCATATAAAAGAGTCTTTGAATCCATTACTCCTCTTTTGACCAAGTATCCGGGATAGAAGACAGCTTGGCCTTGAAAACTTTAAGCATAGTGCCCAGGACCGTCAGGTCTGATCAGTAAGTATGTACGTAAATTGTTCCAATTTTTCAATTTATCCGTGAAATAGTTTCAGATGTGAATAAAACTGATTGCACCTACAAACCCACTACAAAAATTTGACGTTATTTCAAAAACATTTTGATCGCACATAAAGGGTGGTTTAATTAAGGGCCGATGTTGAATGTGAACCACACCTAAACGTCAAGTTTTTTTCTACATTTCATTTGACATTTCTCAGTTTCAGACTAATTCAATTTGAACCATGGAAAGATACGCAATCGAGCAAGGCGCTAAATCTATTCAGGCTCATTATGAAAATTGGCGTTCAAATCAAAATGCATATCTTGCACTTCGTGATTTTTTCGGTCAATTTAATCGTCCAAATGTGCGTACAATCGGAAAAATCGTGCAAAAATTTGAGCAAACCGGATCTGTAGGAGATGTTAAAACACCAGTGCATGCTCGTACAGCTCGTACTGCAGAAAATATTGCTGCTGTTCGCGATAGTGTGGCTGAAGAGCCGTCCACCTCAACTTGTCATCGTGCCCAACAATTGCACCTCTCACGCTCGTCGTTGATGAACATTATGCATAAAGACTTGCATATACACGCTTACAAGGTGCAGTTGACTCAAGAACTAAAGCCTCTTGACCATTTCAAGCGTCGTCAATGGTCAGTTTGGTGGCAAGAAATGGCAACAGTGGATGACCAATTTTCGAAGAAAATCATCTTCAGTGATGAGGCACATTTTCACCTCAGTGGATTCGTCAATAAGCAGAATTGCCGCATTTGCGTGAATGATAATCCAAGAGTGATTGTCGAAAAACCCATGCACCCACAAAGAGTGATTGTTTGGTGCGGTTTATGGGCTGTCGGCATCATCGGTCCGTATTTTTTCCAAAATAAGGCCGGTCAGGCAGTTACTGTGGGTGGTGGTGTGGTGTTCGCTATCGTGAAATGATAACGAACTTTTTATGGCCCGTATTGGAAGATATGAATGTGGACGAAATGTGGTTTCAACAGGACGGTGCCACTTGCCACACAGCTAACGAAACAATGGCTCTTTTGCGCTACAAATTCCAATGGCCGTGTTATCTCACGTAGTGGCGATGTCTATTGGCCACCAAGATCATGTGATTTGACATAGTTGGATTTTTTTCTTTGGGGTTATTTGAAAGAAAAGGTGTACGTCGATAAGCCAGCAAAAATTCAAGAGCTAAAGGATGAGAAAATTCGGCACATTAACGGCATAAAACCTCAATTATGCTTCAGCGTCATCGAAAATTTGGACCATCGGATGGAGGTGTGCCGCCGAGGTCGAGGCGGCCTTTTGGCCGATATTTTGTTCCATACATAATTGAACTATACCAATAACTGTGTAGTGTACGGTGTCTGAGCCTCATTTGTACGTGTTATACGGGTATTTTATTACCCGATCCAAGTCCGATTTCAAATGAACAAACGTTAAGGGATCTGTGAATCTTCCACCTGTGTTAGCGCAGTTTCGGCCACAACCCATAAAAAATCGACTGAAATTCTCAGAAATCGCAGATTTAAAGTGAAAATCCGACACAAAAATGTTGATTTTGGCTGAAGTTTGTAGAAAATTCAGTAAATTTAATTGAAAATGTTAAAGGTGTTGATGCGGAATTACTTCATTTAAAATATTTGTATAGCGCTACTCACAAATTGGACAGTATTATTTAGAATTTGTGTTTCAATGAGTGGAGTCGATCACTAGATATCATGACGAGTTGACGCGGAAATGTGTTTAATACGACTATTCAATGTGACATAGCAGGTCAATTGACTTCATACAAATCATTGGACACTTAATGTGATAAATTGCGGTGATGTGGTAAATTATCCAACCGCACTTTTGTGTTAATTCAATAGATTGGTTTGCCATTTTTTCGCATGGTCAACTCTATGTTGTGTACTTATGAGTAGGGGAGGTAGGTGTGTGGGAGAACCATAGTTACAATGAACGCATGGTATGCACTTTAATACAAAAATTGATTCATTTGCTAGCAACGAGTTGAAAAAACTTACTCGTGGTTGACAATCATTTTTATTTTTGCATTATACAGCACATCCGCATTCAATGGCTTTAGGGGGTGACTGTTTTTAACAGCATTTAAAATAAAGTGCACTCTTAATTTCTTGAATAAACTGAACAGCGTGACACTGAAATAGTGTTAATTCTTTACTCAAATACATAAGTTAACGGCACACAATTTTACTCAACAAAAAGCGGATCCCACCAAGTTGCACATATTCCATCACGGACAACGGATGTTTTCACCAAAATTGATCAAGATATGTCTAGATGAAGTATATGTATGTACATAAACAGAATGCACCAAGGAACACCGCATACCAACAACAACAGAGATCCAGTACGTTAGTTGGTGGCTGAGCATTGGTCTTCATTGTTTGTTAGTTAAGTATTTATGTACATCTCTAATGGATCGAATCGTTTTTGAAAGTTAATATTTTGGAGCCAAGTTAAGTAATGACCGAAAGAATAAGATCGCAAATGCAAGCTGCTGAGATGAGATTTCTTTGTGCTGTTGTGGGAATTACTCGCCAGGATAGGGTGAGAAACACGGCAGTGCGCAAGGAACTCAACATTGAGCAGCTTCTTCTTCGAACGGAAAGGGCTATGCTTCGGTGGGTTGGTCACGTGGCACGAATGTCCCCATCATCACGACTTCCGAGGCGGGCGTTGAATGCGATTCCATCAGGTAGACAACCGCTTGGTAGACCTAGGACGAGGTGGTTGGACTTTTATGTATGGAACAAAATATCGGCCAAATGACAGCCGCGACCTCGGCGGAGCACCTCCATCCGATGGCCCAAATTTTCGATGACGCATAAGCATAATTGAGGTTCTATGCCGTTAATGTGCCGAATTATCTCATCCTTTAGCTCTTGAATTGTTGCTGGCTTATCGACGTACAACTTTTCTTTCAACTAACCCCAAAGAAAAAAATCCAACGGTGTCAAATCACATGATCTTGGTGGCCAATTGACATCGCCACCACGTGAGATAACTCGGCCAATGAATTTGTCGAGCAAAAGAGCCATTGTTTCGTTAGCTGTATGGCAAGTGGCACCGTTCTGTTGAAACCACATATCGTCCAAATTCATATCTTCCAATTCGGGCCATAAAAAGTGCGTTATCATTTCACGATAGCGAACACCACACCACCACCCACAGTAACTGCCTGACCGGCCTAATTTTGGAAAAAATACGGACCGATGATGCCGACAGCCCAAACAGTCACTCTTTGTCGGTGCATTGGTTTTTCGACAATCACTCTTGGTTTATCATTCACGCAAATGCGGCAATTCTGCTTATTGACGAATCCACTGAGGTGAAAATGTGCCTCATCACTGAAGATGATTTTCTTCGAAAATTGATCATCCACTGTTGCCATTTCTTGCCACCATACTGACCATTGACGACGCTTGAAATGGTCAAGGTCAACTGCACCTTGTAAGCGTGTAAATGCAAGTCTTTATGCATAATGTTCATCAACGACGAGCGTGAGAGGTGCAATTGTTGGGCACGATGACAAGTTGAGGTGGACGGCTCTTCAGCCACACTATCGCGAACAGCAGCAATATTTTCTGCAGTACGAGCTGTACGAGCATGTACTGGTGTTTTCACATCTCCTACAGACCCGGTTTGATTAAATTTTTGCACGATGTTTCCGATTGTACGCACATTTGGACGATTGAATTGACCGAAAACACCACGAAGTGCACGATATGCATTTCGATTTGAACGCCCATTTTCATAATAAGCCTGAATAACTTTAACGTGTTGCTCGATTGCGTATCTTTCCATGGTTCAAATTGGGTTAGTCTGAAATTGAGAAATGTCAAATGAAATGCAGAAAAAAGGCTTGGCGTTTAGGTGTGGTTCACATTCAACATCGGCCCTTAAAATTTAACCACCCTTTTCAAATTGAAGAAACGTTGTCACAATCGTCGTTGTGACATTAGCGCATTAGAAAACACGCCCTATTTTAAATTGATAATAAGTCTTGAATAATGTTATAAGTAAGGCCTATGTTAAGGAAACAGTAAGGTATACCTCATGTCTTATTGTATTCCCATATTAAAGTAAATGCTTATTATAAGGTGTATAAAAGGCATCCAATCGTATACCTGATCGCGTAGGACATGGCCCATGGTAGAATAAGGAACACAATAAGGCATCTTGAATGGAAAGCAATATTCCTTATTACAAACAAGCCTTATGCATAAGGCATATATTGTATTGAAATAATGATTATTTCAGACTTGCTTTGCCTTCCTTACAATATTTTTCTGTCTCTCCCATATTCGTTTCTGTTTCGTGTGTCCGTCATTATGGCTAGAACTTCTCAATGTAGGTGTCCGGTATAGAGGGGGTTCGTTGTAAAAAGGGTGACATACACAAATAGCCATATCTTCCTGTCGAGACAAGAACAATTGTATGTAAAGATAAGTGTCCCCGTTAATAAAGCAAAGTTACATGCATAGATGTTAATTATTTCCGATTGCCAATGGCTTGGAAAGCCTAGTTATTGTCCTAACGCTCTTCTCTTAAATGTCATGGTGACCATTTAACAAATGTCTATGAATCACGCCAATCACCAGAGCGATACGTTAAATGCTGCAAATGCAAACTGATATGCTATATGATAAGGACAATAATCCATGAATGTCTTTCGATTTAAGCTCTCATCATAATTCGTAAATTACTCCTTGTCAAAATTATCCACATCATCAATCCAAAGTATTATCACCTAATTCGTTTTCAAGCAATCTCATCAAGCGATTTCCAAGAAACTGATCCACCTCGAGAAACACGACGAAAATAATCACATCAAACCTCTGGACTCCAACCCCAAAGCTCCTGTAAATTTCGCCAGCACTTGCTTCTTGATTCGGCAATAAATTCCCGTTCCACTCTCCAGTTGAGAGACACTTCGCGAACTTGTGTTCAATCTTCCTTTGCCAAATGAGCAATCTGTTACCGCAAAATAACAGCAATTACTCTATTTAGTGGTTCATCCCTCCTTGTCATACCACCCAGAAATTTCACGTGGCATGCAGAACCTACCGGAACATTGACATACCTCCACTGGCAGCTACGTCGACGATGCCAATCACGATTTTCCAATAAGTCTAGCGAAAGCCATTTTCGGACCATTATAACACCATTAGGGTTTAATAGGCTGCATAATAAAGGGGAGTCACGTGCGGGCGTCATATTCCTTCATTAGAATGAAAGTTCTTCGATTTTTCGTCGCCGTGTTGTCCTTGCCGGCTGAAGGGAATGATGTGACAATTTTTCTCCGTTTTTTTTCCCAGGGTTTCATCATTAGTATCGCAATTCACCGGGTGGTGACGGGCAGGGAAGGGAAGTGTGGAGGCAGACGATTAGGTTGTCGAAAAAGGTTACTTCGCCCCTTGTGCTAATGACATGAAGAACGTAACAAGAATTCATAAGTGGAAGGGTTTTACAAAAGTTTCCGTTTTTATTTTTATGCTTTTTGTTGGTTTTTTTTTCTGTTTATTTTTTTCCGAGAATGAGGTTTACCTTGAGACCACTTACGTTCGATCTTAGGGGTTGGACGTGAAAAGGGTTGCCTAGTGGAGGGTGGTATGCAAATGAAATTGACACCATGAAACGTCGATGTGACGGGAGGTTGTACTCGAATTATTGGCCCAAAAATGGATTGAGTGAATTAAATCTTACTTTGGGGATCTGAATGAACTGCTGGTTACATTTGCCACAAATTGATTTACTTGGTACCTTAATCGGTAGGCAAGGATGTACAGTGGCGAACAAAACACGATACACTATTTCAGTTTTTGTGTTTTTTCGTCAGTAAAATTTGTTTCTTACGACGGATTTGATTGACGTTTTCTGTTCCTATCGTACTGAAACCTGTTGATTTTGAGTTGTTTCCAGTCTTCTGCAACCCAGTTTTTGTGTTCTTTGCAGAAATTTAGTCGTTCCTAAATCTTCTTGGGTACATTTTTGCATCTGTTATTGGTTGGCTTAATTTTTTGCCATAACGTTCTCCATCCACATCTGTCAACAGTTTTGGGTGCCCACCTGCATATTATATTTTTGTAAATTAATTTTTTAAAAATTAGATTTTAAAACATAAAGATGTAAACTTGATTTTTCAACTGGCATGTCACCGCACGCTAAATGCACAGAAAAATAAAAAAAATTAAAACGTAAAAACTGGTTACATGACATGTGATTGAACGACTTCTTCAGGTCTTAAAATTTCAATCAAATCCGTCTCAAGGGGCAACTGTATATGCAACGTAAGTTGAAATTGGTAAACCGTAATATTCCAATCAATGTTTGCCTTTAATGTACGCGTCCATGAGATCAGCTTTTCAATCAGATCAGCACGAAACAGATAAACCGTGTTAATGGATGATTCTAATCTGGTCACAGTTGAACGTAATAGAATTACAGTCGAACCTCCATCAGTCGAATAGTCACGTTAACAAATGCAGTGCGTTCTCGATAACTGGGGTGGTGGCAACTAATAGAAACTAGGGTGGTTGTAATTACCGAGTTTCTGTCTATAGGAAAAGCTGCGATTACTGCGGCAATAATGATTAAAAATTTAATTTAGGTGTTGTGAAAATCGAGGAGTTGCGTAAATCAAGAGTTGCGTTAATCGATAACGTACTGTATTGTGTTCGATTTATGGAATGTTCGAGTTATGGATCACCGAAAAAACAGACTACATATGCTCAGTTGAATTAAGGCACTTGAGAATACTGATATTAATTTTCGAAGCGGCATTTTGCTGAACGAATTGACCGAAAATTACAGACGTCAAATGAATGATTCTACGACGCGAAAGAAAACTCAATTATAATATGTTTTTTTGTACAAAAACAAAGTGTATTTATATGCATTTGTAACCAACTTACGCTTATTCCTTTCTTTTGTTTCCTTTCTATTTTGCTTTTGCATGCTTTGAATGGGTGTTGCAGTATGAGATATGGAGGTTACTAAAAGTAACACGAACAAACATGTCGCAAGTTTCGATTTAAGCTGGTTTTCCACTTACAGAGTTATGGATTGTAAAATATGGGACAATTTAGGTCTTGAGTCTAAGTTCTGAAACATTTGTTCGACTTACAGAGGTTTTACTGTATTGTAAGAAATTTCCGTACTATGAAAATTATTTATTATTTATTAATTTTTCTTCCACAAAACTTTTAAATTCATTCATTCATTCCATTTTTTTTTATTGGGACACACTTTAAAGGTATTAATAATAAGTACATTTACATATTTAAATTAGCCGATTTACATACTATCAACTTTTAACATAATGATTATTTAGACACTTTATCTAAACTAATTATTTTTTAAACTTAATAAATACTTTTCATTGTTAATTGAATACGCTTTCTATACTCGATCAATTTGGCTCTTGTTGGCCTAATTAACTTAATTTAACCTAACAAGTAACACTAACACATTAAACTAATGTTCTTAAGTCTAATATAAGACTAACCTAGTAGGTTGATCATGGAAGCTTTTTTCATAAATTGGTAATACCAAATTTGTTGTTCATGTTCGAACGTCGCTCCCCCCCCGGCAGCTGACCTCCTCGCGGTGGTGGGCGGGCAACAGGTTTGGGGTGCACGAGATTATTTTCATACAGCCCAAACCTGGCTAACGAAGCGAAAAACCCCCCTTCATGGCACGCAGAACAAGATTGGCCTCGAATGCCTACCCTGGTGTGCCTGGGCACCATTTGGAGCCAGGCCTGAATGGTGGCAGCATGCGAGCGTCTGGTGGCCGGCCTGTCACAATCGGCAGCCGGTCGGGCTCAGCCGGTCGGGCTCAGCCGGTCGGCCTCAGCCTGAAGGAATTACGAGCAACCCATCAGTGGCCTCGTGAGCCGCTATGGGGGTATGTCACGCACAACAAGTCACGCCATGCACTAACCAGTGCGTGCGATTGGCAAAAGGCAACGGACAACGGCATCGACCTAGGATAGGCACATGGAACGTCTCATCGCTCAAAAGAAAGGATCTCGAGCTAGTTGAGGAAGCTGCCAGGTATCGTTTGGATATCGTGGGTATCTCTTCGACGAAGCAAAGGGTATCTAGAACTGTGGACCTTTTGGACGGGTGGAAACTCTTCCTGTCGGGAGTTCCACCTCAAATGTCTGCACAGGCGGGAGTGGGGATACTCGCAAGTCCCAGGCTGGCAGGCATGGTATTGGAGTGGATAACATTAGGAGCGAGAGTCGCGATCTTAAAGCTCAAGCTTGAAAGGTCAACTTTGGCTCTAGTGCAGGTGTATGCACCGAATTTAGGGTCAGAGTACGCGGCTTTCCTGGATGAAGTTGATGCTGCCCTTGATAGGACAGCGGAGATGGATTTCTATATCCTGATGGGTGATTTCTATGCTCATGTGGGTGTGGACGTAACGACCTGGGGGAGTGTGATTGGGAGGAACGGTGATCCTCATCAGAACGCGAACGGAGAGAAGTTGTTGGACTTTTGCTGTGCAATTCTTTCCACACAAAGGCATCCATAAATACACGTACCACCGTCAGAGTCTTCAACAGAAATGGTTGATAGATCTCTTTGTGGTACCATCGTGTGTGAAACGGATGGTTTGGGACGTTCGTGTGATGAGAGGGGCTGAACTATCAACTGATCATCACCTGGTGTTGTGTACGCTGTACCTCACTGATAAAGTACCTTTTCTGCCAAGGCGGAAACCAAGAGTGGTTACACGCATACGGTGGGAGAAACTACAGAACAGTGAGTTGCAGCTAAATTTTGCAGGGCACATATCTGAGAGGTTTGAGCGACTTCCAACTGTTCCATCGCATGTAGAGGAAGAATAGCGACTGTTTTCAACAGCAGTCATTGCCTCTGCACGGGATGTTTGTGGAGTGAAGCGGCTTGGAGTGGCGCTGGTGGTGAGAAAAGAACTGCGTGGTTTAAAGCACCCGGAGTTCAAGAAGCCATCAGAGAGAAGAAGAAGACCTACAGAGACTGGATTCTCTTGGGGGACTCTGCTTCTCGTGACCGGTACACTGAGGCGCGAAGAACTTGCAAATTAGCTGTGCGAGCAGCTAAAGAGCAGTCTTGGAAGGAGTTCGGCGAGGAGCTGGAAAGCGACCATAGATCTGCGAAAAAGGTGTTCTGGCAAACCATTCGCCGACTCAGAGGAAGGAAATTGAACATCATCGAAGGAGTCAAATCCAAATATGGGATGTTGCTTTCCAATGAGGCGGACATCTTGGGCAGATGGAGCGAGCACTTTTCGGAGCTGCTCAATCCCGACAGACCTGTAGTCTTGAGTGTGGCGATTGAATCGCTAAAAATTGACAAATCCGCCGGTGTGGATGAAATCCGGCCAGAAATGCTTAAGGCAATGGGTAAAGAGGGAGTTTTATGGCTATCTCGTGTCATTAAAGTGGCCTGGGAACGCGGTGAGACACCTGGCAAACTGGGGTGATTGTCCCACTTTTCAAGAAGGGGGACAGAAGAGATTGCTACAACTACAGAAGGTTATCTCTTTTAAGTATCCCCGGCTTTCATCCCGGCAGAAGTACAACCGACCAGATTTTCACTCTAAGAATGGCACTTGAGAAGGCTTGGGAGTATGCCAAACCCATCTACAGTTGTTTTGTAGATTTGGAAAAGGCATATGACCGAGTCCCTCGAGGTAAACTCTGGAGTGTCCTGCAGGAGTATGCGATTGATGGTCCTCTTCTGAGGGCCATTCAGTCTCTATACACAAACTGTAGCAGCTGTGTTCGGGTAAACGGTGCTAAATCAACACCTTTCACCGTGGGCGTTGGTCTTCGCAAAGGGTGTGTCTTGTCACCTCTCCTTTTCGTTGTATATATGGACTGGATGTTGCAGCGCAGCCGAGGTGAGGAATGTTTCATATTGGGAGAGTTGGGGGTAAGTCATCTTCTTTTTGCAGATGACTTGGTTATCCTCACATCCTCCCAGACGGAACTCCAACGCGCACTCGATAGGTTTGTGGCCGTATGTGCTGATGCTGGAATGAGGGTTAACGTGGACAAATCGGAGGTTATGGTAATTTCCAGAACGTCAGAAAGGCCGAGCTTGGTGTCAAAGCCAAGTTAGCGGTTTTCAACTCAGTTTTTGTTCCAACTCTCACCTATGGTCAAACAATTTGGGTAATGACCGAAAGAATAAGATCGCGAGTGCAAGCTGCTGAGATGAGATTTCTTTGTGCTGTTGTGGGAATTACTCGCCAGGATAGGGTGAGAAACACGGCAGTGCGCGAGGAACTCAACATTGAGCAGCTGTTTCTTCGAACGGAAAGGGCTATGCTTCGGTGGGTTGGTCACGTGGCACGAATGTCCCCATCATCACGACTTCCGAGGCGGGCATTGAATGCGATTCCATCAGGCAGCCGACCGCTTGTCAGACCCAGGACGAGGTGGTTGGACCAAGTCCAAAAACTCGCCGGGTTACGCTTGAGCATTGCTCCTGGTGAATTAGAGTCGATGGCGGAGGATCGAGTTGCCTGGAGATCTCTCGTGCGTGGTTTACCCCCGCGACCGGTTTAGTGGATCATGCGGGTCAGAAGATGATGATGATGATGATGATGTTCGAACTTAGAAAGAGAGCTTGTTTTCATTATATTGAAGGGTGATAGGTAATAATTATCATTTATGCAGTGAATTGTATTTTCATCCCATAGTGCTTTAATGAGAGGATTTGTGTGAAAGGCAATACTTTGCAATTTTAAATATTTTAAATATTTTTTAACACGTTGATCATGTATTCCATTAATGGAATTTCTATCGTGATCTCAAACAAGATTTTATTCGAGAATCTTTTTCTATTTGATCTTTTGAATTTCTCACTACAAAATCTTAGCTAGTCTTTCAAACATTTCAATTTCGCTTGCTACTGCATTTGAAATTGTAAACCAAGAACTGAAACCATATGTGATAACTGGTCGTAATAGTGTTTTATACAATAGAAGAAAATAATCTTTTTAACATAGATGCTGCCAATTTTGCCTTGAATAAAGTTTTGCTGTCATATTTGTTGAATTGAAATCTGTTTTGTAAAATAATGCCCAAGTACTTTGTGTCTGAATTTTATTATAATTTAACTATCTGCAGAATGTCCAACGTTTTATATACATGTACATGTATTTACACCATAAATTTCGCTAAAGATTCAGAATTTCGAATGCTTTCTCCATGGTCACCATCCTCAAAATGGCAATTCTATCTTTAGCAAATTCTGTCCAACAGCCGGTTTACGCAGAATTAATCGGTCGGTACTAGTGTGACCTTCAGCCCAGAAAATCATACATAAAATGTCTACACTAAGGTTGGAATGATTACCAAATAGAACAGCAGTCGTAGCTATGAAAAGCTAATTAAAGTCCAGGGAAAGTGGAGCTGGTTGTGTGTTATTTCTTCATTCTAGTATTGGAGAATTACCATGAACACGAAATGAACTATCTTCTACAAATCAGACAAAATGTCGACATCGTCACAAATCGACTCTGATGGAAGCTTTCACGGCGTTTGAAGAATAGGCGGGCTGATCTCAATATCAATGAGGAAAACACGGAGTCGTTTGTTGAGGAAAAATGGATTCATTGTTCACCATTTACGACAAAACATCACGATCGACCGCTACAATTTGGAGCGTCTTATAGAGTTTATCTACCTTCGGGCACTCGTGAATTCCACAAAAGACATTATAGTGTAGACCCGCGTAGAGTTGTCCTTGGCAACCGGTTTTACTTCTGTCATTCGATGTGGGTTTGAAACTCTTGACTCTTGACTTCTCCACAAAACTATTATTTTGGCAATCCCACTATATACAACCGATAGCCAATGCCAATGCCCATACTTTCAACAAGGGCGCAGGGACATAATTTTACAATTTATCTCTGTCCAGCCATTTCTTATTCATTCCAGAACCACACGAAATGGAATGCAACACCATCAGAGGAGTGCTAATATTTACAAAAAAACACTTATCTTTTCTTCACACTTATCGAATATCTAAAAAAGAATTGAATAAGGAATCATCTGCAATTATCCCGTTTTCTTTGTTGAATCCCTGATTCAACGCAATCCAACTACTCACCCAGTCATTGTTTTACATTACCCACAACTTTCCCTTGGCCACCTACTGCCTTTCAGCCACCCAGTGCCCACCGACAGCTGACGCCGAAAATCCTTGCCAGCACATGACATAAAGCTTCATATGTGGCTGTGTGTGAATGCATATACACATCTCCAATATTCATATATTTCAGTGTTTCTGGAATATGCTTATAAATTGGTCAGACGTGCACGAAATTCCAAGCGTGTCGTCTTCTGGGTGGCAAGAGCTGACTTTGGCGTGGACGGCCCAGTAGAGGGCGGACACGAGAGTCAACCGAAAAAAGTCGGGGCAACGAGAATCCCTCCTGAATGCATAATACAGAGATATGAGGGATGCTCTGACCGTGCAATGGTCATGAATGTATAAAATGCCAGAAATGAGGCCAAGTGTCCTTAAGGGCACAACCCCGCCCGCCTGAAAAGGAGCCGAGAAAAAAAACAACATCGACTGGTATCTGTATTTCACAGCAGGACTAGTGTCTGCTCCAAATTTTAATTCTCTGTGCATGCGGACGGATTTCGGTTTGTGTATGTGTGCTGGACTTATGGTAACCACCTCTACAGCAAGAAGATTGATGTCGTTTTAGTTATACAGGATGTCTGGCTAAGTGGTAGAACCCACCTAAATCTTTTCAGTTGCCGATGTGGGCCAAATGGATCGATCAAAGCTGCAAATAGCACTCCCCTGTGTTGGAGCACTCCCCAGCCGCAGAAGACCTGCACGGCAAACAAAAGTGTGAGTTGACCTTTTCGTGGTGGCGGCAAGGGTGTTGTGGCTTGCGGAGGCGTCGTTTACAGTCGAAAGTGATGCACGAAAAAGTTTTCAGTTACAACCTGCATGCAAAATGATTGAGGAAAAAACTAGAAGTTGTGTGTTAACCTTGCATCGGTCGCTTCATATTCTAACCCAGTCGGGGGTTATTTTTTTTGCTGGCTTTGGGCAAAGAAACTTTTTGGCGAAAGGTGAGACTCGGTTATAATCACTTTTTGAACTGTGTCCCATTGCCGTTTGGCGATGACAGGCTCTGAGGTTTTGTAAATAAATTAGTATTTGGCGAGGTCTGCCGGCCACTGGATATGCATGTTCGGAGGTTAACGAAATCGTCCTGGTGGTTGGAAGTTATTAAGTGGACTGCGTGATGAATTTTTCGTAATTGCTGCATGGGACGAGAGTGGAGTGGAGAGCGGTGGAGTACATTGAATGATTGAAGTTTACGGTTATGCCAGGCACCTTGCAACGTTTGCAGCTTTACACTTTGCCATTGATCTTCGCGTCTAGTATCTGGGATTTATGTTCCTACGATATCCTTATCACCCGTGAAAGTACCCACAACTCTGTCTCCTCCTCCAAATCTGTATCAAAGAATTTCGTCTTTTCTGTCTTACTGTTTGTTTGGGTGTCTTCATTTATTTTTGTCGTAGGTTTCTAACACTTCGCTGGAGCACTCAGACTCAAATAAAACTGGTATATTCACCATTGAACTACAAGAAAGTTCTTGGTCTTTCGAAGGAATACCAGAAGCCGCTTCTGTGATGAGGTGCCTACATCATCAGCTCTCACCACATCAACACCGAATAGCTGCCACCTGATCTGAGCAAAGGAGAGACATGCATGGTCTCTTGTTTCCCACTAAAATTAAAGTTAACTCGAGTTCAGTCTTCGGATATATAGATCACTTGATGGAGTCTTCAATAATATCACGCTCTAGCTCCTGAATATGGTATCCATGACACAAACAAATGCTCCTATTTTAACTTGGCTATATTTCTTGTTTCCCTATCAGTCTCTCCTGGCCAGGCCCGTCAAGCAGCTTCTGGAAGTGCTGCTTAAATACGGTAATACATAATGGATTGATTGTTGACTTACCCTAACATATGCTCAAAGTAGATGCAAAGACAAGATTTGTAATATTAAATATGTAGATTGTCAAAATTAAGAAAATAAATCATTTCCCCCGTGCGTCAACATCATAGTATCCTTTCATCTATGGTTTGGATACTTAAATGGCAGCAAATTTTAAGCATATCAAATTCCGACCACGACAGCACTATCGAACTGGTTATATTGTTTAATTTTATTAATGCGCCCGAACGCAAAGCTGTCTGCTGTCAGTAAAGTGAAACCGCAATAATCAGACATTATCCATGAACGGTACATGTATTATTGAACGAAAGGGATGTCGCATCATTTGTTTGTACATCAGTATAGGGTGCTTTTGATGTCCCAAGTGGTTTTTGTTCGGCCCTCATTTCGGTTTTGATGGTACTTTCTGTGTTTGCAATTGACAGTCGTATAGTATGGGCGATAACAATTTACTATGGAGAAACTAACGTCGCAATGGCAAACAAAATGTTCAATTGGGAATATACAGAGAAAATTATGGGACTTTTTTTTAGGGACAACATTTGAAAAGAATGCCAACCATTCAGCCTACAACGAATGGTCTTGAGAATTTGTATACTTTGTGAAATAAAGAAAAGACTGGGAGACAATTAGGTCCCGTGAAAAAGCATGAGTTTCTTCAGGATGCTAAAAGAATGGCTACAATGGTTAGTGACGGCAGCTATTGACAATTTCGAACTTTCATGAGTCTGAATTTTAATATATTGTCCCAACAAGACAAAGCAATGAAGACATTTCACTCAAGTCACTGAGATCATTGGAGAAGTATACTCCTAGGAAGATCAGCCGTTGAAAGTTGATCCCAACAAGACGAAGCGATGAACAAATTTCACTCAAGTCACTGAGACCATTGGAGAAGTATACTCCTAGGAAGATCAGCAGGGCAAGATGTTCTCTATCTCTGCCCATGTCTTGGTTCCACAGTGATTATAGTTCGAGCGGATGCCAACCCGTTTCAATATTCAGCCCGATAAACTCTATGGAGTTGCGATGTGCGTGAAATCACTGAATACCTGGAACAAAATCCGTTCTGGATATCGTCCGTTCATAGTGGTCAGATTTAGACCCACAGCTACATCCCCTACAGACCTACTGGATAGCTGACCAGGACCGCTGAATGGTCATCTGCGAATCTGCACAGATGGATATAGTTAAAGGCTTGGGCCCAGCGCTTACTCGAAGGATATAAACATCTAATTATCATTTCAATTGCAGAACTATTGCAGCGTCTTTCAGGCAGAAACTATAGCGATAAAAGAAGGTTCGTCTTGGATATCAGATATCCCGGACAGTCTCGTACTGATAGCCAGGCGGGCGATTTACTCTCTGAATGCAGTCACATTTAACTCGAAGGACTGTCTGAATTTCTTGAACTGCCTATATCTTAACCAAATGCCGAATATTTCAGATAATTGTGATGTTGATAAATTTGCTTGAATAGGTATAAGTTCTGAGCTCCTTCTGGATGCGGATTTGGCATCCATGACGAGAGGCTGCAGGACCTCTTCTGAAGCTTGAAATAATTGAACACACCAATCGATGATCAATGGACTTCAAGTCAGTATAAGATAACAGTATTGCCTATCCGATATTACTACTAGTGACGATATTGGTTCCCTTTAATATGGATGTAGAGTGTTTTTCTAGTAACCTTTAGTAGTTTTTTTTTTTTGCAAAATGAGGGAATTCTTTGAAGTTGTTGGAATTTATTCATAACGCTCCTTATAAGTGATACATACATGGAGCATCCGTCGAGAACTCGGCTAGTGTTCAGTTTCTAAGCCGCTGGCGATTTTCGAGAAAGCCGGCGCGACGTGGTTTTGTGTCCGAGGTGAACAATGTAGACGAACTACTTATCTACGAGGACTCCGGTATACTGGCATTAGTCAAATCAGTGTTCGGTAGTAAGACTCGTTTAGTAACACTGACTCAGGTTCTCTGGTCTTAGGCGTAACGGGCTCTTCCAGAAGCCGGCAAGGTGTATAATACCTCTGGGCACAGAATGCATCAAGTGATGCAGAAAATATCCTTCATACCAGAATCCTCATCCATTACCATTTATCGACTTTTTTAAGATGCCAATACAATGGCTGCATTTCAGCTGTCTTCGTTAATTGCGTACCTTGTCCATCCCTTAGGAATTCTAAACATCGGGATCAGCAATCCTGACTACATTGGATGTTCACCTCCGACAAGGGTTTCTTAAACTGAAACTCCTTGAAGCGGACAGCTGAGAGAGAATTCAAAACGAGCACCCACTTCTGTAATGCCTCGATCTACGAAAGGACGGAAGGACGCGAAAAAACAATTTTCAAAAAATTCTGACGCCATGAGGGGGATAAGTTAAATCGAGCATAAAAGTCTGCTACGGTGGCGGTATGTTACTTGAATTCATGACGTTTTATGACCGGGGTAACACCTGGAAATGATTTCTCCCACTCCATCATCAGCCATGCTGAATGAGTGCCAGAAGGAGCGGGCATTTTGTATATCATGAGTGTGTAGTAAAACACCGCCTAGAGAAGCGAATGCAGGCCGTATGAAAGGCTCGGAATGCCATGGGAAGCAGATGGTAATACGATGTGCAGAAATGTGGTATTTGCTGCCAATATCCTTCAGATGAGAGCGCAGAGACTCAACACCGGTGAAGATGAGCTTCTTTCCTTCAGGGGCGCGCTACACAATTGCATTGGGTGGCCTTGGTGGCGGCTGGGAGTTTGAATGAAACCAGAAGCAGTCGATTTGAAAAGCACAAGAAGAAAGGAAATATTTCCGCTTCTGTCGACTGCGCATAGATGGGTAGCGGCTGTTTAATGTCTATGGTCTATGGGTTGTGTCGAAGGATGATGCAGAAATGTCCCATATTCCCGCCGCTACTGGCTTTATTTTCTTTTTTTCTATAAAATATTTCTAGTACGGAATTTCTTCTTCCCATCACACACATACACGCCTAAACACATCAATATAGCATAAGCACAAGGTAAATGTACAAAATGAAGCGGACGTTGAGATCCTTTAAAAATAAAATCAATAGGAATCCATTTTGGAATGCCGATATGGGCATGCAATCAATTTATATGCATTTTTCAGAGGATTTTTCGCTCGTCCTCTTCTGTTGTTCGTCGTCCTTTCAGTGGTACCACTCGTATAGTATATTCTCTGCGTGTGAGTGTATGTACTGAACGTAGAACGAGAAAGGAAAAAGATGCAAATACCAAAGGAATACGTTGCAAACTGTGCATGGCCGTAGAAGAAAAGAGCAAATTGAAATGCATTTCGATTCAAAAAGAAGAATGTCTACCTTTTACGCTAGAATGGATTGAAAAATGCTCCTTTATCTCCTATAATGGATTTTGATTTGTAAAATTTTCGAAAGACGTGCAGTTTTATATGTTTCATCTATTTTTTTCTTTATCTTGTGCTGATCCCCCTCACAGCCCATTCGCCACTCACTTTTTGTAAGCCCTATGGTGGCGGCAGCGGCAGGTCGAGGTTGGCGTAGTTTTATGTTGTTTCCCTACTCACTTCCTCCAAAAGCTGGCACAAATCCTATTGATTTGTGGGATGGAAATTAATATTCACAAGTACGACGCTGACGATGATGATGGTGGTGTTTGAGGGGACTGAAGGAGTCTTGTGGAAGGTCACGAAGAAAATCGCAGCCAAATGCGGTGGTGCGCTGCATCATTACAGTCAGCAATGTGTAGGATAAAAGAGGAACTTCGGCGAGCAAAATGAGAGCAGATGAGCAGATGGTTGAAAGCCGCACAATCTGCGAGATTTGTTGGACTTTTGTTAGATTTACTGGAGAAGCCTTTGTGTCTGGAGTTGATTTTTTTCTTCTTTGTAAATGCATTGTAATCACTCCGCTAAGTGCATTTGTAGATGGAGGCTTGCAAGGAAAAATATAACTTGAATCTAGATTACTGCCACCAAGTAAACGTTTATCATCGACCATTGAAAAGTGGAAGTACTCTTCTTTACTTCAGTAAATGCGATTGTGTATCCGTTGTTTGCACGTTCAATTAGTGACGGATTGTGGTACAAAGTTGCACTGCAGTATGAAGGATACTCGATCCAACAGAGGGGATAGTAGAAGGCAGTCTTAATGGACAGGCGAGAGTGAATTCTATTCTAGCATTTGAGAAATAGCTCCTCCTCTTCTTGGATGAGCATAGGCTTTCCAAGCCATCCCAGATTTATGCCTGTTAGAACTTTTAAGCTGTTACGTGAGGCATGCTGAAATACAGATAGTCTCTCCGATTTCCATTTTCAGTGGTTTAGTCATCTCTATAGGATCCTTTTCAATCAGAGGGCCGCTATACTCAAATCGCATCCCTTTACAACTGCATAATTATTGACAAAACAAGAGGAACCACAAGAATCAAAATATATACACCCAGGGTTGCAAATTGTATGTTCATTTAAACCACTCTCATTGAAATGAGTCTTTTATTTTCTTCACTTAACTCGTCTTGAAGTTCTGAGTTGTAGAGTCATGGATAAATGTGGTTGCTAGCTGATACTATTTACAAGGCATGAGAACTAACTTAAATTTGTGTTTCGCACACCTGTAGTTTGATTAATTTACACAGATTACCTTGGACAGTTGGAATATTATATAGATTGTGTGAAACGGCGATTGCGACTTCCAATGACAGCTGCGGGGCTCTGCATGTACTATAACACATTAGATTACTATCGATATCGAATCATCTAAGGGACACCCTAGTGTGATGTGTAAATGGAAAAGTGCCTTTCAGGAACCTATTTTACGTGACCTCAAAAGATACGCACAGAAACTGGCGCCAGTTCGGCATAGTTTTTACAGCTTTTAGATGCGAACAGGTTATCTGTACATCGTGGCAAGTGGTTAAATCAATTTCGACAGACATACATGAACATATACATTGCTCTGGCTAAAGCGGATTAGGTATTTTCGGTGGCAGTGGGATTGCTATAAGGTATCCTTTCCAGATGGACAAGCAATTAGCTAGCTTGACTGTTTAAGGGAGACCACGTCCCAACAGTTCAACCGCGGAATTTGTTGAGAGAACAGAGGAAAATGCTTGCCCTTGACCGATAAGACATCATTTAAGACATAAATGGGTGAATACGAGGCGAGCTGGTCTAGCGACGACTCGCAATCACAATACAGTCTGATGAGATTCTAGACCAATCATGGGCGTAGAAAGACTCCAATACCTATTCTTTGCCTGTGATGATGTAACATCAACTTACATCTTCCGAAATGTGGCACGGCAAGTTTTGTGCATTGCACACATTGCCTCAGCCGGAAACGAATTAATTGAATCATTTGTGTAAGAGTATGAAGATTACAACATCAACATATCTCAACCACAGCCAAGCTTGAATTCAACTTTATCAACTATCATATTGAAGACAAATATTTGCATTCAGCTCACAGGCACTGGTAAACCACGTAAACCTGATTCGCCTCAGTGAATTCTAGGAAAAGAAAAACAAGTCGAGACAAGGACACTCTCCGTCCGAATTTGT
The DNA here is from genome assembly GCA_907269125.1 of Eristalis pertinax. Classification (NCBI taxonomy): domain Eukaryota; kingdom Metazoa; phylum Arthropoda; class Insecta; order Diptera; family Syrphidae; genus Eristalis; species Eristalis pertinax. The sequence goes on from OU026145.1 coordinate 63,151,411, forward strand.
TAATTTTAAAACGCAATTAATCATGTCTGTGTTTATTATTCTATCAACATTAAAAATGTCCAGTGGACCGGAATAATTTATGTCTTTCGCTTCGACAAAAGAAAAAAAACGCAAGAAGCTCACCCACAGCGCACAATGGACTGTCTGCACGAGGGCCCCCGGCAGGCTGAAGGCAGGACCGCCAAAATCAACAGCAATCGCGGCAAATACAACACGAAACGAGGCCAACTGAAGGTGAAACGAGAAGCGCACTACTTCTGCGAAAGCATCGCCTTCGGAGGCGGAACAGGGACACTTCCACTTATTGTTGATTTCGTCTTACTCCCAGATTCACCATTCCAACGACGTTCGTCGATTTGCGCATTGTCTGGACCGTCCGAAGGAAGGGAGGGATGAATATCTCGGAGCGGCACTGGGCGGACGGCAGACACTTAAATATGCACCGAAGGAAGACCGATGGTGGTGCGCAAACACCATCATACAAATGTGGCAGCAACTGCCGGAAAGTTGGACATTCTCGCAATAGAGGGGGGGTCAAGGCGGGCTTCGAGCCAGATAAGAGCTAATTAAGTTTGTGTCACAGAAAATATGCTTCGCATAGCTCCTTGGCCTTCGTGGCAATTAATATCCTGGAAGGAGCCAAATAATGCTCAAGTTAACTTGAATTTTTGTGAATGACACTCCCGAGGTTGAAAATTAATTTCGAGGGGGGTATTGATTTTTAATTACACCCTTGTGGTGGGTGAGATGTGGTGGGATCACATTTGTCATGTGTTTTATGTACAGCAGACCGTAAGTAAATCCGGTGGCAGGTGTTTGTCAGTGTCAATTGTCTTGTATGCAATTTGTTGTTCAGAAAATTGACTGCTGAAATTTAAGTCAGCTATGGCACAATCATGAAGATTATAAAATGTAAACCACCTTGCTTTAAGGTATCCGTTCTACGTATGCAGTTGAAACGACTTACATTGAGCCGATAAACAGTGTATACAGTCCCTAAAAGACAAGAACTAGGACTATTTAAATAAGTTAACATCGGAGTAACGGCCGAAGCAGAAACAAAGCTTCAGATCCCCTAAGAGGCAATATTGTGTATGGTGGTGTACCCTCTCCTCTTCTCTGGCTTATTATCATTAAAACACATTCTATTAAGACTAGATAGGTACTCTGATCTTCGTATCAGGCAAGTTTCGGGCTGTGATCAGTGATATCATGAATGACAGTCTAATTCAAGTAAGTACCTGGGTTACTGCCCGGCCACACAAAAAAATTGCTAGTTACGAAGCAACAACAAGCCTCGGAAACGGATGATTTTACTGATGACGACCCCTGCAAACGATATACGGACAACGATCTTCGGATTTGTACGTGGAATGTAAGGTCCCTTTATAGGCCACGTGCAGCCGAACAACTAGCGGAAGCCCTAGACTGCTGCAAATCAGATATAACCGCCATCCAAGAAGTGCGATGGGATGGACCGGGCAAAAGAAGGATGAAAAACTGTGATATATACTACGGTGATTGCTACAAACAACAAAAACAGCGCCTATTTGGATGTGGATTTGTCGTTAGAGGCAGACTTAGGCAAGAAGTCCTATCGTTCAGGTCCGTGAACGAGCGCCTCACGACAATTCGCATCCAGGCTAAATTTGCCAACATAAGCCTTATATGCGCACATGCCCCCACAGAGGAGAAAGATGATGACACCAAAGACAGGTTCTATGAGCTCCTGAACAAAACGTATGAGCAATGCCCTGGCTACGACTTTAAAATTGTCCTTGGCGATTTTAACGCAAAGCTAGGAAGAGAGAACATCTTTGGTAGTACGGTCGGAAAGCACAGCCTACACGACACCACATCCGATAACGGATTTAGGCTGATCGATTTTGCTGCGGGGCGAAATATTGTAGTAGCTAGTACAAGATTCCCACATCTCGATATTCACAAAGGAACATGGCGATCTCCTGATCAATCAACCGTCAATCAGATTGACCATATTGCGATAGACGCAAGGCACTCCTCCAGTATCATAGATGTCCGAACGTTCCGAGGCGCCAACATTGATTCGGACCACCACCTTGTTGTAGCCAAGGTAAGGTTGCGGATATGCCGAACACCGCCAAGACAAAGAAATGCTGTGAGGAAGTTCAACGTCAGCCGGCTACAATCGCAAGAGATAACCAAATCCTTTTCCGATCGTGTCTCCCTTAACCTCTTAAGAAATCCTACGCCGCCAACATCAAGTATTGAAGACCAGTGGCAGCATTGCCAAAAAGCCATCAGAGATGCCGCCTCTGATGTGCTGGGTTTCAATCCGCCACCACAACGAAACCCCTGGTTTGACAACGAGTGTCGGCAGGCGAAGCAGGCAGCCAAGCAAGAAGCATACAAAGCGGCACTGCAAAGAAGGACAAGAGCTGCTCGGGAGCTCTACGAGCAGAAGAGGAGAGACGAACACCGGCTTCTCAGGAGAAAAAAGAAGGAGCATGAGAAGCGCGCGATCGGCAGAATAGAGGGATATTACTGCAGGAATGTGGTGAGGAAGTTTTACCAAAGGGTAAAGTTAACCAGTCAAGGTTATAAAGTCCGAACCGAAGCCTGTAAGGATGATCAAGGGAACATCGTAGTAGAGTCACAGTCGATGCTGAGGATATGGAAAAACCATTTCTGCAGACTGTATAACGGCGACGTAGAACCAAATCCCGCTGTCAGGCAGAACGAACCATTCAACCCCAATGAAAGGGACGACGAAGATCAACAATTCCGTCCACCCGACCCGGATGAAGTGAGGATTGCCATATCTAAACTGAAATCCAACAAGGCTGCGGGAGCTGACGGCCTACCCGCCGAGCTTTTTAAAGCCGCAGGCGATGATTTGGTAAGGCGCATGCACCAACTCATCTGTAAAATATGGTCGGAGGAAAACATGCCCTATGAATGGAACCTCAGCATTGTTTGCCCGATCCATAAAAAAGGAGACCCTTTGAACTGCGCCAACTACAGAGGCATCAGTCTCCTAAGTATCGCATATAAAATCTTATCTGCCATACTGTGTGAACGCCTAAAGCCATTCGTCAAAAACCTGGTCGGTCCATACCAGTGTGGCTTTAGGACAGGAAAATCCACCATCGACCAAATATTCACACTACGGCAGATTTTGGAGAAAACCCAGGAGCAACAAATCGATACCCACCACCTTTTCATCGATTTTAAGGCCGCGTATGATAGCATCTATAGAGACGAGCTATACAGAGCAATGTCTAGTTTTGGCATCCCTACCAAACTCGTCCGTTTGTGTAGGATGACGATGGAGAATGCACGCTGCTCCATCAAGGTCGGTAAAGACCTAACCGAGACCTTTGATGTCAAAAAAGGATTCAGACAAGGCGACGCGCTGTCATGCGACTTTTTTCAACATCGTTCTTGAAAGAATTGTTCAAAACTCGAACGCCAACACCAGAGGAACAATCTTTCAGAAGTCCGTCCAACTACTCGCATATGCCGACGATATTGACATTATTGGAAGAACGCAGCGTGATGTCAATGGCGCTTTTGTGGGTATTGCAACGGAGGCCGCGAAGATGGGTTTAGCGGTAAACGAGGGTAAGACCAAGTATATGCTGTCAACGAGAAAGGACACCCAACACCGACGTCTCGGTCAGAACGTCACAGCAGACAGATATAACTTTGAGGTAGTCAAAAACTTTGTCTACCTAGGCACCGCTATAAACTCAGACAATGACACCAGCGCTGAAATCAAACGAAGAATAACCCTTGCCAATCGCTGCTTCTTTGGGCTAAGAAAGCAACTGGTAAACAAAGCCCTCTCTCGAACAACCAAGATAACGCTCTACAAGACCTTAATCGTCCCAGTCCTGCTATATGGCGCGGAGGCATGGACTTTGTCAAAAGCGGATGAAGCTGCCCTTGGTTGCTTCGAGAGGAAAATTCTTCGTGTTATTTTCGGTCCCGTCTGCATAGACGGTGAGTGGAGGAGGAGATATAATGACGAACTATACGGGCTGTTCAGCGACATCGACTTAGCCAGAAGAGTGAAGATCCAAAGACTGAGATGGCTAGGTCATGTAGAGCGGATGGAAACCAATACTCCGGCCCGAAAAGTCTTCGAATCCACCCCCGAGGGACGGCGCAGTAGAGGAAGACCGCGACTCAGGTGGCGCACGCAAGTGGAAAGGGACCTCAACCAACTATGCGTGCGAAACTGGAGACAGCTAGCTAAAGATCGAGCTGGCTGGAGACGCTTATTGGTTGGGGCCCAGGTCCACCCCGGACTGTAGCGCCACCTTAACCTAACCTGGGTTACAAAATGCGACCTAGGTATCAACTTAAGTAAAACGGAACTGTTACTCCAAAATACCGAACTTCCAAGATAGAGAGGAAACTTTTCTTCCACCACGAAATACCTCGGTATCACCTTAGATCCTGAACTCAGCTGGAAACTAAATGTAGACCAGCGGGTTAAGAGAATTTGCATAGCTATTTGCGCCTGCAGTAGAACCATTGCTTAAAAGTGGAGTCTCCAGCCAAAGTTGATACAGTGGAGGTTCGTTCGATGTACAACTGTGCTTCACCCGATTATAATACCTGAATCACGAGTATAGTGACCGACCCAGCACAAAACTAAACAAGGTACAGAGAACCGCACGCATAGGCACCATAGACGCTCTACAGTCGACTCCGCCAGGTCTGTATGCTACATGCTCTACCCTTGGACATACACATTAAAAACACTACAGCACACGGGGCCCCTAGGATCAGGGAGTTTGGGTGCTGAACATGCAAATCATATGGCCACAGCAATATCCGTGATCTGATATTAAGAGATCTCGCATCATCCCCAACAGACTATACGGTCCCCAGACTCAATCTATCAAACGGTGTTGACACTCTAATCGCCGAAAAAACGGATTGGCATAGCGGGGAGATGTGCACGGATTTTAGTCAGGGCGGGGATCTCATCTTCAGTGCTCGCTTGCAGAGGAGGTGCACATCGTTAAAGAAGCCGTCATGACTAATATTTATAGTTTCTACATACGTCTTTGAAATCGCAAGTCTTATTTGGGCCAGTCTAACAAACTGTGAAATATCTAGAAAAATATGGCCTGTGTTCAATCGATCTAAAACAAATGATCTCCTTCGGCGAACTCGTCGGGATATTGCCAAATTGGTGGCGATCTGTAACTAGGTAAATACCTCAGGTTGGATTTATACCTCGGTTCGAAGATACATATCTCAAAAATTCACTCTATATAGAAGATACCATAGCTGTGGCATTAAAACGGCACATAGTTAACTAACTAGGTTCACCGAACCACCACTTCTACCTGCCTACCTGCTTAAATAATTGTAAGAGTAAGTGGTACTTAAAGTGGTGTTAAGTTCTGAACAACTTGTACGTCTGATTGTGTCATCAAGTGTTTTGTCCTTAAAACAATATTTATTTTTAATTTACTTTTTTTTAGGTAGGCTTTTAGGTAGGTACTATTAAGGAAAGAAAGGAAAGAAAAACTTACAAATTGTGTTTTGAATTCTCCTTTCTAGAATTTAAATCGGAAAAGAAAACAACAGTCATATTTTAGGAATGGACCGGTCGTCTTTATTACTCTTGTGCCAAACTGAAATACTCTTTCGATGCTGCCACTAGTGGACAATGTTCGATAATCAATCGACTATCTACTATCGCAATAAGAGCCCTTATATTCGTTTGCAAAGAATCATTTTCTACCACAGGGCATGTTCAACCAAGAAGTCAAAGTCATAATATTATGCGGTTAGCTATCTACGAAAATAAAATACGTATTGTTTACACTAAATTGCTTTTCTGTGTTTAATATTTGCAAATCAATCGCATTTATCTTATTAAATGACGACACATTGTTTCCATGTTACTGCGCTTGGACCATTCCGTTGAACTGTTTGTAAAGACGAATTTTCGCATGGCTGTTGTCTCGTCGCGGGGGGTTGGGTCTGTGCACACAGGGTAAAGTTTCTGATCGCTCCCAACTTGGCGGGACGCCAGCAACGATCCTTGTCAATGCATAGATCAAGTTGACATACAGCCTCCTAGCGGCGCCCCCTAGCCTTCACAACACCCGTTGTGAGGTGAACTAATGTATGCAACGAATCCCTTGTGGTTGTGCGGGGGAACTACCCGCCCACACAAAAAAACAAGGTTACGAGAGAGCAAACTGCCTCGGATCAACGGACGGAATCACAACAACGACGACACGGCGCGAAAAAGGACAACGATTTGCAAGTGTGCTCCTGCAACGTAAGAACACTCTACACTCCAGGGGCCGCTCATAAACTAGCAAAGATCCTCACGCAGTACAAGATGGATATTACTGCGATCCAGGAAATACGCTGGATAGGACAAGGTATAATGAAGAAGAAAGAGTGCGACATATATTACAGCTGTCACAAAAGGTTGCACATATTTGGATGCGGATTCGTTGTGGGAAAACGGTTAAGGTCGAAGGTCATCGACTTTAAACCGATAAGCGATCGCCTGGCTGTGATCCGTATCCAAGGCAGATTCTACAACATCAGCCTTATATGTGCACACGCCCCTACCGATGAGGCTGAAGACTCCGTCAAAGAGAACTACTACGACCTCTTGGACGGTGCCTACGGAGCCTGTCCGGAGTACGATGTCAAAATCGTGATCGAAGACTTCAATGCCAAAGTCGTTAAGGAAAACATCTCTGGCGGAGTGATCGGTAAGCACAGTCTCCACGACACGACAACAGATAACGGCTTCCGACTCACTGACTTTGCGACAGGACGTAATATGGTCATAAGTAGCACAAGATTCCCTCGCAAAAGAATCCACACAGCAACCTGGCTATCTTCGGACGGTCGAACCGCCAACCAAATCGACCATGTGCTCATTGACGCAAGACATGCGTCAAATATCCTGGCTGTGCGAACATTCAGAGGGGCAAACGTCGACTCTGACCATTTCCTCGTAGCAGCACGATTCAGAGCCCGACTGTCCAATGTCAGAAAGCTGCACCAGCCAACAAAGAGGAGTTTTGACATTGGACGCCTGAGCACAACGGAGATTGCCAGAGCCTACGAAGACCAATTAAGCGAGAGACTCTCCGGTATGCCTACGTCAAACACCAACGCCAACGAGATGTGGTTGCATTGCCGCTCGGCCATCAAAGAGGTAGCGGAAAACACCTTAGGCTACCTACCGCCCCCGACAAGAAACCCGTGGTATGATGGCGAGTGTGAGCAGAAGAAACGCAACCGACGAGGCATACCAAAAAGCGCTGCAACGGAAAACCAAAGCAGCGTAAGAGGAGTACCGGGCTAGAAGACGGGAGGAAAAGAAGCTTCTACACCTGAAGAAAAGGTCTCTCGCAACCTCCCAGCTCAAGGACATCGAAGAGTCTAGGGATAGACAAAAAATACGGGCCTTTTATAAAAAAGCCAAAAGCCTGGCTTCAGGCTTTAGGAAAGGTACCCAGGTTCTTCGAAATCGTGAGGGTAGTCTTGTTACTGACCCGCAGGGAATAGTGGATGTGTTTAAGCAGCACTTCCAACAACTGCTTAATGGGTCTGACAAGGAGAGAGTGATAGGGAATCAGGAAAACCCAACTCCAGTCGATGAAGTAGTCCTCCCACCTAGCTTTGAAGAAGTCGGAACAGCCATTAAAAGGCTGGAGAACAACAAAGCCGCAGGCTCCGATGGCCTACCATCAGAGCTCTTCAAGGCCGGTGGCGATGTTCTGGTGGGGAGCATGCACCAGATCATCTGTAAAATTTGGGAAGATGAATGCCCGACGACTGGAATATCAGCTCCATATGCCCCATCCACAAAAAAGGCGATCTTGCCTCTTGCAACAACTATAGAGGTATATCCCTGCTCAACGTCGCCTACAAGATCCTTTCCAGCGTACTGTGTGAACGTCTAAAGCCGTTTTGCACCGCACTAATGGGCACGTACCAGTGCGGCTTCGGGCCCGGCAAATCGACTATAGACCTAATCACGCTAACACACACGCGATGCACCGTGCAGTTCGGCTCAAGGATTTCTGAGCCGTTTGAAACTTGCACTGGATTTCGGCAAGGAGATGCGCTGTCGTGTGATTTCTTCAATTTGGTACTAGAGAAGATAGTGCGGAGGGCAAATGTAAACACGGAAGGCACTATCTTCTACAAGTCGGCCCAACTGTTGGGGTACGCAGACGACATCGACATCGTCGCGCGTTCTCAACGTCGTAGTGGAAGCTTTTACGGCGATTGAAGAACAGGCGAAACGAACTGGTCTCAAGGTCAATGAGGACAAAGCAAAATATATGCTGTCGACCAAAAAACGTTCCGTCACACACCACCTTGGACAAAATCTCACGATCGTTCACAGACCTTTGACCGATACAGACGTGTTTCGACTTAGTGCGAATTCGGCAAGTACTTACTATATATAAAAACACAGCGAGTTGCGAAACGTGTATTGCACGCATTCCTCTCCAGGGTGGAAAGCGGTTATATGTGATCGCGATCTACGCAGCTGACAATCCTGCACTCAATCGCAACTTTATTTCAGAACTCGATACTCTTTTCACTAGCCTTCGACTGAGCTCGGAGGAAAACTATTATATAATTGCTGGGGATTTGAACTCCAAGCATTGAGAATGGGGCAATAGAGTGTACAACGACAGGGGGACCCCACTGTATAACTGGTTGGCAGAGCACAATATTGAGTTCAAGCTAGATTTGCTTGCAACTGATAGGCCATCGTACCCCAGATCCGGGTCCTATCTGGATCTGTTGCTGACCGACAGACGACTGACGATACTAGACGTGGAGAGACGCACGCGGAACTGTTTAACTGCGGTTGAGTACGAGAGTGATCACTGCGGACTCTTCGCGGCTATTCAGCTCCCGAACGAGGTGGAAGAACTGGAGGAGTATGTCCAGAGGAATCCTTATAATTACAATAAGACCCGCTGGCCTCGCTTCTCCAGGACGTTATCCACAGAACTACGTTCGAGTGGGATCAATCCTCCATCAAACAGAAACCTAACGAACGAAGAGGTTGACAGGTACCTCATACAAATGGACGACGTAATTAAACGCACCATGGACAAGACTATTCCGAAGGTAGTACAAATCGATGACAGCGATGTTTATCGAAATGCTACCATCGATGCACTTCACGTGCACAGAAGTAGGCTGCTGTCAAGACTCAAACTCTTGCACAGGCGGTTTACAGATCCACAAGACGCGGAAGTTAGGGAATTGAAGTCGGAGATCAAGAACCTCCAACAGTTAATACGGATGAACTATAGCTTGGCTATAAGCTTGCACTGGGGCAATAAGATCCGGGCTGTACGATCTAACAACCCGGGTATGTTCCCACAAGTAAATAAAATATTTCGGAGGAAAGATCAAAACGACATAGTTGACCCGCAGGGACGGCCGTTAGATGTGAAAAGTGTAGTAAGGTATCTCGGCATTTGGTTGGACCAATATCTGTATTTTGACAAACATATAGATATTGCTCTGGCGAAAGCTAAAAAGGCCTTTGCTGTGGCAAGGGGGTTGTTTTACAGTAGCCAACTTGACACCAGAGTAAAGGTAATCTGCTACATGGCCCTCATCCGGCCAGTAATGGCCTACGGTTGTCCACTGTGGTTCAATGTGAGTCCTTCCCAGATGGAAAAGATGAGGTTGTTCGAGAGACAGTGTCTTCGCACTTGTCTCCGGTTGTATCGTACACCCGAGTCTGAGTACAAGAAGTTCTATCCTAACGAGGTCTTGTACAACGAGGCAAACTTGAACAGGATAGATAATTTTATTATTAAACTGATCAGAAGGCATATTGCACGAGCTATGACTTCTTCCAACAGTCTGATCCTTGGGGCTTACTACCCCAATGTTATGTACCATGAGAGAATGCGCCTCACCGGCTTCATTCCTCCTGAAGCGTTCCTCTATCTCGAGACAATTGGCCTAATACAGGATCTACAAGGATGTCCTGTCATCTTCCATGTCGTACGCCGAACAGTGGACAGGCGACTCCAATACGAACGGGATGTCGCTCGCAGTCACGAGGATCTCCTCCGGTTCAGCGGTCCAAAGAATGGCAATTTTACTGGTGGTTACACCAAAACCAGTCTCTGCCGCCGCTGGCTTTTCAAGATGATGATGCGATAGTTGACCATGGTGGCCAACTTACATAGATTATAGGGTAGCAATTAAGAAGAAAAAAAAAGAAAAGATTAAGAAAATATATATAGCAAAAAAAAAAAAAAAAGGTGCGTATAAATTATATATGTTAGGCATATACATAACATATACGCCCTGGTGCACGTGTCCGTACAGTTACGGACATAGTTAAGATAGTTTTTAAGTTTTAATGTTAGGTTAAGCTAGTTTAAGGTAGGTTAAGACAGATAAATTAAGCCAAGTTTTTCACAGTTTTCTTGGCTAAACAAAAAACAAAGACAGAATGAAAAAAAAAAAAAAAAGCAGACTAAGCCGAAAGGCAAACTTAAATGATATATCAGAATAGCTTAGAGTACCCGTATAGGGTCAGTAGGTTATATGTAAGAACAATTGTTAAGATAGTTAAGCTGGTTTTAAGTATTTTTGTCTAGCACGTAAGTAAATGAATTAAAAATAAAACAAAAATGAACTAAAAATAAAAAAAAAAAGAAAAATCTCACCATCGACAGCTACAATTTCGAGATAGTGAAGGAGTTTGTCTACCTCGGGACAAACGTGAACTCCACAAACGACATCACAGTGGAAATCCGTCGTAGAATAGCCCTTGGCAACCGGTGTTACTTCGGTTTGTCAAAACAACTGGGCTCAAAACTCCTGACTCGAAGGACCAAAATCATGCTCTACAAAACCCTTATTTTGCCAGTCCTGCTCTATGGAGCCGAAAGCAGGACACTAAGCAAAATTGCAGAGTTGTTTCTTGGTACCTTCGAAAGAAAAGTTCTACGACGGATATATGGTCCCGTCTGCGAGGAAGGCGATTGGAGGAGAAGACATAACCGCGAACTCTACGAGCTGTACCAGGATGTGGATGTAGTGCGGTAGGCAAAAAATCCGTCGACTGCACTGGCTCGGCCACATCGAGCGCATGGACAACAATGCTCCAGCAAAGAGGGTCTTTGAATCCGAGCCGACTGGTTCGAAAAGGAGAGGAAGACCGGTATAAAGACCAAGTTATAGCGGGTGCAAGACAGCTTGATATTGATGACTGGATACGACGTGCCCAGGACCGTCAACGATGAAAAGCAACAATGGCTCAGGCTCGGACCCTCCAAGGGTCGCCAGCCTTATAAGTAAGTAAGTAAGTTGTCTCGTCGCATCATTAGTTCAAGAGCATAATGATGACATCATCACGGACCTCACTGCCAACTATTTGACGAAATAAACTCTCACCAAAAACTAAAAAAACAAAAAATTTACATTCGGAAATAAAAAATTATGCCAACGACAGAAATTCTAGACATCAGCCTTAGTTCTCCTAGCGTAATCTCTATTAAGCTACTTCGAATTACACACGGCAAGTTGACTAAGGTCTTTCTTCACTTGTGCGCGGCATTACTACCCAATGCTCTTGATTTGTAAACGGGTTGCTCATACGTAGCTGCGATACAAGAGTAGATACTCTAGCTGTTGCACTGGTTCCGACGTGGGATGCTTCTTCCATATGGTGGCTTTCTGCCCTTCTTCACCTTGCGTACGATACTGGTTTGCACGAATTCAAAGGCCTCCAATCATGTTAAAAGTTGACTTTGTAATATAAGTTGTCTATTTATGACTGGGGTACAATGATAGGAAACGAAAACGAACCGAGAAAACAATTCCCTAATATGTTCCTACCTTTGTAAGAAAAAACATTCATCCTTCCTTTCGCCTACCTTCTGTTATTTTTCCACTTCAATTTAGTTTTAATTAGTAATCTCTTTTACTGTCACCTCCTATGTCTTGTTAGATGGTTCGCCTCATTAAACTCACACCGTAACACAGTCGTAGTAACCTCTGTTCCTCTTTGCCAACCTTTAATCTGAGCTCTTTCCCGATTCGCTAAATACTTCTACATAGTACTGTACATCCGCGTAACTCCTCACATACACTAACATAACTGAGGGTCTAAAGTTGGAAACAACAAACACAAGAAAAATATTCCAGCCCTTGAATTAAATCGGTGTTGTTCGAACACATAACTGACCGCACCATATCCTAATCCGAGCTACTACTGAAGATTTTGAAGCGAAAACTTTTTTATCCAGAATTGGACCCTAAGAGATCAAGAATAAAAAATGTCTACCTCAAGAATAATGTATAGGGTACGTTAAACATCGTTAGTACTATCGATACTATCAATGTTTTCATACTATCGAAAACATCGATGTTATTTGGAATAAAAGAAAAAAATAGCTTGTGGAATAAAAGAAAAAAATTAGCGTATAATTAAAACTAAAAAAAATGTAATGCACATGCGATCGTCGCGATTGTCACCGACAACACCGCTTCAATGATCTACAAGTTCGTCATATTCAATGCTTTGCCCATACCATAAAATTAACCGTTTATGATATTTTTAAATTACATCCATTGCAACATACTTCCATTCGGGCGCTGTCGCTTCAGACAAATGAAAAGCTATGCAGCGGCAACTTAATAAACCTGAGCTCAAGTTGATTGAGCGATGATAAGAAGAATTGTTGAAACTAGAAAAGAACTCACATTAGCAGTAAACGAATGTGAAAAGTCTCCTCCAGCGTTGCGTGTTGAAGATTAAAATGTACCTCAGAATGGTAATTGGTTTAAGAAATGGGCTTTAAATCCGAAGAGCATGCAACAATCGCCGCAGAGTTGGTTCAAAAGGAGTGTTCCTTAAGACAAAAGTATCAGACGAATATAAACAAGTTAATGAATGCGGAGCGTCTACATCCGCAAGCACCAATATTCCTACATCTGAAACTACGAGATTTACTGAAATGGATCTAAGGTTAACGAAGTGAATAGAATTTCTGTTTCCATCGAAGGAAGATTCAAGAGGAAGAAATGTTGCACAGTTATAATCATGCATACCAGCTACATCAGTTCCGAGCGAACATATTTTTTCAAAGGCTGGCTTGCGACAGCGATCTAAGGAACAGGTTAAAGGCAAAATGCCTTAATGAGTTGCTTTTCTTAAGACAAAATACGAAATTATTTGAAAACATACAATAATATTTAATATACAATAAGTAAAAGAAAAGTTTTTGGAGTAGTTCTTAGTTTCATTTAAAATGATTTGAAAGGAAAACATTGATACTATCGAAATATTAAACTATCGATGTTTAACATACCCTAGTTCGTACAACTAAACTGTAATGTCTCTGCATGATGATCCTTAATTGTCGATAGTATCTTAATTAGTTGGCTCAGACTTTTAATGTACACCTAATGTGGGTGCAGGAACACTGCGACTTACCGGGCAATTACAAAAATACGATGAACTCGTGGTACGACCTCATCTTTCTCAGCCAGATGATAGCCGAAATTATGGCTATTGCTACAGCTTAATATCTACTAGAAGGCACAACATACCTTCCTATAGTATGCTGGCCAACACTCAATATCAAACAATCACTCTGTCTGGCCAGACTGGGTAGGGCACTTAGGGTTCGTATCGGCTTCATAATAGGACACTGCCCACCCACTCCCATAGGATGTGAGTCCTTTACAGTGATTTCTGCAGAAACTGCATGGATTCATATGAGGAGGAGATCAGCACCTCAGCTCATGAAACACTTTTTCATAAGCCAGTTAAGTCACTTCGTTGGAAGCGCCATCTGGTTCCGCGTGTATTACAATAGGCCTATATTATCTAAATTGTAACTGCTATTTAATGACATTTTGAGTGCTGCAGTTCTCTCAGGAGCTCATATGATCTACACACAATTGCATACTAACCGCGAAGTTTGAGACATTTTTTTCTAGACTCACAGATCTATTCTCTGTTGTGTCTCGAGAACTGTAAAGCTGTAAGTTAAGAATATTGTTCGTATCGCAAATTGAACCTAGGCAACCAGCGGAAGAGTAGATGCGCATATCAATTACGCCGCGTTTCCCTTGCTCTCTTAAAATAAACAGCTTGCTCACAGCCTCAACTCATGTGGCTAAAGTATCTTATTTCAGTTTCGCTAAAGTATCTTATTTCACTCAGTATAAAGTTCGAATGTCTGTCATATCTATAACAAGCCATATGAATGACAAGACAAACATCACTCCAATCATCCATTTAAAGTCCCACCAGTCCACTTCCATTCCGACCGAAACTTTAAGCACCCAATGACGCGTCCCATAAGAAAATTCAATCTCCACCTGAAAACATTTTAAACCCATGAACCACTCTAAGCCATATTACACTACGAGTTGAATTCTCATTCCCTCCCTCCCCCTTTCCAACCAATTCCTCATTGCACAGTGGCACATTAAAAAAAACACCCCGCACACACGTTCATCTCACCCAACGTGCACGACGGCTAAAGAAGCAGAAAACCATGAGCAGATACAATTTTATATCATCCAGGATATCTGAAACGCATTACCCAAGATTACACCTCAAATCGCCTCGCTCGAGTGGCTGCAATGCACTCAAGTATTGCAGCTCTTCATTATCGTCATGTCGTCTCTGTATGGTTGTTCTACTCGTTCTCATGCTCGTCAGAGTTCTCGACGTCGTCATCTACGTCTACGGCTACGAAGTTCTGTTGCTGAAAGGATAAGCACACTATACGATGGTGGCACATGTGCCAGGATACATAAGGCTCTTCAAAATTTTGGTTTCCATGGCTGTCTAACTTCAGGTATGAGATTGGCAATGATTGCTTGTTCGGATCCTCTCTCATATCGCGTCGGAATCACACACATCCTGGCGTATCCTAATCGAAAAATGGCAAAATTGATTTCGATTCCTTGGCGTTTAATTAAATTATTCGGAATTGGTTAGATGCGATGGATTTTCAAAGTTTTCCGTTAGTTTGTTTGCGCAGATAACGAAATTGATATCTGGTTCCGATATTCTCAGGTATATGCACTATTGGTCAAATATTGAAGTTTGCCCAAGAGATTGGTTTCTGGCTTAGTCGTGGCGGCGAGGAGAAAGTTGGTGTTTGAAACACGCAAACGAAATGCGTTTATTGGTCATTAGCATTCAGATGCAAAACGTGAGGTGGCTGCCAGTGACATCAGTAAGCAATGGCTGCTAACGTGGCTGATGCTGGTATAATTGTTTTAATTTTATGTTTTCTCATTCAAGTTCTCCCACAATCAAATAAACAAGTCAAATGGATAAAATATATACTTTTAATTATGAAGTGGACTGTAACTTAAATTGGACTGCTTTGGCCGCTTTCTGCTCAATGACTGGATGTGTCTGGTTTAGCGATTTAAATTGTTTATTGTGAACAAATATTATTATTTAAATTTGAAATTACAGCCAGTTTTAAAACAATGGGCTAGGCTCAATGGTAGGGGCCCTGTGCTTACATCGGGTTGTTCAAATCAATGGCAGTTCTTTTGGAATGGGGTGGTCGGGAGAAGCCAAGCAGTTCGTTGTTCGATATCGTTGGGAAGCAGATCTACCCCCTGAAAATAACGTTTTCTCAGGTTCCTGATTGTTTTTTTAGGATGTTTGTTGATGACCAGAAGCTGCTTTATGAACAGTGTAATCGTTGCAATGGGATGATGCGTTCTTCGTCGCTTGTTGTGTTGGTGTTTCATAGTTGTAGTTTTACTCCGTAGCAGCTTTCGAATTTCTAATAAATAAAAGTTGAATGTGAACCACACCTAAACGTCAAGTTTTTTTGTGCATTTCATTTGACATTGCTCAATTTCAGACTAACTCAATTTGAACCATGGAAATTTACACAATCGAGCAACGCGTTAAAGTTATTCAGGCTTATTATGAAAATGGGCGTTCAAATCAAAATGCATATCGTGCACTTCGTGATTTTTTCGGTCAATTTAATCGTCCAAATGTGCGTACAATCGGAAACATCGTGCAAAAATTTAATCAAACCGGGTCTGTAGGAGATGTGAAAACACCAGTACATGCTCGTACAGCTCGTACTGCAGAAAATATTGCTGCTGTTCGCGATAGTGTGGCTGAAGAGCCGTCCACCTCAACTTGTCATCGTGCCCAACAATTGCACCTCTCACGCTCGTCGTTGATGAACATTATGCATAAAGACTTGCATTTACACGCTTACAAGGTGCAGTTGACTCAATAACTAAAGCCTCTTGACCATTTCAAGCGTCGTCAATGGTCAGAATGGTGACAAGCAATGGCAACAGTGGATGATCAATTTTCGAAGAAAATCATCTTCAGTGTAAGGCACATTTTCACCTCAGTGGATGCGTCAATAAGCAGAATTGCCGCATTTGCGAATGATAATCCAAGAGTGATTGTCGAAAAACCAATGCACCCACAAAGAGTGACTGTTTGGTGCGGTTTATGGGCTGGCGACATCATCGGGCCGTACTTTTTCCAAAATGAGGCCGGTCAGGCAGTTACTGTGAATGGTGTTCGCTATCGTTAAATGATAACAAACTTTTTATGGCCCGAATTGGAAGATATGAATGTGGACGTAGTGAGATGTAGTTTCAACAGAACGGTGCCACTTGCCACACAGCTAACGAAACAATGGCTCTTTTGCTCGACAAATTCATTGGCCGTGTTGTCTCACGTGGTGGCGATGTCAATTGGCCGCCAAGATCATGTGATGAAAGAATAGGTGTACGTCGATAAGCCAGCAACAATTCAAGAGCTAAAGGATGAGATAATTCGGCACATCAGTGTCATCGGCGGCGGCTATTTGGCCGATATTTTGTTCCATACATAATTGAACCATACCAATATTATCATAATAAAAAAATATTTACAACAATTTCCTAAATAATTTGTGTTTTATTCAAAATCAACATCGGCCCATATTTAACCACCCTTTATAAGGAATCCAAAAAATGGCATCGTTGCTCTAGGTAGCTTGTTGTTTTTCGGCTTGACCCTTGCTTTTCGTAGTACCTTCTCCGACAATTACTTCTTTAACTTCCCTCACGTTATATTTATTAGAAAAAGTCTCAGGTCTGCATTGTGAAGATAGAGTAAATTACAGCTTTCCCGTGTATCGCTATGATGAAGTAGTAACCAGTAGCTTACATCGGTTTGGGGTTACTTTATCCCTCTGTTGAGTTCTATCAGAGGGATGCTTCTTCTCACATAATTAACATATTTAATATATTTTACGTCCACCTCATTGGAAACGTGGGCTCAATTAGTTTTAAGAGTCCTAATTTTGCTTATGCCGCCTATGCCGATCGAGATATTTGCTGATAACCACGTGATATTCTTGTTTGTACGAGTAAAAGGGTCAAAACGATAACACATTACAAAACCTGCTTCTTCAGAATTTCGATTAATTCCTTCTTCGCAATATTCCCACGGTGCACACACAAATTCAAATCTACTCAATCATTTCATATTCAAAGATGAAAATTGCAAAAAAATGTTATCTCCTTTGCTATCCACGAGTGATTTTCAAACAGACATTAGGCCAGTCAACTCCTCTTCGACGCTCCACCACACCTAAGGCACATTCTTCAATACAAGGCAAAAGAAAAAAAACAGAAGAAACTAAGGTAAAATATCTGCTCGACTGTCAATGTCATATGTACGCTTTGACATTTGATTTCTGAATGCGCGAGTACTTTTCCATCAAAATCACTCGCCCAGAACGTTCGTACTGTTCCGAGCAACCTTTCGGCTTGAGGAGAGGAAATATCTACCAACATGTCACCACCACGCCCCTTTCGGTATTCTGTCCTTCTATTGTGTGTTTCCTGTTCTCTCTCTCTCTCACTCTCATTCACTGTCTCGCTTTGCCTCCAAAGTGAATGTTATCTCATTTTTCGTTGTTGACGGCATCCAAATTGCCTCCGTGAGAATCCATTATTTGACAGTTTTTCATGTAATCTACGTTGGGGGCTGGATGAGCAGAATTTTCCGAATCATTGAAGTCATCTACTCTGGCTGCACATACACACGTACTCGTACAGACTCCACTGGCAGGGAGTACAATCTAGTGGATTCAATCCACCCAACAGTGTGTATTGTCGTGTCGAAGTTTCGGATTTAAATTGAGTTACTGTGCCAGATGTGGGAGTGAGGTACATTATCTAAGGGCATGCGGCGGATACATTGTGTCGTCGTCTTCCCTGCGCCACTCAAAAAGAAACAATAATCTGTCTGTTTGAATTTTTGATGCAGAAAAATGAATCTGTGGTGGCGGACAGGGGGTTGTGATAAAGACTAAGGACTAAGGCTTGTTCTCGTCCTCGTGCCGCCTGAAATTTCTCTGTTCCCGCGTAAATGGATGTGCAGGATTATTTATTAGACATCGGGTGGCAAGTGCTCTTGATACAATTTTTTCCGTCCCTGTACAGCTTTCCACTGAATTTGAGGTGGGCTGGGGGAAGACTTCTCCATAACATCGATGTCCTATTAAATCGGCTGACATTGTTGATGGGAGGGAGGGGGTGGTGGCTGTAGATGCTTTGGTATCGTTTCATTATTCAAATGTTAAATTCGTTGAAGTGGAAAACAAAAAAAAAAACACATACATACAAAAGAAGAGTCGCAAAAAAGAAACAAACAAAAAATACAAGTTCCCAGGAGGAGGAGTAGGTGTGGCGCTGTAGAATACGGATCCGGAAGAGGAATGAATGGCACACCGATTCGAAGGAAGACGATTTTGATTTCGCGCCTGAATGGATTGAGATAATTACATTTTGCATATCGGAGCTGAGTTCATGTGAGCCCTGTAATTTTCTGATTTAAGAGCTTCCGAATGACAACTCATTCCACGTTACTTGCTGGGCTTTGGCTGGATGATGTGTTGAAAATGCGAATGCGATTTGCAGGTGAAGTGCTATGGAATCGAAAGGTCTTTGATATGTTTGAGATGAGTGAATGGGAGTCAAAGGAAATTAATAATTGACTTGGAATAAAAGAAATGAGGAGACATTGAGGAAATCTTCTTTGAGATTGTGTTGAGTATCAGGTGCCGCTTGAGTGGGGGATCTGGACACGTGTCGTCTGCTTGATTGAACGTTGCTTTGATTAGCTGCTTATATGCGTTATGTTATCAAGTCTTTGACTCTCACAATGAGTACAGCAGCACGTGCTATGCGATAAATCCAGAAAAAATGGAACTAGCACTTTTACATGGGCATATACGGGTGTGTGACTGCTAATGCAACATTTACAAAAAAAAACTACAAAACACAGCATACAGAAGAGGGGGCAGACAAGCCCTCACGGCTGCTGCAAAAAAGCCATTGGATGTGAATGGGAATTACAGATGTGTTTGCAGATTGCCTGTTTCCTCCTATAGACTGGACTTATGCTGCTATCATTCATTTCGCACAGGTTATTGGGAAAGTATGTCGATACGATTAGCTGTTATAACCCCGATGAGAGTCCTGAGTGCAGGCCTGCTTAATCTGAGGAGACAGTGTGGCCGTTTAAGACTGAGTATTGGGCATGTTTCCTTCGTTCTAAGGCACGTTATTATTTCTAGTCATTTCTGGTTGGTTGTTTGGTGTGAGCTTTCATAAGATGATATTCTGTAGCGAGAGGCTTAGAGTGCGGATTCCCTTCCGGTGTTAGAGAAGCGGTTGTACTAGTTCGTATGCCTTGCAGTTTCCCAGCACCCACATAAGCTGTACATAGAAATGCTAAGCCATCTCGTTAGGAGACAGCCTGCAATTAGGGGATGTTTTTGAATTGAATTGAATTGTTTGTAAAATGACTTGCTCCTAACCAGAACATTCCCTCATTTCGGACAGCTCGTCCGTACCAGGAGGTTTGTTAGACGGAAGTCTCGATATAACTATCTTGATCTAATCTATATCAACAAATCTAAGGCATATTAACCAGTATATACTTGACAAGTCATCATCATCTTCTGACCCGCATGATCCACTAAAGGGGTCGCGGGGATAAACCACGCACGAGAGATCTCCAGGCAACTCTATCTTCATCAGGAGCTATGCCCAAGCATAACCCGGCGAGTTTTTGGACTTGGTCCAACCACCTCTTCCCGGGTCTGCCAAGCGGTCGCCTACCTAATGGAATCGCATTCAATGCCCGCCTCGGAAGTCGTAATGATGGGGACATTCGTGCTACGTGACCAAACCACCGAAGCATAGCCCTTTCCGTTCGAAGAAGCAGCTGCTCAATGTTGAGTTCCTCGCGCACTGCCGTGTTTCTCACCCTATCCCGGCGAGTAATTTCCACAACAGCACGAAGAAATCTCATCTCAGCAGCTTGAACTCGCGATCTTATTCTTTCTGTCATTACCCAACTATCATGACCATAGGTGAGAGTTGGAACAATTACTGAGTTGAAAACCGCTTACTTGGCTTTGACACCAAGCTCGGCCTTTCTGATTACGGAACTACCGAGCTGTGTCAAAACTGACCCAGCTCAATCCTACAGGAAAGCTTAGCATTACTCCTTCCATCACTCGTGAAAAAGACCCCGATATACTTAAACTTCTCCACCTGCTCCAATGGGGCTCCACTAACATGCAGAGTGCATTGTACAGGCGTTTTGGAAATGACCATAACCTCCGATTTGTCTACGTTAACCCTCATTCCAGCATCAGCACATACGGTCACAAACCTATCGAGTGCGCGTTGGAGTTCCGTCTGGGAGGATGTGAGGATAACTAAGTCATCTGCAAAAAGAAGATGAATTACCCTCAACTCTCCCAATGTAAAAAATTTCCTCACCTCGGCTGCGCTGCAACATCCAGTCCGTATATACAATGAAAAGGAGAGGTGACTTGATAAGTAGTAAGAAAAATTGTCGGTTTCAAGTCGGAGAACATAGCACTCACGAGTCATGACATGGATACATGTTGTGTATTTACCTGAATTGCAGAACTTAATAATAACAGCGCAACCTATTGCAACTGTGGTGGCCCGTGGCACTGTGGGTATGTGCGTCGACTCCGTCGCACTTGGACCTACCTGTCTAGGTTCGATTCCTGGTACGACAAGAAATACTTTTCACGGCCCCACCACCTTCGAGTCACTGACAATGCTCAAAGAGTAAAACTGTCTAGAAAAACCTTCTTAAACTTGGCCGTTCGGAGTCGGCATTGACTTGTAGGTCCCCTCCACTCGTGATAGAACAATAGCACGCACAACACGAGTGGTTGCTGAGAAGCTACGCCCTGGCCCTCTACGGGCTGTAGCGTTTGCATGAACAGGCTGTAAGACAAGCAATCAATACCAACTGCAATTAATTAACATCATACCCAGAGGAGGAAGGAGACTTTGAGAAGTATTACATAAATTAAATAACATCGTAGAAGTCATTCTGCCCGAGGATAGTAGAACACCGAAGAAAATTTTGCTAGTCGTAGATGGAGTTACAAAACTTGGAATTCGACGCTGGAGCGGCAGTGTCGTCGATGTCTCCTCCAGAGTGTATCTGTTCCCGTCCGGAGAAACGCATCAAAATATCAGCTTTTTCATTCCAAACGTGTACTAATGAGTTTATTTACAGGGGTACACTTCGATGCATATTAAATACAACAATATAGAAGCAAATGCCAATATTTACATTATGCCAGGCAAGGTGGACGCAATTTTTGGACGAGAGTGGCTAAAATTATTTCCTGTTACATTACGTAAAATGTGTCAGTTGCATGTAAAATGTTCACCTAGATTGAAAGAGAAAATCTTGGAGGAATTAAGAAGCACACTCCATGATGCGTTGCAGTGCAGACATGCAGACCATTTCGACCATTAAGGGGGACTGCAGAATGAATCGGCTTATGTTTGGTACAAAGGTAGCGCCGAATATCTGGCAGAGATACATATCACAAGCAATGAGCAATATTCCCGGCGTCTGCGTAGTTTTCGACGACATCAAAGTTCAAGGCTCAGCGGATGCAGTCTAGCCTTCCACTATACATATTATGTTAGGTTAAGTAGTTGGGCTGCCAGCGAAATCACACTTATACCATGTTGGTTCATTGTGATACCCATAGTCAGACTACTACCACTGATCGACAACTCCAGTGATAGTGCCGATAATTTGATCTCAACGGCAAATGGTGACTGGACCAGATTTGAAAACCCGATAAAAGCGTTTTAAATTTGCTTTCACTGGGATTCGAACCCGGGATCCCTCTAACCAGGGGCAGGCACTCAACCAACGGCGTCATCCAGCTGTTAACAAATGTTATTACAATGGCTACAAATGAGTTATTCGAAATTTCCTCCATTGGTTTCCAGCAAATCACGTGCAATACGCGGCACCACATTGATCGGACATGCGCTCGCTTGAATGATTCAATATTTGAATATCGTCAGCCATTATCTCTAAGACCGACCATAAATTATAGTCCAACGGATTGAGGTCTGGGCTTTCTGATGGCCTTTATTCCATGGAAATGAATTGTTATTTTTGGCCATGTTTGTGTGACTCCATCATAAGCGACTCCTTAGTAAACCATCGTAGGTTGGATGATGACCACCAAACTTGTCATTTCCATGATTTCTTGGATGAAGCTTTTCCTATTCAAATGGAGGTTAAACTAATTATACAAAAGTCACTTGTCAAAATAACAGTAGTGTTTTTAATTGGGTGCTTTGAACATTTTTTTGAGAATCAATGAGATCATTTTCGTGTACCAAATCATTTGCTAGTAGGCATATCCGACGAACTACTGCGTGCATGGCACATTTAGATATTTATTCCTTTTCTGCAATAATCAGATGCTCAAATGCTAAGGAATGCATCCGCATGGGACATAAGATTCCACTAAGCCTCAAGACTTTGACATTGAAGATATTTTTCCCATTGAAATATGAACTTCAAAGAGTTCGAGTTCTCTTGATTGAAGGGAACCTCTGGCTAACTGACACAGTACACTGTAGTGGGTCACTCCACCCTTAAGCGGTTCTTAGGTTACGCCGCGGTTTTTGCTGCGATAGTCTGAACGTAGAAGAAGGTGAATATTCAATTATGGAAATGAGTGCACGTTTCTTTCAAATGAATGTGAGTTGAACTAAGAGGAATATGTTCAGTACCCGTCCGTTGACTGGCGTCGTTGTCCTGAAATTGATACCGTGAATTCAATTTCAATTTCTCGGATACGTTTCTTTGGAGATATTTATCGTTTTGTGGAAATCACTGTACCTCTAGAACAGCGATGAGCTCTTCATTTTAGTCAAGCAACTGACCGAACGTATCCACCATCCCATCAAACGTGAACAAAAAACCACCCACCATGAAAATACACCAAAATTGTATTCAAAACTCCAACCCATCGGGAGACTTAAAGACAAAAAATGGGAAATTGTTTCGGTACTAGCATTACAATTACAATTGTAATTACTTAACATACCGCAGGAGGTTTGCTGCAACACGTCGCTGCTTGCGGTCTGCCCTTGGACCGGAAAAGTGGTGGTATGAAGAACATCGCCGCCGCCCTATCCTTGCTTTTCCATTGCCGATGTTTTGTTGTCATTCCTACAGTTGTAAATGGGACTTTAGTTTGGGGTTTGTTTTGCGATTGCCTCGAGATTGTCTTCGTTGGATTGTGGTGCAGGGCGGTTGGCCACGATGTGGTGGTAAAAAAAAGCACAAAAAAAGGATACAGCTCGCAGGAGTTGGCGAATTTTGTTGACGCTACTGGCAAACAATCGCACCGTAGTCAGAAATTGTTTTTACTCTCATTGCGTTGAAAAGTAATTTCGAAGGAATCTGCCAACAAAAGTTACCAAAACACATAATTACTGTTATATTCGTAATAATAATTTATTTTATTCTCAAAGTCCTTGAAGAGAAAAAGAGGGTTCTCGTTATGAGATAATTTTCTTTCCGAAATTGAGGCCAAATTAGATGTTGACTCATTTCGGATCTCAGATAAAGAGGTTTTTGTGCGAATCGTGGAGACGAGAGAAGCTTTAAATGAGAAAATGTAAGGCAACGACGAGTCGTCGACGGGAGAGTTGATCTTCCCTTCTACCTGTCTCAGAAAGGAAAGTCTTTTACTTGCGGGATCATCTCTGTTGAGTTTCATTACCTGAAAGGACGTTCTTACCGACGGCTAAAGTAAGAAACGGAAAACACCTCCATGGCAAGGTTTTGAGTTGGCATCCAACGAAAAGACCGGGAGGCAGAATCGTACGTAATCCTACCATTATATATATGTATAAGGTTTTTAACCCTCAGAATGTACAGATACAAAATACAACACATATTTGTTTGCATATTATAATGGAGTACACAGCTGTATCAAATAGTCTGCGAAAAATATCCGCGCTCCTCTGTTTAGGGTCACTGTCTAGGGCTCAAGGTTAGATCTCGGCTGCAATGAATTTGTGTGAAACTCTGCGCAGCAGCTCTTCGTTCATAATCCATTCCGGCTAGAAGACCTTCAGGATTCGTCTCAAGCATTTGTTGGCGAAGAGCTTGCGAATAATGATGGCGGTTGTCTTCATCTTCATCTGGCATCCATATAGCAGTATGGATTTCACGTTGGGAAATCCTGTACGAGACAAGACGTCAGTTTCTGAACCTCCATCTTTGCTCAGCGTGTTGGGAGGGTAGTAGAATTTGTTGACATCCTCGGTTTCCCGTCTAGTAGAAGAGGTCCCGCTCTTGATCTGATTCTCATCAGCTTTGTCTTAGCAACGTTGATTTTCAGTCCAGCTCTTCTGGAGTTGAGGTCCAACACGTGTAGTTTTTTCCTAGGCTTAGATAGCAGACAGATATCGTCGGCGTAGTCGAGGTCGTGCAGTTTCTCTGTCAGGGACATTTGGATTCCTTTGGAAGCGACGTTGTTGGCGGTGTATAAAACAAAATCAAGAACAAAAAGGAAGGGTAGATGGAATATACATCCTTGCTTTACTCCTTTCATGTTGGCGAATTAGGTTCTGTCCGTGAACTTGAAGCGCATCTTGCAAGACGCCTAACGGAAAAGCTCGATGATGGCGGATGGCGGTATTCCAATGTTCTCCGATTGTGCCATGTCCATCCGAATCGTGTTGATGTGATCATTACATGACTGGTTGGGTCGAAAACCGGCTTGCTCATGTCGCAGATTTTCCCCGACATTTGGAGAAATCCAGCGTAGGATCTGTGAGACGAGTAGCTTCTGGATAGCATTCAGGAGTGAGATGGCTTTAAGTTGTTAACATTCGCTCAAGTTTTCTTTTTATTGGATGATGACAAGACACCGGCAGTTTGTCCGGGACAGAAGCTTTGCGGCTCTTGAGCTCGCGAATTGTAAGCTCAATCTCGGGGACTATTGAAGGAGTTGTGGGAACTTGCCTCCTGTGAGTTTTGCGGATTAAAGGTGGAAACGGGATATACTCTTATTCAACCGATGGGGATTCAGCGAAGAACTCCCTCCATCGGTTCAGTTGTTGTTGTTTTAAGCCAATAGGGCCACCTTTTTTTCGTTCAGAGATGGCGTGGATGTTAATTTATTGTCTCTCAGCTTTTGGCAGTATAGATGCCTCTCAGTGTCCCGGTGTAAGTTTCTCCTCTCTCGTCATTTACTTTCAGCTATGTACCAAATTCAGCTGCGTTATACGCCTCATGTGCCTGTTTTTTCCCACTGCCAAATTATAAAGTGACGAGGTGAAAAGCGTCAACGTCATTGGACAGTGTCGAAAAAAGAGTGAAAGCCTTCGTTTTCTCAACTTCAGAGAGTCGGGCACATTAAAAGTGATTTATTTTCATATCGAAACAAAATATTTGTAAATAAATTTTAGTGTCGCCTTTCCTATCGTAAACGTTCAGACCCTCCATCATAGCTGAAGAAGATCTCACATCGCCGAACAACTATAGGTGATGAATTGAATTTACTTTCGAACAGTACCTAAACTTGATTTTGTCGTTTTGGTTAGTCTGCAAACGAAACTTAAGAAGAAGTCAAAATGGTCTAAAAGTATAGTTTTGTAAAATAATAATGGGGTTTGATATCCAAATATACTTGCAAGAGCTCTGAGTTCAGTGGCCAACAGTTACCAAATAGCTACTTTGACCATTTCGGAGTATTTTTAGGACCTCTCCTCCAAATTAAATCTTAAGGTCGGCTGAAAATGTGTTTGAGTGCAGATGTAATTGTTCTCTGCAGCATAGATACGTGTGCTATAGCTCGTTGACAAACGAAATTCTGGGGAGATGCGTTTTGTTCAGCCTGAAATGCAATAAAACCATTGTAGTAGACAGCATTCGCTTCTAAGAGAGCTGGAGGAAAAGATGTTTATGGATTTATTCAATATCAGACTATGTTGCAGTCGGTAGAGGCGAGGAAGTATCCCATGTAGGCCCAGGCAGAAAAGAAGGCAATTTCTGGACAAACACTTCTTTGTAGAACTGGTTGGCTTAAATAGGGTTGAACTGAAAAACCTCATACACTCCGGTTTTGTTGACATCACAAAGGGTCTACCAAATTCTAAGTGACCACAGTATTAAACTGTGGCCCGATTGCGAGTGTATCGATAATCGATACAAACCGATTGTCAACAATCGATTGGTTGTTTTGTTATTGCAATTGTGATTGATACTAGTTAAAAGCGAAACAGGGAACTACAGGCCGATTGCAATTCTACCCGCTGTTGAAAAATGCCTGGAAGAAGTACTTGTTAATCGTATCAAATTTTTTCTATCGAAACATAAAGTACTACACCCAAATCAGTACGGCTTCCAAAAAGGCAAGAGCACCCAATCACTGCTGGGGGAGTTTACAAATGTCGTCAATGCAGGCCTTAACAAGAATCATCACGTAATTGTGCTATTTATCGACTTCTGCAAAGCATTCGATACTTTAACACATGAAAAGCTCGTAGAAAGTGTCATCAAAATGGGGTTGAGAAGAGTCCTGTCAAATTGGCTCAAAAGTTATCTGACTGACAGAACTATCCAAGTCAAGGTAGCTGATACATTGAGTACTGAAAAGGAAGTCAAATACGGTGGGCCACAAGGCTCAAAATTAAGCCCCATATTATTCATCCTTTTCACTAAGGAGCTACTGAAGTTACTGAAAAATCTATTGTATATGCATATGCCGAAGACATAACAATCGTGGTGAAACACCAAAACTTGCATTCAGCTGTGAAGAATGTGCCATGATAATGGCCTAGTCATAAATGCTACGAAAACAAGGGCGATGCACATTCGCACTCCATAAACACCTGCAGAAATCCAAAAATTTCATCGAATAGACCGCTGTCCGCAATCAACCAACAGCAATGAAATCGAAGTTGTCAGAAGTATCAAATACTTAGAAATTACCATCGACGAGAACTTTCTTTGGTGTGAGCACATCAACGTCCTGCGCCTGCAACTTAAGAGCACCGTCCTCGAAATGACGTATCTTAAGCGTTACACAAACGTAGAAGTGCTTAAGCAGGTGTATTACTCGTTAGCAGAATCGCGCATCAGATAGATTTTTAATGGAAACTCATTCCGTATCATAAATTTTATGGTTTAGAAATAGAAACGAAAAAGCCCTCATCTTCGTTTAAATCTCCCTCTAACTTACCGTGTGATACGTTTATGTAATCACGAATTAAGGGATTTGACATTCAAAACTGACAGACTCGTATAATATCGTAATATGCACGATTTTAATTCACAATAATACGATTATCAGTCGACTGAGTTACACAATGCCAAAGTAGATTTCAGTCGACAAATTTGTCGACTATCGATTTAATCGACAATCAACACTCGAAATCGGGGCCTGTGGCATTACACCTCCCTCACCTAACCTACTTTTGAGTGGAGAGTTATCATTGTCAGAGATCAAAATCACAAAATTCCAAATCGGTTCGTGTTTTGCGTGTTGGTGTCTAGAGTGAATATCTAACATTTTGAAATATGATACTACCGAGAAATTGATAAATACATCATATTCGCTAATTCGTGAGCCACTGCATATTCGAAAAAAAGAACTATGTAGTAGTATGATAATGTTTCTAACAACAAGAATGGTGTGAATGGTACAAATAGCCACAGCGACATATTTTGCTCAATTAGGTTCAGGATGCATTCGTTTCCAATGGCAATGATTCTGATGGTGTTCTAACCTTTTCTGTGCTCAACTGAAATCAGTGAACCAACTGTGTAGTAATTCGTGCCATTTGAACGTCACTTAAAATTCACTCATAATGTGTTGGACTAAAAAAAAATAATCAACAACTTCCTAAGACCGGGTACCAGTCGTTTTTTTTTTACAATTCGGATACAACTGGTTCCCAGGGAAAATACCCATGACCCACTTAGACCATACAATGTCCATAGTGATACCAGATAATCCGGAATCGCACTTACTCGGTTTTCAATAATGCCATACCTAAAAGAAATCGGGGTAGGTTAAGTAGACTGATGAATACCTTGTTTCCTTCTGAAATATCTTGGTTTAATCTGCTTCTTCGGGGTTATTGAAGGTATTATTTCCCTGGTATCACTATGGACATTCTCTGATGCGGAAGAGTCATGGACACGTCCCTAGATTTTGGAAAATAGGTGTTTTTCTCTTTCGTCCCAGCAGCTTATGCAAACGTTGTTGAATGGAACCCACATACTTCGCGCCTGACTGCCAACTCAAACAAATAGATTAGCTTAGAGGTTAAGGTAGTTAGATGGCTATGCTATTGGACCCATTCTGATGTCCATTGGGTAAATGTCCCCTTTTTACTCCTTTTTCATACATGTCATGCTAATGCTTAGCTCAGTCATCCTGGTGTCCTCATGAATCTGAAAAGAGATTTTAGTCAGATTTTTGTTAGGTCCTCGACGTATTGCAAGAAATGTTCTCCCAGTGTTCTATGTCTCAAATAACAGATACCGGGCACTGGCAAAGGTAATGAGGAGTATCCCCTTTTTCCTCTTTGTCGCCGCAATTAGAATGGCAATATCAGCCGGTGGTATTTCCAGCTTCCTTGACAGCCAGGACCTCCGCTTAGATAGCACTGCCGTAGACAAGGGTTATAATGGAGTAGTCCAAGTTTAAAAATTCAGAGAAAATGCTCACGTTTGCATATGTGAATGGTCGAATTGTTGATGGGGTCATTTGTAGCCCAGTCTTCCCTTGTTAGAAAATACCATCGGAACGGTTCTTCGAAGTCAAGGAACGTAGTATAATCGCGTATAACTTTTTCAATTTGCAAAGAGCTTAGCAACCAGACTCTGGATTGATCGATCTGTATGACGCTCTTTGCAGCAGTCGGCTGAATGTAGAGGTCAAAAGCTTAGAGTCCTCACACATGATCAGTAGAACGTTTGTTGAGAAAAAAAGGTAAATTAATTTAATAAAAACAAAAATTCAAGAAAGAAAAAGAGACAACAAAAATAAAAAGATTCAGCTCATTTAAGTACCAGGCAATGCCCCACGAAGGACTTCCCGTGATGGCTTTGTAGCCGCGTTTGCCGCCTGTCGGACCGATACTCAATTTTCCGTGTCAGCCAAGGCGCTGGACCGGACTCATCCATCCTTCAGTGATTGTGGCATGCAATATTCTTACGAACAACAACATCATTCCTGCCACCGATCCTCTCATCCGGACACGCACCGTGCTGTCCGTCGCATTGCGACAGGTCGGACATGTAATAGTCCTCCGCGCGAAAAACTCGAGCGTTGGTGTCGTAGAATGCCACCACGACATTTGGGCACGGCCATTTGCACCCGACAAGCCGAAGGCCATGTATTGATCTTCTCTGATTCGGCCGAACAGCTCAACTTGAAGGTAGTCACTTTGGAGTTACCATTTGACCTGCAGCTTGTTCGGAAGGAATTCCCGGCAATTGGCGTATGTCGGCTTCGGGGTGGTTGTGGTCTATAAGAAATCCCAGATCAGTGGTGCTCCCGCTGAATGAGGCAGAACTGAGGCAAATAAGACCGTTGTCTTTGAAGAGAACACCGCACAGTATTGATCTGATTACAGGGTAAGGGTAGTTAAATTTTAAGGGCCGATGTTGATTTTGAATAAATTATTGTCATTTCTTTTTATTAGCATAATATTGCCATGGTACAATTATGTATGGAACAAAATATCGGCCAAAAGGCCGCCGCGACCTCGGCGGCACACCTCCATCCGATGGTCCAAATTTTCGATGACGCTGAAGCATAATTGAGGTTTTATGCCGTTAATGTTCCGAATTATCTCATCCTTTAGCTCTTGAATTTTTGCTGGCTTATCGACGTACACCTTTTCTTTCAAATAACCCCAAAGAAAAAAATCCAACTATGTCAAATCACATGATCTTGGTGGCCAATAGACATCGCCACTACGTGAGATAACACGGCCATTGGAATTTGTCGCCATTGTTTCGTTAGCTGTGTGGCAAGTGGCACCGTTGTGTTGAAACCACACATCGTCCAATTCGGGCCATAAAAAGTTCGTTATCATTTCATGATAGCGAACACCATTCACACTAACTGCCTGACCGGCCTCATTTTGGAAGAAATACGGCCCGATGATGCCGCCAGCCCATAAAGCGCACCAAACAGTCACTCTTTGTGGGTGCATTGGTTTTTCGACAATCACTCTTGGATTATCATTCGCCCAAATGCCGCAATTCTGCTTAGTGACGCATCCACTGAGGTGAAAATATGACTCATCACTGAAGATGATTTTCTTCGAAAATTGATCATCCACTGTTGCCATTTCTTGACGTTTCTGACCATTGACGACGCTTGAAATGGTCAAGAGGCTTTAGTTCTTGAGTCAACTGCACCTTGTAAGCGTGTAAATGCAAGTCTTTATGCATAATGTTCATCAACGACGAGCGTGAGAGGTGCAATTGTTGGGCACGATGACGAGTTGAGGTGGACGGCTCTTCAGCCACACTATCGCGAACAGCAGCAATATTTTCTGCAGTACGAGCTGTACGAGCATGCACTGGTGTTTTCACATCTCCTACAGACCCGGTTTGCTAAAATTTTTGCACGATTTTTCCGATTATACGCACATTTGGACGATTAAATTGACCGAAAAAATCACGAAGTGCACGATATGCATTTCGATTTGAACGCCCATTTCCATAACAAGCCTGAATAACTTTAAAGTGTTGCTCGATTGTGTATCTTTCCATGGTTCAAATTGAGTTAGTCTGAAATCGAGAAATGTCAAATGAAATGCAGAAAAAAACTTGACGTTTTGGTGTGGTTCATATTCAACATCGGCCCTTAAAATTTAACCACCCTTTATATTCTTAAATTTCTCTAATTACTGCAACTTTTTCGGACAGAACCAATAGCGATCTTATCCCATGAACACATCTTTTAGGACAGCCGGTCTGCGTCCCGCGGCATTTGTCGGCTGTCGCAGTACTCACCGCATGTCGTTTCTGAGACATTTTGATATACCGGGTATTGGCAAAACCGATTAGCACACTTGGGACACTCAGCTGCAACAGGCAGAACGTTGTTCAATTGACATCAGACATACATGCACTTAAGATGGGTGTCGCATAAAGCATGTATCAGTCTAATTGTGGTCACTCTCTGGCGTCAGTCACGAGAATCCCACCTCGGAGCTAGGTTACTCTTGCATTAGATCAATCTATTGAGTGCAACCATTTCAAGAAGTATCAAAGCAAACAAAATAATTACTTCTTTGGCTACTCATAACTGAGTGCGAGAAACGGTTCCACACCCGTCCGCTACTAAGGCACCCAAAAGACATTGCAACCTCCTCCATCCACATTTTGCTTGCAAAAAATATTCCGCCATGAACGAATCAAAACTAATGCAATTTTCAGTAAACAAATCCACTTACCAATATAGCTGCGCAAATACCAGCATTGCTTTGCTGCCCTACACCCAGAGCTTCAGTTTCCACATTTCTTCGACAAATTCAAACCACGTTTTGCAATGAACTCGCTTTTCTTCGGTCCCGTGTGCGCCAAGAGGCGGCACGAACCAACAAAAGGAAAAACACACATCGACTTGAAATCCAAAACATACACGAAAACCAACAGAAAGCATAAAAACATCTAATAGAAGACCAAAAGCCGGAAATCTACACCCCATTCACACACTCTCCGGCATCACCGACACATCATCAGATGATTCATACTAGAAATTGTTGTCACGTCTAGACATAATTTCCTCAATCATTTATTACCTAATTAAGTGAAAGCTCCTTTTGGCATATTCCCTGCAGGATGCTCACCACTCTCTGCTCGTCGTCCTGTTTTTTTTTTCTGGCCCAGAAATGGATTGTATTCTCAAGTTTGTTTTTCTGGGGTTTCGCCACCCCACACTCACTACCACAGAGTAGGAAACGTTGCTTTTTTTTCGTTGTTTTTTTGCAACAGATTCTGGCGTTCTCTCACAGTCCATACGGTGCCAGTAATGAATAACCCACACAGTTGGGGGGAGACAGAGTGAAGAAACGGTAGGCCTTGGACTATGTGTGGTCTGACCAATTCTTATTCAGCCGTCACGGCGGCAGGACCTACATAAGTGAGATAAGTATCAAAGGGATGTGTTAATGGGCAAGTTAGTAATGAAAATTGTGGTACAAGTGGAGGTTAACTTGCAGATTAATATCTGGGGGCAACTGCAGGAACGATGCCGACGACCACAGCAACAATTGGGGAGCGGTCGATTCGAGACAGTGTCGACATGCCTACAGAAATCGCCTGTGGGTTCTTTCTGGTGTGAGTGCATACAGCTGTGACTGGACTTGATTGGGCTTGTTTGGAGTTATTCAGCTTCAAGGCGAATGCTGTGTTCGGATTAATCCAAGTGGGTCCTTCCGCAATGTCAACGTGCTTAGAGAGCTAACGGGGAGCTTAAATCGTTGGTACAAGGGCAATATGCCACACGCCAATACACTTGTGATTCATTGAGTTTCAGAGGCGTGCCGTGACTGAGTTGTATCATACTCTGGTAGCAGCAAAGCAAAAAATCTTACGCATAAGACATAAGACATAAGACATCTTCGATGCTGATGGTCTTTTAGTTTTTCTATGTTCTTCGAAGCCTTTGAAGCCTCAAGTCTCTTGTGTAGTAGAATAATACCAACAGCAAGGAAAAATGAGAATCGAAGAGAGAATAGGATCATTATTATCAAAGAGAGGATTGCCGTTTAGGTCAGAGTAACAGAAGTTAATTTTAAGCACAATTTTGTAAGCAGCAGCCAAAGCCCTGTAATAAAAAGTGAATTTAACGAAAAAGAGTGTTTCATTTGTTTGTGTTTGAAATTTGAAGTGTGAACCCCTTACACTTGGTAAGTTTATGTGTTGGTTCCATCATAGATTTAGGAACACATTTTCGACATCACGTCTGCTAATACATTTAACCAATCTTTGTACATTTCTGATACATCCTATTTTTAATTTTATCAAAGCAGCAGTATTTTGCTTAAATTAAATAATAGTAAAAATATATAGTCTTCATGAAAGGTCTTGCGCCAAACGTTACAATGTGTCTAACATGTCTCCACGATGAATAGTATTAACTACATCGATTGATTTTCACCAGACACCAGACATACTCCAAACCATTAATCATGTTTATTGCAGAGAGGCATGAACAATTTCTAAAGGAATAAGTAATTGCACTCTTCGAGAGAATGCGAACTTTGATCATGTTTGCATACAGGGGATCTGGAGGCGATGGTTAAGCAGGATTCGTTGTATAGTAACATCAGTCTAGCCAGGTGTTGACGGATCAAACGCCTAAGGAACGAGTAGTTAGGCCATTTGGTGCACATAGACAACTAGGCTCCGGCTCGAGGAGTATTTGAGTGATAGCATTTTATTATATGACAAACATACTCCTCTCCTACCTGAGTTGGTCAAAATATTTTTTTTTATTATTAATTTGGTGTTTTCTTATTCTTATTCTATAGCATACAAATATATGAAATTTAAATTTTTTTCAACGAGTTTTTGAGAAAAGGGTTGTAAAATTTGTGAACTTCGGAAGTCTACCAATACCAAAAAGGGCAACATGAAAAAGGATGTTTAATTTAATTTTATTAGTTCTGTGTGTCATAACTGTTATCGAAAACGGTTTATTCTTTTAGCAAAATTCTCTTTGTGTGGGATAATACATGTCAATAGGATGGTTTTGAGCCATATAACAAGTTTGTATGTATGTTAGTTTTTGTTTTGGAGCGCGTCGAGAATTAGACATGAAAATTACTATTGAAAAAAAAGTGACTTTTACATACATATGTGTATTACACGGTCCAGATCGATCGCCAAAATGCAAGCAAACATATATAAAGCAACTGTGCGTGTAGTTAATTGTGGAAGTGGTGAATTTTACTTTTTGGATGCTCCCGGAGGAACAGGAACAACATTTTTAATGTCACAGCTTTTACCAAGAATGCAAGTCTTCTCTAAATTGGATCGGCAGGTGCAATTTGCTAAGACTTATCTGGGTCCCGGACCACCACGAGATCACGGGAAAAGAGATCGCCGATGTACTTGCTAGACAACGATCAGAGAAGATACTCTTAGGACCCGAACCAGAGTTGGGATTACCTGCGTCCTCGGTTAGGGCTTCCATCCATGGCTGGGCTTCTCGAGAGCACAACCGGAGGTGGTATGACTCTCTAGGATGTAGACAAACCAAGCGCATGCTCCCTAATGTCTGTAGAAAATCCGCGTCGTTCTTGTTATCTCGTAACAGAAAGGACTGGAGACGACTTACTGGCATACTAATGGGCCACTACACCTTCGCCAAACACATGTGCTTTGCCTAAGCAATGAAACCCTCTGCGACGCCTGTGGAGAAGACTACGACACAGAGCACTTCCTTTTGCAACTGTCCCATCTTTGCTCAGATCAGGTGGCAGTTATTTGGTGCTGATGATGTGAGAGCCGATGATGTAGGCTCTTCATCACAAAAGCACCTGCTGGTATTGCTCCGGAATACCATAGAATTTCATTAAATGAGGATTGCTACCTATTAGTACCAGTGAGCCTGAGTCTGAGTCCTCCAGTGTAGAGTTCAAAATCCCCGACAGAATTGCAATAGCGCTGGCATCTTCTGGTATTGTAGCAACATTGTTAGAAGTCACATTTTGCACTGAAACTGCCGTTGAATATGCAAGTCAGTGAAACACCACCATATCTGGGATGGCCAAAGATTTGCTGCATACTGCTCTTATTTTGTGGGACGATGCCACCATGTCTCATAAAAAATTAGTTAAAGCTTTGGAAATAACGCTAAAAGACATACGAGATAATTTCGATTTTTTTTGTGTGGCCTTGATTTTGTTGTCAGAAGATTTTAAACTGTCTGTTACACTAAGATCAACTCCTGCAGATATAATTAATGCTTTCTTGTTGTCATTTTTCAGTTGTAGTTATGGAGACATGTTTTGACAAGTTTGGCCATTGATAGATATTTTCTCTTTCTACAAATATTCGTGTTCAATTGCAAAATGATTTATCAGCTGTTGAAATTTCAACATGTATTCTCTAACATAGCACACCATTATAAAAATCAGGGTTGGTTGAGCGAAAGAGCAATTTTGGCAGCCAAGAATAATGATGTTAATGAATTGAATTTCGCTATACAGTCCAAAATACTTGGTGAATTGGTTTCGTATAAGTCTATTGATTCTGTTACCAATGAAGAAGAGGTGGTTAATTATCCCACAGAATTTTTGGATTCATTGGAAATTTTGCAACGGTACAAGGGTTTCTGTGAAAAAGTGAATGGGCAATGTTATTGTAGCCACTTGGAAAACTTAAAGGTGAAGACGTTTTGATTTCACGCATTCCATTTTGCCGTTTGGATTCAAAAGTGTACAATTTCCGGTGAGTCTTGCCTTTGCAATTACCATTAATAAGTGCTTAACCAATGCGAGAAGAGGCGGAGTTATAAGGACGTATGCAAAGATTTTTTTTGTGAGTAAGATTAAAGGCAGCCATCCGACTATCAATGAGCCAAATAGACAGGAGATCTATTGTTTTATACATAGACAGTCAGGCGGCCATAAAAGCTCTGGACACCAAATCCAAGATGGTTAAACGCTGCGGGGGATAGCGGCCAGATGAAATATTACCCTATGCTGGGTCCCCGGGCACAAGGGTATTCCGGGCAATGAAAGAGCTGATGATCTAGCAAGAAAGGGTGCGGGTATGCCAATGGAAGAGAGAGAGAGACCTCCCACCTCCCACTGAAAACAAAAAAATTGCGATTGATGACGATTGCGAAAAAGGATACAAACCGCAATTGGTCGGAATTTGACACTTGTAGGATATCTAAAGCGATCTGGCCTATGCTAAATCAAGGAATAACGGATCACCTCCTAACGTTAGACAGGAAGGTTATCAGTGGAGTAATAGGGGTATACTGGTAAATAGGCCAACTGGCCACTGTCTCATAGGCAACCATGCCAGAAGACTTGGGGCACCTTATAACGACTCCTGCAGAAGCTGTATGGATGAAGAAGAAGAGGAAACAATATTACACTACCTCGGAACATGTCGTCCACTTTTGAAAACAAGAAGAAGACTACTAGGCGAGTACTACTTCAACAACCTTGAGAACAGAGTAACATAGGCCAGAGGCCAGAAGAAATCACACATGGCCAACAAATCCCAAGAGGAATACAAAAATCCCAAGAGGGAATAACTACAAGGTCAAAGGGTAAATGAACGATCGTGACAGCACAATGGACCGGATGGTCTAAGTGAGCATGACTTCCAATTTTAGTCATGCAGTCAACCTACCTACCTACCTATCTATGAGTGAGTAAGAGTCGGCTATAGTTTGTGCTATGGAGAGGGGTTCGGAAAAGAGGTACAGAACTAAGCCGACAGGGATTAGAGTTGAGTGGGATCATTTTCAGAAGGGCAGGATTGTTCCAACCGATGAGGTAACTAGAGAAGGGATGAGTAACCGAAGAGATTCCTAAGTCCCGTATAAAACAGACTATGGACACAGGCTAATATTAAAGGAGAGGGTTTTTGGGAATTTGTTGGGAAATACGTTGCTTGTGTCGGCAAAACCATCAGTATTATTAATTTATTGTCAAGGAAATGGAAAAAAAACAAGAAATGTTGTTTATCATAGAGTATTACAATAAATATATAATGTGAATTCAATCTGTCATGTGCTATTTGTTTTATTTTGCACAGTCAATGCATGTGTTTCGCTAGTAGTAATTAAGAAAAAACAGAACAAAGGTTACGGCTATGCACATTTTTTTAATTTTTGGTTGAGATTTTTTTGAAGAAAATTGGTCAGGCTAAGGTAAACTTCACATTTCTCACACTTTGTACCAGAGCGACTAGAGCAATTGGCCAGACGGCTAATAAGATGGGCTTTTAAAGTTTCCACAACTGAATAGTGGTCAAAACCATCAAACCTCTTGTCTTGTCCTGGTAATGGCTCAAGGGTTCGTCATCTGGCTCTGAGTCTTCTGGCTCATCTCTTTGTTTGCTGACCCCACCCAACAAATATTCGCCGACTTCCGGAATGAACTGTAACAAATCCTCTTTTTCTTTTCAGCTGGCTACGTTTCCAGTAGAGAATATATTCTTTGTAGCTGTTTATAATATTCAAATAAAATAAGTGGAAAATTGATTTTACCGTCCATTTGGTGGTTTTCAGCCAAGTACAATAGCACTCAATTAGTTGATCGCAAGTATCCAAGTATCCTCCCGTACTAGAATTGTATGGTGAAACACTTGATGTACATGGAACATCAACATTGATTTTGCTACTTTATTCCAGCGCTTGGCGGTATTAACTGGTTGACTCCCATTTCAAGACACATCAACAATTGCCTAAGCTAAAGTTAAAAATTAAATTCTCTTCGAGTCTTTGGTAGAAGAGTAAATTTTACTTTAGGGTTGTATCTTTTTCTTTAATCCTTTGAAACAGCGGGAGCGTGGTGAAGTATATATCAAAGTACATGCAGGTATTCTTTGGTAGTGTTTCTACCAATCACAAGACTACAGCTGCACCAATGATAAATTGATGATAAATTTCAAAATCAACAACCATTCCCCAAGACCGGGAATTCAATTCAAAGTTCTCGACTCGAAACTTTTCCTTACTGAGCCAGTGGTGCGTCATCTCTCTCATCATCGGAATCAAAATCTGAGTCCGAGTCCTCTTCTACACCTTCGACTATAAATTGATCATTTTCATCAAAATCATCCATAGGTAGTTCATCAACATTCATAAACATATGTAAGATATCTAATAAAATTATATCGAGCCATACTTAACCAAGCAAACGAAAAAAAATTGAAATTTAACGGCTCAACTATTTTTTTTTCAGAGCGGGAGCTCCAATCTGTGTGTGGCTTGTTGTACGTTCGATTAAAACTTAAGATAAAACACTTCTAAATAATAAACTTACCTTTAAAGATTTGAAATCGCTACAAGAAAACTTTATTTACTTTGAACTTTTATTTCTATTTAATTAATTTTAATTATTTTGTAATACCAGAAATATGGGACGTGCACTATACCTTTGACTGAAGTATTAACGCACACCATTAGAGCGTAAGTATCGTCGTTAAACTCACAATTGTATGAAGGCGGAGTAAACTAACTTATTTTTTTGTAGTTCATTTTAGAGGAAAATTTAGAAAGCTCACAATTGTGAGCCCGTGGAGGAAAACGGATATATAAATGATGATTACAAAATTCCACAACTTCCATAAAACATAATAAAACAAACGGAAGTAACACCTTGAAAAGCGTGTATTCATATATCTATATGATCATATGTACATGAGTGTACACAAAATGCACCATTTGATCGCTTTTTATGAATGAATTTACTAGGCCAGACATTAAACGTGTACATGCTATACAGTGATGTACTAAATGGCAGATGCAGACATACATGTCAAATGCAGGTGCGCAAATTGCGTCATTCGTGTGGAAGAGATACTCTTCAGGATTGCGTCCGATTCGAATGACAGTAAAAGAATTGAGAAGCATTGTCATTGATAGAGGGCGGATTTTTGTTAGCAAATTGGCTCCATCTAACAAAGAGTAAAATCTACACGTCTACACTGTATACACGGCTGCGATTCGAAATGATGCGTCATAGATTTCTAGCACCGTCAAACGCACCTAAGATAACTTCCAGGCTCTAGACGGGAACAGATGCCAGACGAGACTCACACCTCGCAAATTCCTTGAAAACCCCTAGAAATAGATGTAGGCCTCCACTACCTATTCATGGAACTCAAGTCTGTTTATAGCAGCATGCGTAGCTGTATAACCTAGCGCTATATCTACTATTAAAGCTCGTCGGTTGGCAAGGACGATTTGTCGAGCACAGCGGGTCATCATAAACCCGCAGACTGGCATTGGGAAGAAGAAGCTAAATTGGTCGTGGGAAAATTGAGGGCAAAATTAAGTAAGTATATGTTGTATTGGAGGACGGACAGACATTTATAGTAGGCAGCCATATGCTCGAGGTGGAGAGGGACTTTGTCTGCTTCATGTTAAACCCTACAAACAAAAAGCAATGAACACCAAGCTGTTCTTATGCAAGAACTGATTATCCTAGAACCTAGATGTATGTTTGTTTTGTTTCTTCGTTAACGTGATGGCGAATATATTAGACGATCTAACCAGCTAGACAGTAAGTAGAGGCGACATGTGACTGGACAGGCATCTACGGATCCCACGCCCAAGTTCATTAAGCTACATGTGTAGATCGCATGGATAACTTGGCTCTAGCCCGAGGCGGATGGTACCGGTGTCTCCTTCGTCATTTTCACATAAATGTGATTCCGCCGTCATGCCATTAACCACACCAAGCCTTTTGTGGATGCATTTATACTTGGCCTAACATTTATGGATTGTGTTCGTTCAATGATGTCAATTTTACTTGTGGACATATCCGCTGATCCGAAAATGGGAGCCGGTTCTCCTCTCTAACTCGCCTAATCAGCGATCTCACGGCGTTGACAATGGTCGTCCGGGTGCAATTCTTGTCGGCTTTAATTCAGCACAATATTATACGTACATACGTAAGTAGAACCAACTCCCGAGTTAACTCTCTGGCGATGCCAAATTCAGTTGACCTGCGTCGATTCGACATTTCTCAGTCTTCTTTGAAACTGGCTGCTATGACGGCAAACTTTTTTTTTATTTCGAATTGTGCGAACGTTTTCGTTGATTTCGATTGCTAGCCTTTACTTGTGTTTTTCTTTTCCAATGTTGTCGCTGATGCATTTCCAATTTTTTTTTCATACTGAAGGCATTCATACCAAGGCCGTTGATTTTGCCTTAGCAAAAGCGATCTCCAAGGAACCCAAAAGAAGGGCGTACGTTGAATTAATTTTTTGCATACATATACAGAGTGAGTACCTCAAACTGATAAGTTCAATGTCAGACACTTACCATGCTGTACGACTGTCTAAATTTCGAAAGCTCTTATTAATCAGACCGGCTGACAGAAGTATGTAATATCATTTCAATTCAGTTCACTTTGGTGTTTGAACAAAGCCCACTGCGAAGTGACCGAAAACTAGTTTCGCTATAAAATTGCATTTATTACGCCCTTCTCTCAGTCATCACATCCTTTCATCTACATTGATTGCAGATTGAGTGGCCAGTATTCAAACAAACGTGGACGCATATAAGTGAATCAAATCAACCCCACGCTGGAAAAGTTGGGTAATAAAATCTGTGAACAAGATTGCAACCCCAATCCCACCCCCATCCCCATGAGTGGCCGCAAACTTGCGAACTTCCAATCAACCACTAACTCCATGGCACACTGATCATCGTGCACACGACCGTATTTGTGGTCAAGTATTGCGACAATTTAGGCAGAAACCCTCAATCCAAACCCCCTTGCAGTTGCTGTGTAAATATAAATTGCAGTGCTGGCAATATTGGCAGAGTTCTTGTGTAGCAATCCGCTCAAGTAAAACAACCAATTTTTATTTAAATTGACAATCAGCATTTTTATTCCAATTTCATTTTCAGTATTCTGTTTTTTTTTCATTTTTTTTTTTCATTTTTGTCTCTTCTTTCATATACATTTCTTTTTTTTTTACATTTTATTGTGTCAAAAACCAAAGCCATCTTAATATTTACGGTTTTTGTATTGTTTTTACATTTAATTTATCAGCTATATTTAATTTACATATTATCTGTGTATGTATGGGTGTATATATATTTTTTGTTATCATTTTCAACGGTACATAACTAGCATCGCAGTCTCAGCAGACATTTGAAATGATAAACGATTCTCTTTTGCAGTTTATAAATGAAAAATGTGTCATCATATATTTTTTAAAGGAAATTCCGATGGTTTTGTTCTTGTTTTTTTGTAACGAATTAGTTTGATTCAAGCCACGAATGTCATCACGATGAATTCAAATTTCGGAGAAACTTTAAATTTAATGAAAAACTAACTAAAAATGCTCGACCAAGGCGCGGCAAAATTGGATATGTTGGAATCAGTGGCATCCTTCAAACCTTCAAACGTTTTTGCAGTGGTCTCTTTATATGGGAACGGAAAATACGTTTCGAATTTACTCTATTTTTCGGTCAGAAATCTTTTTGGAATGTATTCTAA
Source organism: Eristalis pertinax (assembly GCA_907269125.1). Classification (NCBI taxonomy): domain Eukaryota; kingdom Metazoa; phylum Arthropoda; class Insecta; order Diptera; family Syrphidae; genus Eristalis; species Eristalis pertinax. Next base: position 63,193,030 of record OU026145.1, read on the forward strand.
ATGGCTCTCCGATGGGGACGAGTAAGCAGTTCGAAGCGGCTATGACCTCTTATCGGCTGTCAATTTCCCTGAATTTTTATTTTATAGAAACTAAAGACAAATCACTATGGCAAACATTAGCGTCGAGATTCACTAGGAAATGATAAGACTTTTTGGATCGATGTATGCCCATTTAACAGCTGACATGTTATTTCTTCCCGATTAGTTGAAAACATCGCCATTTTCTGGGAAAGTTTTTTGAAGGACCCGATACAACCTTATCACGCACAAGACCTCAAAACTACGCAAATATCAACTATCTTATTCGAACAGACTACAGAATCCAACTGGCTTAGACGCCTCGGGTCTAGACAATGCAGCGATGTCGCTGACTAAATTCTAGAGTATAGATATGCAGTTGGAAACGGACTCCTATTTCAGTAATCAAATCATCTTCTGCTTCATCCTGATTGTGGGCCAGCAACATTATCAGACTATTTGCCTTTGAAAACGACGTTGCCATCAACAGCATCATAAAGAGATATATTCAAGACAGGCAGAGTTATATCACATTATTTAATTTAAGTCAAAAATCTAGAGAAATCTCTCAAGGATCCAGAAACCAGCTAGAACTCTCAGTCACAACACTTGAGGTGAAGAAAAAAGAAGAGCTCTGGAACGTATAAAACCATTAAACAAATGATCTATTCTAAAATCTCAGGGGCCGAAACTATTACTTCTCGTTTTCCCCAATAGATCAAGGCATAATTATTCGCAGATAGCATTGCGGCAACAAACTTTAAATAATCTAACAATTTCAAATATTGGAACTAAAGAAGACCAAAGCTATTCTGCCCATAATATAACTGCTAACAATCATGTTGAAATAAATATTACATCCAGCTCAGCTCAAGCAAATGTCTTCTCGTAAACGGTGAGAGGTTAGATTAGGTTAGAGTGACTGACTGCTGGTTGATCGAAGTCACAGTTAGGCCAGAGTATGTTACCTTGTTACTATTCCGTTAATCTAAGTAGTGCATCAGTGCACCAGTTAGTGCATCTGATAAAGCGGTGGAGATGATTGATACAAATGCTGTTTAGTTCCGCCAGGTTGATGAAGTAGTTGCGTCGAAGTAGGAGAAAGAACTGTAGTTGCACAGACGATGTGAAAAAGTTTGTTCCTCCTCCTAGTCTCTGCAGCTACTGCGGATGTCATTTTAGAGGAGGCTCATCCGTTCCAATGCCACAATACCGTCGATTATGATTCTAAGATTATGTCTTTCGTTTCAGGCCACGTGAGAGTCTTGGATGAAACATTGAGGGAAGACAATCATTGAATCTGTAAACTAGTAACTTCTCCAAATTCACCAGTCCTTATTTCTTATTGCTTTACTTCTATGTTTGGAAACCTGCAACTTCGTTCCGCAATACTCCCAGCACTCTAAGTGATTCACGAGTTTCTCCCACAATAATCGTCAAGCTTGTACAGGAACTTATAACTAGCATTTTCATATCCAATCTTCAGTTATAGAATGTCTTTCAAGAAGGTTCCTAGAATTCGATTCAAGAAAGAAAAAATAACCAGTCTACAAAAGCGTGGAGAGGCTGGTTTGCGAAAAGTAATTGAAAATCAATCGACGTATAAATGAAAACCAACAGCTGGATGGCGCAGTTGGGACAGGCACTTGCCCCTCATTATTTATTCGGTTTTCAAATCTGTTCCAGTCACCATTTACCGTTGGGATCAAATTAACGGCACTATCACTGGAGTTGTCGATCAGTGGTAGTAGTGTGACTATGGGTATCACAATGGACCAACATGGTCTAAGTGTGCTGGCGATTTCGCTAGCACCCCAACTACCTAACCTAACCTACGAATTAAAACCGGCTCGATTGACAACGACGATTTGTGGATCGATGTTATGATGAAAATCAAAAACCGGGAAATCCTCCATACGACATGAAACCCAAAGCAAGACTTCTAATGGAACGTATTCAACCCTTTGTAGAAGAAAACAGCTTACCTTTCTTTGAGAAAGAAAAGGTTTGCGTTCTCCTTGACGTCACTTAGATCTATGATATGCTGTCACACGAAGGGTTCAAGTACAAGCAAAGTCGGTTTTTTCTGACTCTCGTGTTTAATCTACCAATTTGACTAGCAAAATCGCTCGAAAATGCTTTAACGTCTACGTTTTCCTGATGATACGCCTACCTTGTCAACGGAAAGCTCAATATTTTACCCACATAGAGATCTCAGAGCTATCGACTAGGTCAACAAAATTTTTTATGGTAAAAACCACCACCTCGGGACCAAGTTTGATTGCCTTTGGGACTCTTAAAAGTGAAGTTTGTTGCGTCAGATTTGATGAATTAGATGGCAATTGAAATAAAAAGTGGAGGAAGCGAAGGCTAGGGAAAGGACATATAAATTGGTAGCAAATATAGTCAAATGCCTTACTTTCATCAGACAAAATCATCCGTCATTGAAATAGTCATGTTTTTGTTTGGAAAAGATTGACTTGCAATGAATGTATGGAGCGTCACAGACAATGCTATCAACAGAAATGTATTTTCTCATATCCAAGTTAAACACAGACATATTCAAACAACAAGTGACAAGACAATCAATCAATCTCTTTGAAGAGACCACTTGGATACCAGTAAGTACCTCTTGGGTGTCAGTTAAGTCCGGTGTATCAGTCACCGGTTAGCGATAGTACAATGAATCCAAGCAGGATATAAGTGGGTCACAACTCTAACCTAACCTTAAATTAACCGCCTAAACCAGCAGAAATATATTTTGCGGTCTTCTGTAATGCTTGATTTTAGGTCATAGTCTCTAAAGGTCTTACCCCAAGGGTCTGGAACTCTTACAAGTCTCTACTCAAACAGACTAACGAAAAAATACTTGGAGTTTCTTCTGTGTGCTTTCGAAACTTTGACTTGGACAGACACTTATTGCACTGAATAACCAATTGCTTACCGGCAGGGTAATCAATACTCGAATATGAACCTTCCGTATCTCTAGATGCGTGAACACAGGCAGTCCACTAGACTGACACTTTCCTCTGGAACCCAGTAACCAACGATTGCTTGTGCGGGTGACATTGCTTTCGGACTCCAGTAAGCACCCCTCGTCCAAAATTACCTATGTGTTACAACCAATTTAACAAAACGTGCCGCGAAATAGTCGTCTTCACTATAAAATACAAGATTCCACGCATAGACCCACCGCACAAAAACTGTACCAGCTGTAGTTTCGCTGCTGGATAGAAAACTGACAAAAACCTTAGACACCTGAATACCTTAGATAATCGGATATAGTCATTGCAACCACGATATACTCCAACCATTGAAAATAAGGAATGTTGTACGTCAACTTGAAAGAATGAAACCGTTCGACCGCACTTAACAATGGTTCCTTTTACTGAAAATCGACCTGCCTTATGTGAACAATCGTGGAAGCTCAACCTACTTTCGTCGCGGTAAACAAGTAGAAAGGGGATGGATGTTTTTAGTCTGCAATCTGACAGTATTGTGAGTACGCTATGATATGATTTCCATCTTCAAACAAACGTCATCTCATTCTATGAACGAAACTTCAACATTCCCAATAAATCAATAAATCACCTATAATTTGCGTCAAGAACCAAATGATGCCTTACCAAAACCGTTTAAAGACATAATACTCAAATTCGCTAAATATGATACACACATGCTTTAAGCTGCATCCCACATTCATCGTGTTCAAATAGAAAAATGTCATCTCCTAGACGGATATATGTTTTTTTTTTTGTTCATTTCCCCAACTACCCATAAGCTAATTTCTATGCAATATTTCATTAAACATATACGTTTGCAACTAATATATACAAAATATACTGTGATCTATTTATGTATGCATGTTTGTGTTACGTCAGGAAACAGGAAACGTGATAACGTGTTTTGATAGTTTTTATTTATTTTTATACTTTTTTTTTTTCGACTCGTAAACATAAACTAGAAACAGTGTTCGAATAAGGGCCCATTATCACACTTTTATAATTTCTTTTTTCTTTTTGATAATTATGCATATATGTATATATATATAAATTTCTTGCTTTTGTATAATCAATAATTTTGCATGTATCTTTTAAATATATGTATCTATGAATAACTCGTTTCAGTTAAATTGGGGCTAACAGTTACTTCATTGAAAGCGTGATTTTAGATAGTTCTTATTATTTATTTTTATTTTCAATCTAAATTTGTATTTAAAGCATTTTGTTTTGAATTTCATATATGTACGTATGTTTTGATAAGTACTTGTATTGTAGTAACAGTGTTATGCTTACGTTTGGTGTTCTTCTCAAAAGATTCTTAACTTTGTTTTCTTTTTTGTTTTTTTGTCTGAAAGAAAAATAAATCATTCCATACTCGTAAATACAATAAATATAAAGAAAATAAATATACAATTGAACTCTCTGCACGCATTCTCTCTTTGTCTATAGGTATATAAATATAATTGGTGACTATACAATAATTTGTTTAGTGTAACATTTTTGCTAGTTATATTAACATTTTCCAACACTGTGTCTATTGTAGGTCTTTAGTACTGTGTTGTGTTTTCTTTTTTTAATTTTAATTTTTATTTTTTTCTATCTGATAGCGCGTTTAACTAATTTATACCTACTTTATAATAAACTATAGATAGTTCTATTTATCTTACAACTATCTTATAACTTTGGTTTACTACAGGCTAATACAGCAGATTCTCATTTGTCTCTATACCAGCAGCATTATCTGTTGTTCGTCTCTGTATATAAACAAACCTTCATTCAAGGATGCCTAATCTAATTGTACGATTATTCAACACTTTAATATATTGTATATATATGCAGTATTAATCTTTTTTTTTCTGTACGTAGTTACAGAACATGTTAAATATATTTATATTTTTTTTTGTTTTTGTTTATGTTTTTTTGTTATGTTTTAAGGAAGACGTTTTACTTGATTGTGACCATATCTCGTTTTATCATTTTTTACAATTCATTTATCGACTATGTACACACAAGGGAAAGAATGGTCTAAATAAATACAAATACAAAATGTTCTTAGAGCATGTATGTATTTTGTTGCTTCATTTTTCGGATTAGCATTGTTAAACGTTAGTCATTGACAAAGGAAACGAATAAGGTAAGTTTCTACAATGTACACGTATATTTTTTTTCCTTTCTCGAATAAACAGTATAAGTTTTCATTGTAAAACTAAAACATAAAAATAAACTTTTAAAAAATTTGTTCTTTTTTTTTCTTTTTCATTAGTAAAATTTAGGTGTTCAATATGATATGTTTAGGTTGTTTAATATTTTTCTTTAATTTATCTTTGTTTTTGTTTTTAATTTGTTTACATTATTTGTTTTGTAGAAAATAATATCAAATGTAAAGAGCTTAATCATTTAAACTAAATATGTATGTATTTTTGTTGTTGTCATGTGTAGGTGTTGAATGTTTGCAATACTTAATTAATATATTTCCATGTATACATTTGTTTTAATATATTTTTGCTAAGAGTTTGGTTTCATTTTGTTTTTTATTTCGCTTAATTTTTTTTTTACACAACTACTTATGTACAAATTGGTATGTGTATAGCTAAATTTTAAAGGCAACGAAAATAGTAGATGAGTATGATTCGATGAGAACCTAAGTTTTGATGGAGTTGCTCACAGAATTGCAATGAATGGACTTAATTTTTAATTACTTGGTAAATGTCCTTTTTGTTCTTTATTTATCGTGATGAAGTAAAATTTAAAATGTCATCTACAAAATTATATAATGACCACAGCTTCTTTATTCAACACGTGTACTGAGTGGATGTTATTTGAATGAGTCTCAGACAGAGTTAAAAAAATGCCAGTGTTTACATTGTTCATACAGATTTGTGTTCACAGTGTAAAGCAGAAATAAATGAGTAAAGAGATATTCGACTTCTTCCTTTCTTGATTTCATCTGACAGCGTTATTTATACGCTTTTTCGTCCCCTGTCTGCGATTATGTGTGAGCGCTTGCTAACAGCTGGCCAACAGCTGATACCCTTCCGCAACCGTAGTATTGGGTGAATTCGCTCGTTACTTAAACTTTTTTGCAAATTTCGGTGTAAAATTTTCAATACAATAATGAGGGGTTAACAAACGAACAAAGCGTATGTTCATGAAGTAGCTTTCTGCGAGTTACAGTCTAATGTATTAGGACTAAATAATTTTGTTACTTTTTACATTAATTATTTATGCATTAATTATTAATGAATACACATGAAGTAGTGTACGTGTTTTTGCATATGCATAATACTGAAAAAATGCATTCACACGAAACTTGTGTACTGGTAACTAATGATAACAATATTATTGGAACATTTGCTTGAATCACTTAAAATAAACAGTTTCTTTGCATATTTTACTTGTTTTACAGAAATAAGGATGAAAGTTAATGGCAAATTTGTTTGGGTTAGGTATACATAGTTGTTGTCATTGTTCTTAACAAATTATGTAGTTTAATTGCAGAATTTTTCACAATTCATGAATGAAGGGTGTAAAACTAAGTTCATTTGCCAGTCATGGCATATAAATCAGCTACATTTTACTCTGAAGAATTAAATTGACGCAAAGTATTTCTTTAAATAGAGCGTAGCATTACATTTTTGTCCACGCAAGCCTCTATTACAAACATATGTCATCTTAAAAATATCAGTCATCTTCTGAACACCCGCCGAATAATACTACATGATCGTGGGGAAATTCAGGAATCGGCAGCCATGTGCTAAAAAATCCGCGAATTTTCCGCCATTTTCGTGGTCAATCCGGGTATCTTGTAAAAGCATGTGCGAAATACAAGGGAATTCCACTACACACTAATCCTTCACGGCCTACACTTCGAAATTTCCGCCATGGACTAGGGGGAAAAATGGCCGAACTCTAATATATCTTTACTCATTTATTTCTGATGTAAAGAGTCGGTCACATGAGTTAACATTCCGCACAACAATGTACACAATCCATACATTTAAGTTTAATTATCAAGTTCAAGATAGAAAAGGATTGCTTGAGGAGAATTGAAAATGTTGGCCTATCTGAGAAAGAAACAATTGATGATGCATAATCGCGTGATGTGATTATTGTGATATGTACTGATTACACTACCGGAATATACAAGAAGTGGAAGAATAAATTTGGTCCACGAAGAACAGAAAAGAATCCTAGATCATTTCTCAATCATTCAAATTCGCTTTTGTCTCAGCAGTCCGGTGGTATTTGTTACTCGTATTTGTGCGTGCTGTTGTTCTTCTGGAAGGTGCTTGTAGTTTTGTGTCAACTCCGGACGGCGGAAAGCGAGAGAACCTCTGGGAGCATTGCCAGATGGGAGCAAACAGATGACAACCGTGAATTATGAAAGTTTCTCATGTCGGGAACTTAACTCAGAACCTCCAACAGGAGTCTTGGTGCATATCCACTAAGCATATGATCTGTGATCGTGATTCAATGATCGGATTGGACTTGCTAGAGAAATACTCTTATTGTCGGAAAGCAATATTTTTTCCAGAAACCGAACCACAAAATTAGGACGGAATATTTCTTTTTACCAGGGATCATGAGGGTATTCAACCAAGCGAACAAATCTGGATGGACGACGTAGCTCCGGTCCGAAGAGTCTTCGACTCCGAACCTGTACGACAACGAAACCGAGAACGCCGGCGTCTAATGCGGCGCACTCAATTGGCAAAGCACGTCAACTAAATTGGCGTGAGAACCTATACGCATCTGGCCAGATATCGCGCTATCTGGAGAGGTTCGTTTGTTGAGGACCAGGTCCACCCAAACTATAGCGCCACACGAAGAAGAAAAAGTCAGGATGACTCTCTAGAATTCTCCAGTGTTTCTCTGATCTCTCTGCTTAATTTCAGTGTCAGCATATGCAATTCCGACTTATTGATTGAATTTCCATCCCGTAGTGAGTAGAATTCCTTTTTTTCTACTGCAGACCGAGACAGAAAATACTGCCGCCAAGCATAGGTAGAAAGTATCACCATCTACTAACCATAGCCTACAGATTTTTCTTGATTTTCAATAACTAGGGGATAATGCTACCAAACATGGAGTCGTCTTTCCATGGTTGCCCGGTTGTTGATCAGTTACTAAACCATACCACTGTCTAAAGAAGATTGATCCGGAAATAAATAAACTTCGCTGATTGAATGTTATGATTTTTAGCAACAATACATTTTTTTTAATTTCCTCAAGACTAGTAAGATCTTAAGGACAAGCAAGTGCTCTACCATGCCAAAGAAATGATTTTTTATCCAGACTTGTCTTACACTTATAATAAAGCTGATGCTTCTATAAAAATCGTTAAATGAGATAGGATGCATTTTGAATTGTTAAACAATGTGAATAGCAGTAGTCTGTCTACAAGGCGTTCCAGTCTTGTTTGTGGCCGATTGGATATGTGTCCTATAACGTTTTGGTCCATAACGCGTCCTACAACATTTGTGTCCATTAAACAAAACACCTGCAGGCCACACACTCTTCCGTCTTGACTTTACTAAACATTTGACATTATTTACGTCGGGCCGGCGCGAACGCCATCCCCGGCTACCAAAAATTTCACCCACGAGTTATTCGCATTAGGAATAATCGCGGAGGTCAACCCAACCGGACAGTGCAATGGTCGGCCTCACTCCGGAGGAACCGCCTTCATGATCACGGTAACCCCTACGCCAGGTAAGTATGCTTTCCTTGCTTTGCTGTAACTATCTGATGACAATTCAACCAGAACATACTGTGAATTATAAGGAAAAACTACATTTTCCTCGACGAGGAAAATAAACAAAGAAAATCAACTCCGAGTTCTGGCTGGCTTTTCAAAATTAATTCCAACCCCTCTTTGAATTCACAGAAAAGCCCTCTGGAAGTAGAGTTTTTCTTTAGGAATGAGAAAGAAAGAGAATGTCTGGTTAATTTCAATTATTTGGAATTTGGAATCAAAGCAAACCTATGGAATGGTGTATCAACTTTTACTGAAGTCAAAGTGTTAAAGCACTGCTGATAGCAAATCTGTGACACTCTACCTGTAGTACCGTGCGTTGTCACATGAGCAAAATACAACAACGATGAAGGCACTATCAAATGGATCTACATGTAATTTTTAGATTAACCTCAGAGTCAATTTATTAAATAAAAATATGGATAGCTTCACATCGTGTTTAAAATTAAGCATAGGTGTCACGCATCTATCCAGTTCCCCACTGCTACCATACATATTTTTAATTATATTTTGAAATACATTTGATGAAAAACTAAGCTAGATTACCTAAGAAGTAACTAAAATTAACCAGTCTTCAAATAATAAGTATTTCTCGTGTGATTTGTTCAATCTATTAGTGAATAAGATGCAGCGGAGCGGACAGTGCAGCGGACAGCTGTAAGCACGGAAGATACTATTACCAACCAGTCGAGCTGTTGGGTTACACAGATGACATTGACATACCATTCGTTCGTTCCGAACGTGCTGTTTGTAGAAGCTTCGACGGCGATTGAAGTTCACGCGAATTGAGTAGGTCTGTATGAATCAATTTATCCTCATTACGATGAACAGCTACCAATTTGAGACAGTTAAGTTGTTTATCTACTTTGACACAAACGTGGTTTCCACAAAGGATATCTTAGCGTATCCGTCACAGATTCGACACATTTACAACAATTGCTACCTCGGTTTCACAAAAAAAACTTGGATCAAAACTCCTTACTCGAAGGATGAAAAGCATGCCCAACGAAACCATTATTCTGCCACGTATTTATATTTAGATGGACTATTAGCCTGCTGAGCCGAAAAGAAAATGTTGCGTTGGATCTACGTCCTGTCTACGAGGAAAGTGAATGGAAGGAAAGATATGAAGATGTGCATTGACACTAATTACGCCTCCTTATTTAAGAAGGAATACCACCTCTTCTATAATGGCCAAGCGATCGCAGGCGCAAGACAATTTGTTATCGACGACGTCTGAAAGCAACGTGCACCTGAAGAACATTTTCTGGGGTGATACGGGAAATTGACATAAATATTTATTGTACTTCTCTTCAATGACCGGTTGTCAAACGTAGTTCATGAGATCAGAGATCCCTAAATTAAAGGATCTCATATAAGGCTTCCACAAATTCGTTGCCATTCCTATGAAGAGTGCACATGGTTGCACTTATGGCCGAAAGTAAACAATCGCGTGGGTGGCCAAATATTCATAAACAATTTGATGTGATGTGAAAATGTTCAATATTATTTCATGGATTTTATCGAACTCTTTTGGGTGACTTGAACGTTCGGTGCAACTAGTGTGAGTATGACCACATACGATAGTCCGATGTGAACCTGGGTCTAGCATCAGCAACCACTCATGTTGTGCGAGCTATTGTTCTACGACGAGTGGATGCGACCTACTGTTTGATGCCCAATTTGAATTGAGAAGTTTAAGAAGCTTTTTTTAAAAGGGAATACTGTCTCGAAAGAGCTGAAGCTGTAAATTATGAAAGTTGGTAAGTTCACCGATTGAACCTGGCACCAACCCACTACGGAACGGCGACCACTTAATAACTATATTTTATAAATTAATCGTGCCATTTTCGTTAAAGTTCACGAGGTCCACTTTCAATGGCTGTCAAATACAAACTAAATGATCCAGCTTTGCTCGGAGCTTTACGGCGGTCTACTAATAACTGGCTGTTGACTAGAGCAGAACAAATAAACTGAAAGCTACTACGCGAGTGATTCATTATAGTCGGGATTAGGATATAGGCTCGAAATCAACTATTAGTTGTTATTCAAGTTATTATGAATCTACTACCCAAAAAATCTAAGACCAACGCACACGATATAGCCGAAATGACTGCGAATACTTTGCTAGAGTTTTTGAACGGCGTACATTACTGATGCCATTAAAATCGATGCCATGTGTCTAAGTTGAAGGTTTAAAAATAAAATCTTCTGAAAATACACCGTCCGCAAAATATAGAAACGAGATAAATCTGAAATAAAAGCCATATATTTTTAGATCAAACCTCACGAATAAATCGAATTCACTGAATTTTTCAATTAGAATGCCGTCAGTAATAAGAAAATGTCCAAAGGTCAAGGTAAGTTCAATGAAAATTAAGAATCAGGGTTGAGCTCAATTAATTGAAATCCAAATTTCCGCAGAAACAGCAAACATTTCCTGTTTCCACACAGATTAATGGCGAACAAACATTTTAACGTTTGAACTTGTCGGAGCACTTTTAACGTTAAAAGTACATCCACATCGGGTCTAGGAAACAAAATTAATCGCACGAGCTAGAACTTTATCAATAAAAAACGAATATAATTATACATCTTCATTCCTGCAGTCAAACAGCATCCACTTTAAAGAGCAATGTTTTAGGTAAATTTAAATAAAAATAGCTTCGATGCAAAATAAGCATTTTGGTTAACCAACAGAGGCAAACAGAAAAAAAATCGATATTAGGCTTGGATGTCCATCCCTCAATTCTGTGAAACTGATAAATTCTGTGGCCACACTCATTTGGTGGCCATATGTGGCAAATTCCGAATACTCTCATCGTGCCTGCTAACCGTAGCATTCTAATCGGATCTATATATGTACATTTTTCAGTTATGTTCAATCCTATACAGTGATGGGCGAAACATTTTTTTTCCATATTCTATTCAATCTAGTTTATCTTTAAAAATATTTCACTTACTTGCATATGCTTTGCCATATTTCTTGTTAATGCCTAACTAAGAATAGTGTTGTTTTTTCTTTATATTTGTTATTTAATTTTTTTTTTAAATTTTTTTAAAGACAGTTGTCCGTACAAAACGATACTCTACAGTTAATTATATTTTATCTATGTATGTATATGTAAGTTTTCATGTGTTGCACATGTCACGCATTCATTTTAATTAATTTTAGATTTTTTTTTATATTTAGCTATTGCTCATTTAAATGTTTATACATGATATTATGTGTCCTTAGAGGGCACCCTAACCATCAAGCTTAGAATTTAATTATTAACATATTTGCAAGGACTGTAGCGCTGGAAATCGGCAAGGAAGCTAGCTGTTATGAAACCCAAATGAGATAGGATACGTTCTCTGTAACAAAAATAAGATTCTTGACCCGTAAAATGTATTTGGAGCGAAAAGATTGGTTCGTTTTCTAGAGCAAAGACTGTGCTGAAACATAAATGAAAGCAAGACGGTAGGGAGAGCTGTTTGAAGGTAAATTGGACTTTCCGAATATGTGTCACTAAGCAAAGTCGTGGCGAACCGAATATCATACCTAATGTCAACAAAAGTCATCCTTATTTACATTTAGTGTAGTAAAAAGAAATTCATTATTTTAATATTTGCTTTAGTAGTTGAACTAAAATACTTCTCTCGCAGTTTTGTGATTTCTAGTTTGGGATTGGTTCAGTTCATAGATCAAGTACTATAGAAAAGGCCGACTGCTATTTCTCCTGCCCCTTAAAATCGTTTGACAGCCACATACATGCCTGTTGCGAAAAATAGGCTTTTCTTCGATAAAGGTGAAAATTCAGACCCACGCGGCTGAAAATATCAATAATTTCTTATGGTCCGGACAGACATCCCTTCGTAGCTTTGGTTTCCTCCATTCTATTCTGGTGATGTCGATATTAAAGATGCACCATGCTCTGGAAGGCGAATGTCGACAACGCCATGCGATTCATTTGACCGTCGCGTAAGCAATGTAATGCTCAGGAGCTAAACATTACAGACAAAATCGTTAGTAACCAATGGAATGAAGTCAGGTCACGAAGTTGCCAGAGACTCCGGGAGCTTGGGAGGTTCTTATGCACAATCTTGTAGTTCACACCTGACTCCAAGTGATTACCAGCTGCCCCTGTCCATAGCGAACTATTTTGTTGATGCCAACGTACGCCTCAAAATAGGTTTATACAAAACGACTGGCCCAGTTTTTCGCCAAAATATGAATGGGGACTTCTATGAGAGCGGCATAATTTTACCTTGATTGGATTGAATCACTCTAAACGTGTTAAATAAATCCTTCAACTTAATGCAAAAATAATGGTTTTCTTTTCGCTACACCTAGTATTTAGGGTAATGGAGATATTGTTAGTATAGATTAAAGGAATATATAGTCCCAGTGGAAGAAAGTATAAATCCCTGTCGAAGATCTAGACAATCGATAGCAATTTTATAAGCAGAGTCAAACACGTAAAAAGGGCCCCTAAGGCGTTTCTAAGCTGCTGCTCCTCCCCTTCAGGAGAAGGAAGACGATCATTGAAGGGACTTGTTTGCTGAATTGGAAGTTTGGTCTTTGGCCAACGGACTGAAAAGTGTGTCAAAAGCCCCAAATCTACCACCTCATATGATCTTGAACAGCATATTCGCAGCCGCGCATGAGCCTCGGGTTTGATGGGGAATGTGGATAAGAGCCGAAAGAGGAGGAGGATTTCGTCTATCTTCCTCTTTGTCGTTTGCGTCGTCATCACTTGTGTTCATATGGTTTTTGGGTTAAAAGTGTGCAGCCGTATGATTTCAGAATCTGATGGCGGCCTAGCTTGCTGCAGGATTGCAAATCATTTCAAATGAGTCCATTTTTCAGAAACCTTCATGTTCTCGACGATCAGAATAAAAGTATTATTTTCTATTAGGTCATCAATTGGAAATGCAAGGAAAAACCAGAAGTAAAGAATCGCAACGAAAAAAGTTCAGACGACATCACAATAACCCTCATCATAGAATAGGAAGTTTTTCATGCGATGAAAGCCGACAACCTCTTGAATCAATGATTAAAGAATGTAAAGGGTGATTTTTTAGCTATTATCTTTTTGGCAACACTGGTTTAAACAGCTGACGCACGTTTCGCGTTGTTTCACTGTCAAACATCTTCAGTTCTGGTGGTCTATAATTTAACCATGAATCGTCTTACAAACGAAAAACGCTTACAAATTATTGAATTTTATTATCAAAATGCGTGCTCTGTTAAGAAAGTTCATCGCGCGTTCATTGTGTTCAGCGACGAAATAAGCAGAATTGTCGATTTTGGAGTGAATATCAGCCAGAAGCATTGCATCCAGAAAAAGCCACAGTTTGGTGCGGTTTATGGGCTGGTGGCATCATTGGACCGTACTTCTTCAAAGATGATGCGAATCGTAACGTAACTGTGAATGGTGAGCGCTACCGTGAGATGATATCCAACTTTTTTTTGCCCAAAATGCAAGAGCTTGGCTTGCATGACATGTGGTTTCAACAAGACGGTGCCACATGCCACACAGCACCCGCAACAATAGACTTATTGAGGGGCGAGTTCGGTGAACATTTTATTTCACGTTCGGGACCGGTCAATTGGCCGCCTAGATCGTGCGATTTAACGCCTTTAGACTATTTTTTGTGGGGCTGTGTTAAAGCTCATGTCTATAGAGACAAGCCCGCTTCAATTGACGCATTGGAAGACAACATTGAAGCATTTATTCGTGAGATACCGGCCGAAATGTTGGAAAGAGTATGCCAAAATTGGACTAAGCGGATGGACCATTTGAGGCGCAGTCAAGGTCAACATTTGCATGAAATAATCATGAAACATTAAATTATATGGACCGCAGTATCGATTCAAATAAAGATTTCATGCATTTTTCTGAATTTTATGTGTTTTTTTCTTTTTGAAAAACTTTCCTATAGCTTTTAAAAAAATCACCCTTTATTACAATAACGATGGAAGTAAATAGTCTTTCTTTGTTCTATGGTGCTATGGTTCATTGAGTTTGTCACACCAATCTGACAGAATTCGCTAGATGCGTTAGTTAGATGGGCTTTCGTTTGAAGTTTATGTATAGACCGGACCCGAAGGAACAAGTCTAATCACATTAAATCGCACGTTTTCGGTGGCCAGTTCCAGATGCAATCGCTCAATCTGTAGTGCAGAATGTCTATCGTGGCCTGGACAGTGTCGCATGTTGGCCCCCACATTTCGTGACAGTATACAGACTGTTGATTTATAATAACAGTGGCTGGTGCTGCAGCCAGAGCTGCACCTGGACTTATATCGTCTTAAGCAACGACTCGTGTTGGTCGTGCTATTTTTTTCTCTCGAATGGACCTTCAGGTTTATGCAAACTTCGAACAGCGATGTTTTGTGAAGTTCTTTCTTGACAAGCTGCCGTGGAATATGAAACTGTCAAGTGTCCAGAATTGATCCCAGAACCCGATAGTAGGAGTAGAATCACCAATAATTTTGGCATTAGTAGTGATGTATCGTGTTTAAGTCGCGCATAGAATCCGAAAACTTGTCGAATACTTCTGCAATAGGACAAATAACCCAATTCGCTAAACTTTAGATGTAATTATAGTAATTCACAACAACATACATATGTATGTCAAGACATGTGAATCGATGTATATTGTACCGACACTACTAGAAATACCGAAAACGTGACTAAAGAGTGTGGACAGAGAAAAGTTGTGATTGGCTGGAATTGATCATCAGATCTCCAGAGACCGGGCAGCTCCATCTGTAATGTACTCCTAAGATTCTGTTATTCTTACATTATTCCATTGGAATTTCAACTTTCTAGTCAGTCATCGTAATTTAATCAATGATGACAACTACTCGATTCTGTTAAGTGACTTATGCGTTCACCCATCCCTTAGCCCCAAATCGGTGCCCGTTTACGTTGAATACCTTTCTAGCGAAAGCACGTTTTTAGCCATAACCTGACCCAACCAACTTTCAGCGCTCGGTGACAAGTCTCTGAGGGGATTCATTCCTAGTCTTGGAAGCTGTCCAATTTGAAAATGAAAAACTAATTCCATTCCATGCATGACTCGTTACACGACACTCCCTCGAACTCTCATCACTTATATTTGCAAAAAATCGTTCGTCATGTCAGAAATCTTCAGCCACGCAGTATCCTCGGAAACATAATACGACCAGGCCACATTGTGTAAGAGAGAGCCCTTCTGACCGTGACCACTACATGTATGTGAGCTTTCCAGCCAACCCCCAAGCTGTCCAGTCCTTGCGTATCCTTACACCTACCTATACACATGAATGCGTCGACACAACATCATCACCCTCTGCACTGTGTGTCCTCGTTTTCACAATCATTACCTGATTCTTCGTCGCATGTTTCATGCCACGAAGAAATGTATGCCATCTTACCCTCATTACTTAGAACACGATTCTTAGAGCACTAGTACTTATCCTACGCAGTTAGTTTGATAGCAGGACCACTCCTTTCATTGGGGGGATGGTTGAGCTATTGTTTTGCTGTGGATGTTGGCTTGATTGTGTTGGCGTGTGTTAATTAATGTCATGTCTGCACTTGGCTCAACTTAAGCACGGTCCAGCTAACGTATGGCAACAATGAGAACATCAGGGATGTTAGTAATTTACAGCCGCTTAGGATGGAAATTGGTGAGTTGGCACTGCTGCTCTCTGGCCATATGACTTCGACTTCGGACATCTTGAATATGCTCAGCAGCCGGTGGGATTGCAGTTCGCTGTGTTCGGTGTTGATGTGATGACTGATGGTCTTCAGGATGTTTGTGCATTCATCCTGTGAAAATAGAAGTGTCGTAAAGAGGCGTCATGTGCGCGTTCTTGTTTGCTTGTTGAATGCGTTGGCTTACCTTTTCTTTGCGAAGCAAGTCAATGGCCTTCAGTTTTGCATCGTGTGGTAGTCTGGCTGCTATGATTATATTTTCATCAGTCATATTGAAAAGTGTCAGGGTGCACATTGTCTGTAAAAAAAAGAGAAAAGTTTCCATGTTTAGATGGGAAATGTGTTGCCTTTGAAAACCCCATTGTTTTGGAAATTATTTTATGGCTTTTTGAAAAAAAAAAAATACAACCAAATTGATTTACAAAAGTAGTAGACATCATTACAATCTTGGTAAACAAGTCCAGGAAGTCCAGGAAAAAGCAAAAAAGGCCCTTATCAAAACCGCAGATCAAGAATATTGCTGTTAACAAGTATATATTGGACAATATGTCCTTGAGTGGTATGCTACGAAGCATATCAAGGAGGAACCTCTACTTCTACTAAAGGTTCTGTATCATTAAAAAATTCGAGAGAAGTAATTTTATATACCCAGAGATTAATTCATCAAGATTTTTACTTTTTCGTCTACTAACTTCAATCCAAATGACATGTTTTATTTTTATTTGTATAAAGAGAGAGTCCACAGTTAGTCGGAGTTTAACCTCATTCCAGATGGTACGCACTGTTTAGTTGGGAGTCGAGGTAGACGAAATCCTTCATTACCTCAAAAGTATATCTGCCCATGGGGAAGTTGTGGCCAAGTTGTCGATTGTATGTGTTCTTTCTTGAGGACAGCATATTTGTTTTGGCCTCATTCTCCGCTAATCCCATTTTGGCCGTCCCAGATTGCATACCAGCAAAAACTTCATTGACACAGCCTGCCGTTTTCGATCTATCGTATCAATGTCATCCGCGTGTGCCAGCAGTGGGAAGATAGTGCCTCTAGTGTCGGCGTGTGAGTTTTTGAAGAACGATAAAGAGAGCTACGACGGATGATGGATCAGAGAATGAATATGTTCTAGTTATGTCCGTTCTAACTTCGGCTGTTCGGATTCTGCCAGTCCGATAGATGGCAAAATTATTAGCCCTTTAATGTCCACTGGTCCATTTGGGCACGCACTCATCATCATCATCATCTTCTGACCCGCATGATCCACTAAAAGGGTCGCGGGGGTAAACCACGCACGAGAGATCTCCAGGCAAGTCGATCCTCCGCCATCGACTCTAATTCATCAGGAGCAAGGCCCAAGCGTAACCCGGCGAGTTTTTGGACTTGGTCCAACCACCTCGTCCTGGGTCTGTCATGCGGTCGCCTACCTGATGGAATCGCATTCAACGCCCGCCTCGGAAGTAGTAATGATGGGGACATTCGTGCCACGTGATCAAACCACCGAAGCTTAGCCCTTTACGTTCGAAGAAGCAGCTGCTCAATGTTGAGTGTCAAAACTAACCCAGCTTCCATCGCTCGTGAAAATAAAAATGAAATACTTAAACTTCTCCACCTGCTTCAATGGGACTCCACTAACATACAGAGTGCATTGAACAGGCGTTCTGGAAATTACCATAACCTCCGATTTGTCCACGTTACCGCTCATTAAAGCATCAGCACATACGGCCAGAAACCTATCGAGTGCGCGTTGGAGTTCCGTCTGGGAGGATGTGAGGATAACCAAGTCATCTGCAAAAAGAAGATGACTTACCCTCAACTCTCCCAATGCCCACGGTGAAAGGTGTTGATTTAGCACCATTTACCAGAACACAGCTGCTACAGTTTGTGTATAGAGACTGAATGGCCCTCAGAAGAGGACCATCAATCCCATACTCCTGCAGGACACTCCAGAGTTTACCTCGAGGGACTCGGTCATATGCTTTTTCCAAATCTACAAAACAACTGGAGATGGGCTTGGCATACTCCCAAGCCTTCTCAAGTACCATTCTTAGAGTGAAAAGCTGGTCGGTTATACTTCTGCCGTGACGAAAGCCGCACTGTTCATCCTCCATCCTGGGCTCGACCATAGCTCTAGAACGCGCTTCCAACACCTTAGCACAGACTTTCCCGGGGATAATTAAAAGAGATATGCCCCTGTAGCTGGAGCAATATCTTTTGCCCCCCTTCTTGAAAAGTGGGACAATGGTCAGATCATCAGTGACCAATAAAACGTCGAAGCTCGGAATCAGGACCGGTAGCATTGTGCAATAAGCAAACGCACCGTCGTTATTTGGAACGCTGCACTCTTCAAAAAGATGTAGCGTAGGTTATCTGTAAGCTAAAAAAGAATTAAGAATCTAGTTTGGAGTTGTCCAATCGCATTCCAAAGTGTAAACTTCCTCAAAAGTTAGACAATCGTGGTGATGTTTGAATATGGCTACCACGATGACTGTAATCAAACCATATTTATCGGCGGATGAAACGTCGGTGACAACAGCTGCAGCTGTTCAGCGTTTCAACAAAAAGACCAAATCGGTGGAATCAATTGATCCTCATCAAATCACGCAAATGGACACAACGCCTTTTCTACCACATGTGCGATATGGCTATCATCAACGCTTGGGTGTTATATCGACGCCACTTCGATTGTACAGTACAAACTACGAAGCCACTAAAATTGTATGAATTTATCATAGAAGTGGCCACTTGTCTTACAAAATCCGGCATACTGTTGGCACGAAAATCTGGTCGCCCATTGAATTTGGAATCGGAGATCGGGGATCGAATCGAAGCTGGGTCGAATGAATGTACCGCTAGACACAATCGGCCACTTGCACGATACAACTCGACATCGATGAAAGAAACGTGGACGCGACTCGCGAACCGGAATTGTTAATTTCATTTTTGCCTCACCAGGGAAAGGAACTGTTTCATGGAATTTCACACAAACTAACATGCGGCGCCGATGATTTTTGATCCAAATTTCAGTTTTTAAATCATTTTCATACCACTTGTCTCGATTATATATTAAATTATTACATATTTAATTATTATATATTAAATTTGTCCATACAAATACATATTTTCAATTTGGCACGCACTACCTAAAGTCACCTGTCACATACCAAGGTGAGTTATATGAAAAGTCGTAGAACAACACTTGTTCAGAATAGTCTCCTGCACGAAATATAATTTATTTTCCAAAAAAAAGACATTAAAGGGTTAATCCATACATCGACAGTCTGACTGCCAAAAAGTACAGTAGAGTCTTATGAACTAATTAATGTTTAAAGCTGTAATGTATTCGCTCTTTCATGCATGCTTCGAAGCATCAAACGTTCCTCATAAGGAAACTGTCTAAGTACTGTACTATCTTCTACGGTTATTATTACTCCAGAGACGTCTGCCAACTCTTGCCAAGCTTCATCGGCAACATTTCACTCTGGGACAGCATTTCTAATCAAAGACATGGTCATTCGAGCGACATTAGCTAGTTCTCGATGGAGTTCTTGCAGACATCGCGATAAAGATGTATCATCTGTCAATTCGGAATCACCAGATCTCTGTAGAAGATGTTACGCCAGCATTTGCAAATTGCATAGACCTTTTCCCAAGCACTTGCCAGATACAAAACTGCTTCCCTAATGGTTATTCGCTTGGCGATACAAGCGGTCGTGCCGTTGTTGGTTTGTGCGTCGACCCCTACGAACTTGAACCTCGGCGTCTAAGTTCGAATCCCAGTACGAAAATAAAAATAAAATACTTTTCACGGCCTCAACGCTTCAAGACGTTTTCAAAGACGGATCCAAAACGGTCGGGAAAGTGGAAATATAGAATCGGAATTCACTAAATCACAACACATTTCCAAACATTTTAACTAATGTCATAAGAATTTGCATGTACTCTTCAAAGAAAATGTAAACAGAATTCTAAAAAAATATAAATGATAAAAAAATACGTCAAGACTAAGTCAATGCCGTATGTTGTAGCTGGAAAACCGCGCCATCCGAAAAACAACAAAACAACTCTCTTTCAGGAGTCCCATATTTTTCAGAAAGTCAAACTGACGCGACGCATCAATTCGCTGAATCACTGTGAAATTTTCGTTAGCGACACCGAATCAGTGCTCTCCTTGTCAACTTCTGTCCAACTGCAATCGTGAAATGGAACCACCTCAAAGAAACCCACTCGTAAAATGCCACACGGGAAGCGACAGGAAACTCATTCACTTAAAACGTCTGCCTTTCTAGCTAATGCACACATCAACATTTAATGGCATCGTCATCATCATCGCCCATCGCTGCCAGTCTCATCTTGGTGCCACCCCTAAACGATAGCTTTTTGGCAGCACCACCACCCGTTACACAATAAGCACAACTCAAATATTTATGATTTATTTGATTAATGACACTAGCATGATTGTGCTCATAAATCAAAGTAAACATTACTCTTAGCGATGAGAGGCGCCCAGCATCCAACATCCAGCAGACGAAACCAAGCAGACTCGGCAATCAGACGAGAGAAACGAAATAAGACACTGACTCTTTGAATACGGAAATACTTTACGAAACGAGGAAACCAGTTTTTGGCGAACGGAAGTGTGCCGGGTCTGTTTGGCGTTCGTAACCGTTTTTCTGCTCGAGTTCATATCCTGATGGAGGAACACAACTCAAATCCTGACAGGCATCAAGGAGAGTTAGATTGATTTACCATTTGCAGATGAGTTAGTTGGCCTTCCTACGATATCCTTTCTGTTTTGCCAGGCAAACAGTAATGCATTGTTTGTATACTTGGGGGATGCACACTCGTTGCACAAAACGTACTGGAATTGTGTGCTTTATTAAAATCGTTGGATGGAAGTTATAGATGTAACATGAATTTCCAAGAAGTCGAGTGGAGAACAATCGTTTGTTGTTCGCCAAAACATGGGTTCTCGATTGAAATTGTGGTTAGGCAGACATCTCTCTCAAAGGTTGTCAAACCACCAGAAGCGACAGTCGCTAGTTAGCGACAGTCTATCGTGGTCGTGTACTTCATAATGGTTTGCTGTTATTGGTTTTGAGGTCAGCGATTGAGTTGGAGTGGATGCGGAGCGAACTGGGTAAGCACTGATTTCTTTTGAAAGAAAACAACGTAGATACGATATCGCGAAGTCGTTTTGTTTTGCACACATGCTTTCTAAACCACGCGCAAATTTAACCTGACGGGCTTTAAAATGTCGACGTCAGGCTCTATTCTTCTGTGAGATAATCTCAAATCGTCCAGCACTGTAGGGCAGAATAGCCAAAAGGCGGTTAAAAAACGAGGAATTGGGAATATTAATTAAGTTTCCTTAAATATACAAAAATAGGCTAAGTTGTACATAAAGCTTAACTATTTAAAATAAATAGATTTACGAGTAAGTACCTAGTATCAGCAAACGGCCCTCTCTCTTCCGCAATTTGATAAAAAAGGTGTGCAGTAGGTTAAATAAGATAGAGGCGTCATTTCATAGCGATGATAACGTTTCACCATTTCACCCTTAATGGGCTGTAATCGGCATCGGCAAGCATGAGCTAGTGTCAAATTTTAACGAAATGTTTTGTCATGTTCGCCCAAAACACATGGATGGCCATAATGAACATCTGCGTGCATAGCTATTTATCAGAAATACTTCCCGAGCTTGCTTTATTTTGTTAATTTCATTATGATAATGAATCTCTCATGTTTTCCATTCGATTATATACATATGTATGTATGTAATACAAAATCCAATTCAATATCAGCTGATTTATCCTCTTGTTCATATTTTGCCTTTTTTGTGTATCAAGTGCTAGCATGGGGGTCTAAATATAAGTGCGCTTCTGAATCCATCTCCAGGCGGATCAAACATAAAAGCCGAAAGAGTTTACGGACTGGGCTCCACTTTAAACTCAATCTGCAGATATTTTGTTGTATTAAAGTCCGGCAAAAGCTAGGGCTTGTGTGGTGAAAACCGGTCTTAGTCATTCACACAGGACGCTTGAAAGTGCTTGAAAAGTACAACGATTTTTGAACACATATTAGATAGAACTATACCTATTATTAATTGAAAATAGAGTAACAACTTTATACAGACGTTGACTACACCAGTTTGGCAGTACGACGACTATGCATACAGCATAGACAATATGGAAAGCGGATGAAGTACCTCTTGCCATTTTCAGTAAAGACGAATACAAGGTACAACAAATTCCCAGAATTGCTCGAATCATGCGATTGAAGGCCATTCGACTGTTAGTTTTTGTTTAAGGTAAGCCTTTAAAGACCTCACCGACAAAAGATTCCAAAGAATCCCTTTAAAACCCCTCCAATGTGATGATATAATGATCCACAAAAAACTAAATTCCATATACATATTTTGGATTTAATGGATGCGGTATTAGCATTCAATTAATTTAGAAACAGAATCGTTTATTTGTATACAATCGAAACTTGTATTATATATCGACATTACTTGTTCAGTCAGTCTCAGGATAACGTGTACCACGTTAAACAAAATTTAATTTAATGTGATACCTGCGTAGTGCTTATCACTCAGGCTCAAGTTACCACACTTCTCCTATAGTCTGGTACTTGTCGACTACCACTGCCGACTACCACTCTGAGTAGCTTTTTGTCGCCTTCTATGAGTTTGTCTGTTTTGGCACTGTTGTACTTTTGCCATAACATTGGCCTGCCAGGACCTCCGCTTGAAAAACACCGTAATCAAGAATTCTGATAGAACAGTGCATGTTTAACAATTCGGAGCAGATGCCCGCGCCAATATACTCATCTTCGATCCCTCCGTGTTAACTTGGATGGTCGAGTTGTTGATGGGTTCTTTTGTACTCCACTCCTCCCTTGTTAGGAAATAACACCTAAATGGTACTTCGAAGTCGCGGTATGGGATTGAATAGTCGCTTTCAATTTGTGCAATATGTAGTCTATCCAGTATACTAGCATGTCCAGTTGATTTTGAAACAGAGCACTTGGATTGGATGATCCTAATGGCGCTCTTCACAGCGGTCATCTGCAAGAAGAGGTCTAGTGGTAGGAGGTCTAGTAAGACTCTAAACCTGCTGTTGGAGTAGTGGAAATTGCTCATGCGACACTGCTCCTGCCTGTCACTGACTATCTTTGAGTGCATCCACATGAAAGTTAGGTTAGGTCATCCCCGAATATTCGGTTGCTCAGATATAGGGCACAGGCTGCTTTCTTGACTCCTTCAAGGAAATTTAATTTCCAATTTTAGTTTCCTGTCTCGGATTACTCCAAGATGTCTCGCACTCACAATTGAGTTGACGGCTGTACCGTCGATTATTGGAAGTTTCCAAAACTCGATTGGAAATTGGTTTTAGGATGTGTTTTCTTGTTTTATCTTATACCGTATTTGTTAGATTTCACATATCCTCTGAACTTTCACTACCAATAGTGGCATATACAAAAAACTTGCTTTCATCAACGAACAATGTGCTGAATGTGATAATCAATTACTTTGTCTGATCAAACCACAAGGTCAAAAACTTTGAATAAGCTTTCATATAAAACTGTATCTGTGTCTGCAGAAAGCCACTTGAAAAACTCGTTGATGACTTATTACAACGTTGACTCAAGTTACACCGAACCGATCAAGGTCGGAAGTTGGTGCAGTTGACTCGTAGTCATGTCGTATGCGTGTGAAGAGAGTGTGTAGAAGCAACGGTATATCACCTTGATTTACAGTCTACGGTTCCATGTTGCGTATAAGTAACTCTTGATTTTCTTGAAGTTGCAACCTGATAGTTGTCCACCCTGACTTTGCGGTGAAGGCAGTTCATGACCAATTTATTGGGTTTCATTTATTAGCAAGCTTCAATGTATGTACTATGGTATTTCACCCTTTAACATCAAAGAAATCATTGGCACATGGGATAGTGTGGAAAGGCTTTGTTGATCAGAAAAATAACTGCTTTTAGTCTTGTACAATCAATATGAAGTGTGAACGGGCTACAGAGATATTACAATATAAATATAAGAAAAGGGATAAATTATTTTTCGCTTAACATATCACAATACTCATCTTCAGATATGAATATATACCAGATTCTTTTTTCATAGCACGGTTGTCGTCGTTAATAACTTGATGGGTTGCAAATCAAAACCATCTAGATTTTGAATTGTGTTCAAAATTCATGAATCATTGTCTGGTGAGCAAAAATAGGTGTAAAAATGTCTTAGTCCTTGAACAGCACATGCGAACAGTGGCAAAGGGAATTGTAATTATTGAGATAATGCACTTCAAATTTCAGCCTGTAACCTCACCTGAATGTGAAACACAAATTAGTCGAAAGATGATGATGTTCACCCTTTGTTGGTGAATTGGACGCACTACGTTTTTTTGTTGTGGATTAATCCCTAGACCGCAAGATTTTGCCGACTTAAAGAGGGATTCTATTGCGCTTTCAAATAGCTCACACGGGAAATTTTCACAACACCATCTGTGTATGCGATAGCCTTGGTTCCCGAGTATCTGAGCTCGACTAGAATTTCATTAATAACTAGCACCCACAGAAAAATATTTCAGTGCAAGTTTGATTGCCCTGGTTTTTCCTTTATTTAAGGCCGCTTCAATGTCTAGAAATGCAGCAAGTCCGAATTCTTTGAGATTCAGGACATTTTCGATCACACTCACCACATTATGTAATGCAATTACAATGCCTTTGCCCTTCATATGTTATGCACAATGCACATGAAGTGGTGTTGCTCACCAAGTAACTACGTAAAGTCCATCCATAGCGTTGTCCTTATAAACCCGCCCATGTAATTGAACAAATTCTTAAAGATCAAGAAAGAGAGAATCTCCCAGCACTCTACATCTCAAATAATATAGACTGGGCAATGCTAACGATGATGAGGAGTGGTCTCTTTTTCATTAGCATTGTCACAACAACTGCATATATTGTCATTGATGAGTCCCAGTGGTGAGTGCTCCACATATCAGACGCTTTTCTGGGAAATTCATCAGCCACCACATTTGCCGGTTATGACGCTGTGACCGAGGTTCATTTGCTATACATGCAGTCCTTGTGGGTAAATAGCAAAAGGAAGTAACGGAAGCATACTGTCTCTCCACCTCCACCATCGATAATTTGTTCATAATGCTTGCATGGTCTTTGGGGGTTGTGATTAAGCCAGCAGATTGGTTGAATTTCACAGCATTCTTTGCTGCAGACACCTGCACAAAGAGCTCTACCGAAACAACATGGCACATTCGTTGTCTTGTGCCTGTGAATAAAAACATATCGGCTTTCTGCACACAGTTGACAAGCAGGCGGCAAATTATATTCGCAATTGTCACGACAACGAGAATTGTGTCGTGAACATTATTACAAAAGAAATTATGCAAAACGAAGGTACTACCAGAATTTTCAATATTTTGGGTAAGAAAAAATATGCACATCTTTTATGTTGTTAAAAAATTGAATTCCATATGCGAAGTATTTTTATTCGATTTGCCTTTTCATATCACTTTTTCGATCATCTCGGGGCGACTTGTCTCATATGAGGCTTACTGGCGTACCCTTGTTTAAAAAAAAAAAAAAACCCACACAAAAAGATGTCCTGCGGGGTACAATCTGGAGATCTTGTTGGCCAGCCCGTCATCGGCGCACCGTCTTGTTGAAAGAAGTAACCGTCCAGACGTTTTGTACACATTTGTGGGCATACATTATGAGAAAAAATCCACCGATATCGATTTTCATCGACTGTTTCGCCTTCTCTGAAGAAAATTAATAGTTTTGAAGCAAATTCCGCAAATTTGCTTGTTAAGGGCCACAAAGAGTGTGACATGGCCTTCGTCAGTCGTATTCGAAGAGATGTGGACAACCGATCCATTTGAGTCTATTGCATTTTATACGGAAACAAATGCAAATCATCTTTCAAAATGTACCACAAGGTGGTTCCACTGACGCTAAAATGCTGAGCGCTGTTACGATACGCTACATGTGGATTCTCGGCAAACGCTTTCTCTTATAGCTTCACTAAGTCCCGAGCTCAACAAAATTTAAGACCATATAAAGAATAGTGTGGCCACGATGTTTTCGATAATATGCACGTTATGAGCTAACACAACTAAGCGCCTACATATATTCAATGCCAAACTAACGGGATTCTTTTTTTTTGAAATATGTAACTAATTGATGTTTCAAGAACGTGTCTATTCTAGTCAATCGGTTGATAAATGCTAAAGTTGTATATCAAAAATCGCACACATAATTAAATGAAACAGCAGCTACTGCGTTTTAGCTTTATGATCCTTTCAAGGAATAGTCCAAGGGTAAGGCAAAGTTAAAAATGTGCAGGTATAACCTTGACAAGGATATTTTTTAACAATTCCGAAAATCGAGCACATCACGAAATGGACAAAAAAAACACTGCGAATGTCTTCTCTACCGGACTGGTCAAAGTATAACAGTTTGACGGTACATTTTCTGAACATTGTCAGTGACTTGAGGGGGACTCGTGACTTATGAAAGTTGTCCATGCCGGTTATGGAAACTAGACACCCAGTGTAGGAGACCCATCCACAAGGCCACCGAAGCTATATGTTAGGTTAGGTAGGTGTCGACTGAACATCTCAAGGACCTATTGGTCCATAGTCCTGCCACTCAGCAGAGTAATCCTAGTTGTAATCCACTGTAGCCTTATTTAGAGCAAAATGTTCCAGTGGTTTTTGCAGAATTTATGCAATGTTGTGGTTTCACGACAGCTACGTCCTTTAACGATTTAAAGAACGGTTGACCTAGAGTGTTAAATCAAATTTTGGCTAAGGCCGGGCAGGGACAGATGAGATGTCCAGAGTTTTTACCACCGCTGTTTGTTTGCAGTCTTTGCATCTAGCAGTGACCTGTAATGATCCCTACAGTATACTGCAGTTAACTCTTGGATAGTAGTTTAGTTTTGGCGATGTTATATTCGGGCCAAATCTTGGTTTCGAGGCATGAATTAATCCATGCATTGTGTGCTTTTGTTAGTAGTTTATTGTCGAATTCATTAAAGAAAACATTTTTCGGAGCTGCTATGATGAATTTGTCGATGACATTGTAACGCCACACTTGCTGTTTTGTTTCCCGGGATTCTCATGTGTCCAGGAACCCAATGGAGGCAGACTGCGTTGTTAATACAGAGTTCCTGTAGTGCATCAAAACAATTGAGTACAGTTTTGTGAGCTGCCTAACTGTCTTCATAAATATTTATGCGAATATGGTTGACGCTGCTTATCAGGCTTTACGCTGCTTATCAAACTTTACACTGCTTCCCCGCTGCGCTTGAAAGATGCTGCTTCTTTGCAGTTTGTAGTAGGTTTTAACGTCTTGCGATGCATTGAATACACCAGCACCGACATCTTCATACTTGAACTTGGAGCCCACATACCCACAACGCCACGGGCCACCACAAACTGCATTGATATTGACAATAATAGTAAAGTTACAATGCCCGAAAGTTCTAAATTTAAAATTATTTGACGCTTAATCTTAGCGCCGACTTAGCCGCAACGCCTTTGGCAAATAGGCTAATGGGGAGTAGGTGTGATCATCTTTAGTGACGCTGTACATGTTGTTATTAAAGCCCCGTTTATTCCAATGCACATGAGGCTTTGGAGCCTTTTAAGCTTTGCCTGAGTGGATCTTTATCCCAGGGCCTTCCACCATACCACGACATCGTACAGTAAGATTGGTCTTAACATGAAGGTCAGTGTACAGTGGTTCGCGTTTGGTTGTAGTCCCCACTTCTATCCGAACATACGTTTACAAGTTACTAAGTTTCCTGTCGAAGATTATACCAAGAAATTATACCTGATTTGCGATTGACAGACCTGTCCTTTTGATTTTGATATTTCTATAAATAGGGACTTTGTGCCTCTTAGTGAAGCAGCCATGTGTTGAAATTACGGAATGTCATTCTTTGAGGTTAGGATTAGCTTGGTTCTCTGTGTGCTTATACTCAATACACACCCTTTAGTAAAGTTTTTTTGTACGGTGTTCTCAAGTTCGCGATGGTTTTTGTTTCCGTTTATCAATGCTACTCTAAAACTTGACCTTTTGGTGCGCCTCTCGAAGGTATAACTTTTATCGTGACCTGAATATGATTCAACGTTAGTCCATAACCAATAGCAGTGATGTTCACAAAGGGCTTTCAATATTGTTCTTAAAATGGAGTGCTTTACATGCAATCGTTGTTGTTTTTAATCTATGCAGCCAATTGTCTTCTCACAAGAAAGACAAATTGGGTTTCCTTTTTTTTAATTTTTGTAAAGAAACATTGTAAAAGTCCATTGCCAAGAAAACAATTGTGAAAGTAAATCTTTCTTTCATTTGCATTTGTATTCTCCGAGTGAAAACATCCAAAGCGCAAAATAAGGGTGAAATGTCTTGTAAGATATCTTTGATTAAATTCTTTTTCTCTCAACTACATCCCTTAAGGAGATTGCTTTTGTATTGCTTTCTTATTATTTTGTTTTTGCTCATGCCATTCGACGCGTAGTTTCAATGATCCCTTTTATCCTTGAATTTTGAAAATGGTATTCAGTTTAGGAGCGTTTCGGTAAGTTTTTTGTGGACTGACTATAATGGGAGTACGTTACGAGTGTGGTTTGATAAGGCAGTCCCTTTTTTAATTGCGGATGCAGTAAACTTAGTGGCGGCCGTGGTATTGTGGGTTCGTGCGTCGACTCATACGCACTGAAACTTACGGTGTCTAGGTTCCGTTCCTGGTACGACAAAAATAAAATTAGCGGTTTCCTCTGTGACTGTGCTCTTAGAGAACTGTCTGTCTAGAAAAAGCTTCTCAAACTAGGGCACTCGGAGTCGGCATAATCACTTTAACATGTTAGAGAACAAAACACGCACAACACGAGTGACTGTTATAGGTTAGTTAGGCTCTCTAAGGGCTGTAGCGCCACCCATGGTATTTTTACTGACTTTATTTGCAATACAACTCCCGTCTCGTACACTAAGTCGTTTTCAATATTTTGAAGCTTTAAGTTCCACACGAAATGTATAGACAGCCCAGTTTGGTCGTCATTCCTCAACTCGTTTGGATTTCAGAATCAATTCAGATTCTCCTGACCAACATATTACAAATGTTATATATCCATAGCGTGTTTTTAATGAATTCAGTGCGGGCAATTGCAAAGAAGGTGGGAGGAATCTCGCATGATAGCAATTAAATTCCACCGAATCTCGCCTGCCTGTACTAGAGCTGTTGGATTTTATGGTTTTCTTTGGCATAATTAATAAATACAATATGTATATGCGAAAACCGGGTTCCATTTCAGCACACTTCTTGGCTAATTCGTCCGATTCAATTTTACTGTACTGAAATATCAGTCCATTAGGACAGTATATCGCCAATTTAAACGTACATGTAGTATGTACCATATTTAAAGACGTATTGTAATGGTTCAGCAATCCTGATCCCTCAGGTGACAGCACAGCAGCGAAATATAATGCTAGTCACTAACTGTATTCCAGCTTGATGCTTTAAATGTCGATCCGCAAAATCCGAATCGTTACTTGAAAGAGAAGTATTCCAGAAGACACACACCGAAGTTGAGATAAATTGAGTTGAACAAAATTATCAAAATTATCCTCATCGGCCCTGTGGCTCAGAGAGGAATAACAAAGCCCTATAGGAGCGCGTCCATCCGAGTAAGGCGGTAAGCACCACTCTGGCTCTGAAATAAAATTGTCTCTAAGATTCTCTATACTTCTCCATAAGTGACCAAAACCAGTAGATATAGATATAGATATCACCATGACGGCTTGAAGACGAGCGCATGTGTTTTCTGTGCCCTCTTGGAAAAACCCTGCATTAAGAGTCGGCTGTATAGTTTTTGAGACCGACTTGGGTGCGGTAAATGGCGCAGTACTAGCTCTGAAAGAATGCAACATAACCTCCTGACCGTATATTTTTCCGATATTCCTGAGCTTTTAAACCCATAACGTCGGATATCCCAACTATGTTAGGATTCCGGGACATACTAGTACCTAAATAAAATAAAAAAGGCGGATAGTCCACGGTTTTGATTATTCCTTAATATGTGGTTTTAGTACTGTATCCTGGATCCGTCAACTGTTACGAAATGCCGTAGAAATTCAAATCTTCCCATGAATCAATTTTTGGTATCTCACGAACCTTGACCCGGCCATCCTACACAATACTGATTGATTATTTCGTTCATTGTAAAATCATTTGGATATTTCCAACATCTTTTGTGCTCGTACGACTGCAACGACAACAACAGTGCACCACTTGTGCATGCGAGAGAATAAGTTTCTCTAATGGTTTTTAAAGTCCAAATAGCAGTGCTTTATTAGAACATAAAACTAGCTTTTTTGCATGTCAGAAAACATGATCCATGCAATCCGAGCAACATCTTACATCAAAGTCATTGATGGATACCCCTCCTATGCCAAGAATTGCAATCAGTGTGAATCGTTATAAATAATATACAAGGCTATCCCACAGATTTTCTCCTATACATAGTTTATTTATAATCCTTGGATACTGTGTGGTTGGTTTTCCGCTTTAGGCATGAATATGACTACGCCCGATATTCGTTAAAATACGTAGTCTAAACAAGGGAAAGTTGGGGGTCCTTGCACTTGTTGCGGGCAAATGCCCTCTAGCGATGTGGAATTATTTGAAGGAAGCCGCCCACAGCCCAAAGAGGTTCTCTTTCGCTTATCACTTCATTTAAGACAGGTAAGATGTTCGCCCCCCCATTAAATAACAAATAATGTTTGTCAATTCGGTTAGGTTAAGTAATAGTAGCTGATTGCTTATAGCAGTCACATTTCGTCAATTTCGGCCCATTGTTGTACCACGTTTATTGAATTACCGTACCTGGAACCTGTGGTTGCTTTTGACGAAGCCGTATAGCTGGGTTATACTGAAGCCATACAGGTCGCTAGCTGTGTGTTCGTGCGCCTAGCCAGAGCACTGCACACAGGGGAGGTGATGTGTAGTTTCTGCCTCCGGAAGAACCGAAAAGGGTTCTGAGTTAGTTTGATTTACTGGCTCTGGCTCTGTTTTAAGGCAGGTGACTGCTAGTCACTTGTGGTTGATTGTTTTAATTGTAAGAATATTGATGAGATGGTAAGCTATAGCGAGAGGCGTGTTCGGTGAACGATATCGGTACGAGGGAGGAAGTTGTTCATCAGCTTTGCAGTTGCCCGGTATGTCATCCCTCAGCCATCTCGTTAAGAGACAGCCGGCATTGTAGGGATTGCGGCTTGCGACTGTCTGAACTGATAGTGACATTACTTTTGGATATTGCGTTGTTTTGGAGCCTGGAGCCAGAGCTTCTTTCATCGAAATGGTTTCTGATTGAATTAAAACGTCTGTGCAGATACTCAGGGAGGTCATCCAGCTGCTGATTGTCAGACATCCAGTCCGAACTGGAAGTCTTTTCCTCGAAGATGACTTGGGGTAGTAGGCGATCGGTGTCATTAGGTAGCGAATTGAATACATTGAGAATAGTTGAGTGACCGATAGTGAGTTCGGACCACAATCCGAGTGTGCTGAGTCTTGGGACTGCCGAAAAGGTCTAGCGAAGTAAGGTGGTGGAGTATGGTCAGTGCATTCGACGATGTACTTCTGAACGTTCCCCTGATACACATGCAGGTCAGAGTTGAGTGCATATAGTTGATAGCTTTGATTTAGTGTTGTCCATCAAATTGAGACTCCGTACATTAGTGCCGGTCTAACAGTACAGGTAATTTTGTCTATTGGTCTGTTGTTTGTGAACAAATTCAAACTGAGATTCGTGGTATATGTGATATGACCAAACTAATTGAAATAAATTTCCGTTAACCACCTTGGAATGTCCGACATAGAAATGAAGTGTAAATATAATGTGGCCTTGGCACTTCTGATTTCTGCATATCTCAATCGCAACAAAATATAACGAAAACCCTAAATTGCGGACCATTCAAATTCCCTAGCATATCCTCAAATATTCAACAGCACAAAACGACACTGAAATCCCAACCGTTGACGTATGATAATACTTTTCCGCAGCGTTTTACTGGCCAATGAAAGTTTAAAACAATCTCATCGGGAAACATAAACTCAGCAGCAGAGATTTGCGAGCCATCAAAATTCCTCACCCGGCCACAAGCTCTGTTGCATCCTCAGTATAAGGTTCATAAACAGACACAAATCCGATAATATTCCATTACCTAGCCATAAACACAAACATAAAACTCGGAAAAAAAAGAGGAAAAAATAAAGTGGTAAAAAAAAATTACATATTTAATATCCTTTCGTGGTTGCCATCCATTCATCAAATCCAAACCAGACTTTCATGCGAATGTCAATAAAATGTCCGCAAAATCCCTGCAAATCATTTTCGAAAGCCAATAAATAAAAACTCAACCTACTGCCCATCTCCGGATGCCGCCCACTCGCCGGCCCGGCATCGTCCGTCATCGTACGTACGATTGAAAGGAAAAAATAATCAATTTATGAGAGGGTGCCCCTACCTGATTGTCAATGTGTGTGGTGACATACTGCTGAAGCGCCCGCACTGCATCCTGAACGCCGAGATTTGTATGCGGTCGCAACAGTGCCTCGTCCGCT
Organism: Eristalis pertinax; assembly: GCA_907269125.1. Lineage (NCBI taxonomy): Eukaryota > Metazoa > Arthropoda > Insecta > Diptera > Syrphidae > Eristalis > Eristalis pertinax. The sequence continues at coordinate 63,226,147 of OU026145.1, forward strand.
GAACTGTAGCCCAATAGCAGGAATACGCCACCTGAAACGAGTCAAAGAATAACGCGGTGAGAAACAAAGATACGCTGTTGTGTCGAGTTGAATCGAGTTGAGCTGAACGAAAAGGATAAAGAGTGGGAGTGGGACTGAGAGTGGGTGGGGGGGAAAAACAATTTCGTGCAAGTGGCTGGAGCAATAAATTTATGCTTTGCGCGCTGAAAGGAGAAAAGGAATCCAATTATTGAGTCTCGACGAACGAAGGAGAGCCAAAGGAGTCTGGCCTTCTGCTACTGTACTGGGAGAGTCTTCTGAAATGACGGCGAGTAATTTTTGATGTTCCCTACAAATTGAATGCCGGTGCACATGCGAAAGCAGTGCGCCAGGACTAGAGACAATGCACCGTGATTTTTATCACCGTCGTTGTATCCTTTTGTCCATAAGTGTGTGTGTGGCTTTTTTGTATTTACCGAGGATCATGTCGAAGCTATGATTCCCACACATCCTTTGACTTTGGTTGGGATCAACTTCTTCGTGACCCATTTCGGTCGGTTCTTGGATGAGCAGAGAACGTCAATAACCAAGCAACTTGCATTTAATAGCTTCACAAGGCAGGTACATAAACCTACATTACAGTTAACAAAGTATACCTTTGTTATCTGCTGGTTTACTACTCATTTCGTCGTCCTTGAGAATAAACAGGAGCATCCTTTGCCGCCTTTCGTTTAACTTATCTCCCCTCACTCGTGCACTTAAACTCACCTGGCAGTGTGTACTCTCCAAGCGGTGGTTTCATACAAATGAAACGTCCCGAATAGCAAAGGCATCTGCCACGAAAGGCCTGATAAGCTGGCGAGGCATGACTATAAAATGCAAGCGCTGTCCTACATGGAGCGAACGGGACACACAGTGCATGGCATGTTAACGTTAGTGATTCACCACAGGTACACAATTCACTGCATTCAGCATCGTCCAACGAATAGATCTGCAAGTAAAAATAGAACAAAAAGATACTTAGAAACATTCATGTTCGTCATCGAATCTAGTTGGTTGGGTTTCCTCTGGGGCAGTGAAAAAGCACAAAGAAACGCAATTGTAAATGGTGATAGAATGACATAAAATTTCAGTCAACAAGGACATGGAAACGTTGTCCTCACGACTGACAGTTACCAGTCACAGTCACAATCACAATCACCCACTGGACGAGCAAATACCAAGCTGAACAATCTCCAGGTTTGGATCTGAGTGAAATGTCCTGTCATTCCCCTTCTTCTGTGTTTTCGTGTAAATGTGTACATATTTGATCAATTACATGTGTTTGGTTATCCCGGGAGCAACTGCTTTGATATTGGATGCTAGATGTATAGTTGCGGGGAAAGGAGACAGTCTGGTCAATTGACACAGAAAATCACATGGGATTTGTGGTTTTGCTTGAATGATTTAAATGTCAGTTCTGAGATCTGATGCGATGAGTTGAGGAGAGACTTCATCGAACGACATTTTCCAGCAGGGATTTGTTGTCCAGATAGTGTTGAAATCTGTTGTAGTTGTTGGGACTTGCCAGCTGGTCGGATTTGTTGAGGGTCCGACATGCCCTCAGTCATTCCATTTTTCATTCCATTTTTCGGTATGCAATCGAATTGACGTTGAGTACAAAATATTGAATTGATCTGGTCATATCAGAATTCCGGCTGGAGAAATAAACATGTATGTCTCTTCGAATTTTTCAATTTCCCATTTGTTTTCTGCTTGAGTCTTGCGTAAATTAGGAAGAGTCATATTGATGTTTTCACTGCTAAATCGAGTGCAATGGAATTACTGGATTTGATGTTAAAAATTTAATTAAATTAGGGTTTTAGTGCGTTTGCAACTGTCACAGTTTGAGTGGTAGAATGCGATCCAGGCGACCTGTGCCTGTGCCTGTTTCTGATGTAGTATGCTGCTGGCAAGTGTTTCCTTCTGATTGCTCCAATCCTTCTATAGTTAGTTTTAATTTACTTGTTAGCATGATGAGAGCAAATAGATACTTAAAGTCTACTTAACGTTGGAACGTTTGGAACCCACGCCGCGGTGGTTGGACCAAGTGGAAAAATTCTCCTAGTTGCGCTCGGGCATAACTTCTGATGAGTTAGAGTCGATGGAGGAGGATCGAGGGGGTTGGAGATCTCTCGTGTGTGGTTTTGGCAACGTGACCCCTTTAATGGATCATGCCGGCCACTGAAGAATACAATTTTTGAAAATTTCTTTACTCATTATAGCGCATTTTCATGGTTACATCATTAAATCCTTTCATCTTACATCAATTTGCAATTCAATTCGTTTTTTTCATTCTTAATTTTGTTCGCTCACGAAAATAAATTTTGGTGCAAATTTAAGCAACATATCTGCCCACCGTCAATAAGGGACCCTGAATAGAGTCACAAAATAAAGAGATAATAAAGAGGTGTCCAGCACACCTTGTCTTCCTATTCTTCTGTTACGAGTGGATGGGACCTACAGTTTTATGTCGACTCCGAATGGCATAGTTTGAAAAACTGACAGGAATATTGTCGGTGATTCGAAAGATGTGTGAGTATTTTGAAAGTTGCCACATTCGGGGATTGGTTCTTGTACCCACAGAGTCGACAAACGATTTTTGTGCATTTTCTGCCATTGTTTAGATTCATTTTACATACAATATTTAAAATTAGCTTGACTATCCTGACATTTTCTATCTTACAGGCGCATGAAGCTATTCTAATGTGAATTCGGCTTGATCTAGGTTGTATCATCCAACTGTCATTCCGACTACCAAACCACTGTAGGGTTTTCCAGGCAGAAACTATAGCGATTAAAGAAGCGCTTTCCTGACAGCCAGACAGGGATCAAATCTCTGGACGCAGTCGCTTTTAACTCAAAGACCCTGAATTGTCGCCTATCTCTCAACGAGATGGCCAAGTATTTTAACATCCAACTTATGTGGGTGCCGGGACACTGTGACATCCCAGAAAATTGTGAAGCGGACGAACTCTCTAGAAAGAATACCAAGGTGGTACGCCTTCCGGAAGGAGATATGCCACCCATGCCTATCGAAACTGCTAAGCATCTACTAAAGTGTGATGCACTTACTAACACAAATCGTAGATGGTCTACCTTCACTCTATGGCCCACCATAGATCCAATACACTCACGTAGCCTGATCAAGCTGAGTAAACTCAACCTCAGAACCATTATCTGCGCACTTACCGGGCATTGTGCCATTGGCACACACGCCTCCAGACTAGGCCTTCCCTTTAATGACTTCTGTAGAAGGTGCAGGGATGAAGAAGAGGTAGAAAACATTACACATCTTCTATGTAATTGCAGTGCACACGTAGAAAGCGTCATTTGGACGCTTACTATTTCAACAATTTGACAGAACTAAACAACAGTTGGCCACCATGGTCGCCTGGTCGATACTCCTCACTACAGGTGCCACTGCCCCAGTCTCTTCCAGTTGAGACAAGGAACACTGGGAGAACATTTCTTCCAAGACCGCCAGGATCATCATTGCCTGCTACTAAGAGCGACATTTAACTTAAATGATCGAAATATGGCAGATTTTCATTTCCACAAATTAAATATGTATAAACACGCAACAAAAGCTCAGACGCAGTAGGCATGAGTAGCGATTGCGTTGAATGAAAAGTGTATGGACGTCGCCGTTGGGAAAAGTGGATATTAGACTGAAGATCATTCTAAATTCAATTAAAGTCACAAAAGATAAATTGGAGTGAAATTGTTTAAAGACGTTGTTTAATATTCTGAAATATTTGTGGGGTATCGAACTTTCCGCGGTCGGAGTCGGCATACACCGCTGTACAAGACAAGCCTAGGTCCATCAATGTGGTTCCACCCATATTCTCATTAACGATATTTTAATGTTAATGTTTCCATTATCTTCCTTAAAATATTACTTCAGTATATTAATTATACAATATAAACATTTTAGTTCAAGATGGTCCTCTCTAGATAGTATCCGAAGATCCATCCGTTCGACATAATTTTCACTAAAATTTTAACAGCAAAAACTTACCATTGCTTGAAATAAAATTCAAATGGAAGGTATGCCTGGGTATCTGCTTTTCTTCCCAACATTAATAACACAAATAAATAATTCTGAAATCTTTTGTGTGTAATATTTCGAAATTTTTGACGAAAGGATTGCTTTTGTGCTCTGATGAAAAAATAAATGGAGTTTTCGTTGGAAAATTATGTTTAACAGTCTAAAAGGGTTTCGGCAAAAAATAAAATGTTCGAAAGAGTTTGGTAAAATTCTGACTAATTTCACCTAGCGGCAACTCTGTAGAGTATGCACTCGAAGGGTTTCCATGAAATCTGTTTCAAATGTGAAAAGAATAAAATATGATGAAACTTACCCGTTTGCTGGTTCCCTCTCTAATCAGTTGATCCGACAGGTGGGGTCTTTGTACGACACAATTTCCTGAAAAAAGTAAATTAAATTCTTTTCAATTTCGGAAACAAAAGAGTTCCAGGACATAAATGATCATGACACCAGGACATCATTTATGTCCTGACAATGGCTCTTAAATGATAACTTAATTCGGCGCAAAGCAAACAATCCCCATGTACAAAAGGTGATTGCTCGCGGCGCCGGAACAATGGTCATTCCCTAGAACTACCAAAAATAGGATGAGTCAATGCATCAAAGAGACAAAGAGAGAGTGGAGCAAACCCTTCAAGTATTTAGCAGTCCCTAACCGACTTATTCAGTCCAAAATGAGTTTGTTCCTAGAAGAATTGCATGGAGTAGAATGTCCCACTGGGCTACAGCATGCATCATCGTCCTTCCCTCACATCGGAACCGACAATACACAACACAACTTGGGATAATTTAATATAATGTTTGACAATTTATACACATCATTCATTCAATCTGAAGAGTCCTTCTCCCAGGACGACGACCCTTGTCACCGTACAAATAACATTGTGTCCTCAGAACGAGCATCACATTCTTGTTGTCATTCATCACTGGATCATAGAGAGTCCGCTAAAATAGTTCCGACTAACAACCAACAACCAACCCCACCACTAGCAGCAGCAACAGCAACAGCAAAACAACAACTGACCAGGTATTGAGGCAAGTGAAGGGAAGGCTTGTTTATTTGGTAAGCTCATGGCTCCGAGTGGGTGCGGATGGATGGTTGACTGTTGGCCCTGTCTTGGATTGAGGGTGTGGGATATGTGGCTGTGTACACACGAGTACGGTGGACTATATCCGGAGAAATGGAGTGCAATAATAAATAAAACACTGAGCAATCATTTATCACCGCAAGCAAGGAGAACGAAGGGACGTAGCAAGGTGAATCTCTTTGCGTCCTTTATCGTCGTCGTAGTCTGGTGAGCATACATCCTCTAGCAATGGCAACACCACCACTGATGGTGGGCGGTGGTGTGATTTAATGGGATTTTATCTGAGTTATTTGCTTATTTAACGCTCTGCTACGTCAGGCTCATCTGTCAACATCGGAGTCCTCTACCTGTCCGGACTGCCTCTGCTTAACTGTCGCCAATGATTGAGAGATAAATGAAGTCACATGTCAGAGCTGTCACCTTTAGCACTTGATCTGAGTGTTCCTGTATCTTGCGGTGAGTTTCTTTCAATTTTCAATCACTTCATCTTTGTGGTAATTAATCATATGGACAGGTGTGCTTTAAATGCCAGTGAAACATTCGCATTGAGTAGTTTCTTTGCGGGTAGATTTTGGGATTTAAAACAGTGGCTTTATTTATTTGTGTGTGGTTGCTGAAGGAATCACACTCATAAACGAGAGCTGATGTCAGTCTAGTTTACAAAATTCCCTTAATCTTGTTGAGCCAGTTTCTGGCAAGGAATTGATTATAGCTTGATAGTGTTGAGACTGAATTTAAGTATAGCCATCGACGAGATACCTTCGGAAACAATTGGATGTAATGTTGTTGAAAGAATGCATCAGTTAGCCTGTAGTATATGCTGGAAGAGAAGAATACCCAACGAGTACAATCGGGTTATAATTTGTCCTATTCACTAACAAGGAGACACCCTTGCCTGAAGGAATAACAAAATCTTCTTTTTCTGCACAGCACGAGCCACAGTGAATATTGTGAAGAAAGTGTTTCCTGGTCGCCTGACTTAGGACCACTTCTTTCTTTGGGGCTACTTGAAGTCGGGAGTTTATGCCAACAAGCCTCAGACAATAGCGGCCCTCAAGGAGAATGCTCGATAGGAATGCGAACAGTTATCACCGGAAATTTTGCGGAAAGTCATGGCAAATATGATGAAACAGGCAAAATTGTGTATCAACACTGGCGGTAGCCACTTGTGCGGATATCATACTTTCCACTTAACAGAAAAAATTGTTTTTCTTTTTAGAAACAAAATTGGATGATTAATGTTTTTTTGCATATGAGAGTGTTTATAGGGACGAGATACACAATGCCTTGTATTGTTTGGCATTCCCACCAATCTCGTTAGGCTGTGTCGATGATGATCCTGGTCAGTGGTAACGAATAAACCAATGTTGTCAGTGCCAAGCAGACTTGAAATAGTTTAACTGGTAGTGTAGATATATGTATAACCTTCACCTCATCCCATCTTGCACATGACTGTTTTATATAGCAGGCGTGATTTCAGCCTCTACGACACGACTGCTATGTTATGCACAGGCATTGACTTTATCAGTTCAAGAGGACGGTACTGCACACGATGACATTAATTGGAGGGAAAATTAAACCACAAGCCGCAAAGCGACATCGGTCTGGCCAGGTGTCTGCTGATACTATACCTAAGTTATCTGAGTGAGGGACAACGCAAAATGAGACAGTGACAGAAACAGCTGTGCGGACTATCTGGATATTGGTATGAAATATTTTTTTATCGATTTGCGAATGAAAAATATAGCATCTCACCAAAATTATGCCGAATGTCTCAGGAAAGACGATGCGGATGTCTCTTTATATCGAAACGAAATTAAGCTATATTGAAACCCTAGATACCTACTGTAAAACTAACTGGTGCACAAAACCCGTAAAGAAAGTTCTTACGCATATGAGATTAGATGGCGAACTTTTCCACACATAGGTGAATAATCAATGACAAAATTCTTCTTCTTTGTGTAGTCTTACTGTTGTGGACATCGACCAAGCTTTATTAGTATCCAGTCGCTTTGTGCGTCCTTTTGTACGTTATGTATTATCAGCGACTGGAAAGAGGTGAAGCCGTGGATTAAGGAAATATCCCTTGTCAGGGAATTGCGCACATCTCCCTAAGTGTCGGCGTCGACACACCTAACCGGTGTCAGAAATTGTATGACATAAAATGGTTTAAGTTTATCAAAATAAATATGTCTGATGGGAAAGGAAGCCAATGCTCACTAAAGCAAATATAAAGCCTGTCACTACAAGGATTGCAAGGAAATTCTCTGATTGAATTCGAGACTAGTTGGAAGCTGACCTAGCTATGTAGGTAGATAAGTTGGCAAAATGTATGGCGATCGTGGAACAATTTAAATTTCATACAGGATATGTCCAATTTGAGCAGGGTATTTGTTCTGAGATGATATACTTTTGGTAAAGCCAGGTTCGCATTATAGCCGGCGTTAGTTGGTTTCTGAGGTCACAATGCCAAATTACATATGCTCGATAAATCATTTAGAGATGCATGGCATCGTTTTACTTAACCTTATTCACGGTGACTGCGTTGCTTTAATTGCTGCTGACTGTCGGTCTAAATAACAATAAACCAGGTATGCTTAACCGTTTTCGCCTTGAGGAGATCTACCTTGTATGCCTCTCGATACAGTATACCATCTTAAGATCAGAATAATCAATCATCACTGGTAGAATGAACTGCGGTCACGCTGTCCGATCCGACTAAGTGTGCAAGAACTCAAGACGCTCATCGGAGTCACAACAGAGTATTGCGCAAATGGCACGCAAGGGCGCAGAGTGGGTGTACCATACAATAATTTATGTAGAAGTTGCATGGATGAAGAGGCAGAGTAATCACTCATAATCTTCTCTGCTCGGATTATGGCTAATGCTCGGATAACCAGACTCAACGATGAACGACATCAGCATAAGTCAGTTAATCAATCCGCGTTGTATCAGAATGGCCATATTCTGGCCCAAGTGTGGGTGCTGTCTGCAGCTAGTCATTTTAGCCGATCGAAATCAAACCCAGAAATTGATCTTATATGATATAATACCCTTTTTTAGAAAACGCTATAATTGGTCAGTAATCTACGATCCATAAAAAAGGAGACCCTTTGAACGACGCATCAGTCTCCTAAGTATCGCATAAAAAATCTTATCTGCCGTACTGTGCGAACGCCTAAAGCCATTCGTCAAGAACCTGGTCGGTCCATACCAGTGTGGCTTTAGGCCAGGAAAATCCACCATCGACCAAATATTCACACTGCGGCAGATGTTGGAGAAAACCCAGGAGCAACAAATCGATACCCACCACCTTTTCATCGATTTTAGGCCGCGTATGATAGCATCTATAGAGACGAGCTATACAGAGCAATGTCTAGTTTTGGCATCCCTACCAAACTCGTCCGTTTGTGTAGGATGACAATGGAGAATGCACGCTGCTCCATCAAGGTCGGTAAAGACCTAACCGAGACCTTTGATGTCAAAAAAGGATTCAGACAAGGCGACGCGCTGTCATGCGACTTTTTCAACATCGTTCTGGAAATAATTGTTCAAAACTCGAACCAACACCAGAGGTACAATCTTTCAGAAGTCCGTCCAACTACTCGCATATGCCGACGATATTGACATTATCGGAAGAACGCAGCGTGATGTCAATGGGGCTTTTGTGGGTATTGCAACAGAGGCCGCAAAGATGGGTTAAGCGGTAAACGAGGGTAAGACCAAGTATATGCTGTCAACGAGAAAGGACACCCAACACCGACGTCTCGGTCAGAACGTCACAGCAGACATATATAACTTTGAGGTAGTCAACAACATTGTCTACCTAGGCACCGCTATCATTTCAGACAATGACACCAGCGCTGAAATCAAATGAAGAATAACTCTTGCCAATCGCTGCTTCTTTGGGCTAAGAAAGCAATTCGTAAACAAAGCCCTCTCTCGAACAACCAAGGTAACGCTTTACAAGACCTTAATCGCCCCAGTCCTGCTATATGGCGCGGAGGCATGGACTTTGTCAAAAGCTGCTCTTGGTTGCTTCGAGAGGAAAATTCTTCGTGTGAATTTCGGTCCCGTCTGCATAGATGGTGAGTGGAGGAGGAGATATAATGACGAACTATACGGGCTGTTTAGCGACATCGACTTAGCCAGAAGAGTGAAGATCCAACGATTGAGATGTAGAGCGGATGGAAACCAATGCTCCGGCCCGAAAAGTCTTCGAATCCACCCCCGAGGGACGGCGCAGTAGAGGAAGACCGCGACTCAGGTGGCGCACGCAAGTGGAAAGGGACCTCAACCAACTATGCGTGCGAAACTGGAGACAGCTAGCTAAAGATCGAGCTGGCTGGATACGCTTGTTGGTTGAGGCCCAGGTCCACCTCGGACTGTAGCGCCACCTTAAGTGAGTAAGTATCTACGGGTTAGATCGCATCTGATTTCCATTAATCTTTAAGTGCCGATGTTGAATGTGAAGCACACCTAAACGTCAAGTTTTTTTCTGCATTTCATTTGACGTTTCTCAATTTCAGACTAATTCAATTCTTTGGGGTTATTTGAAAGAAAAGGTGTACGTCGATAAGCCAGCAGCAATTCAAGAGCTAAAGGATGATAATTCGGCACATTAACGGCATAGAACCTCAATTATGCTTCAGCGTCATCGAAAATTTGGACCATCGGATGGAGGCGTGCCGCCGAGGTCGCGGCGGCTATTTGGCCGATATTATGTTGCATACATAATTGAACCATACCAATATTATCATAATAAAAATATATGACAATAATTTCCTAAATAATTTGTGTTTTATTCAAAACCAACATCGGCCCTTAAAATTTAATCTCCCTTTAATACCACCTCCAAGCCACATATAGTCGCCCATTTCGTATTTACTTTAAGCGCATTCTCCTTTAGATTTCGAAAATTTGAGTGATGTCGGTAACTGATATCTGTAGAGGGATAGGATAACAGTGACGAACGAATTCATACCGACTTCAGATTGTAGCGATTCGATCACCTTTATTTACGAGCAAGTAGCTAGGAATGGCAGGCGCTTTTTACAAATTTTGCTAAGATACTTATCCTTAAGAAGAACTTGGAAACATTTTATTCGTTCGTTCATGTTCGTTAAGGCCAATCGAACACAATCGTAAGCAAATAATATTGGGGTCCCCGCAGAACAGATATCAAATCGGTGGTTTGACAGGGTTTTGCTTTCAGCCAGGTGTGAGATGAAACTAATATTAAAATAGCCGCCCGCTTCACCACAGATTGTTATGACATACAGTCAAAGCAAGATTGCAAGATGACAATGTTCTTCTGACAGTCAGGACTCAGGAGTAGACACCCAACAATACTAGATATCTATTTCAAAATAAATAACAAGTGGCAGATGAAATTTCTTGCCGGTTCTAAAATCTGGATATCGTGATAACGTGTAACGCTTTTGCCACTTTTATAAGATAGCAGGTCATTCGATTCACATAATTGCTTTCGCAACCTGGCCTACATGCTCGAACAGAGTACATTTCAGAAGGAATCTACTCACTCCACCGGATAAAATCTCCTCCCAGCATTCCGCCACTTCTGCAATTTCCTGTCTCCCACCCCATCCTCGAGTAAACGTTTACAGCCTTAATTAATAACCAATTAGGGCTATTCGAGTCGATATGCCATCGATTATGTATCACAACGATTATCAAAGTCAACTGTAGCGAGCGAATTGCAGACACCGGATTCACAGACACTAGAATCAATGCAGTTGCACAGGTCGAATGCACTTAAGCCACAAATCCGATTAATTGCCTCTCCTTGTTGCACCAACTTAGATTAGCCAGGCCCGGTGAGAGGTACTTGTGCGAATGGCCACAACAAAACAATCATCGGGTCGAACTTCGTAATTATTGTTTGTCCACTTCCAGCACACACTCCAGCCAAAGGGTTCCGTTGGTGCTGAGCCCCCATTTCGAATCTAACCACACTTGGGTCCATGAATCTTCCTTGCGATAATTGGTTTGGTTTGTTTGCCCAAAAACCAAAAGAGATTGTGCACACGTACGATGATGTCCTGTACACTCTTCTGATGTTGAGTCATATTCGTTGGCTGTGCCTTGTTAAAATTCTGTTCGCATATTTCATTGGATTCCTTCCTCCGGTCCGAACTCCGCCCACACACAGTTGTGTTATGCGAATTGAAACAGTCAAGAAAGTGAATTAGGGGACTTCCTACCTAATTTACGTGGCAGGAGTACCCATGGGACCGGTATACCTTTGTGCGGAACGAGGAGGGGTAGCAGTGGGCTCGGATCAAAGTCGTTCCCACAAAAGAAGGTCTGCGGACAAGGACAACATTTTAGTGGTCGTCACAGGGATCGTTACATCGTTGTTGGCTTTCGAGTGTCTGGAGACTGATATCATTTTAATTTGCTGACCGGAAAACCGAAGGGTCTCATACTGGGGGACAGGCTTCCTTGGTTGTGGTTAATTTCAGTTTCCACTGGAGTATGACGGCGAGGAAATTGAATTGGGTCCGGAAGTGTCCGTCTTTTAATTGAGTTAACCTTTTGCCCATGCAGAGTCTGGGGTGTCTGAGATTTTGCTTTTGATCGACCATCGGTACTTAAAATGCATTGAGCCTTAGTGCTATTGAAGCGAAGAGATACATTCGATGTACGAACCACACCTCGATAGACTCTCAAAGTCACAAAGCACAAGAGTCGCATAACAGCAAGAGTGTGGCAAGCCACTGCCGCACATTAGAAGCGACCGAAGTTTGGCCACAACTTCACACCGCCCCCTTTCCCATGGCTTCCCATTCTGTTGTGTTACCCGAGCAGAGAAGATCTGCGTGATTGATTTCCACCCACCAGCCGATTTGTATTTTGCTAATTATCTCTCCCTGCGTAATTAATCTTTAAATCTGCCGCAAACTAATGCGATTAAGGACTAAGCCTAAAACCGCCGCAACCTAATTGCCAACATTCCTCTGTGCACCGCCGCCGAACACCCGAACCGCCTCGAAATTATAGTCTATAACTCAATTAAGCTTTAAGTGCTGAACCACTTCCCCATGTTCCCTGGATGGAGTTTCCATTTGAGGATGTATTTTTTTTGATTTTGCTTTTGCTTTTGGGGTACTTACTCGGCGCCTGTGTCGTTGTGGTTGTCATTGTCGTGGTGGATGTTGTGGTTGCCTCTGTTGTGGTTGCACGCTCCGTTGTCGTCGTCGGAAGGATGACAATCATTGGTTCCTCGGACTCTGGTCTATCGCGATTACTGTTGCCGTTGCTATTGCCATTTGCCTTCCGTTTGCCGCCATTGGCACCATTGTTGCGACCCTTATTGCCGTTGCCGCCGCCACTGTTGGTACCACTATCACCGTTAATGCCATTGCTGCTACCGCCTCCGCCACTGTAATCGTCATTTCCCGCATTTCCGTTCTCTCCATTTCCGCTTTGCAATGTTTTCGAATCTGGCAACTCGATATTATTGGTTTCAACCGATGTGGGCTCCGATTTCGTTTTTGTCTTTTAACGCCATCGCGAGTCGATTGGAAAAAAGGAAAGAGATGAAACGGAAAATTAAATTCAATAGGTCGAAACAATTTTGAATGTAATATGGAATGTGTAAATTTGCCTACCGGATATTCGAACAGCTCCAAGTCGTGAGTTCGCTTGGGTGCCTGGACCACAGCCGGTTGCTGCCTGGTCGTTGTCGGCGGTGGCGGGAGTGTCGTGGTCGTAGTTGTTGTGGTCGTGCTCGTGATGAGGAGCCCCAATTCAGCCAACCGTTTCATATGGAAGTCCTTTTGTGCTTCAACTGTGCGGTGGTAATGGAAAAATGCACTTTGATTAGCTTACATTGTCCACGGGGAAGTTGGTTCATTTTGTTAATTACCGACACACGGATTCATCCAGAGAAGGCGGCGCCAACCGACACATTGATAGAGATGCTGTGAATCAGTGCCTTGACAGGCGCAGGTTGTCCGCAAAGATGTTCCTAGAATCCCGAGCATAGCTTGGCGGCATCCACTTGGCCTTCCCGCACACTTTTTGGTTACACTGTCCACAGCACATGCTTGTTCATAGTATTCGAGTTTAATTCTGAAACGGAAACAAAACATGTTACGTTGCGCTATGGAAGAGTATTTTGTGTGTGTGTGAAGAAGAGTCTTTGCATGCCAATAAAAAGAAGATAGTCTGATGATTATCGGCGACAAGCAGCGAATAAAATGTCATGTAGATAGAATAGACAGCTGCATAATTAGTTCATAGTGCAGATACATGATGAGAGATGCATTGACCAGAGCGTAGAATATTTACTTATTCATTGACTGTGACTTACTTAATAAAATCTATTGTTCTTAAAACCAAAGTCAAAGAACTAGCTTAGAGAAAGTAAACTTGGAAGCAACGAAGGAGTGCAGGTCGAAGGCATTTCAGATCGGTCGTATGGTGTTTCAACCTTTTTAACTTCGCCGCTTAGTCGTGCCACATGCGGTCGGTAGTGAACACAAGTCGAACGACAGCAGAGCAAATTTTAATTTTCGTTTATGATTTCAACGAGTGAACATCAGTGTGCAAGAAAGAAAATTATATGTATTTTTGTTACAGAGTTTTGATTTATTTTTTTTAAACGTATCGTGGATTATCACCTGGTTTTGTATTTTCTTGTTTTATATAAATAGGTATTCTTTTAATATGTTGACAGGTGATCATCTTTCATCATGTACCATCATCACTGTAAGAAGAGCGCGCGCTTGGATGATGATGTAACGAAACCTCTCCTTAAGAATGAAGTTTATCGACCTCGCAGTATAATGTGCACGCAAGCCATTTTTTCGTCGTACCACCGGACATGTGGTATAATGTAAACGCCACTAATGTGACTACCGTGTGTAACAACGAGGTATTGTTTATTGTGTGGGAGATAATATTTCCAGAAATCAAATTTATTAGAAGAACAGCGATGGATAAAGGACAGGGACATTGGGTCATGGACAGGGACATTGGGTCCGGAACTTCCTCTACTTCTGATGGCACTACTGTCCGGGATCGACATAGGGCCTCAACCAACAAGCCTGCTCAGCATCCAAATACGCTGGCCAAATTGTCTGAGTTCCTTCTGGTGCACTCAACCATAGGTTTCATCCACTGGATTGAATTTGGAAACTCTTCAAAAAAAAAATACTCGCATAAAATATGATCAGAGCTGAACCCAGCCATGCGAGTATAACCAGCAAAAAGTGTAAGAGAACAAAGAAATCCCTACTCCAGCCGCTGAAGTTGTGTTTCTGCATAGTATTTAAAAAGTCCGCTCAAACAAAATGTAGAACAACATAGATCCAGGCTGAGATTGTTGACTGTCAGAGGTCTTCGAGACCTTTGGAAATGTCCTGGTAAGGAGCATGCATCAGGTCGTCTGCAGAATTTGGGAAGACGAAGCCAAACCATATAATTTGTCGGTCGTTACGCGTTTTCATCATGTTTTGGTAAAAGTTTTAACGGCGATTAAAAAACAGATTGAATCAGTCGGTCTTCAGCACCAAATAAGATGTGTGTGGGCGCCGTGATGATTATAAAAATTTTGCAGTGCGTTGAGTAACATAGATGAATATAATTGCTTGCAAATTCCTCAGATCCCCCTAAAATTGTGTACGTGTAGATTTAGTTTGAAATGCAAGCTTACACGTCATTTTTACAAGGAGTTTTGAAACCAAATATCTAGAAAACTGAAAAAGGAAGATGTGTTCATATAAAACAACACGTCATGCACGAAGTTGGTGACAGACTCACACAAACGTTGGTGACACTTCAAAGCTCTGCAGTGACATGTGATGGGAGTGAAATATTTTCACTTCGATAAAAAGTACATGTGTAAGTACTCATCAACAACTTATAAGACCATATTAACGTTTACATATTTCACTCTGCCCTAAGGATCCCTGTCGAAGCAACAGCGGAACAAGCACCCTCCAGCAGTTTTCATTTTATCCTTTACACTTCATTAAACTTTTCCCCGGCAAAGCTAAGCTACCCACGTCAAACACATCAGCAACACGAGCAGCCTCTCATCGTCTCGCTCGTCACCATCGCCGCTTCGTAATAATCACAACTTCGGTTGTAGTAATCACTCAAGACTCGATGAGGAAACTCCCAAAAACTAATTAACACTTGCGAAAATTCACTGTCATACTCGTTCCCTTTGTGGCACCTCAAGCAAAACGAAGCCCGATCCAGTAATTAAAACATTTACAAAAAAAAATCTATTTAACGAATTTACCTCGCCACCAATATTTGGGATTTAACCACCGAAACCAACAATTACCTCACCAAAACTGCTCCCAATTAAACTTTTTTAATTTAACAAACTCATTCTTTCCTCGCTCCCATCGCCATCATCGTGAATCGGATGGAGGCGAAAAACATCAACGATGCTGTAACTTCATTATGCGATGTAATCATTAGCTGGCAGGCAACAGTAATCCGATTGAAAAGTCAAAAACCTTATGTGTGTGTCAGTCAAAGTTGAAGCAGAGCCATCAACGGCATGGCATCCACACGGTGAACCTCTCATAACAAGATACTTGAGCGATGACATCCACTTTTGTCACTTAACAAATTAGATACTCGAAAAACAACCACCTCGGGGTGCTGTAGCACACCAAGTAATCCCCAAAACCGCCCTACTCTCCACACATAACTTACTTCGAGGTGGTTGCAGGATTAATTGCCATTTAACTGAACCCGATGCTGGCATCCCCTCACTCTACAACGCCGTAAATGTCTTAATTATAATACACTACAACAGAACCTGTCAAAATCTGAAGCAATTAATAAACTCCAGCTGAAGACAATTAATATCATTTAAACATATCTCCTTCGCAGCAACCCCACTTCCCACAGGACGATGCCTCAGGTACCCTCCATCGTGTGTACTGCAGCCACATGCAAACGACTCTCTTCGGATTTCGCTATGAAATATTAAGTTGTCATGTCGAACAGCGTCAACTCAGCCAATGTACACACGACGCCACATATTTGCCAGGAATGCCATCCCATCGTACCCCGGGGAAGTGTACGTATCTCGCCCACTCGATCCATGCAATTGCGCCTAATGCCATTTAATCAGATAACATCAATCTCAGCAACGTGGCGAGAAGGGAGACATCCGGGTCGAGGATGGAAGTGGATACCTGCAGCGCAACCACTTAAACACCAACCTCTACGAGCAAGGGCACATGCAATGCGAAGACCCGGGGTCTTTGACACGGTAAGCGATTTATAAACCCTTCATGGGGTATTTGAAGTTCGTGGCGGCGAATGGAGGATTTCCCAGGCAATGTCATAGAGTAAAAAAATAAGATAAAGTAAAAAACAGACACCTAGGGTGTCTGACTGATGTCAGGGGAACGTGTCAGATCGAGCGACACAAAGGACCTGTGTAACACGACATCACATCACTTCAGCGTTCAATTAAGTGCGCTACTGAAATTCTAATTTGAATGTTCTTACAGAGCAGATGCGGAGCGCGGTCCAACCTTGTTCTTGTTGCGCTCCAGTCATCAGAGTCAAGCGCATGGGGTGGGGTTTCAACATGCCCATTTCCAGGTAAGAGTGAAATAATTATTGTGACGTGATTCACTCCTTGCCCCCATCCGATGACAAGCTACAACAGCACGCATATATACGTGTACACAGTACAGGCCACACTCACCCACCCACATGTTCCACTTTTACTTACCTGCATTCTCGATCCTCCTTGCATAAATCAGCCACAACGTGACATGCTGGCGGTGGATGGTAGAATATCCCGTTCGAATTCTGTGGATTTATGCTATCGGGCGGTCTCTGGGCACACACTGGATGGAGCTTTTCCTGGGCAATCATGCACATATCGTGGCGATTCGTTGTTTTCCTGAAACAAGTGGAAGAAAAAAAGCAGAAAAAAAAACATCTCGTTTTATCATCGTGCCATGGAATCAGGTCAAAGAAAATTAAAATTCACGTTCAAGCCGGTAAAGAGAGATACCGTTAGTGCTTTGAAAGCAGTTAACATTAGCAAACGATGAGGGATTCGATCGTAGCAAATGGTTTGGTTATTTTCGGAGCAAACGTCTGCAAGGCCAGACTCGGGAACAATGTGCGCTGCTACAATGGCTATGGGGCGACCTGCGTGTGTTCATTTGAATGGTTGCAGCTTGGCTTGTAGCAGTAAGTGGTCCTAAAATGAAGATTACACCTCTAATACTTAAAAGTTTGAAGGGTAAATAGATATCTCGTAATTTGGTGACTATTGTTGGGTTGACATGATATCGGTTGGGCGGACTTTTGCTTTGACGAATCATTACTGGCTTGTGCAACTGAAGATACATATGTATGTAAGTTAGATGACTAAGAAGTTGTACATGTTCACAAGTTGACAATTGATCGTTCCGTTATACGCTAATTCTATGCCGGCCATCGCAATGAATAGCAACACGATATTCGGCTAAAAAGCGAGTTTACACTTTCTCAGAGTATCACTAATAAAGGGTGGTTATTTTAAGGGCCGATGTTGAATGTAAACCACACCTAAACGTCAACGTTTTTTTCTGCATTTCATTTGACATTTCTCAATTTCAGGCTAACTCAATTTGGCTCATGGAAAGATACACAATCAAGCAACGCGTTAAAGTTATTAAGGCTTCTTACGAAAATGGGCGTTCAAATCAAAATGCATATCATGCACTTCGTGATTTTTTCGGTCAATTTAATCGTCCAAATGTGCGTACAATCGGAAAAATCGTGCAAAAATTTGAGCAAACCGGGTCTGTAGGACATGCGAAAACACCAGTGCATGCTCGTGCAGCTCGTACTGCAGAAAATCTTGCTGCTGTTCGCGATAGTGTGGCTGAAGAGCCGTCCACCTTAACTCATCGTCGTGCCCAAAATTGCACCTCTCACGCTCGTCGGTGATGAATATTATGCATGCATTTACACGCTTACAAGGTGACTCAAGAACTAAAGCCTCTTGACCATTTCAAGCGTCGTCAATAGTCAGAATGGTGGCAAGAAATGGCAACAGTGGATGATCAATTTTCGAAGAAACTCATCCTCAGTGATGAGGCACATTTTCACCTCAGTGGATTCGTCAATAAGCATAATTACAGCATTTGGGCGAATGATAATCCAAGAGTGATTGCCGAAAAACCAATGCACTCACAAAGAGTGACTGTTTGGTGCGGTTTATGGACTGGCGGCATCATCGGACCGTATTTTTTCCAAAATGAGTCCGGTTAGGCAGTTTCTGTGAATAGTGTTAGCTATCGTGAAATGATAACGAACTTTTTATGGCCCGAATTGGAAGATATGAATGTGGACGATATGTTGTTTCAACAGGACGGTGCCACTTGCCACACAGCTAACGAAACAATGGCTCTTTTGCGCGACAAATTCAATGGCCGTGTTATCTCACGTCATGCGATGTCAATTGGCCGCCAAGATCATGTGATTTGACATCGTTGGATTTTTTTCTTTGGGGTTATTTGAAAGAAAAGGTGTACGTCGATAAGCCAGCAACAATTCAAGAGCTTAAGGATGAGATAATTCGGCACATTAACGGCATAGAACCTCAATTATGCTTCAGCGTCATCGAAAATGTGGACCATCGGATGGAGGTGTGCCGCCGAGGTCGCGGCAGCCATTTGGCCGATATTTTGTTCCATACATAATTGAACCATACCAATCTTATCATAATAAAAATTAATGACAATAATTTCCTAAATAATTTGTTCTATTCAAAATCATATCCTTTAGATCTGTCGACATGTTGTGAATTGTTCAGCGAAACGAAAAATGTTTGCCTGAAACTTTGTAGTTGGTTTTATATGTCAGGTAGTGTTCACAAGCTCTGAATTAACAAAGCTGTTTGTTGGAGACTTAACTAATTTAAGCGTTCTTCATCATAATTCTTTTATTTATATTACGTAATTTGATTTAATTTGTACATACTGTTTATAATTGATTATTGTAAGGCAGTTAAATTGAGTCACTGTACTTTGTAAAAGCTCTATTTATTGTCTATCTCGTTCACTCTGTCACAGAACAGTTGATACTTTGGTGTTGAAAGACAAATCTGCTAGTGCACTAACAACTACTTAGTGGAGACTTGCATTTGCAGACTTTTTTGTGCAGTCCGAGGTACATGGTATGATCCGATCATCCGATGCCTCTTTCACTTGGACGACACTCGCAGCCGCATCAACACCAAGGGTAATTACTTGTTCGTTTGTTCATAACTCGTTACACATTTTTTTCTTTGCATATTGATACTGTGTTTCAAATTGTTCAGCGTTATAAAAACAGTGAACCAACAAGAAATTTCTTTAAATATACTTATGTTCATTGAGCGTTTACAAACATACATAATTGTGGTCCTTCGAGAGCCGGATAATAAGTCGACTTTGAAGCAGAAATATGGAAGTCTTAAGGGGCGTTTACTCGTGCGCGTGATTTCGTGTATTCAATTTCCGAAACAACTGCGTTGGAAATGTTAGAAATACGGGTAAAGGGTCTCAACGACACTTGGTCTGAATTTTCCAACGTGCATCTTGAAATACTTGAGAATTGCACATCTACCGAAGAAACTCAAACGTGTGAAGCAGAATTCGCTGAGTACGAAACGAGGTTTTTTGATGCACATGCAAAAATAACTTCGCATCGGTCAGTGAAAAGTGTTCTGATTCGGTAGCTGAACAACTCGCTAGTCAGCAAGCCACATTTTTGCAAAAACTTAATGTTGCATCGGAAAATTCGTCTCTTGAATTGCCTAAGTTCACTGTTCCTATTTTCTCGGGTGATTACAAGGACTGGCCGTCGTTTCGTGACTCGTTCATGGGTACAATTGATAATAAAACAAATCTTACGGGTACACAGAAGTTTTATTATCTAAAGTCCTTTCTACGTGACGATGCAGCCAATTTAATAAAACACATTACAGTATCTGAAGCGAACTATCTGGAAGCCTGGGATCGTTTGGAACGTCGTTTCGATCGCACGCATTTAATCGTTCAAGGCTTTACACAATCCTTTTTGTCCCTTCCCGCTGCTCCCTCCGGTAATGTAAAAACGTTGCGCAAATTGACAGACGGTGCGGATGAAGTTATTCGAGGACTAAAAGCCCTGAACTCCACAAATCGTGATCCGTGGGTGATCTGTTACAATCAGTTACAAGAAAAACTTGACTCCTGCACAAAGCAGGCATGGGCTGAGTTCATCGGATCGCGCGATGATGTGAAAATCGAAGAACTATTAGAGTTCTTGGAACATAGGTGTGATGCGCTCGAATCTTGTCGATCGGTCGGGCAGACAAGTGTTTCGCGAACGAAGATTTCTGGACAAATTCGTTCTCATGTAGTCGCTGAGGCTAACCAGTCAAACCTCCAGTGTCCAAAGTGCAAAGAACAACATATCTTACCACAGTGTGCTCAGTTTGTTTCTCTTGATGTTGATACTCGTCTTAATTTCGTAAAAAGTCATTCGCTGTGTTTCAATTGCCTTCGTGTAGGCCACGCCGCAAGTAAGTGTCGCTCAATGTTTCGCTGTCGTCAGTGCAAGTCAAAACATCATTCGCTGGTTCATGCTCCAGAACGCGTTACTAATCCATCGTCCTCAACAGTCGGTACAGTATCCACCCCATCAACGTCTGGACACAACCATTCAATGCCTATTTCAACAATCGTTAATAATCACTCTGTAGAAATGGGTTTGACTAAACGGACCGTTCTTCCAACTATATTGGCTAAAGTTAAAACCAGAGCCGGGAATTTGATTGATTGTAGGGCGCTTCTAGATTCTGGGTCGCAGGTCTCATTTGTGTCCGAGTAATTTGCTCAGAAGCTGGGTCTACCACGCAAGCATGCTCGTATCCCGATTTGTGGTGTTTCATCAACAGCAGCTGGTCACACTAGAGGTTGTGTATTAATGAAACTATACTCTCGTTTCAATCCAAACTATTTGTTCATTAATGCATTCGTATTAACAAAAGTAACCTCAAATTTGCCATCTCAAGCGTTCCATGTCTCAACGTTGCCCCATATTACGGGCGTAGAATTGGCTGATCCGACTTTCAATATTGCAAGTCCCATCGATGTTTTGATTGGAGCTGACAAGATGTGGTCTGTTGTCGAAGGTGGGCAAATCCGAGGAGAAGGGATGGATCCAATTGTCCAAAATACCATATTCGGCTGGGTTGTAATCGGTGAGTTACTGAATCCATCATCTGCAGATACCTCTCCTGTTTCGTCGCTGTGCACCACCCTCGATGTCGATGTATTACTACAACGATTTTGGGAGTTAGACGAGGATGAAGCATTTCGAGATGATGAGGCGGAAAGACACTTCGTAAGAACATATTCACGTTCCTCGGATGGGAAATATGTCGTTGAGTTGCGCTTCAGAACGTTTCCTCCTTCATTTGGTGATTCGCTGAAATCCGCTCTTCATCGCCTGTTTATCCTTGAAAAACGTTTTCAAAAGGATCGAAACCTCCATGCACTGTACTCCAGATTCATGAAGGAATATTTAGAAATGGGACATATGGTTCGAATACCACCGGAGGAGTTCAATGCCAACTCTGGAGAGCAATTTTATCTTCCTCATCATGCCGTCCTCAAACCAGACAGCTCCACTACTAAGCTACGCGTCGTCTTTGATGGGTCAGCAAAGGATTCATCAGGAATCTCTCTCAACAGTCAACTGTTTGCAGGGCCGCCTATTCAGAGGGATTTATTAGGTGTTGATGAATTTTCGTTTTGCGTTTTAGACGGCATAAATATGTTTTCTCTGCAGATATTGTGAAGATGTTCCGGCAGATTTGGATGGCTGATAAACACTGCGACTACCAGAGGATTGTATGGCGTGAAGAATCTACTGGAAAAATTAAACACTTTTGGGCTACGCACGGTAACTTACGGAACGGCGTCGGCTCCATTTCTAGCGGTTCGGGTACTGAAACAGATTGCGGACGACTATAAACATCAGTATCCAAACGCTGCCCATATTCTTTGTAATGATGTGTACGTGGACGACATCATGACTGGAGCAATCTCGGTGAATGAGCTTATTGATCTGCAATCGGAATTAATATTGCTTTTATCCAACGCTAGATTGGAATTACGGAAGTGGAGTTCGAACTGTAGGCCTCTTCTGTGTCGGTTGAAGAAGGAAGATTTTCAGTTTTCGTCAGTAGATATAGAGCGCGTTAACTCGGTCATAATGGTGTTAGGTATGCACTGGAATCCTGGGACCGATGAATTTTCGTTTCGCATTTCTGAGTCGCGTTTGACTTTGTCTCCTACTCGACGTACTCTGTTATCAGAAATCTCACGCTTATGTGACCCCCTTGGGTATTTAGCTCCTTGTGTCATATTGTTCAAACATTATTTTAAGAGGCTCTGGTCATCAGAGTTGAAACTTGGGTGGGATGATCCTCTGCCATTAGCCAACAAGTGGATAAAATATCGCAGTGAACTTCATTATCTTGCGTGTGTTCAGGTACCAAGAAATGTTTTTGCCTAATTCGAAGACATAGAAATGCACGGGTTTTCTGATGCAAGTGCGGTTGCTTATAGTGCTGCCGTGTATATCCGTTCGAAGATCGCGCCTAATCGGTTTAAAACAATTCTCGTAGCAGCAAAAACAAATTTCGCTCCACTCAAACCTGTATCGATTCCGCGACTTGAACTTTGTGGTGCGGTATTATTATGGCGGGTAATAAACTTAATCACTTCTTCTATGTGTATTAAATGCAAAATTTGTGCTTGGTGTGATTCGGAAATAGTGCTTCATTGGTTGTCGTCTCCTCCTCGTCGTTGGACTTCATTCGTCGCGAACCGTACGTCAATGATCCTCGAAACGATTCCACGATATGCTTGGAACTATATCGCTTCGGAATCCAATCCGGCAGATTGTGCATCGCGCGGTGTATTACCATCGGCTATTAACCAACATCCACTCTGGTGGAACGGACCCGCTTGGCATTCGTTGCCTGACGAGACCGTGATAACGATGGAGGAGCGGCCACCAGCAAAACAAGTGTTCCAAATCTGCTCTGACGATAACATTCTTTTTACCCTAATTAATAAGCATTCCTCGTGGTACAAACTGCAAAGCTTAGTTGCATATTGTTTGCGATTCGTTGCTAATTGTCGTCTTCCGTCTTCTTACAGAATCAAGGGTGTCTTAACCGGCAATGAAATTCGGTCGGCCCAGCAACGGATTTTGAAATATGAGCAGACAGTCGCGTTCGGGAGTGAAATTAAGTTGCTTGTAAATGGTCGTACACTACCAAATAAATCGAAATTGCTACGGTATACTCCATTCTTGGATTCGAATGGACTCTTGCGAGTTGGAGGGCGCATACGGCATGCAAATGTTGGATTTAGTATAAAACATCCAATACTTCTTCCCAATAACCATCTGTCACTTATCATAGCAACTCACATTCATAATGTTTATTTACATCCAGGGGTCTCGGAAACGTTCGTGATTATTCGTCAGCAGTTCTGGATCCTGGGTAGCAGGAACCTAGTACGTAAAGTAGTCCACAGATGTGAGGTATGTTTCTTACAACGTAAAACGACAACAGCACAGTTGATGGGAGACTTACCACGTCTACGTGTAACACCGGCCAGACCATTCACAAACACCGGATGTGATTATGGTGGGCCCTTTACTATAAGGTTGTCGAGAACTCGAAACGCAAAAACTGCAAAGGGATACATTGCTCTGTTCGTTTGTTTCTCAACTAAGGCCCTTCATGTGGAACTGCTAAGTGACCTAACCACCAATGCGTTCTTAGCCGCCTTCAGAAGATTTGTTGCTCGACGCGGGAAGCCATCAAATGTGTACAGCGACAATGGCACTAATTTTCATGGTGCCCGACGGTGTTTGAACGAAATGCAACGGGCTGTGTTATCGACTACTCACATGGACGAAGTTCTAGCGGCTATGGCAAAGGATGCGATAACATGGCACTTTATTCCTCCTTCCTCTCCACACTTTGGCGGGTTATGGGAGGCAGGAGTAAAATCGGTGAAACTCCATTTACGGACTTTGTCAGATTGAAGCTGTGTTGAATTCTCGTCCCCTCTGTGTCCTTTCAGATGAAGATATTAATCCTCTAACACCTGCTCACTTTCTTATAGGGGAACCCTACACTGCAGTTCCAGAGCCGAATTGTGACAATGTACCGCCCAACAGACTTTCACATTGGAAATTACTTCAAGCCATGGTTCAAGGGTTTTGGCGTAGGTGGCACGTGGAATATATTACATCGCTTCAAGAACGACCAAAATGGCAACATCCAAAGGCGAATCTCGCGGTCGGCGATGTGGTGGTGATCCGAGAAACGAATCTACCTACAGCAAAATGGGTTATCGGTCGAATAGAGAAGATTCATCTCGTGTTGCAACAGTTCGGACAGCTAGGGGATCATTTCTGCGCCCAATTAGGAAACTTGCCAAGTTACCCTCTACTTGCTGAACCTACTTTGGTCCAGGGGGGCGGGATGTTGGAGACTTAACTAATTTAAGCGTTCTTTATCATAATTCGTTTATTTATATTACGTAATTTGATATAATTTGTACATACTGTTTATAATTGATTATTGTAAGGCAGTTAAATTGAGTCACTGTACTTTGTAAAAGCTCTATTTATTGTCTATCTCGTTCACTCTGTCACAGAACAGTTGATACTTTGGTGTTGAAAGACAAATCTGCTAGTGCACTAACAACTACTTAGTGGAGACTTGCATTTGCAGACTGTTTTGTGCAGTCTGAGGTACATGGTATGATCCGATCATCCGATGCCTCTTTCACTTGGACGACACTCGCAGCCGCATCAACACCAAGGGTAATGCTCGTTTGTTCATAACTCGTTACACATTTTTTTCGTTGCATATTGATACTGTGTTTCAAATTGTTCAGCGTTATAAAAACAGTGAACCAACAAGAAATTTCTTTAAATAAACTTATTGTTCATTGATCGTTTCCTTTTTTTTCGTGCGTTTACAAACATACATTGTTACTATTTCATGTTTTGAAATGGCTAAAAATCAGATCTCAGAAGAACCATTAAAATCAAGTCATAAAGAGTTTCGAAAGCATCGCCTCTTGCACGTACTGGATGGCGCAGTTGATCGAGCGCCTGCCCTTGGTTAGAAGGGTCCCCGGTTCGAGTCCCAGTGAAAACAACGCTTTTATCCCGTTTCCAAATCTGGTTCAGTCACCATTTGCCGTTGGGATCAAATATTATTTAACTGCACTATAACTTGTATTGTCGATCAGTGGTAGTAGTCTTACTATAGGCATCACAAGTGTGCTGGCGATTTCGCTGACAGCCCACCAGTTTTGAGTATGAGTGCTCCAGTCTAGCGTTACAAAAACCTCAGACAAAAAAAATTGTCTCTTTCAAAACACTTATATTTGTTATTCTATATATGAGTTTGCCCTCATTAAATCATTTGTCTTTTAAATAAACTGTAAACGAAAACCGTGGTAGAATCTCTGGCAAAAACCCATATGCGAATATAGATCCATAAGGAGCAAATCTGGAAGACGGAGCTCTAGATAGGGCCAGAACTCGACCGTTTTTTTCCAGAATAGGACGCCAGTCAATAAGTAAAGCGTCATTGCTTGCTGATCTTCTCATGATTCTTGTCGAGAATAAGTCCCGGCGGTGTCCGAAGTCTGAGTATATGCGTTGTTTACATAGTGAATGGCAGATTCCCCTCGCATCCTTCCTGTTGGTTTGATTTATTTAAACAAATAAGCCAAGCAATACCAGATGGTTCTTCAGTTGCTGTAGAAGCGTCCATAAGGATATATGGTTGCTAATTTGATATTGCCTTTTCACGTTATATAAATCTCTGCTAAAATCATATGTCAAACATAATTGGCAATCTACTAATCAGTTTTTGGTACAAAATCCCTATTTCTATGGCGTTGGAAATGGAATCGCCATAGAAATGTAATTAAGTCATTGCTCCGAAATCACTATTTATCATTATTTACTTCTAATCGGGATCACAAACATTTCGACCATGTTCTAAAACCAAAACTTAAATACCTTTAATTGTACGTTGTTCACTCAATCAATCAATCATTCAACCCATAATTTGCTACCGAAACCAAGAACTTGAAATCATTGCAAATTGACCACTTAACTGTTAACGCTTCACATATCTTCTTCCATATGACTCATTAAATTTTGAGAATTGATAGGATTTACCAACGCAAGATGTCATTGACTGAACATTTTCGGTTTCAACACATCTGCACAGCTGAAGACTTTCCGATAGAATTTATCACAGAACACTCAACTGCGCCAAGCATCCTGCAAATTTGATAACAATGCACAAGAACCAGCAGTCACTTGTTCCATTTATACAACACTCCCCTTGCCGCACCCCTCAATCACAGATGTCTATGCAAGATGCCCACTCGTAGTTGATGCTTTTTTGTTAACCATTCCACCCACCCATGAGAACTTAGAGCTAAGTTCTTCACTGAGTGCAAGTCGGCTCTCCACTTAGCAAACCCCTTACACCATTTCGATGAATTGAAAATGCTGAAATGAATGAAATATCTGTGTATCATGAAAACATGTACAAACTCACTTGCAAAGGCAAAATGCAATATCCAGATTGAGGTCCTCATGTGGACCCTTATAGAAGGCTTGCAGTGAGTTCATGCACGCATTCCGATTGCATCGATGCATCTCACAATGCATCAGCATTGGCTGCAGTGATGTCGAACAGGACGGGTCTTCTCTACATGTATCCAATGCTGTATGACAGGTACTCTACAAGTAAAACCGATAAATAGATACAATTATAAATGGAGAACAGCAATGTGCATGTGTATGAACATGCATAGAGACATGGATTCATGTTCACATGTACCCATGTAACTGTGCAAGGCTTGTGTTACTGAAAGTGGCTCATACACACAAGAGTGTTCTTAAAGTTGAAATGCTGTCAAGAGTCCCACCATTACGCACTCTATGCGTCAATGGGGTGGACACTTATGGCACTCAGTTGACTTGTACTTTTGAGCCTACTTTACAGGGGGGAGGGGAATAGGACGGAATTGCATTGCGCTCGGTCCTAGCTTACCTGAAAGTGTTGCTTAATTATTTCCGATGATAGGTCCGCTTCGATGTCCTGGCCACCTGAGGGTGTGTGTGTTTTATGGTTGTTTGGCAAAATTTATTTTTTTTTTTCGTTTTCATACAAATGTCCACACAATGATGGAGCGGAATTTGTTTATTTTTGTATATGTTTTTGTATTTGCGACACGATTTCGAATCCAATATGAAGCGCAAGCAGCAAATTTCGATAGACCAATGAAAAGATAGATACAAACAAAAAACAAATTTAATTTGTTGATTTGAGGTGAATGTTTTGAGTTGCAGTGAGTGGAAGAACGTTTATAGACTGGAAAGTATAGATACTATTTATTTAATCAAAATTCTTCAAACTGAGTTTGTACTTGACGCAAATTTATTTTTATCTAGTTGTTGGACTATAGACAAAACACATCGCGATTACTCTGTTCATCGGTTTTGATCTTGATCCATGCTATTGACATTTAGTTTGTTGTAGTTTGTCGTATTCGAACTAATCACCTCCTGAAGTTGCAAGTCGCAAATGTGTCGCCTATTTGTCTTTCATGGGAACATTGAGATATCCAAAATGTACTAGCAGTGTAAATCATATTTCTAGTCTAGATTCGTAGATTTACCTCCCTGTTATCAATTTATCCTATTTCACTACCTATTTTTGAACTATATTTTTTTACTGGACATACAATTATCTGTCCACCCAGATTGGTTGCGATACGTAATGCAAAACGATGTGACGGAAATCATCCGGTTAAGCCCCTATTTCATAAGCAAACCTATAATAATTATACGCCCTTTCCGAAATTCTGAATCCATCCTAGTACTCGTTTATTCCTACGACACATAGTGGGAAAATGAATGTTAATACCAATACCTCGCCTGTCAAAGAATGACACCTTACAATATAGCAAATATTGATCAATTACAAATTTTCCTGAGTTATAAACTTATTCTAATACAAAATTATCCAATTTGTAGTCTCTATTTGAAGGGACTAATCACATACATGAAACCCAACTGTCATCTGAGATTGAATACGTTTTGTTAAAGGTTTACCATTTCACTAAAGGTAGATAGTAGTAGATCAAAGAGTAATGATTCATCCCCGACAATCCAGCTAATCGGAAACATTTTCCACGCTGGTAGACAGCAGCCACACTTAGGCCAGCATAGGCCCGTTTTGTTACTCTGGTCCATTTGAGTTTATTTCGCAAACCAGTTAGTGCTTTTGATAAAGCGTTGGGGATGACTGACGCTGATGCTACTTGGTTCAGCCAGGTTGTTGAAATAGTAGGCTTCTAGGTGACTTATTCTTCGGGAGGAGAGAACGCTGCAATTACAGAGTAGATGCACAGTAGTTTCTTACTCGTCCCTGTAGCTTCTGCAAAAGTAATTGTAAGGAAGACCGAATTTAGAAGTGTGATTACCAGTACCAGTAGTGGCCCGTAATAACGCTACTGAAAGATCTACTCATTCGAAGAAGACTCAGAAATCTGAAGAGAGAGCCAATCCTTATTTCGCGGTTGTATTTGGGACTACATCTGTGGAAGATTGTGCTAGAAGAAGTGATGACAGTCGACCTGGAATCGCTCGGAAGAAATGTGGCGACAGGGTCACCTTACGTGCGTTAATCAATTGACCCCCGCGATAATGCGATTCATAGTAAACGCCAACAAGCCAACTACATTGGACGAGCTCGAGGCCGGAATGGCGACGCATATATTGGACCAGGTCATCAAAAATTCGACTGAACGCCATTTGGACGATGATTCAAAATAAAGTCAGAAACACCGTTTATATTTTAATTTATTTTCCTGTTGTTATTAGGTATCTGATAACTGTGTACGGATTACTAAATAAACGCGGAATATGTTAAAATTGGAAAAAATTATTTAAAAAATTCAGAAGTGTGTACGTTTCGAGTATTACGAGCCAATTATGGTAGACGTAACCATCCATCTGATCGTGCATTAGACAGGATTACAAGAAATCTACTAGAATGGCTCTGTTAACGATGTCTTAAAGTCTATCCATCATCAATATACAGGCTCAAGAGAAAATATGGCTGCCATTAGAGAACATTTTGAAGAGCGTCTTTACGCATATATATCAACTGCGTCAAGTATTGAAGCCAGCTGACCACCGAATGCGTTTACATGCACAGATTGGGTGCTTGGACATGAGCGTTTTGATGAATTATTTTTATACAAATCTTCAGTGGGGGATACTTTAAAAAAAAACAAATTTGTCACATGTACAAAAACGAAAGACACCAGTGCAATTTCTAGTTACGTACTGACACGTTAAGTGAATATCTTTGGCCTCAAATTTGCTTATATGGATGTGGAAGATATATGGTTGCAATAAGACACACCGCACTAAACATTTTGGTTTTATTGCGAAAAATAAAATCCTGGATGAGTTGTTTCGCATTCTAGTCATTAATCCGCGATTGGTGGCCTTGGCTTTCTTTTTATGATGCTGTACCAAATATGGTGTTTATGCACACAATCTAAATACTTCGCTCTGAAATTATTATTCGTCAAGTTATGGCCGAATGGTATGCGTCGAAAAGTTAGAATCGAATCTTGTAAGGAAATGATTCCACATACCTTTCAATATTTTAAAATAAAAATTTTAACGAAAACATAATCATGAAAGTGTTTTATTCGAGTTTACTTTCCGAACCACAAAAACCTTCATAGTGAGCCTAATGTCATTTATGCCAATGTCATTCACTGCATACTGGCTATTAACTTACACTGTCAGGCTACCCCGATATATGGAGTTACAATTGAGGACAACCCTTTTAACTCTAACACATTTATCTGAGGGGACTGACGAGAAGAATGGCCTGCATGTGCGGTAAGAAATACTCCATCTGCTGCACATAATATTATTCTTCACTTTCTGCCGGCAGACTGCCTCTGATCTCCGATTAGACTCGTCCGCACTCTTTTGCTTAAGGATAATATATATCAGCACTACCTCCTGATAAATTATTAACTTGTATCTGCTCTACGAATTGGATTTAGTAAAAAAGAAGAGATGCTATTCTAATACTTTGCCATTAAACCCTTCCCAAAATTTAATAAAATTATGGGAATTTCGGAGATTTCGGAGATACCTATGCAATTAAAGATCTAATATAAAAACCTATAAAATAATAACGAAATCATTGACCTAATAGGACGTTTCTTATGAATGTCATTATAAAATTAAAAAAAGCAAATCCTCTGAAATTCCATTAAGTCATTTATCACACCAACGTCTACTCACTTTAAATCGAAATGCCATCAGATTGTCTTGATTCAATCAAAGGTGATGGTCTCAATAAATAATTAAACCCAAAATTGATGAACACGCAGCAGTTGTCTCTATCAAAAATGTGTTACCTTTTCCTGACTCTCACCCCATCGAAATAAACAAAAAAGACTAAAATAATCAACTTAAAAATGAAAGCAAAAAATTATGCAAATTTATATTAAATTAAACTTAAAAAGTATTCCAAATGAAAAAACGAAAAAATCGTGTTGGTGCGAGTTAGTAAACCAAACAAACTGCAGCTGTTATCAATTTTAACACGACTATCTGTATCTACATCGGTTATAGCATATACATGTATTATTATACCTCGGTCTACGTTCACACCCTGTGTTTGTACAGTATCACGCTTAAATGTTTCTAAAGTCAACCAAGTCCATGAAAAACACTCTAGTTCACACGTATTTATTCATTTGTTAATAATTTCATTTATAGCGCTCAGTGCAGACTATAGCTATTTGCTTATGTTAAAATTTCTCATTTCAATTTGTTTATATTTCAACTAAAGGCTATTAGAGGTATAATATTTTGAATTGAGGAAGTCAAAGAGAAAAAAATTATTTACATATCAGCGCATACTTGCATTCCCATGGGTTCAGTAATTGTTATTTATTTTTCTATCATTTTATGCCAACCAGCTTGGCACGTTAAATAAATAGCCCTTGACGACATAATTTAATTGATATTTATTTTGTGGTTGTATAATGTTTCACCCGACCACATCTGTGAGAGATGTAATTATTGTAAATAAATTAAATATTTCTGTTACCTTTAATGGATAGTTTGTCAGTGGGTGGGGTGGTTTTTTTTTATATTATTATTTGTGTTTTCATTGGTTTTTTTCTCGTTTATTTATTTATTTTGTATTAATTCGCTTTGTTTCACTTTTATTTTGCGTTCATTGAGATAAAGATGAAAAAGAAATAAAATTAAATTATCGATTGGTGTAGTGCATGTAAATAAAAAAGTTCAAATTTTCTACTGCAAAATAATACATAAGAGTAACCGAAAATATGAGGCACATGAGTTAATTGAAATTGAAATAATAATTCAAATTAACAGCGTAACGATTTTAAATTGTTTCATTTTATTTTGCGTTTTTTTTTATTGCAAACAAACAACAATGAAAATGAAAATGAAAATTTGCTCAACGACTTTCGTTGTTGAATTCGGTTACATTTTGGTGCAAAGGGAAAGTTCTTAAATATAGCGTGCTTTGTTTTTTTTTTGTTTTGTTTTCATTAAAATGAACAAGTTAAGTATTTAAAGAAAATTAACTAAGCAATTTAAATTGAAACATTTTTGTAGTAAACTTTTTTTTTTTCTTGGAAAAAGAAACTTTAATATGAAAAGGCGAACTACAAACATTTAAAAAAGGTATGTCTTTAAATTTCTGTTCGAACGAAATAACTTCAGGAAAACAAAGATATCAAACTGAAATTTAAAATAGATTTTCCAGATTGTGTTTTTTTTTTCTGTTGTTTTTAACATTCTTAAACGATTTGTACTTTTGCCTAATTCTCCAGTAAAATATAAACACAACCTCTTCAAGAGCAAAATTGAATGTTCTTACTCACGAAGGGATCATATACACATAGAAATGAAAAAGAAATACATTTTGTTTACATATTTATAGAAATATTGAGGTTTTTTGAAAGGTATTTTTTTTGTTTGTTAAGAAAAACATACTTTGATAAGCATTGGTGTTGCCATCAATAACCATACTATCTCCGGACGCCGTTGGTGAGGTGCTTCGCTGAAAGTCACTCACATTGAACGGATAGGTAATGACACTGTGATGTTGATTTGAATAATGTGTACTAGCTGGTGCTATTAGTGGTGTATCGATAAGGGCCAGATTATCTTCAAATACACGCTGGTGATAGGTTTCATCCATGCCCATTATTCTGACTGTAATAAAATATTATTGATATGTTTTTTTTTTAATGAAATTAAAACAAAAATCAACACTTTTCTGGAGGGAAAGAGATTAAATTAAATGGTCTATTAGCTAATTTTCAAAGAAAAAAAAATACCTTCGAATGTATATACAAATGAAAAGAAAATACTCTTGTTTTAGTGTAGTGACTAGTCCTTTGATTAGGGAATGGTTTTTTTGTTTTGTGTGTATATATGTTATTCATCTTCTTCTCGACGAGCCGTTCAATGCCCGGCTCAATTCCGTTTCAGAACGGCATTGCTTATTTCTCACAAAAGGAAATATCTTCAATTTTTTAATATTTTTTTATTTAAAATCGTCACAACCTTAACACCTAAAACTACCCTGATGTACATACTTAATAATAAAGGATAAAAAGAGGTCGGTAGTTCGGGATTCTTAAGACTAAAATTGAGACTTGCTTATTCGGGTCATCGATTAAAAATGCTATA
Organism: Eristalis pertinax; assembly: GCA_907269125.1. Lineage (NCBI taxonomy): Eukaryota > Metazoa > Arthropoda > Insecta > Diptera > Syrphidae > Eristalis > Eristalis pertinax. Next base: position 63,259,177 of record OU026145.1, read on the forward strand.
CAACAATTCAAGATTACACTAAATGTGAGAGGTGTAAAATAAAGCTCAACAAAGAGTGCCATAGAACTGAGCAGGCCTGCAACATTTGATTTGTAAATAGAAAATTCGGAACCCAACTGTGCAACACTCGAATCCAGAACAAGGAGAGCTTATCCATATGACATGTTTTTGCTGTCAACCATCCAGTACCACGTCGTTGAACAGATGTCATATTTGTTTTTGCTATCAGGAATAGTTAGTCTCACACAAATGGAGTAACGTACATTTGTGGTGATTCCGAAGTCTAATTAGTTACAAAATACTAGAGCGTTTCATTTTAAAATGGATTTGAATCTGGCTCCCTCTGCATATGACTGGATCAGTATAGAGTCGATAATGTAGAATTTCAGCCTCGTGAGGCTTGTTCGCACCACAGTGCAATGATTTATATAAAGATCGGAGTTGCAAGGACTCACTTTAATGAGTTACAAAAATTTGCTAAGGCCATATCACATTTGCTAAGGATAACTAATGAAGATTTTATTAGTGCCTCGATAATCTACTGATTCTGTTTTTTTTTTCATTTAGCAAACGTTCTTCTGATCTTATAGGAGTATAGATATGATATACGAACGAAATTAATAGAGACATTCATCAATGTACAAGTATGTACACTTTATGCCACTGGGAGTTAGACTGAATGTGTTAAATATGATTTTGATAATTGAACAAGGTAGCACAGATCAAATGGGTTCAGCTGTGAAAGCAAATGAAAGTAAAGAAACGTACGTACAAACTGCATATGGATGTTGTTGGATTAAAATGGGAATAATCTTTAACATTTCCCAACTACAGAGGTTGTACATTTATTTGTAGATGTTTTATAACATCTTTACGATTAGCTTTTTCTTAGGAGCTCCGATAGTTGCATATTTGAAGACTTCAAATTTACAATTCCCTCTATGATCAAGGCTATGCTGGTCGTCCTCTATTCCAGCTCTTATCTTTATCACTCTGCAAAACTGCTTTACTATTTCAACGAATTATATGCACTTCATATCATCTGCTAACAAGTGAAATTTACGTGTGTACAGATTTTTAACGATAACCCTTTAAAAGACCTGCATGCTTATGTAGTAACTAACTTATCCAAATTAAAATTGATTGTAAATAAAATATCTTCAAAACTTTTTAACAACGAAGGCAAGGAATGTGTCGTTCAATACAGCTGCTAGGTTTTGATTAGAAACCAAGGCAGTTACGACTGATTGTCTTAAAAAATGTATTTATATACATCGAACAAATGTTTTTTCTTGTCATGTTATACATATATACAGAAGGGTGTACGCTTTTCACTTAGAGCCACTGTTCCTCCATGTTTACTCAACTCAGTCCCCAAAACCATCTGATATATTCGTCGATAAAACTTTTTCTTCGATCACCATTCATAACCTAGTGCAAAGGATACCCTGGTGTAATGGAGCCATTAGTATATGTATGTTAGAGTGTTACACTTTTGTGTCAGTAAGTTACACTGTGTTTTTGGTATACACTGTGAAGAGAAATGATCCTCCCTGAAATTGAAGGAAAGGATAAGAAATTGAAGGAAGAGAGCGAAAATACAAATCTGTGTGGGCTCAACAGGCAGTTGATCTGTGTGAGACGTCGCGAGTAGATGCGCCACAGAATTGCTTCGCGATTACTTTTGTTCAGTGATTTTGAACTATCATGTATGTTCTAAAATTTACAAAAAGGGAATCACAGAAAGAAATTGGAATTCAGAATAAATTCCAAAAGTAGACACACTGAGCACTGAAATCTTGGCAAAATGTACATACCTAAGTACATATAAATACGTCAACAGGGTATTTTTTATAATTTTTGAACGAATTAATTATTTATTATAAATCGATTGCACTATGAGCATCAGTTCAAAATAAAAGTCTACCATAGTCATGTAAATCTTTATCACAACCCATGCCGCGCTTTTAGAGATGCTTTCGGCAGAGATCGGCAATGTGTTCCCTTAAAAATTTTGATGGAAATGGCACTACAATCATTTCGTTTCCCGAAAACTTGTTAAGTGAATACTTCTTTTAGCATCTAATCATTATTCATGTCGCCATGCTCATCGATTCGATCGAGGAAACGCCTCAGACGGTAAAAATTATTACCTCGGAAACTACATCTTGTCTACATGCACGTCTCAATGTAAGCATCCAAAAGTGTACATCATATTTTTAGATCAGGGATCAATGTAACCAGAATCGCTTTCAGCTTGGACAGCTGCCAGCATAGAACGAGTCTCGCAATCATCTCCTTTAAAATGCGAAAATACCCATCAGTGGCCAATCATCAACAATACAACCTTTATGTTGGCAGAACAAAGCGACATGAAGCTATCGAAGCAAGATGTATAAACTACGGAGACTATGTGGTTAATTCTTAAGCCATCTCTAGCTGCTAAGTACCATTACTAGGGCACTAGGTCACCGTGGTATGATTGACAATAAAATTATGTAATTGACACTGTCCCTCCATTCACAGGGCGGATGCTATTCTGCAGCCATTATGTACTCGACCCATGACAATATTTCAAACTTGACAACATAATCGTTTATGCATTGGTTTCCATGTTTGATTCAGCCTTTCCATCATTCAATGATAGAAGCAACTATCCGAGTTAAGAACTTCTGACCAAGCAGGTGATGCACGTCCTCAGAGTCTTGCGTATTTTCTCCAGAGCTGTCCTGAAGGCATCCCTTGCGGCGTGAATTTATTGTGTTATATTTTATCGATTACGATTTAAGTTGCCTTCGATGCTCTACGTAACCAAGAGTAATGACAAATCTGAACCTCATCTTATTGCCAATCGGCTTCACTTCCCAAATCTTCCGTCCTTTTTGCACTGTCACACTGCATACCTTGGAATTAAATGTGTACACACCCACTTCCCAAGTATATTCATTAACATTCAGCAAAAAGGAACGGAATGTCTTTTGTTTCCGACATTACCCACTATTTAATAAGCTCATTAAACATAGGCCACCAACCTTGTTATGGGCACGACAAGTTCCGCCAAATAATACTTCCAAAAAAAAGTTCACAAGCCCAAAGGGTCATGGCAAAAGATTTCATATTCAAAGACCTGACCTTGTATTGATTTCGTTTCGTTACGATTTACTTTTCTATTCAAGTGAACTCTAGAGATTTTTTCCCTTTTAACCCTGCCGAACGAAGAGCATATTCCCCAGAGAAAGGAATCTACTTCAGCACAATTAAAAATTTAAAACGATTCAACAACTTCTCCCAATTTAAAAGTTAAGCATGACTGCATCCGTTCCAGCAAGCGTTGGGTGATGGTGGGCGATCCCAACACACAGGAAGACGTGGTTTTTGGCACCACTATTTTCCGTTGATTCGCATTTGATTTCCCTCAACTTACCAGGGATCGTGTCGAATCCACCAGACCTACTTTGCGCAGTGTGGTTCATTCATTTATTCTACGAGTATCACCTTGTTGACTCCCTTGGCTAATCTAACACCAAATTGGTGCCGTGTCTATTGCCTGAATGAGTCTATCAACAACAGCGGATTTATCAAAAGTCCTTCCGCTCGGTCGTCTTTTTAGGGTTGACAAAGTTGTTGCTTCTACTGCGTCCATGCGCCTGTTAGCACACCACCCGCCCACTCACTCACACACCAGTCTCTTCATTTGGTGTTTTCTAACTGCGAATCAGTCAGTGTTTACCTCTTCGTACTTCATTCCTAGAAACATCCTGCTTCGACACTGCCCTTTGTTGTCGGCAGATACACCAACACGAGAGGATTACACTGATGAGTGTTGGATAAATATTTGCTCAGTATACACCGATAACTGGGAAAGGACGTGGCAGCGTAGCAACGAAGGAGGACCGAAAGAATAGAAAAACGAAGAAAAGCACAAAAAATACACGAGAAAGGGATGCGGAAACAAACGACACGATGACAAAGAGCTCAACTTTTAAGCTCTTAAGTAAACAGATGATTCTTCTCATTCTCCATTCAAGGCAGACGCAGTTGAAATCGGTGGCAAGGGTGTATCGATGTCAGTCCCCAACCGAACAGGATATCAAACTGACACTGAACCCTGGTAGATATTCCATGGGAAATCAACGGGATGTTTTGATATTGGATTGAGGTGGGCGGTCGCCGATTGGGCGGGCAAATAAAATCGAATTGGCTATGAGAGTGTTGTATATCTCGCGGGCATTGGATCGTTGGATCATATCACCCATCAAAGCGATTGGCATGGATACATTTATTAAGCTACTTCGTACCATTTGCGTCATATAGAGTTGTACGTTTTTGTTTTTTTTTTTTGCTTTTTTTGTACTTTATTGCCTTCTTTGTGGTCGCTGCTTTTGGTCTTTCATTGTGAGTCTAGCGTTTGCTAATTTTGTGTTTTTTTTTTGTATCGGTCTCATGGCGTATTTATACTGGTGACTGTTTGATGTCAGAATATGTCACATCGAGGTTGATCGAAGTGTATCATGAACCCAGTAACTAGCGGTGGCTTTGAGGATTTCTCATGTGATATTTACTGCATTGGCTGTGTTACAGACGTACACTCAACTAGGACCTTATAATTGCATAGTTTAAGGCGGAATTTGTGGTTTGAACGACCGTATTACGATTACCAAAACACTTATCGCTACAATGCACAAGTTAGATTGAACGCTTTATACGTAAATTAGATTAAGTATAAACGTATGTGACTCCCTATGCTTATGTTAGTTTCAGTTAAATCCTTTTTGTTGAATGCTTTGATAAGAAGATAAAGCAGACAAATGTGAGCGGTGACTTGTTTTATGCTATGACAATCAAACTCAATAAACACCTCAATTTTCTAACTTTTACTCCCTGATGATTACAGAGATCTGATTGAAAATATAACCAGACAACAGCGGTGATTTTTTACACTAGACTGTAGGTGCATGGTGCAGCTGTGGTGGTATCCCGATGGAGAATAGCAAAAACATTCATCCATGGTCCCATGGAGCATGTCACCATACAACTGCTCCGTGTTCTTCAGCCATTCTGTAGCAGTCCTTAAATTAGTTTATATTGATTTTAATCTGAAAATTAAATGCAGAATGAAATAAGAGTCAATCTGTTCAATCTGATTGGATTGTCTCGATAGGTCATAGTTGTTTCGTAGTGAAGCACCCTCAGACAAACTGCGATTGGTGCGATCAATCCTTCGACGCATCAGAAGATGTTTATCAGTAGCAATAGGAATGGATATCAAATCTTCACGCACAATTAGTAGGCCTTCTAGAAAGTTCAACAGTTTCATAATTTTCTGGAATTTCACTGTGTCCCGGCACTGACATAAGATGGATGCTCAAATTACCAGCCATCTCATTAAGAGATAGACTGCAGTTTAGGAAAGTCTTCGAGTTAAAAGTGACTACATCCAGCGACGATACAAAGCTTCCTTCACTATATAGGAGCGACAATCGAAATGATAATTGGTTATTTATATCCTTAGACTAGACGCCCGCACCTACGCCTTCGCGTAGGTAAAGAAGACCATCCAGCGTCAATAAGTCAGACTTTCAGTAGAATTTAAAAGGGATGCTGAATCTGAAGATTGTGCATGACTCACTAGCTAACACTACAAACTGTCTTCCAGAATCCATACAAGGTTAGCACAAGCGGATAACAATGACGTCATTGATAGAACACAACGAGCCGTCAATGAGACGATTGCTAGCATTAAGGCGAAAGCGTATAAAATGGGTCAGGCGGTAATCGAGGGGAAGCGATGGCATTTGAAGTAGAAGCTCCAATTAAAAGCTGTTTCAGTTGTACAGCGTCCCGAGACTAGCCCAGTGTCTAAGGATCCAAAACCAAAGTTGCTTGGAAATGTAGAGCTTGTGCACATCTTAGCTCCGGCTTCAAGACTTCAATTTCGAACTTGTGGGACAACGCATGGAGATGGACAGTTGAGAACATAATTGGAGGCAACTAGCCGTATCTGGGGAGTTGGAGAGACTTGTTGAGATCCGGGTTCACTGTGAACTGTAGTGCCAGAATTCACATTTAATTACGTCCCAAACAGTTGAACCACCAATCTAAAAACTAAATCCAAGTATGTTTTTTGTAAATCTTATAAGAAATATACTGTCTTCATGCTTTGAAGACTTGTATTAAATATTTGTATCAAATACATTTCAAAACTTAGTTAGTTGGCATTAAAATATGAAAATTCTGCAAACCTTGCCTTCGTTGTTGAGCCTTATGTCTTCGCTATTGTCAACGCAAAATATATAAATACTTCTTATTTTTTTCAAAAAGTTAACTAATCCGACAAAGAAACTTATCTTCATATATTCTCTGTACAACAGTATGAAATCAAAACAAAAAACAAACCAAAAACTAAAAGAAACCAAAACACATTCAACAGAATGAAAAGAAAAATAAACATCGTTAACTCTGTTTCTATACCAAATGCATACAATCGGAAAGGGAAAACCGATAGCTGAAGTGATAAGGTCGATGAACAAACACGTTGCGGGTAACATTGACTCTGTAAGGACTTACATATGTATATACATAAATTTATATTTTATTTAAATAAACGACAAAGAAAGTATAATCAAAAAGAAAAATAAAACTTGAACGAACAAAGGAAAGGGTAATCTCTAAACACTACATTTTATACAACATAGACAATAAAAGCATTACAATAAATATACATAATTGATTCTATCAATATAGCTTGAAAAAAAAAATATTGAAGTCATGCAATCCCAGTGTGATGCGGTGAGAGTATAAAGTACACCACCACACAGTCTACAGGGAACCCCAGCCCCTAGCGCCCCATTTATGTCTCGTATGCGGCTGTAGAAGCGCTCCAATTGCGTGTGTAAGAGCTCGCATTGTAATGTATAACGCTCTCTTCGTCTCTCTAGAGAAAATCTAAATTCTACGCAAAAAGGAATTTCAAATCTAGATAAAGGATAAAAAATTGCATCACACATACATTCACAACGGAGAAAGGAGTTAAAATATTTATACAAAAGTATTAACTTCGAAGTGAGTCGGTGCTGGTGCTGGTGTTGGTGGGTGCTTGGGTGAGGTATTCATTCATACGCACACAATGGCGCCACTTTCACTTGATGATACACAATCCACACAAACAGGATCTGAGTTAAGGGAAACCGGGCAAACAGGTTGGAGTTGAGGTGAAAGGTTCTGTGCGTTTAGGTGCATTGGTGCCGACATATTCTCAGAGTGCTTTATCCAAATAATACAATATGAAAAAGAAAAAGAAGACAAACAAAATAAACAGAAAATAGGAACTTTGTAAGAGCATTATACAGCAACATGCCACTAGGGCCATTTAATATGGCTTGTACTGCAAGACCGGGCTATTGTTTAGCTTGTTTTTCTGTGTGTGTTAACTTGCTGCGAAGCGAAATCGTTCAAGTGTTCTGCTGCACCATCAGCACTGTTGTAGCGTTGGCAACATGCCCCAGAGTGATGATGAGCTATGTGTATAATTTAAGGCCATTGTTACGTGACTGTTGCACGCACACTCTCACCCTGATGCGAATCAGGGCAGCAGATTACATTTTTTTCTAAATCTTAACCAACAACCGCTGAAAATTCGAAATTTTTATTTTTTTTTATAAATTTGTTTCGAACATTGAGGCGTATACATTTTTTTTTTTGTTATTGCTTATCCTAATGTCATATGATAGAAAATTACCAGCCAAAAATGAACTTACCTCGTTCGTCCATTGTGTTGACGCGGTAATCGTCGGATGGTGCTTCACTTTGATGTTTGTGATTTAGATTCAATCTAGATAGGACAGCGTGCAGTAATGAGATTTTAAAATAAAAATAGTACAAAACAAAAAGCATTGAATTTGAAGAGAAAAATTAAAATATTTGTGAAAGTTGAAGGTTTTTCAGATGCTTGCTGAAGGACCTGTATTTTTGTTCGTCTTTCGTTTTGCTTTCGTTGTATTGATTTGTTTATGGGAGTGTTTGGGGATGAAGTGAAGGTGTGCGTGTAGAAAATATGGACGCATACCTGCAGACAGGTGAGCACACACACTTTATCGAACAATGAGATTAAGCCCTAGAACTTTGACCAATTTCAACATGTCCTCATTGAACACCGTATAAACTTCGTCGTATATTCGAATGTCACTGCATTACTTATATGATCAGCGGCTAGAACACAAAAACAAAAACGATACATAAAGTCCCTATTTTTAAGAACATCTGTAATAAAACCATGACTACTTATCTGCAAGCTAAATATCGAAGACCGCACAAAAAAGCACATCATACAAATGAATTTTCAAATCGAAATTGCGACTTAAAATACATGGGTGGAGGAAGGCCGTGGCATAGTGGGAAACTAAGACTCATAATTGGAGTTATATCAACGATTCTCGGTGAATTCACAAGTACTCCATTTTCACCCTACAGTCCATCGGTCTTAATTGAAATAAGATCTTGATTATAGAAATTGTTTCTTTCAAATTGTTTTTCTAACTCCAATGAATGCCTTCGAGTTTTTTTTGTGTGTCTTTCTCGCAAAACAATTTTTAATTGCAACATATATATAAAAGGACAAAAGTGAGTGTTATAATTGACAACGCTGTTCCAAAAATATGAACACAAAGGACGTTGAAGTACAAAGCGTAATTCCTTAGAATTTGAAAAGGTAAAAAATCATCCATTATTTTTTCTGCTGAATCTGCTACATTTTCAAAGTCAGTCAGTAGTTCATGCAGTTCAGTCGACATCATTAAAGATACCTCAGAAAACATATTTCAATATATGTACTAGTATCTAGAGCAAGAGATATATACAATAAATATGTATATTGTCTAGGTTAAGGTAGAAGAATTAAAGTAGGGCGGCGCGAATCCCATTCCAGACTACCAAAAGATATGCAGACGAGGTCAAATCAATCATTACAATTGTCAGGTCTTACTTCGACAGAACATCTTCACGATCACGGGTAAGGTTATTTTTCCTTGCATATGAACACCCATGAACAAATCTCATGCACGTACCTACTGTAAGTCATAAAGTTAATTCTGTGAAATCTGGGAAAGTTGGCTGCGGTGCAAGGCCAACTTGCAAGGGGGGCGGTTTTTTTTTCAACGCATTTTAATAAAGAACTTCGTTTTTAGTCATATGTGTTTATTAAAACTGCAGAAATTAAGCAAATATATAAGTATAATTTGCAAATACAATTATATTAAATACTTGTGCAAGTAAATACTTCAAATAATAAAATGATTTTTTTTGTGTACTTGAAAATATATTACTTGCAAACTAAATCAATTGAAAAATTAAGACAAGAAATGTACGAGAATAAGTATACGGTTTTCTCTGATTTTCAATGTACCACGTGCTCCTGACGTTCATTCCGAACCACGGTTAACACTTATAGTTAGTAAATATCATCATAATATCATTTCAAACAAGTATTTTTGGATATGAATATGAATTTCGATTAGGATTGTTTGCAATACGAGACATCACAATACAATACCAATATTTAACAGAATTCTCTTCGCACATTGTCAGTAACGTCGTACTGAGACGCATATACACTACGCACAACGCCAAGGACCACCATATACGCAACGAATTATTGACTTCGATAATATGTTGGTCATAAAAGAAGAGATATCGCAATGTGGAGTGAGTTCCCAAATGTGCCAATATACATAAAGGGTGATTTTTTAAAAGCTATAGGAAAGTTTTTCAAAAAAAAAGCATTGGTAGCTCTAGCAATGCTTCTGGCTGATATTTACACCAAAATCGACAATTCTGCTTATTTATAAAAATGAGCACGCATTTGATAACACGCATTTTGATAATAAAATTCAATAATTTGCAAGCGTTGTTCGTTTGTAAGACGATTCATGGTTAAATTATAGACCAAACTGAAGATGTTTGACAGTGAAACAAAACACGAAACGTGCATCAGCTGTTTAAACCAGTATTGCCAAAAATATAATAGCTAAAAAATCACCCTTTACATGTAGAATATTTTTCCATGCGACAATGGTAAACATACAAAGTTAGATAATTTGACTGACTGAATGTTCGAAACCAGTACCCAGGACGAAGGCCTAATGATATATGTGCATAGATAAATTATAACTGCTCTATCTGAAATACGTTGAAAATTATGTTTTTTCTGATTAATCAAATAAGAAATGTATTTCAAATAAATTATTTGAACTTAATTCAATTATGTTTCCATATTTCTTAACAAATAAAATGTGATTTGAATAAAAAACAACAAATCATATTTTCAAATAAAATTTTATTCAAAAAACCATTTTATTTGTAATTTGCATATTTGTTAAGAAATATGGAAACATAAATGAAAATGGACAGAATTGAAAAGCCGCTACATTACGTCACAGCTAAGTCCGCCTGAACACATTATTCAGAGAATTTTTACACACACATAACAAAATGCAAATGCCACAATGGCGACCAGCAGCAGACTAGCAACAGCGGCCAAGTTCCAAGATAGACAGGTGGCCAACATACAGAGGTATTGGGGGAATATTTGTATGGAATTTTCTTGGTGCTACTATATCATGGCCTTGGCGTTATGTGTCTGTGCGTCGACTCCTACGCACTTGAACCTCGGTGTCTGGGTTCGATACGACCAAGTATCATTTCCACGGCCTCACATCTTTCGAGTCACTGACAATGCTCAAAGGGTATAACTGTCTAGAAAAAACTTCTCAATCTTGGCCGTTCGGAATCGGCATAAAACTGTAGGTCTCTTCCATTCGTGAGAGAACAATAGCACGCACAACACGAGTGGTTGCAGAGAAGCTAGGCCCTGACCCTCTAAGGACTGTAGCGCCACCCATATTATATTATACATCTATATCCTGGCCAACTTCGGCAAACTTACAGGTTTCACTGTACAGATAAAGGCAAAATAATGACGTGCATCTTAGGTACAATTGATTTCCACAATTCATTGGTTGTGGTCTCCCCGAGCACTTATCTTAAATTGTGAGTTTCCTGCATGCAAACCCATTCAATGTATTTAAATTATGAGTATAAGACGGGGTCAATGAAATAGAACTTTTAATTACCAATAAGATGAACAAATTTCTTAAAAGCGATGATAATGAAGCACAATTTCAAGGAAGAGACCTCGTAGATCATAAAACCGATCAGAATGTTGAAAGTTATTTCCTAAATACTCATAAGTACAAACTTTGTTGTATTAATTAGCTAGTCATGAGCCCGATGAGATAATAATATCAACAAATATCCTTTTCGCTCTCGAACAAGATCTCCACTTAAATATTGAATCCGGAAATTTGATTCTTACTGCGTACCTACTTACAATTACATTACCAAAAAATACGATTTTTATAACTCTGAAAAATAGGCATACGTTGTACCATTTTAATATAAAATATAGCTTTTTCCAGATTTTAACAGCTTTTTACAGCTTTTTCCATTTTGTTCATATGGCACAATCCATGAATGGTTTGAGAACTAAAATAGATCTCACGGTGGTAAACCACCCCAAAACAAGGGAACAATGGTCCCAACAAACTCGTCTAGGTGATCCTTAAGGGCCGACAGAGGCAGACAAAGAGCACAACCAAAAGGTGATGAGTGTGTTCGACAAAAATAATTTGTTTATGCCCAGACAAAAACAGAGATATCAGACAAAAATACTTGTGCAATTTATATAACAAGCCCAAATTCAGTGGGTTTTGAAATAACTATATGCTGACCTACGAAAATTGGCAGTATGGAATAGGAATAATTTTTGCCGTACAATCAAGATCTTGTGTCCAAGCTATAACATTCACAAAATTAAAAAAATACTCGCGAAACCCAGACTGAACTGCTGTTTTCTAGCTGGTATCATCACATAAGACAATTGTGCAGGCACTGCAGTAAATCAGCGGTCATGGCGAAACTTTAGAGCACATCCATAACAGTCGGCCGTCTTAACAATGAAATAGACATAAAACGACAAGCTCCTTTTGTTCAAGTCATTATGTAAATAATTTGGCTGGTATAAAAAGCTTGAAGAATATTCCATCTCAATAAGGACGTGGAGAGTAATAAAAAGGTTATCCTCTACGATGTAGTTTCCCCATGAACCAAAAATGCTGTGTAAAACTCAGCTGCTACGCCCAAACCTAATCCACTCACGCGTTAAGCTGAGTTATAGAGCTTTGTAGCAAATATTTCATCCATTTGCTTCTTGCCCTGTAGTCAATAGTTCAGTTTGGGTTTTATTTCCAACTTCTACGCATGATCAACCTAGCTTACAATTATTTCAAAACGTCCAGCGAAAGGAAAAACTCTTTTATACCAAACCCTTATGCTTAGAATGAAGTCCATAAAAATACACATCGATAGAATAATTGGCCATGATTTTAAATTATTTACTAAATAATTATTGGTGAAACGGCCGACTTCTACACAACCATATCATTCGCTGGAATGTTCTGTAGACAATGACCCTTGTCGAAGTATTGAAAATGATGGTTAACTCTTGTAGGACATACTTAGATGGTAGGCATTGCAATGCACATGGCATGACATATGCTTACGACAGCATTGAACGATTTTAGTTTTGCTATCACAGTAGCTTGAAGACATTGCTGGACCATTTTCAACAGCACAATATATCGATATGTTCCAGCAGATTAAGTCCGTCATCACCTAGTCCACATTTGAACGACGTGAGCAATTTCGCAAGCAACCGCACTCGTAGTTTTCACCATTCAAGAATTACTCTCAGCAAATACACAACAATGAAACCTTATAGTTTCTTACACTCTTTCACTATACCTACTATCATGCCACATATAGAAAATACACAGTAGTACACACGCCATATCATATCGTATTGGTCCGTAGCAACATCCTCACCTATCTCTGCCACTTTGAAGAAGAAAAATCCCCAACAATCCGCTATGACACTAAATAAATATTTCATGTCATTCGTATGGCTCCACCCGTCGTGTCTGTTTGCTCAGATCATACTTGCTCACACAAAGTTCGACTGACAGGTAAATTTTCTGCCGGATTACTAATCAAATCAATCCAAGTTGCCATAGGTGCTGTCACAACATCATCATAATCAGGTGAACAACAAGAGAGAGAGAGAGGGAGAAAGCAAACAACTGTTTTCCAGGATGCCATGACCACCTCCGTTCCACAACAGATTAATTATCCAGCTGCAGCGCAACTAGCACACATTTCTAGTGCTAATTATTTCGCTTGGTATCATTAATTTAGAGCTGCTTCAGCCGGGTGCATCCTCAACTTTCAGTGTAAACGTTACTTTAGCCTAATACAACTGCATGTCATACAGCACGCTGTTATGCACTCACTGCAACTACTCCACTTTGAGGGGAAGTTAATCAATACAAAAAGCTTGGTATTGGAAATTATGCATCATCTAGTCTTTACGTAGGATAGACGTTGCTGTTCAACATGAATGGCTGGCTGATATCCGTTCCGTGGAAATAATGAACTAAGGACAGAACGCAAACAAACACAACCCGCAGAGCTTTGGGGGAAAATACAGTGTGTGTGCAGTTCATAGGTTCACTTCTATCCGAGTTCCTTACTTTTATGCATCTCCACATTCGACATGGATTATTAGTGAAAAATAAATAAACAAGACCTCCTCATGAATAGTTTTCGCAAGTCGTTCCTGACTGTGCTGAGGTTCATTAGAAGATTACACGTCTGAACTAACTCCAGCTCAAAAATTTTAAGGGACGTGCAGTTGCTTAAATAATTGTTGAACACTTAAAATTCCGAAATTGAAGAAGGCACTGAAAAATAGTTTCGAACAACAATGGACAATCGAATGATTGATCTGGGTTTTTACACACATTTGTTATCACCAGTTACCGAAGAGAACGTTTTGAACGTTCAATAGTCGCATTCATTCGAATTTTTTGAATTAAAGTAAAAACGATCACTTTTAAATTGAAACCTCCAACTGATAAAAAACATTTTAAGCACATTCCGCAGAAAAAATTAATAAAAGTAGTGACTATCGCACAAGAGCGATGACTGTAAGACAAAATAAACGTGTCAATAGGATGATGATGTGATAATATGTTTTGTGCAAGTGTCATGTGTGTGTTGGGTAACATGGTGTATACGCCTTACATATCCAAAAACTCACACATTTACGTACAGTGATGGATTTTTATGCTTCCTACTTTCAAAATAGTGCTCATCAGTATCATGTTCTAGTGGTTTAATTACATGAGTATAATCTGGTCCTTCAGGTTCATCGGCGGTGCCAGCACTGCCGGCAGCAACGGATGAAGTAAAACCCGAGTGCCTTCTAATAACATCATCGTCCTCATTAGCATTGCCATCATTATTATCGTCGGCTTTATGATGAAGACGATCATCAGTGTCGGCCGGCGTACCATCGTTATGTTCATCTTCAATCTCGTCATCTGTAGCAGGACTGTGTGAGGCTAATGCCAAGGGTATCTTTCGGTTAAGACCCGACGACGGTGGGAATAAAAAGTGTGGAAAGAGTGAGAATATCTCGGCTGTAATTAAGTTCTCCTCCTCCTCCTGCAGGTAAACACTATTCGATGTCTCCGATGAGGATGTTACATGATGGGTGAGGCGTGGTGGGCCAAGGCCGCTGTAGGAATAAAAAATTATGTCTGCAAAGAGATGGAGAGATATGGTTTTTGTTTTTCTTCGACATAGACATTTGATGGAGGGGGATTGAAGGAACACAGGATGGGGGATGGGCGATGGGGATGGATGGAAGTGTGATGATTGGATTGGTATAATCTGGCTGGGCGGTGGAGAGAAGAGTTTATTTACAACAAAAAAAAATAAGATAAGGTGCATACTAAATTGTGAGATATAAAAGGTATATTCTAGGTGGTGTCTGTGTGCTTTGAAAATCTCAACACAAAAACAAACGTGTGATATAAAGGAAAATACTCGTAAATTGTGAGTGCATTTGTGGTGCAAAGAATTTCTCTTAACATTATGGTGCTGGAAGTGCGAACATTTCATACACGAATGTGCTTCATTTCGGTGCGAATACAATGTAGGAACAGATACAACGACAAATATATTGTGAGTGAGACTAGTTTTGTTGTGGGCGATATTTTCTGAAGCGATTTAAAGGCGATTAATCCACATGATGATGGTGCTTCGACACAAAAGCGTGCGGTTCAGAGATTTTTATTCTTAAATTTCAAATCAAAATTTAATTTATAAGAGAAAAAAATATGAAACCAAAACAAACAAAAGAGATGATGATAAAAGAAAAAATTATACAAAAATTAAAATTATCTCGTATAGAAAATGAGACTGAAATATAGATAAACAAATATAAATCGTTGGTTTGTTGGTTGTTACCCTGTTGAAGGACATGATTTTCATATCTTTTATATTCTATCCCCTACAAAAGATAAATCCGAACAAGAGGGATACATTATTCGCACAGAATATAGAATATTTTGAGTTAAATTGTGTATCTCTTTCCTGGACGAAATATAAATTAATGTTTAAAGAAACCAAAAAGTAAATTATATGAGTTTATTTGTGTAAGTAAGTTATCCAGTATCCAGACCAGAAATAATGTCTCTCATTTTTTTTCTTTTAGTATTTTGTTTCCCTTATTCGCTTCGCGACTCTGTTTGTTTGTGTTTACATTGGTTGAAGGTTATCATTTTTATTTGTTTTTTTTTTTGGTTTTTGATTTAATTGGAATATAATTTTATGTCAAGGTTATGTTCAACACTCACCCACACAAGGGTTGTGATTTACGATATTAAATATTCGATCACAGCGCTTTTTCATATGATTATTGGGACATATACAACCGAACATTGGTGAAAGGCGTAAGTTCGTCCATGAGTCGTGGCAGGCGTCCCTGGAAAACATAATTAAAGAAAAAAATTAATTGAATATGTTGAATATTTTAAATTAACGAAATAACGTATCGATGTTGAATTAAAGCCCATGTGATTGTCTATAAACTAAAGCTCTTGAATGCGTCTGATAAAAAGTACAAGCGAATATTAATTTTCAACATCAGATATGTTCGATGATGTCTTTTTAAAAGATTGAACTGGATCCGGTTCGCCTCACCCTTTTACCAACATGTGCATATTGGTGTAAGAACTCCGGAACTACTCAACAGGTCCACCACCCGGAACAGAGCATCACGGCTAACATTTTTGAAGCAGATTACGAGTTTGTCTACCTCCGGGCAACCATGAGCTTCACAAATGAGATCGTACTGGAGATCCGATGATGTGGTCTAGTATCGAAATAGTCAAAGAAGTTGGGTCAAAGTTCCTAACTCCAAGGGGCACAATGGGTGATAAGGAAAACAGTAGAGCTGCTTGCTGGGGAAGAGTAAATGGAGGAGGAGACACCACGCGCAAATTTGACCATGCCGGCTATACGATTTTTAGTTGAAAATTTCGATGTCTCCAAATGTACTCCAGTGTGTCCGATTCGATGGATACACGTGAGAAAACATCGCCAGAGGTGCACAGAAGTCGTTGGTAGGTCATATTGGGCCACTATGGCAGTTGGAAGAAGAACGAGGAAAAACCTCTAATTTGACCATGCCGGCTATACGAATTCCCAGCTGTGCTTGGTTGTAGTCTGGAACGCAAGAATATGTCGACTACACTGGCTCGGCCTTATCCGGCGTATGGACACCAATCCTCCAACTAAGATGGTTGTCAAATCTGAGCATACGAGTTCGAGAAGATAATACAGACAACGGCATCGTGGATGTATGACAGATTGGTCTCAATGACTGGAAACAGCATGCCCGTTTCCATCATCTCTAGAAGGTAGTTGACGCTCAAGATTAGATTATCCATTGGACGGATGCAGGTGTGGTGAATAGTAAAAGTAATTTCTTTTCTCTGGTGGTCAGCCAAGCGGATTCTGGAATCTAGTGATTACCCGAAACTTGAATCAAGTTCTTGTGGAGGTGCTTGATTTACCTCCCTCCTAGTGGTGCCCGCCATAACTATTCATATAAAACTTAAACGAGCAGACTAAAGTTGCAAGCGCGGGTTTATCTAGAACCTTGTTACTAGACTAGGTATCATGGGCTAGTAGGTGCATCCGTGCTACTGAAACCGCCACTAGGCTTCGAATAAGGAATGATCACACGTTGACAGCTATTACCTACTGTACTCGAACAATAAGTAAGTACACTTAGCGAACAATAGCTGCCTTACATCGTTGACGGTGAATTTCAACAAAAATTAAATTAAGGTAAACATAAATAGTAATGATGCAACTACATTAGATAATACAAAGACATTCCCTTAAAGAATAGTTAATTTCATAGAAACGGCTTTATAGCAATGTCCAACCAAGTAAACATGTTATTAAAATATAATTCTGACACAAGACTCGTCCAGAGAAATGCAATTCTCCGCAATAAGATGCTTGTAAATTATTTGGAAATGTGTGATTTTAGCTTTAATGCCACATGAGAACATAACGTGATTAATTTTTCGTTCAAACAAATATATAAACAGAACCGGTCGAGTTATAATCTCGCATACTGTCTTTATAATTTATGAAGGGAACAATTCTGAATAAAATAACAAATTCGTACATACGGAAATTTACCGAATGTACTATGAACAAAAGCCATATGTACATGCATGTTCACGCATAAATGCATATTTATATAACTCAACGGCAAAATTCATAAACGTGCCCGAAATTCTCATGTTTGTCTCAGGTGGAGAGACAAACATCAGCCACACGAGCGGCATACCACCCACAAGAGCAACATATGACCCACTGCAATCGTGGGGATGAACTGAGCCGGGCAGGGAGCAGTATAAATTCATCTTGGAATCTAGATTTAAGGAGAGTTTTACGTGAACTGTGTTGATGAATACGATGATGACGGAAACAACCCTTTTTGATTTGAAAAAAAAAAAAAATACTTCCGTGGTATCTTCATCTCAGTGATGAGGAAAAAAAAGCATAATTTCGGGTGTTATCGGGTGCGTCTCTATCAGCCGAGGCGAAGAGAGTTGAGGGTAAGTCATCCTCCATTTGCAGATCACTTAGTTATCCTCACATTCTCTCAAACGGACTTGACGGTTTGTGACTGCGGGGTCAAGGTTGACGTGGATAAATCAGAGGTTATGGTCATATGTAGAACGCCTGTTCAATGCACTACACATATAAGTGAGGTCCCATTGAAGCAGGTGGAGAAATTTAAGTATGTCAGGGTTTTCACGAGTGATGGCGAGTGATGACGAGCCAACCTAGCTTAATTTCGAAAGAGTTTGGAAGATCTGTAATGATGAAGGTCGAGCTTGGTGTCAAATCCAAGTTAGCGGTTTCACATCTCATCTATTGTCATGAAATTTGGGTACTGACTGAGAGAATAAGAACGCGAATACAAGCTGGCGAAATGAACTGCCGATTTGTGCGAGTTACTGACCGTGATGGGGTGAGAAACACGGTGGTACACCAGGAACAGCAACCGCTTCGTCGACCGGAAAGGACTATGCTTCGATGGATTTGTCACGTGGCACAAAAGTCCCCATCATCACAACACCCAAGGCGTGCCTTGAATGGGATTCAATTATGTAGGCGAAGGCTTGGCAGACACAGGACGAGGTGGACGCCTATAGTTCACTCGTGCGTGCTTTGCTCCCGAGACCCTATAAGTGGATCATGCGGGTCACTGAAGATGATGATGATGAATATTGCCATCCCTATGCTTTCTAGATGTGTTGTAGATCTTAAAAGCATCTAACTTTTGTCAAGAATGTTCAATCCTGCGAATCAAGTGGTTATTAACTAGACATGCAAGCTGGTAGAATCCTTCATACAATATATTGCAATGAGTCAGTGTTATATTTTTGCAATGACAACAAATGACTGTATCGTCCTTAGTGACTCAGGACTGACAAATAAAGCAAGAAACGTATCGTAAAAAAAAAACCTACGATATCAAAACTGAACGACCTTAATGAAGTGCAGGACTTTAATCAGACGGCAGATGCGTAATTGCGTGTTTTAGTTTGAGGCAAATATAATCGTAACGAAGCATTAACTTTTATCAGATGATTACAATAATTGGTTTCACTTTATTGTGGCATATGCGAGTATATCATCAGTGGGCAGCCATTAAAAAACTTCAGCTTTTCCATCTATTTGCGTTTCCATTTTAATAGAATGAACTCAGTTGGACTTTCTTTTGCATAAATTCTTAGGGTGATTTTCAAAGAAGTATCGGTTGATTAACAGCGCACAAATGTCCGAAATCGTCTTCTTCAGACGAAAATACAAAGTCCCTTACATTAATGGCAGTAGCGACTTCTTCTCCGATGATGACACAATATCTGAGATTTATTCTGGATTAGAACCATTTTCATTGGATCGAATCGGTTTCGGACCTTCTCCTGCACATCAAATTAAATTAAAGAACACCCCTGAAGACTGCTAAACGACTATGAAGACACCAACACTGTGCTCAGACAGAATGTTCTACTCAACACAACGGAGATGAATTTCATCACAGCGACCTTGACGAGGTCAATATAGAGATATGGAAACTAAATTCGAACTATTATCGATATTGACACTGTCTGACTGCTGGAGATGTTTTAGTAGGGCTCATCTGTAAGGTATGGTCGGAAGAAACCACGCCTGGTAAATGGAACCTCAATACCGTTTGCTCGATCCACAGGAAAGGAGATAATTTTGACTGCAGTAATTATCGAGGGATTAGAGTTATGCGCATGAAACCCTTCGTGAATACTTTGACCATATCTTCACACTACGGCATCTTAGAATCCTAGAAAAATCCCAAGAACTGCAGATCGACACCACCTATACGACGATTTCAGGACTAGTTGTGAAGTTCCTACTGTAGTCGAAAAAATTAATTTATATATTTTGGTTTCATACTTTGTTGCGAGATTGTATTTGTTCTCTTTTTTGCATCACACAATATTTGGCCATCTGATCCGCATGATTCACCCGAAATGTCTCCAAAAGATTTTAATAATATTGAATGTACTGTACTTAGCATGTCTAACGAGAGTATAAATGTCTCAGCAGACATACATTCCTTCTTCATTTAATAAACGACACACAAGCAGAGAGTTGTTTGTCTTCGGTTTATCTTCTTCTTCGCTCACTTGTCCGGTTCGCCTATTACACTACCAAACCCATCAGACTGAGTAGAGACTTCAATGCCTTTTTCAACATCGTTCTTGAGAAGAGCTAGCTTTAAATGGGGTGTGTGATGGCTTTGAAACGGAGGCTGCAAAAGTGGGTTTAGGGAAGAATGATGAGAAAATGAATTATATGCTGGCTCCGTTTAAAGACACACACCATTGGCGACTTGGCCACAATATCACCGTAGGCAGATATACTTTTTTGAGATCGAGAGTTTTGATTGTTGAAACTTTAGCTGGAGCTCTTTGTTGGTTGAGGCCCAGTTTCATCCAGGACTATCAGCGCTATCAGAAGAAGATGCGGAAGACAAAATTGCACGTGTTATTAGCGAGATAAAGGTTCTGTGACTCAAAACTCGGCGACTTTAAACGTAGTTGAGTTCAATATGTACATGGAATAATCTTCAAAGTAAGCAAATTCTCCATGTAGTCACAAGACCGCAGAAGTTGAAGTAGGCTAAAAGCTTAGACTTCCCGGGGATCAATAGCATACCAAAGAAAGAAAAACCATTTGCATTGGACAACCACACAGTCATCCGTTCACAAATTTGTTTTCCCTACTTTTCGGACAATCTGCAATAGTCGCTCGTAAACACGGAACTGTTTAAATATAGGGAAACAACACCAGTCAGGTCTATATAATGTTGGCCTACACCAAAGCCAAATACATACGTTCACATTCAAAATACAATCGGAGACTTAAAATTTTACTGAATACATTAAGGAAATCTTTTGAATTCCACAACACACTTGCAAACTTAACTTCTCCTTAATGAAGTCCTTTTCCACACCCATTCAAGCGAACAAAACCCTCATACAGTGAGTTGATAAAGGAATATTTACGGAACCTTATTCTAATAAAGATAACCAGAGCAGTATTTAATTATTCAATAAATTATCACAAGGATAATAGTCCATTTTCATTTTGCGACGCCTTGTAAGTATGAACCAAACAGCACTTCTAAGTGCACACAAACATCCTGGCACACAGTCGTTGACCCCTTTAACATTCAACTTCACATCGCCATCGGTCGAGAGTCAAGAAAACTTTTTCAACTCCCACTTAAGGTACAAGCAATACGAATACCTTCTAACTCACTATACCCACACAACAACGAAACATAATGCAATGAACGAATCGTGGTAAAACCCCCCTTGTAAATTCTATGTACAGTTATGTGTCTAGAGACAAACTGTACTTAACAACACATCCAGCACACACAGCGGAAGACCAGGTAAGGATGGCCGAAAGTACAATTTCATTTCTTGCCGTGTTCTTTTTTTGTATTTCTTTAAAGGATAAATGCAGCTTCATGGAGGGTGAAGTGCAGCTTGCACAACGACGAATGAAATGAGACAAACATGTGGGCAACGGATCGAGTAACAGAAAAACACACAAAATACAGAAAGAAAAGGAAGAAATTCTTACCTGTCATCCATCCTGCATTTATTGTCTCTTACTTTACAGTGCACCTTAAAGTCCTCGAACAGTTTCAAGCATTTCCTCTCCTGTTGGCACACGGACAATGCATGGTTGCACGTTGGCAGTGCATCTATCGGATATGGATCCTTTTCTGTTTCGATTATTTCGCATAGTTTATCGTACGTTTCGAGTTGCAGTGGTGAGCGGACAGGAAGTACAATGTTTTCCATTCGGCAATTTATTTATTGTTGTAGTTTTGTAGTTCGACGTAAGTGTGTGCACGTGTGTGAGTGTATTGGATTATCGGATCATCATCGGGATTGTTTTTCCAAGGTGGTCGCACAAGCAAAAGGGATTCCGCATGAAATGAGAAAAAGAGAAACCACAAAAAAAAAATAAAATAAAAACAATATTTCCGAAGGATTATTAAATAAAATGTTGTTTGCAATGTTATTGTGCACTGGGGAGTGTTAAAGGGGGATTTGAATTCACTGAAAAGGATACATGGCAGCTCTTACAACGAACATATGCAGCTCGTTGGTTTTAATAGCTGACGCAGGGAGGGAGCCAGGGCTAAGTTTTCCGTGTTTGTGCTATGCATCCTTATGGGATTTGTATTCGATAAAATGCACCGGAAAATCTCATGTTGAATATTCAATCGTTTTTAACGTCGGTATGCAGGTGCGCTTAAATAGATTTAACTGAGTTTCGGCCCATTATCACAGAGGCGACAAACAATTAGTGACTTAGCTTAAACATGCGTAATTTTTTGTGTCGACATACATACATGGTGTTTTTCTTCTTTGTTCAGTTGAGAGAGTCTTCATCTTCGGCTTTCATTTTTAAGTGATTCATTCGTAAGTGATCAAGTTTATAGTCTGTTAATGCGGTGTACCGGATGACAGTTAATCTTGTAGTTTCTTGTGACATATGTCATCATTTAATTGAGGATGCCACTTGTCTTACACTTAATTCTGTAGAATGACGAATGCACGATCTGACTGAGATGGACGAGGTCGAGAAGTCAATACCTTCTCTCCGCCATTTCAAATCAAATTTTAAGGCATATGGTAGTGGTGACTTGTCTTAAATTTATTGCATGAGGCTTCGGCAAGTTCGTTAGCATGCTCGTTCTAAATTTAAAGTCGCTTAATCGATTTATCGTTTTGGTAAAAAGGCACAAGTAAAGGCTATCTGATAAAATGTTCTAGGTAATACCTTGGTTTCCTTATATTCAACAAGATTTTTTCAGTGAATGCTGTAAGTTGTAACCGAAGTGTTAAGTATAATTTTGCAGTGTAATAAATTTCACTTCGAAATACTAGAAGCACTATTCTGGAGGTTATTGCTTCAATTGGATTTAATAAAACTCCGAACACTGCTGCATCCACATGATTATTTGCTGACTTTACTTTCTCCCAAAACTTGATCAAAGCCTGATACTACACCGTTGCAATATTCTCCAAATTTTTTCTGACATGTTCTATGAATTCAAACTCGTCTCTCCGGCAAATTAGCTTATGTGTCATAATACATTGTACTTGTTTTTGGTATTTACTTTATTTCAAAAGGACCGGACAGAATACGGATCCAGTTTTATGTAAAATAAACTTTCAGTTGCTTCAGTTTCATTTTGGTCAATTCCTTTTATTCTCCGCAATTTTTAGATGTCAGATTAGAAAGAAAATTAATTACAGTCATACATTTTGTTTCGTTAATTTGAAGAAGCAATTTCGTGGTGTTGATTGCACAGCTTAGAACACTTAGTAAATACAAATAAAGAAGAAGTAATTTATTTTTTCATCTGAATACAATATAAACCACACAATTTAACATTCAGCCAAAACTATAGAAATGTTTTTTTTGTTCGTATAGAGGTAATTTATAACAAAAACAGTTAAACTTCCAAATTCTTAGCAGAAACCTAAAAACTGAACAAACATGTTAACGCATTATAAGAAAAATCTAAAACTCAATTCAAAATCTAACTAATCTATGAGTCGGTCGGTATACGTATTTTTTTCGGATAAAGGATTTCCTAGAATTGTGTACAAGCGCATGTAAAAGCTTCTGGTTAATGTAGCACGGTGTCTCGTTAAATCGCTTCTTTATCCCATTATAATAATAATATGGGAGTATGTGGATGGTCACGGCCAAGCTTCTATCTATAGCAACGACTAGTGTTGTGCGTGCTATTCTTCTCTCAAGAGTGGATAGGACCTACCGATTCTGAGTGATCAAGTTTGAAATTTTTTTTCTAGACAGTTATACTCGTTGAGCGTTGTCAGTGACTCTATAGAGGTGAGGCCGTACAAATTATTTTTGTCGTAATGGGAATCGAACCCGGACACCAAGGTTCAAGTGCGAAGAAATGTTTAAAGGATGTTCTTTTTAAGACGCCGATAACATTACAGTTTTGATTTGATTTGACAGTTTTCGGTTGTATTGGGATTAGTTTGGTTTGATATGCCTATGCAACGTTAAAAACGTGATCATAGTTACTTAGAAAAACATGGATCAATTCGAGAAACGCAAACTTAAGCCTCTATCGAAACACCAATACGTCCAGAAGTCACCGTTTGGTTCCCTTTAAGAGTCGGTCCATATGTCTTCAAAAACGATGATGGTCAAAACGTAACAGAGACACGATTACTATCTGTCAACTATCTATTGCAACAATTGAACTTGGAATCTAAAAATCGATATCTTATTGCCGAAATACAGTCAGATGTACTGCCAAGAGTATTATAAAATTGGACCTACAGATTACACTCAAGCCACCGCGGTCACATGCCCGAAAAATACTCAAACAATAGAGTCATAAACCTTACCTTACATGTCAAGTAAATTAAAATACATGGTTAAAATCATTTCTAAGTGTTTTATTGCATTTTAAAGTGCTCCGCCGCTAAAAAAAACATCCTTTAGAAGGTGTAAATAGTATAAATTTCAAATTTCTGCGGCACTGAGGTAAATTTCGTCTTGAAATATTGGAACAAGCAATCTTGTCCATGAATTCGAAATTTCACCGTATCAAATGTTTACTCAGCACATTTTTTGATTGGAATCAATTATTTATTATTTGCTGGACCACTATATTTGATTTTGAAATAATTATTCCTTTTTGTTGCATCAGTTACCCTAGCAAAATAACTGAATTACAGACATTCTAGTCCATTTGTCAACCCTTGTTTTGCATTTCGCACAATGCAGAAAATAGCACTCATCCATTTTTAGAAACATGATTGAAAGAATATTTGATGTACCGATCCTTTTAACATGCGTATCTGTGAGGTCGAAGTTGTTCGCTAATTTCAGGGGTCCTCTTCTTTTCATCTAGCTACTCTTGTTAACTAAATATCTAACGTTATTAATTAAAAACCAAAAACAAAAACACACCCTTAAGTAACACAAATAAAGAGTTCTGATAGGTGAGGCAATGTATTTAATAAAATAATTTTAAATGAACAAAAAAGGTATCCAGACAAATAAAGAAGAGATTCTTAAACATTTAATACGCGACATTAGAAGCTACCATTAATGATTCCTTGCCGTGAGTTGAAAGTTGCGAAACTAAAATCATGACGTAAAATTCATCTCATTCAAAATGCTTAGAAATTGTTCCGCCGATAGATTATCACTTCCTAGAAAATGTCGTCTTGTTTCTCGCAACGTTCTACACCTGCCAACAAAATAAAAACATCTACTCTCTCTGCTGTCTGGCATTTATTGCTAATAATTGAACAGTCTGCTTGGTGTGATTCATAATTAAGTGGTAGCAGTTCTACTCTAACCATCATTGAAATAGTTTCTGCACTGTTTTCATCCCGGAAGCAGTTTACCGATTGAAGGTTGTGGTTTAATTTGCTGTGTGCGGACCTGTATAGAAAGACATTCACTTGTTTCTCTTGAAAATTAGTTTCTTTTATGGAGATCTGTTGCGGATGTGAGTTCATAGAACCTTTGTTTTTTAATTGCGATGAATTGAAACTGAAATTAATGAACGTTCCAAGTTGAATTTGACTGTTTCGGACATAAATCACATCGGTAGCCAGAAGATTTAAGATTTTGGCAACATAAGTTGCTTGTGTTTTTGGCGTTATAAGGTACAATGTAAGTAAACCAGTTTTAGTGTTCGATGGCAGTCTAAATGTACGATTTCTGTAGAAATACACTGTGCATCCGTTTTATGTGGCGGTCGTTGTTTACTCTGGCTCATGTATTTTTAATAAATTGCAGTAGCTTTGCATGTTTCATTTATTGCCGTTTTTGCTTTTATGCTCCTAAATTTGAAGATTACTTCAAAAAATCTCATTCATTTTAGAATAATATTTTTCGTTTCCAAGCGACGCAGTATTTCGTTACAGCGTCTCCGACATTTCGCTGTTTCACTACATCATCTGTCAACAGAATCGAGGTATTGTCAATAATTGGTAACATCGTCGATAAATTAAGCAAAAAACAATGGACTAAGCGCACATCCATTTCTTACTTCAACATTCCTTTAAAACCAACCAGACGTCCCAATCTGCTACTCATGCATCTTCTAAATGGCTATGGATGATTGTTCCACTGTATCGGCATTGTAATCAATGAAGATAGCGTATATTTTTGTATCCTGTGTCAGTATCGATTCTGCTAAATTGCGAAGTAAGAACATGTGGTCTGAAACCAATCTGGAAGTCCTTAAGAACTTTGGTGTGGTTCATAGTTGTTCGTCGTGAATAGGATTTATTGAATCGGTTTGATTACCATTGTTGTAAACAGGCAATATCAATCACTCGTTACTCAGTGCTATAGGTTCTATTATATGTTCCTATGAGATATATCCGTAGTGTGACCCAAAACCGAAACATTCCTATCGTTCGAACACTACCTTACGATGGGTTTACTTTACGAATCCTTCGTTATATGTTTGATGACTTTTTTGATACATCCATCATATCCAGTGTGATTCAATTGCAGATTACAACTGAAATGTGGTTTGATCTTTGAAACAAATAGATTATTGCGTGATGTTGTTCTCTACAACTCGGTTTGAGAAGCTTTGCATCACAATGTGTTGGTCGCCTTGTACGTGAGATTATATGTTGTTGTAGACGCCTTTACTCAATATGCCACAGCTGTCACTTGGAAAAGAAAACCGTCTGATTTGCGATCACGAACCATCGAAAAATATACCGGAAAGGTAAATATGTCTCATGTGCTATAAAGACGGCGAAGTTGCGTATTGAGCTATGCTTTGATCAGTAGAAGACAATGAACAGCTTGTCAATCAGTTTAAACTGAATGAAATATTCCATAATATCTTCGACTTATATTTATTACATCAGCATGAAGAGGCACTGTAGTCGAATTTGCTAGCATGTGTACTGACTGTGGGAGGAGGTAGTGGCGGCAGTTCCATTTCTATAACCACGGCCAGATGATGAATGCAGTGTTCAGATGTATTTCATAGATCTTAACATAGCTCTGCAAGATTAAGAACTTTTCAAGAGCCTTTGCTCAAGCATTCGTTAATATTGATGACATACTGTGGGCAGCGAACAGGTGTACAAACACAACGCAAGACCGTAGTGCTTCAAAGAAATGTGTGCTTGCATTTGTGTTAAATTTAATGTACCACGAAGTTTACACACATGTTCTTTGCGACTTCCATGACACCTGCAATTTCTTCTTTTGCACGTCCGAAAAATAAACCCACCAGCTTCTTTGAAGTTTTGCGCAGATCATAAATTGGGCAAATTGACTGAATTAATTAAATTTTCCAAAGTAACTCTAGCGTCGCCGAACTCTGCCAAGTCATCAAGTTACCATCACAGTCAGTGTTTTCTTTTCGCCTTTGACTGTCATGTGCCTTAAGTCAGTGTTCAAAACAACTTCGTGGGTGTACACGTACATCGTTGCTTGTAGACAGTATTTCTTTTTTCTTCATTCACTTGCAAGAGGTAAATTCTATTATTACATCATGTGCAACCACTTTTTCTTCGAAATAAATCTTCGAAAGTTTTACTGAGTCTTTTTCGCATTTTCTTTTTTAATTTTTTGCGGATTCAAACACTGCTTCGGAGTACTCCACAAAAGAACAAAGGACTGCTATCCGGTGAAAACTATAAAAGTTTGCATATGTTTGTGTGAATAGACAATGACTCTGTAATCGTAGGTACGTATGCGGCGACACGGTTGAAACGGCAATAGTCGTCACTGAACGAAAAATCCCCACAAACACTGATGTCCTTTGCACGACTTCCTCTCCATAGATACTCGTACACTCGTAGATTCTTCTTACTTCAATTTTAACAATTTAACAAGGACGACCGTTATTGTGTGCATGTGTGTTGAATGTCGGAATAACATCTAGGTACAGGATGTTCATGATGGTCATTCCATACCACCGTGGGAATGAAGGAGGATGAAGCAAGGACATGGAGAAAAATTGAAGTTGAATAGAATTGGGAGGCGGATGTTGACTCCCTCAAAGTCATATGCATAAGCTATTAGATAAGATTTAACCTAAGGTTACCTTTCTTGAGGACAAAGCCACACGGATGATCAAACAGAAAATCTCGGAAATGATTACAGTCGGGATCAACTCCTGGCTCCTTGCAGAGGCATGTTGGACGAAAGAACTGAAACGCCTGGAGGGTTCTTAATGCGGCTTGGCATTTCGTAACCGTCACGGTGCTACATGAGACTGAAAAAAGAAAAGAGGATAAGACGAAAATATACTTT
Source organism: Eristalis pertinax (assembly GCA_907269125.1). Classification (NCBI taxonomy): domain Eukaryota; kingdom Metazoa; phylum Arthropoda; class Insecta; order Diptera; family Syrphidae; genus Eristalis; species Eristalis pertinax. Next base: position 63,287,584 of record OU026145.1, read on the forward strand.
AGTTAAGGTATTTAGTGTTTTTTTTTGTTTGCTCTGTTTTTCGTTTCTGGTTTGTTTTCTTGTTTTTAAAGCAATTTTCATATTTCTTTTAATTAAATTATGTAGATTTCCGAAATGAGGATTTGAAAGGACAAGTGCACACATGGATTTGCTTGGATGAGAAGGGATTGAGTAAAGCTTATTTATGGGCATGGTTGCATGGGAATGTTGGGGAAGGATGCTATGTCGTTTATAGCGGTACGTGTCGACTGACATGGGAAATAAGCGGTATAAGTAAGCTGATATACACAATTTTTTGGGGAACTGTTTACTTTGTTTAACCTTATCGACGAAGTAGTGCAACAATACTTATTTTAAAATAAAATATATTTAAATAATGTTGCCACCCAAACTGCGCGGTTCGTTTTTGAAGCTTCATTTATTGTGGAACGATGAGTCCATGTATTTTTTTTACAGGAAAAACTTGCGTCCTTGACAACGGATGGCCAAAACGAAAGTGAAGTAAGAATATTCTCTCGTCACACTTTCTGTTCGATTGTTGAAGTTCTGACCGTGAATCTCATGGAATACGTAGACGACGCTGAATTTTTATAAATTACCAGTCCTACAAGTGAAAGTTGCGAAAGTTGCGTGGTGGGTAGGTGCGTCAACTCTTACGCCGGCGACTCTGAGTTCAATCCCTAATTTCATAATTCACCTCTTTTGAGTCACTGACAAAGAGTATAGTTGTGTAGAAACATCCCCGTTCGGAGTCGGCTTAAAACTGTCGGCCCCCTCCACTCGTGAGCGACCAAGACGCTCGATGTTAGGCTAGAGTATGTCCGTTGTGTTAACGGAATAGATTGTCAGTCACCCTACTTCTACGTAGTTCGATCAAGTTGTTAAGCAGTAGGCTTCTAGGTGACTTCTGCTTCGACATCTAAAATTTGATTAAGCCAGCGTTTCAAGCTTCAGTAGATGTTTTGCTGTAGCGATTGACATGGCCGGCAGATTTCCATGGAGAAAGAACAGAACTTGTGCAATTTCTAACGAATTCGTTCCGGCACCCACATAAGTCGGATGATAAAATAATTTGCCATCTCGTTGAGAGGTATGCGGCAATTCAGGGAAATTTTTAAATTGAATGTGGCCGCACGATGTCTGTACTTGATAGTACATTGTTATTTAACCAGGATCAAGCTTCCTTTATAGCTATAGTTTCTGCCTGAAAGAGGATACAGTAATTTGGTTGTCGGCATGACTATTGAATATTTATGTCCTCAGAGTAGCCCAGGCCTGGTTGAGACATCTTTCTCGCAGAGGAGCTTAGGTGTCGTGGGATCGGTGTCTTCGTGTACCGATCTATACTTGCTAAGTAGAACGACGTTCTTTTCACATACATATGCAGCGACTTCAAAATGATTGCCGTGCGAAAGATTAAGGGATATGTTCAGGGCTAAGGGGGCATTGACCGGATACAATGACAAGAGCAATTGTAATAGAAAATGACGCGGGAGTCTTCTGTGATCTCTTCGAAAAATCTCTCGCTCCAAGAGACGACTACAGCGTCTTTCAAGCGGAAGTGGATGCAATACATGAAGTAGCTCTGGCGCTGAAAATTCACAATCTAACTAAAAAATCGATCACCGCTTTTGCTGACAGTCAAGCGGCAATAAAGGCCATAGCATTAGACATTCTGACGTCTAAACTGGTAAGACGATGCAGACAGAGCTTTAGTGAGATATCCTTGGTGAACTCGGTTACCCTCTGCTGGGTACCGGGGCATAATGGAACCCAATCAAACAATAAGGCGGACAGCCTCGCGAAGGAAGGTGCGGAGTTGAGAGAATCTCTGCCATCCCATATGGCAATACGCCACTCAACTCCATAGCTAGAGGACGAAGCCCTAAACAGAGCCAGAGATCGATGGCTTAGCCTGTGCTATGGTCGACACTGAGCATAAAGAGATCAACATCACTGATCGTTTTTAATCGTGAGGATGTACGCACACTAGTATGAGTCGCTACCGGACACAGTGCCATAAGCATACATGCTATGCGCCTTAAACTACCGCACAACGACTCCTTTAGAAGCTGCAGAGATGAAGAAGAAATAGAATCTATCCAACATCTGCTCTGCGACTGTCCAGCCCTAGAACAAAGGACAGAATTCCTGGGTATTGGCTGCTTAACCCACTTCTTCGTAGAGCTTTATGACCTAAGCGGTGTTGAACTGAAAAACCTCCTAAGATTCATTTATGAATCCGGGTGGTTTTAGAACTAAAGTAGGTCTCACGGTGGTAAACCATCTCAAAACAAGGGCACAAGGGCCGACAGACCACCCCATCACATACCTACCTAGCTATTGACTGCAGTCCACCAAATTGCGACTCCAAACAGAAGTATGGGTCTGACTACTGACATGAATAGCCAGTGGACCATGCGAGGCTGTAGTAGCCATTTGCAGCCTATAGCTACATAAAGTCATGGGTGCCTTTTTGACACGTTCCTGTATGTTTGTTTTTAACACATATTTATTACTGAAAATGATGTGAGACCGCCCCCACTTAAGTGCTGTGCAAAGGACAAATACAAATATAATTTGACTTGCTGAAAAACATCTTACAAGGAAGTTAAAGAAGCAATTAAAATGAGTTCCTATTTTGTACAGTCTGTACAGAATATGTAGACTTCGTCAATGTCTCTACGATTGTACTCTGTCAGGACATCGTAACCGCGTAATCTTGTGGCACATCCTGTGTCATGTGCCTCCAATCCTGATCTCTACATAGCAAATATCGTTATTTAAAGACCTCCGGAAACAGCAAGTCAATCAATTGGCTTACCCCACATATCCCCACATACTAACCGATAGCAGCATTCAAACTCACAATGCCCTGCTCTGCAAAGCATGCCGCACACACATGAGCTTCCAAGTGCCGCTATAATTGCCAATGAAAAACCGGAGGGAAACAAGGAAAAAAACACGAAAAACAGCACAACTTCCACTAAAATTCAATACGTAACAGCCATCAAAATGCGGCAAACGTGTATACATGCATTAGCTGCCGGAATATACCCACTTCCTGTCGCCCCATACGCCTTCGCCGGGTCCGTCCCCATACCTCACAGCCACTAACCAATGCCATCCATTCGCTCATTCACTCTCGAGAGTGGGTACATTACAATGAACCTTTATTCCACTTGTAAATAATTAAATAAAAACGAACCCTCTTCACTCACTCCCGCCAGGGGGTTTTTGGGTGGGACGGAGTACGAGTGCCACCGTCTCCACCACTCATTCGGATTCGGATCAATAAAAAGCATTGAATAATTTATGCCAACACACTGACAATGCTCGGTGGCGACGGCAGCGAGTCGAGGGCGTGGAAGCGTTCAGCTCAAAAGGACGAGACGGGCTTCATTCTGCGCTTCTGTTACGTATCGCAGCCAGGTTGAATCACCGACGGTCCTTGAGTGAATATTTCGCCGCGCGCCAGTAGGATCCCATAAATGGATATTAAAACCAACTGGTGGAGAGGTGAATAGGTTGCCCCGCCATTGGGTACGAGAAGTAGTTGAATACGTAATGTCGAGCTTGAGCTGAATTTTTTATTTTAATGTGTTGCGCAGTCAGGACATGCAATTCACTTGGAAAATCGTCTTGAGGTGTTTTGTCACAGTCGCCGCACCGGGTCGTCGGTAAGTAGCGCTTAAGGCTACTCACCTACCGCCCGATGCAGCAGTTAATACGCATTACCATCCCCTTCACGAGTGGCCAGTCGGGTGGCGAGGCGCCGCGGCTGCCTACCCACAAGAGTATCGATGTGGCAGGCTGTGGCTAAAAATAAAATCAAAATAAATTAACTTGTTGTCCTTGCCTGTGTTTGTTGTGGACGCATTCTTCTGAGAAGCATATCCCTTCGTTGTGTAAGCTCTTATCCTTGCTTGTCCTAGGTCATAAGAAGTTTACTTATTTTTGTTTGTGGATTTCATAGCTGTTGGGCATTTGTGTCATGAGACACCTCGACATTTTGCCTGACATCAGTGTGCGGCTTTCCCTTTGAACCCTTAACAGAGTTGTACACATAAAAGGGAGACAATTAAGACATTCGACGCTACACTTGACAGTTGAGTACTCATCATTCAACAAACGAAGAGTTTTCGGTTGCCGTTTGTCGGATAATTATTTTGAGGTGGTTATGTTGCGCTTGAGCCGGGTACGGCTTTCCTTCTTGAGGACAAAGAGTTTTGGAAAAACTTTGGCAAAGGGACGAGCACAAAGGAAGTTCTTTAATAATTCACTGGTAAAGGAGCTTTACGAAATAGTTTGTCGGATCGATTGTGGGGAAATGGCTTTGTTTTATCCCAACCAAGTGGTACACCTGCTCGCACAAAGGACTATGTGTGCTTGCTTCGTTGAAAGACAATCCAAATTTAAAGGATATGTTTTGTCAGCATGTTTGTTTTCTTTTAAAGTAGTTTTCAATTATTAGTGCAAGGAGTAGAAAAGAGGTTCTCATTACTGAAAGTGTACCTAATTAATTTGATGATGATGACATGTGGCCATAATAAAATACAGTTACGTTACGTTGCTATTTCAACAACCTGACAGAACTAAGAAGCATTAGCATTAGTCAGCCTCACTGCTTTATCAAAAGCGCTAACTGGTTTGCTGAATAGAATCAATCAGAAACACGCGGTAACACAACGGGCTTACTCTGGCCGGTGTGCTGGACATTGTTATTGAGACCCTGCATGTCGCGAGATTTTGTATGTCAACAGAAAGTTAAAGGCGGAAACAAATGAACATTCAAAGTGTTCCTACTCCACATATACACATATGTATGTACCTACACTGTACATGGTTGCATTTTTCTATATAACACCAATTATAAGGGGTAATTTTTTAGCTATTATCTTTTTGGCAACACCGGTTTAAACAGCTGACGCACGTTTCGTGTTTTGTTTCACTGTTAAACATCTTCAGTTTGGTCTATAATTTAACCATGAATCGTCTTACAAACGAAAAACGCTTACAAATTATTGAATTTTATTATCAAAATGCGTGCTCTGTTAAGAAAGTTCATCGCGCGTTCATTGTGTTCAGCGACGAAATAAGCAGAATTGTCGATTTTGGAGTGAATATCAGCCAGAAGCATTGCATCCAGAAAAAGCCACAGTTTGGTGCGGTTTATGGGCTGGTGGCATCATTGGACCATACTTCTTCAAAGATGATGCGAATCGTAACGTAACTGTGAATGGTGAGCGCTACCGTGAGATGATATCCAACTTTTTTTTGCCCAAAATGCAAGAGCTTGACTTGCATGACATGTGGTTTCAACAAGACGGTGCCACATGCCACACAGCACGCGCAACAATGGATTTTATTTCACGTTTGGGACCGGTCAATTGGCCGCCTAGATCGTGCGATTTAACCTTTAGACTATTTTTTATATGGCTATGTTAAAGCTCATGTCTATACAGACAAGCCCGCTTCAATTGACGCATTGGAAATGTTGGAAAGAGTATGCCAAAATTGGACTAAGCGGATGGACCATTTGAGGCGCAGTCAAGGTCAACATTTGCATGAAATAATATTCAAACATTAAATTTTATGGACCGTACTATCGATTCAAATAAAGATTTCATGCATTTTTCTGAATTGTATGTGTTTTTTTTTTTGAAAAACTTTCCTATAGCTTTTAAAAAATCACAATTTATATGAATTAAGTCATCTTATATCAGTTTGGATTTTGATAAGCTGCCCAGCACACCTTATCTTCCTTACACCATGCCAACCAGCAGTCACGCACTCTAACCTAACCTAATCTAAGTTGTCATCCGAAACACATGACAAATTGCGTTACTTATGGAGATATGTGAAAGTCGTGTACTTTGTATGCTCCACTGATCACTTACTTTTGTTTATTCTACGGCTAAACTGTTGAGCATTCCTAGCGAGATGACCATTGCGGATAGAATACAATTGACGTGTTGGGCTGAGCACCACTTGTTAATAGTAGCAAAAGGAATATCAGAAATGCTTTTTTTGTACATTTTTAACTCATACTTTCCTGTCTTAGCTCTCTTTTCCGGCTTGACAAACAGAAAGACATTCATATTCCAGAAACGTTTGTGTTTTGGATCAACTTTTGCGACAAAAAACATGAAATAATGCACAGGTTCCTGTCGCATTGGCTTGAAGAAGACGATCGACACATCTTCTTCAAGCTCGGCAGCCTCGGCATAAGAAAACCATTGCAAAATCTATGATATGTTCCCAGGTTGAAATTCGTTGTGAAAAATGCTGACGCTGAAAATGCTTGCGCTTGGTTCGCCGATCTTTTTCTCTACATTCACTGCAAATTATATAGGTCCATACTCCACGTCAAATTCAGCAAATTTGCGGCAACTGGATGTTTTATAATCAACTTCCTGAAGTGTGGCACTATCCTTTTCAGCGCCCCGCTGTACATGGCATCATGGAATACGCGCATATTCTAGGGCAAGTTCGGATATCTAACACTCTCATAATTCTCAAACTAAGAATTACCTTTTCAAGAAAAGATATCAAGCAGAAATCATTAAAGAAGCAATCTCCTTGTAATCTGCGACTGAGAGACACCAAGGCCGTGCAGGTTCATGTATCTACTGCAGAAATCCTTCGTGAGATCGCCAAGACTTACTCCTTTTCTTTTCAATAGACGATGTAATGACACCCGCTACAATAATATTTTACTAAGGGATATCCGATAACTTGGAACTAAACTCCAGTTTGGTGCGGATCGTTTCGAATGTTAGGCATGTTCTACTCTCCCTAGATCGTATTTTGTTGTTGGCTTTGAAGTAGCGAAGGTATTCCCTCAGAAGCCCTGATAGGCTCACGTACTTTAAAGTTTTCTGGAATGTCTGTGCGGCCTAGTACACAAAATGGAAATATTTTAAACTTTTCGGCAGCAATATGCATATATATCTGACGATACTATCCGGATATGCCACAACACTGTAAAAAGCAGCTACACACATCCATTGAAAAGCGAAAATGAGATTAATTTTATGTCCCCAATAATCAATAAACCATTGGTTTTACCACGAATCTTTCTAGACTACTTAGCCCAGTCGATCCAAGGCTCATATAGGTTTCGGAGAAAATATTCTCCCTGGTTCTCTCTCAACTGGCATCAATGGCAGAGGTAATGAGGAGTATCCACTTTTTCCTCTCTTCGTCACAGGAGCGTCTACATATGCATATGTATAGTCGTTTGCTAGTCCCATTTTCATTTCGTGGTACTTCAGATGATTACTCCAACTAACATCGCTTTTTGTCGCACTGAAGAAGCCTGTGGGTCCTTGCATAGCTCAACTTGTGACAAAGCAGTGGTGTGGTCTCGCAGTTGATTAGACACTACCACTTTCAATTTGCTATTTCTATTATCGTGTCGTGCACTTCACTATGAATCAAAAGTCAACAGAACTGATTACAATTCAAGAGACGTCAAACTTTAAAAAAGCTTTATTGCATTTAAGTTCAACTCTAGAAACTGTGAGTCAAAATAATATAAATGCGATAAATGCCAATTTTGTGAAACGGCCCTATTTCACTCAATTATATCGAAACATTGAACGATGATTCACGTGATCCAATTACAACTAAGACAATTTTTCATTCGAAATCTAATAAGAAAAAACCTCACCCTAAAGCGATTTCCATGGAATAATACGATTTATAAAACTTATAGCTCCACCCATCATTCATCCGCATTCCAACAAATCCCCGATGAACCGTCTCCTTGGTCCTTAGCCAACGCTAACCTAAAGAGCTCTTCTGCTTAATATGCCACATTCACTTCGCAAAATCACTTTTCTAACCATATTACACACATTATCCCATTCAAGGTAATAATCTTATTTGCATTCAAAAAGTTGCCTGTTACCCAAATCACCTCGACTCGGCTCTGGGCTCTCCTTTTCGTCTGTCGGCCCTCTCAAAGGCAGCTAACAAATCCCATCCGATATTTATCCCTTTTAAAAGGGATCCGCTAAGAGGATGAGCTAACACACACTTTGGCCATGTGAACAAAAAAAAAAACGCACATAATGTATCTCGAAAGATTTCCAAGGAATATATCAATATATTTGTAACTTCTTTTAACCAATATCACTCAGTCATCCTTTTTTTTTTGTTGCTTTCGTCCTGCCATAGTTCCAGGAACAATCTCTTTCTTTTGGTTTTTCATTTATTTTTTCTTGTGTATGCCGTTGGGATCATAGACCTTCGTCGTCTTCTTTCACCATCCACACCTCCGGTAGGCTTAAATGGCAAAAGGACGTAATAAATATTCGCGGGCCCCTAAAATTCTTCCTCCAATATGACCACGTTCAGCCGTAAATGCGTATGTATGTATGTACATCTTGACCTATAGCTACCCTCTGATTTTTATTTCCAACCAAAAGTGCTGCCCTGTGGCTTGTGGCTTGGGGTAGATGTCCAGTGCCGAGATAACTCTCCTTTAGTGAAATTAATACAAGGGTTGCTCCTTTGCTATAAAATCACATCCAGTTGTGTTATGTCTGCCGCAAATGATAGGGCCACCTACTCATAGGGACTGGAGAGCAGGAAACGTAGAACAAACACCTGGCCAACAAATGTTCTTCTAGTACTTTATTTGAAAGGCAAATACCAATGAATAACAAAATGTTGGCTAACGGAAATCAAAACAAAAACAACTACGAGTACACAGCAACGGCAACCCCAGAGAAAGGTAAAAAAAAAAAAAAACTAAAAAGTTTGAAAGTTTCTCTTTGCTTTTGTCGGCTAAAATTAGTTGGTGTGCACATGGCTTAGTGTCCTGCGGTTAGTTGTTTGCTTGAGTTCTTTGTTGGTCTCTCATTTGTTGGTTTGTTTTCGTACATACAATATATACACTCTCTCCGTCTCTAGGTATGTCTTTCTCTTAATTTTTCACTTCTCGGACCTTTTTTCCCGGTGAACGCAATTTTTATTCCCACAATCTGTTTGTAATTCAATTTTACAGCAAAAAAAAAAGAACGAACGTAAATGTGCACGCAGAGGGAAATAAACGAGAGGAGAAAATTCTTCTTGCTCCTGGGGATGTTGTTTATTATTGTGCAAAAGGATTTTTCCGTATGCCAGCCGCCACCCAGGTGGGGTCGATTTAATTTATTCAATTTTTTACATCTTATTTACACTCTCTCCTCGAGGATTTGCTCAGCCGACCGTCTTTGTGCCTGCCGGTTGGCGCTGGTATGTTACTGTACACGCCGGCCCCTTACTTTAAAGGACACCAATTTGCTTTATTTCTCTTGCAATCCCCTTCCCCCTCGCTCATGATTTTCTCGGCTTTTTGGAATCATTTCTTTTTTCCTTCGTCTTCTGTGGCCGCTACAGGGTGCTGGCGGCGACTGTGTAAGCATTTATGAGGTACTACCATGCGATACTCAGTTTTACAAGGATATAAAAATGATATATGCCTGCGAAAAGTGTCACTTGTTGCAGACAGATTGACAGTGTTTCGGTGAGGAGAGAGCATACTTCTTTTTTTTCCTTACGTCTTTTTGCCTGGGCGACGACTAAGGAGTATTTTTGGGTCTATAAGGATGATCCAGTTACTGTGTCAATGTCACCCAGGGATATGTGGCCATTCACAGAGGCAGTGAGCCAGAGACTTATGAGGGTTTTCTTGCCTTTCACAAAATGCTACTTGCCTACGCATTGATTGGGGGCATATTGCCTGGATTAGGGTGGATGTTTGTACGGTTCTGAGGGGCCGCATGCCCGTGTGGAAATTGTGTTTTGTGGGCTAGAAGAAATCGATCTAACAGAATTTATTGAGAATCGAGGTGGAAATGGTTGCTTTTGGCATTTATTGCGACCATTCGATGGTGATTTGGTGTTTAATGATCAGAAATATTATTTTGGGCGACAACATAAAACTTTTCATTTACACCGATGACAGACTTGTGCTATAAACGAAACAATCTGTCTTAATTATGACACCCCTTAAAGAGATTTACTACAGTCTTGTCATCATAGCTCAATAATTACAATTTACGTAATGGGCATAAAACAAAATTCATCACTCTGAGGTGTCAAGAGGTGTCATTTTAAATTAGTGGGCAGCACACAGCATTTGTACGGAATGTAGATCACTCGAACATCCACCAAATGCCAGCATCCAGTATGACTTAATTTTGTATTAATTCAGGCATCCTTGGTGTGGCATGAACTTGTACGTTGTGGTGATAAATTGCACTATTTTCAAGAAATTTGTCACGCAGTAGACACAACGATGTGTAGATCACTCTCGCAAGCAGGGGGTTCCTAAGGATATCCTTAAGATTAACAACTACAAATTTTCTATCAAAAATATCTTGAAAGTGCCATTTTTCGAAGAGTGGAATGAAAGTTACCTTTTTCTCAGTGGTAGGGTTTTATTTTATTTTTTACGGAGTTGACTTTAAGAGGTGGTGGTGGCCAATCTAAGTCCATAGTGCTACCACTGCTCAGAGTAAACCTAGCAGTAGCCATCCGTCGCATCGTTCATTAGCAAATTTGATGAGAGGATGTAGTTTCACTACAGCCGTATCGTCTAGTGAATTCTGACTAATTTGTTGTTGACTGGGTGCGTCCAACTAGTTTACATAATGCACGTCCACCACATACTAACTGCAGCGCCACCCATATTATCGTTATTATGTTGCAGTATCTTTATATGTACCGTGGCTAACAACCACGTTTCCCCGGGAAGAATCAAACCGACAAGCTTCAGTGCACTCTGGGTAAAGAGATTATTGTTTTGGTTTTGTTGACGATTTGGAAGTTTGTATTCCATGTATTACTGGCAACCTTCACTTGTTCAGTTTTAAATTCGGCCAAGGACAACCGTCTGACATATGCTACGACATTTAGTGGCTCAGTTGGAATTGTGACACCTAGCATAGCAAGTTAGTCGGACACTTCGTTCCCCAGAATTCCCATTTTGGTGTTGATTTCGGACTGGCAGCTCCTTTTTCTATAGCAGTAACAATTTTATTGATCAGAATTGACCACTCAGATTAACCACACGATGCCTTTGGATTTATTGGCGTTTCGTTCTAGACATAATTTTATTTTTTTCATAACGAAAATTCAGAACATCTATCGGGAGTGAGACAGTTTAACTTAGCTAACTGCGTACAGCTTGAAGACATAGGCCAGCATGGGCTCACTGTACGGATATACTTGGGAAACCAGTTGATGCTTACAACAGAGCTATCAAAACGACTGACACTATTATTGCTTAGTTCGCCAGGTAAAGTAAGCCCCTAAATGACTTCTTCTTAGAGAGGGTAGGGCGCTGCAAGAGCAGAGAAGTTGTGTGATAATCTCTACTACTTCTGAAAAAGCCATTGCATGGTAGATCCATTCTGAAGCCGTTTGTTTCAACGGTCCAATTTCCAGTAGTTTGGTAATCGAAATGATAATTTAATAGATAATTAAATCAGACTTCTGTCCACTACTTCGTCCGTCTTCGATCCGAGGAAGTTTCGTGAAGATGTTGACTTCCAGTAGGAGCAGTACGAGATATTAGTTGACCAAACTTTCTTGAAAACGAACTTAACTAGTGAAATTTGTAGAAGCTACGCCCAGGTCCACCACGGACTGTCGCGCAAACCATATACATACATACATACAGGGGGGTGGGGTCGAAGGCAGAAATCTCTAGTTCACTTACGAACAAGGCCGGTAGGCCGCGGGGGATGAATTTTCAAGAAGGCGCTATAGAGATTACGTCTGTATTAATAGCCCTGCACACAGCCCTTTCCAGAGATATAAGAAGTTCATTTGCTGCTATATTCCTTAAGAGCGTAGAGAGCACATCTTTCTGATATATATATATCCCTGTTAACTGATGTGCAGATTCTGGCATCTCCCAGCTTAGAGATTATCACTCTGCTGTTGATGAATAGACTTTTCGATCCCCGCTGATGTGATTGCCTTACTTTCGCTGTGATTAAAAAGTCGATGTCTGCTAAGGCGGCAAGAGTAAATTTCTTTTAGTCGAGGACTTTTCCGATTGTGTCTACCAGCGAGTGAGGGCTATCTCTACAGATTTACCCTTGTTGTAGTAACGCTGGGAGGTCGAGAGTTTATTTGAGACGATCGAGTGCCTTATTTGCTGGCAAATCGACTTCTTTAAGGTTTCCAGAAGAAGAGAGGAGAGGCTGATAGGTCTCTTACATTCACGTTTAGTACAGTTGTTTTTCTTCAATTTGTCTTTATTATATAACTTTTATCATCCCCCTTTGAACTTGAACTGAACACCTTCCGATGAACAACGTTTGCTCTTATGGTACTTTGCCTTACTCTCTGTATTCCTTCTTTTATTCTCATTTCATTCATCGTACCTTTCATTACATCTTAAATTGCGCTTTTTAAACAACATTAAATCCTTAAAAAAAACTACGTCATTTTATCCACACAAAAGGTCAATGAATGAAAGAATACTTGTCACAATTCATGATGATGTTATTTAAACGTTGTCACCAGAAATACTGTTGTCAACAATGTCCTTAGTCACATTCAACAATTTCAAATGTATATTAAGCACTACTCCATCCTGACACAAAATTACAACAATTTATCGACTGTATCCACTAAGTTAAAATAAAAACCTATGACATCTCTGATTAAGTGCAGTCCTAAAAGCGAGAATTTACGATGCACAAACAGTAAAGGCTGCCAGGATAATCCGCAACTTTTTCACTATCAGTTAAAATACCGTCGAAGCAAGCACAAGCAGAGACCAAACAAAACAAAAAAAAGAGTAACCAAAAGCCACGAAAAATAAAACTCCGTAAAACTTATTGCCAACATAATTCCCGCCGTCATGAATTTTACACTTCCCTTTTTATTATCCGTTATTTGTAGTACGTATCATTTATCCCGGTATAGTCAGTGAACAAAGAATAAACCATCAGCACGCAGAGAATGGCGCAAACAAACCAAAAAAACAACGGCGATGCATTCTTCCATTGGAATGATTTAAGCGCCATAAAAGCACACCCACTGCTAGCCACTCACACCCAATCAAACGTGAATACGGCCACACGAGCCGTTACAAACGTGCCGGCAGATAAATGGGAACACTGCTCACACCCTCTGCGACAGCTTAATTAAACAAAACAGGTCTCCATTGCAACTGGCTGCAGCTTCAGCAGTTGCTGACTTCGTTCACTCACCTTCTCTGGCAGCTCGTAGATCAGAGTTACTTTGCGAGCGACTTGGTTTTGAAATGTTTCACAAATCAAGAGAATAAACCATGGAAATTATTTCCGCCCTAAAGAATGCTTGTGCCACCCGTCAACGAACAACCAACCAACTTGTAACCCATTGCTGTTGGGCTTTTTTTTTTGGGCTTGTTTTTATATTTTCGCGCCAATTTGAACAGCTTCACATTGGGCCTGGTCTGGCACTGCTGAATGAAGAAAGGCTTTGTGGGAGCATAAATTTCGCGCGGGAATTTTTTTGTTTTCCTCTTGCTTCCCATTCCGGGCCTGTTCCAATCCTGGCAGCCATAATGTTATAGAGTGACGCTTAATGGTTTCGTACCGTTCCTATGATTTATGCTTATGTGTCATGGAGCTGTGTAATTGCTGTCTGCGTTGTTCTCTTTTTAAATTATGACTCTAGCAGCGAGCATGAGTTTTATTGCTACGCGTTGGCGGTTTGTTTTTTTTTATTTCCCCGCTTTGCTTGATAAAAAACGATAAAACTGAGCAACAAAGCCAAGCACGATGAGGAGGCGAATGGAAGAGAAAACGCAAGAATAAAACGAAACAAAAGGATTCTCCTTGTGGTTTAATTGCAAATTTATCAGGACACACAGAACTACTTCACCTACTATCCGTGGAATGAATATATCTGTTATATACCACACGTTGAATGGGGTTGTTGCTGCTCTTCCTCCCACTTCCAACACCATCGTGATGGCACACACACAATTCGCCATGCCCGGCCACTTCAGCTACTGCCACATATCACATGTGAATGTCCTGGAACATATGACTGAGAGAGAGTATCCCAGTAGGGATATTGCTAACAGTTTTCTTGGATGCAATTTTCCAAATGACTGCGTCATAAAAATTAAGGTAAAGAGCGTCAGCGGCACGAGGTTTACTGAGCGCAAGGTAAACTGTATCTATGCATGACCATACACACACATATACGTTGCATGCGCATAATGAGCGTGCTAGCCAAATACACGCCAAGCACACAACACTACGACACCCTGATGACGACGATGTTGATGATGATGATGACGATAATGATGATGATGATGGGAAAGCAGGTCAGGTGGTAGTCTTTAAGTGCTGAAAAAGGGAATGAAGAGAAGCAGCTTGCAGTCAAACTGTTGCAACAGGGTTACTTCGCTGATGAGGTCCTTAAGCGGAGCAAGTAAAGAATGAACATAGATACAAAAATGAAGAAGAAAAACTTGACGACGAAAACTTAAAAAAGTACAAAACTATATAACAAAAAATTCCAAAAAATACCTTGTTTGCGAAGAATATGCAAACCTCTACCCTCGACGGGGGTATAATGGAAAAATTTAATTTTATATAAAAATAGCACAAACAAGAAAAAACGAAGAAAAAGGAAATGTAATGGAGAAAGGAATGAAGCACCCCCAGGGTGTTGAACATGAAGATGCGGATACAGCGATGAAGTAATGAGTAGCCAAGCACAAGTGGTTCACTGAAAGTGATGGCACACCTGAAATGAGAATCGAGACAACTGATAGTTACCTGGAATTGGTCCACAAACTCGGGGTATTATCTCTAAAATTGCGGAACAGGATGGATCTTCAAAACATAATTGACGTGCTAGTATGCAATTAAGTATTGCAATTGCGGCTTTAATGTTGGAACCTGAAATTGAAAACAGAAATAAAAAAACAATTAAACGCATATAGTTCTTGAATGTGAATTTGATCAAGGCATATGTATTTTCAAATTTTCATAAAAAATACAAGGCACTTTGTCAGTGTCCCTGATGTGGATTAATGATGCAGACGACGATCACGATTTAAATTAGGGGTAAGTTTTTTTCTTATTATTTTGCGGAGTTAGGAGAAAGTGCTGGTCGAAGGTATAGAGAGAGAGAGACAGGAAGAGGAAACACATGTGCACCTGTGCTCGTCTATTAGTAGTTGCAGGTGTGGTTTTGGCGGCACCAGATCACTTATGAGCGTTGTACTCAAGCTTAGTTTTATAAGCCAAATCAGATGGGTTTAAATATGTCTGGCATCGGTTGAGGAAACCTTTGCCATTTTGCAGCATATTTAGCGAGCTCGAATATGTGATCGACATTTCTCATGATTGCTCTCTGTCCCATTTAAACTTATATCGGTTGTTGCACGGTAGTGGCTTTGTATATCCGTATATCCGGCAATTCAACTCTCTAATTCTGATAGCTTCATTCCAGCTCGAATCATACCATGCACTTACTTTATGGCTGATTCTCTTCCCTCTATGAAAGATCTCACACACATCAGAATAATGTTTTAGGTCGTTTTAGATCGCCACTATCGAGGAAACATAGCGACCTGTTAAAAAGTCATAAATAAATTGCTAAGCCAGCTCAAATTGGCTTTCTCCTACAGCAATGAAATTCGAAACTGAGAAATGACTTTTTTTTCCAAAAACTTCAGCATAGTAAGCATTAACAATTATTGCTCGAATTGCCATTAAGTCAGAAGAAGTGCATTCATGGAAGATGAACTGTGTTTTTGTCAGATATTCGGATTATTATATAACATATCGAACAAATATTTGATTCTCTGATATCATTGCAGAACCTCCAAGAAGTTAACTTTGAAGCTGATATCATCTACAACGAGATATTCAACTTCACAAGTGATAGCCCCTAGTCCACATAGGAATTTGAGAAATAATCATGAACAGGCTCAAACTTGTTTGAACACTTCAGAGTCATAAAAGGAGATTTATAAAGAGATGAACAGATTGCATGCTTGACAGATTACTGAATCGAATCGTTTTCTTAGTCTGTTCTATCGATTATTTTTCATAAGACTCTATCTCAAACTATTCGTCAAAGAAAATGCGAAACGAGCTAGTCTTAAGGACAAAAATATGATACTGCGCAAGAATCATTGTGTCACACAAAAAACTGGGACAACAACACTGCGATCGACAGCTACAATTTTGAGGTACTGAAGGAGTTTATCTACCTCGGTGCAAACGTGAGCTCCAGGATTGACATCTTATTGAACTTGGCAACCGTTGCTATTTCGGTTTGTCGAAATAAGGGACTCGAAGGAAGGACCAAAATCTTGCTCTAAAGAACGCTCATTTTCCTCTATTTGGAGCCAAAAGCTGGACAATAAGCAAAACAGTAGAGCTGATTCTTGGTGTCTTCAAAAAACAATTTTGCCACACCGTCCACGTACCGTACCGTTAACGATGGAAGACAGCTATCGCTCAGGTTGAGACCCACCATGGGTCGCAGACCGGATAAGTAAGTAAGTAAGTTGCAGTGCTGCTCATATTTAGCAAATTTATTTTGTGAAAATGTGGAATCGAATAAAAGCTCTGCAATTTATATTAGTTTATGTGTGAGGTGCAGACCAGTTCATAGTCAAACGTCAAAAATATGTTCGCAAACTGACTGTCACTTAAAAGAACCTTGTGATAACGCGGGTATAAAAAATGATGACGATATCTATAACTTCGAACAAGAATACCATACAACAATACAACAAAAGCTGAACACTTTTCAACGTCAAAACCATACAAGTTTGAATTTTAAAACAGGTTTACGTATTCATTCTTTAAATTTTACTGCATAGGAACAGTTACGGGCAGAAACCCGATGATGGGGTGTGTCATATATATGTCAACGGCGAAGTACTGTCCTTCATATTTATTAAAAAAAACTCTCACAATCGAGGAAGATGGGCGATGTTGGATCTCAACCCTTTATTTTGTTTTTTTTATATATAACAAGTTACGTCATACTCCAAATCATTCTTTCAAAAATTTTCAAACATTTTCATCCATAAAAATAACGTAACATAAGCACGCGCTGACATGTCATGCTTCGAAGTTTTTTTCACAAATGGAATATTTGAAGCATGTAGCAAATTGGGGACGCTAGACATTCAGCTATATTCTATAAGTAGTGACTTTTATTCAATTACATATTGCGATTACCATCAGTCGCGGTTTTATAGTTTTCAGTGGGGTTTGGTCTGTCTTCTGATCTAGTGCCATTGGCATAACCGTCCCCCCTTTTGCTAGTTCATCAGCCTTCCATTGCCCGGAATACCCTTCTGCCCGGAGATCCAGCACAGGGTAAGATTCCATCTATCCGCTATCTCCCTTAGAAAGCAGAGTTTTACCATCTTGGAGTTAATTGATGGTGTATCCAGAGCGTTTATGGGCGCCTAACTGTCTATAACTACTGGGCTCATTGATAGCCGGATGACTGCCTTTGAATAACTGTCACTTCCACTTGGAATTCACTGCAGTGGTTCGGTAGCTGGATTGCCATACAGATCTCTGGCGAACTGACCAGAGATACCTGATCCTGTACCTTCATCCGATTTGGATCTGTCAGTGTAAATTTCCAACGCAGCTGGGTTACAGACTTTATCTTCGTCCCATTCCTCTCTCGTGGGAATTAGAGTCTTGTGCTTTCGAAGTTCAAGAAAGGCGTCACATAGTCTATCTCTCTATAGATATTCGAGTTTTGTATAATATTATTCCCATGTGGCCTTTTCCGTGGGTTTACTCCACCGGTTGCCATCTGTTAATTTTATGGCTGCATGCAAGGCCATGAGTATCCCGTATATGTCCATGAGAAGGAAATGTAATATCATATCTAGAGCTTATCTTGATTTTGTTCAACATGGAAAGCCGTCCACCAGACTAGGAAGCTATACATCAGTATTTGTCGTACTAGCAGTGTACGACAACCTGAGTATTCCCCATTTTGGACCGACACTTATATGTGTATAGTGAGATCGATGTCCTTCTGATACGCTGCTGTATGTTGCGCTTCTAGTTTTGTTTGTTGAAAGAAAAGTCCACTAAGTATCAAGAATAAATTCTGTATCGTTTCTATTCCACGATTTATCTTAGTGCGTAAGGCTCTCTTCTGGACCCAGCATCTGATTAATGGAAATCTGATTCAACGACCAGTGATCATCCATCCATTCATTTTATTCTGCATCATCCAAGATAGTCTACAAGTATGACCATCAACTAGCTCTAATTTTCAATTAATAGACTGGAGTCGCCTACATTCAAGCTCTCCCAGTAGTCGAAAACTTTTTGAAAAGCAATACTTAGTACTTAAAGTGTACTGTTTTTCTAATTTTCAACTGCAAATTCGAAATTCTGATTCTACCAATATACCAGTTGGGACCAGCATTCGAACAGTTAGTTCGGATCAAGAGAATTATACAGTTTTGTTTCACTTTGTCCGACACAACGATACGTTCATATCAGATCACAGATGTGAAGCTTCGTTTGCAAATCGCTTACAAACAAAACAAATCGTGAAAATAGTTTGAGCATTCGAGCAACGAGTGAAGATTTTGGTGTGTCCGATACTTAACTTCCTAATCGAAAGCTTTCAAATGATCTAAAAGAACCACCGAGACTGACAAATTGTACTTTTAAGTTCTAAAGCATCCACGTAAATACTGAAATAAGAAGACTCACCAAGAACTGGACGAAAAACAAAAACAACAAGCATATGACCGCCATGGCTGGCTCGGACGCAGTCTAATCTGGAGGTCCAATTTTCGATGACTTTTTCCAACATTTGTGGTCGTATATGGTCAATAACGCGGCGAATGTCGTCCTCCAAGTGGTCAATCTATAGGCGTAGACTAGAGAAGCGACTTCACATATCCCCACCGAAAATAGTCAAGCGGCGTTGAATCACACGATCTTGGAGGCCAATTCACGGTTCCGTAAGGTGAAACTATGCGGTTACCACAGCTCCGGTCTTGTTGACACCACAGCTCCGGCAAATCGTGGTTGTTCAATTGATGATCGAAGAAGTCACTAATCATAGCTCTATAGCGGTTACCATTGACTGTAACGTTCTGGCCAGCATTCTTTTTTAAAGAAGTACGGACCAATTATTCCACCAACCCATAAAGCACAACAAACAGTCAGTTTTTGTGGATGTAACGGTGTCTCAACATACACTTGAGGACTATCATCAGTCCAAATACGGCAGTTTTGTTTATTGACGTATTCATTCAACCAAAAGTGAGCTTCGTCCCTAAACAAAATTCCCAAACAAATGCGAAAAAATGGAGCATGACCCTACGTGAAATTACCTTGACTTGGGGAAAATGCCGCTTTCTATTTGAATGCCCCTCAGCTCAAGCTTAGAACTGTGATTCGCACCTAACAACATTTGTATTCGTAGCAGCACAGTGTCAGTAGAAGGATAGAATTAATAACAAATATTAGATAATTAAACTAGTTTTAAGCGTTGTTGTCTAGTAAGTAAGCAACTGAATTGTAACAAATAAAAGCGAACAAAATTTGTATGTCTACACTGTGGGCTAGTTGTTGAACAGGTAGTCAACCTACAATACATAATATGATCCGGCAGGTCTCTTATGCTAATAAGAAACTTTCTTATTCACTCCTCTTTTTCCACTCCGATATAATTGCTGCTGCTTTTTCCATGAAACTTCTGCAGGTAAATTGCATTGTATACTAGTGTTAAAACGCTTCTTATTACAATAGAGACTAATTATTGCAATATAGATAATAGAGAGTTGCTGCTTGTTCCGTTGAAATTCGCAATCAATTGTTCAAACAAATTTGCTAGAATTCACAGGAAGACATCGTTTGTTTTAATTGCACAACAATTTCAGTCTCCCCACGAGAACCGCCTTCTCGACAACCCCTGTAACAGGTACGTATATTTTCTATCGTCATTCGGCACATTTATGAACAAGAACATTAAAAGAAATAAAATTCTATCTAAAAATATAATCAATACCTGACGAAAGAAAAAGGATCCGGAAACCCGACACAGAGTGCAGGTAGACTCTTCAAGGTGAATGTTCCATTATTTATTCACAAAGAAAGAATATGAAAGGGTGTACTCTTCAATGAATTAGAAATAAATTTCCATGATGCTTCAAACCTGTGTTGAAATATTTCGGTTATCACAAATGGTCGTCTGTTGTTTCTGCCGTCTACCCTGAAAGACTTCTCTTTTCCACGAAGTTTGCTCGGTATATTCACTCGTAGCGTCATTCTTCTCTGGTTAGCACAAAATCCGGGGTGGATTCTCCTCGACATGTTTGTCACACTAAATGTGGTGTTCGCCAATTGCATTGAAGCAAATGCTCAAAGTCTATATGACCAAGCATACTTGATACTCTTTTGAAGGCAGTTCGTGGTTTTCTTCTCCTCTGCAGCAAAAATCGTACACGAAAAGAAACCTAATTCGAATTTATCCATTTCTTTCCGGTGCAAAGTTTATTTCTTTGCCGAAGCTATATATGTAAGTACTAAGTGTCGAGTAAAGGAAAGTGAAGACATTGGCTTCGTCGTTATAGCTGCCTGTTATAACATTCTTATTAAGCCGATTATGATCTTCAATGACAGCGTGAGTTATGAATCCCAACATAGCATGTATCGAACCGGTTTGCAACATGTTGACTCTGCAACATTGCCAACAGACAACAGTATTCATAACCCAGCAATATGTATATGGAACAGCAGCCGACAAGTGTATAGAACTGCAGCTTACAAGTGTATGGAGCAGCAGCAGACGAATGTGAAAGAACATCAACCTTATAATAACGTCAATGGTGTAGTGCATACAAGAGAGACGACACGGCAACAACATCTGCACATATCAGACGCTGATAGAGTCAACCGCACCGCACCTAATAGCTAGAGAGTCTCCAAGCATCCCACACTCTATGCTCACAAACATATTCTTTACACAGTTAAACTGTACAGTCTGACTTAGTTAAGCTTGGCTTGAAAAATATTATAGAGTCACTTTTGTAAGAGCAGTCAATAAAAGCAGACATTAGTGTAATTCTACAAACAATTACTTTAGTTTCAATCACATTTATAACTCGTGCTCTTATTTACCGCTGACCATTATCCTACCTTCACTTTTCGTAACTGCTTCCTTGGGGCCCTATTTCTTCTTCAAAGAAAGCATACAGATTGATGTTTCTGCTCTCCAAAAACATACCATTACAATTCATTTGAGTGTTTACTGCTTGAAGGATTTGCCTAGTCAACTTCAGACAATTCCATTCTGTGAACTCTCACAAAGTTGCTGTAAATCTGACCCTCCTCAAAGTGTTAACCAGAAATTTGTAGTATTTCCTTCTTTGCCGACTTCCATTAAATGTTTTCTTAAGAAATTCCAGTCGTTGCATCTTTCAAGGAATCCATATCCGAAGGCAATTTGCTGGCTAACATTTAAATCATCACTTCCTGTTTGAAGAAACTCTCAAAATATTTCGAAATGTTTGTACAAATATGTTGGGAACACCTGCTAATAGCTTCTGAAGAATGTCTATAGCAATAAACGGAATTCAGAGCTTTTTCAGAAATATTCGAGGACACCCTAACTGTATTTCCAACCCGACAACAATGCATCATCTATTTATGAAATGACTGGAGTAAATTAAAACGAACCCCCCACTCTTTCGGACAAAATTATCCCAATGCAGACGGAAATTATGGTTGAACAGCAATAAATTATTGTTGCACAATTGATGCAATCAGAGCATTCGAGCCCCGTACTTGACAATCTAAATCTTTAAATGCAGTCGCACATGATGATTGAAGCGATTATGGATGACAAAAGAAACTCCTCACAAGTCTGGATGGGATTTATCGAACCGGCAAACAAAATAAAGTGGACACCTTTCTCTCCCGTAGCCACAAACAAGAGGGCAATCGCTTCTTTCACATGCCCTTCGTCTTGACTGACTTCGTCATAGTTTTGTGTTGTGTTTTATTGGTGTTCATCCTTGACACAACAATGCAGAAATTTTGAAATGATTACGGCTATGCAGACATACACACATGCATACTCACTCCTTGTGCGGTGTCATTGGAGATCCTTGTTGCATGTCCACTTGGGTGGCTATTCAATTGAATTCGATTGCACCCGCAGTGAAATTTTATGGACAACGGATGCCCTGCCAAGTGGGGAAGCCAACTGCAGTGATGGCTGCAGCATTGACAATTATTTCGAATGGCATAAATCGGTTATGGGGCTCTTTGGTTGTCGATGAGTTTAACTCAACTGCTGTCCTTGCCAGATGGGGATGGAATGGGATAATTGAATTGAACTTTGCATTTTCGTAGTCTCGAGAAGGACACCTATGAGCATGGTATAACACACAAATGCGCACAATCGTGTGTGTGCAATTGTAATCGGAGAGATGCAGTGATTTTATCTTGAGTGGAATGGTTTCGGACGGATAGACGATGTGGTCTTGCTTTATGAAAAGTACATGTTAGGGCAATGGTGTGATACAGCTTGAAGTTGGTGGCGTATTCTTGTTTTTTTGGCCACATTGTAATATTGCTACATCGAAGAGTCATCCAGACGTATAACTTGCATTCATCGATAAAAAGAAACGCATAACCTTTGGAAATCCTCTCTTGGATTGGACCAGAAATCAGATCAACAGTGGGCATTGAGGAAGGTCTGGGGAACGTTGTATTTGAAGATTCAATAAGAATCTTGGATATTAATGAAAGTAATATGGGCTAAGAGTAAATGTTGGAGAACTGTAGTCTCCTATTCCGATGTCATACGTAGCGTTTGAAGTCGACGAGTAATCTTTGGGATATTTGATTACATCCGAATGACAATCAGATCGATTAAATACAAAGCTGAGTGTATCGTTCGTAATGTAAGCCGCACTTGGGAACTGAACTGACACTTTAAGAAGTAATTATTTGTTTTCCTTCTAATTTAGGTTGTTTTGTTTTTGCTAAGTTGAGACATAATTTGAGAACGAAACATATTATTTTGGGCAATCATTGCTCATTTATTCTACCACTCAATCCCGTCCAAGACATATTAAATAATAAAACGTTCAACTCTCTTGACTAAATGCGCCACAAGAAGTATTCGAAACAGATAAATACAACAAGATTATGCTTAACCTAGTCCACATTGGAATGTTCTTAAATTTAATAAGCAAATGCAGCATCTTTCGACACATCAGACGTTCTGTCCCCCGTCCTCGGGGTTCGTCTCGAAGACAATCACTTCACGGTTCTCGTAGGCCCAGAACTTGTGGAACTCAATCAAAATCGATACAACCGTTTCCGCTTGACCACTGAAAATTAAATAAAAGAAAATATTCAAAAAAATACATAAAATCGACCAACAGACGACGTCATGCACACACATACCAATTGATCAGGTCCTGTAAAGTTATCTTGTAAGGATCCTTTGACTTAACCATGTCGAAGATCTCATCCTTCAGATCCTCGAAACTCACTGGTTGTGCGTTTTCGGCACGAATTTGTTCCTGAATCCCCTTGAAGAAGTAATGCAATGTTGATGCAGTCAAATAGCCCTTATGCTGAACATCGAGTATTCTAAATAAATAGTGCAAGCTCTGTGGCTCGTGTCGATTGTCTAAGGCGAGGACAAAATCCAAAAACGTTTTGTAATCCATTTCACCGTCATACGTGCGACACTCGTCGAACACTCTATCCAAGAATACTGACGTGAACGTTCCCGAACCGTAAGCGGCCAATTCACTTCTGCTCAGCATTCCATTATGATCCTTGTCCAAGTTCAGGTAATTCCCGTAGACAGTCAATGCCGATGGAGCGGAAAACCAATTCATCTCCTGACTCTCTTTGGGTGCCTCATCATCGCGAAGTTCCAACAATTCCGCCAGCAATCCCGACGCCAAAATGTCGCGAATGCGAATCTTCCCCGTGTGCAGAGGGTCGAGGAAGAAAAAGAACTTCTTCACAACGGTGCACACGTAGAAACTATGAAACGATTGCTCGACAACATTCAGCTGTGACAGTGTTGGTATAATGTCGATTATGTAGTTCTCCATGTCGATTTCCCTCAGGTATCCTTGCCCATTGTAATCGTACACAGACAAACCAATACGTCCCTGCTGTAGCCAAACTTTTCGCATCGTATAATTGAATACGGATGTTATCTCGACTTTGCCCGGATAGCCGGAGGAGCATTGTAACTTTGCGAAGAGAATCGCTGTGAGATATTTACGGCATTTGGCACTTACTGAATCGCGAACTTTAAGATAGTCATCGTAGCCAATTAATTGTTGGCCCATAGGTGTCACTTGGGAACTGCATTTCTCAAGGATTTCCCAAAGTGAATTTAGCTCCTCATTGTCGAGTAACTCTTGGGTACGTTTTTGTAGGAACAATGAATGCGCTTCTTTTCGCAGATTCTGACGAAGATTATTACTGCATGGATCTGGTGGTTTATAAAAGAATTTCGGTATTGTATTGTATGTTGGATGAGGTTTTGTTCGTAGAATTGGTTTGTTTAGTTCTTCATCGGTTGGCTTTGGACTAGGAATGAGAAGGTTTTCAAATTCTTTCACAATATCTGGATCGAGCTCCATTTGTTTATAATATTTGCGTTGCACAAGCACAATTAAAATTGTTAATTTCTTTCAGGGCGAAATTTTCTCAATAAATTTATGTATTTTATTTGAGACTGAAATGTCATATGTCAAAAAAGTTGACAAGATCTGAAAAGAAAAAGTGATGCCAAGTCATTGAGGTTACGATCGCGTCGATGAAAACATTGCATACCTTAGTGCTCGAGGGCAAATGCGTAAATGTTCGCCATATTGATTTAAGTGATCGTTATTTTTTGAAAATCAGAACGCAAATAATGTGTTTAAATCGGTTTTAAATGGTCACGATCAAATGTGCAATCATGTAAGATGAATTTGTACATAATGGGTGTTGATTTCGATAGCTTTTAGTATGTAAGCGCTTGAAATATCTGTCATCTCTAAATGTAGCTTGTTTTTGCATCCGACTGAATCGAATGAATTTGTTGAATCTGACAAATAACAGGATGTTATATTCATCAACTATGTTGGACCAGTAAGCGAATCATTTAGCATTTAGCAGTCTGCTTTTATCACGTGTAAAGCGTGTTGCAAGTTGCTGCTGGACTCTCAGATTCATGTGCTGTTCAGCGAATTTCTTCAGACTTACATTGTTACAACAGCATCTACCCGAAGCCTAAAGAGTGCAGTGGCACATAACTATGCAATATGCATCCACATACAAGAAAGCGCAATACATTTATTTTATTTATTTTTAATAGACAAATGTATTTTCATTCTCCTCAGATTTCTCTTGTTACCACCAACCACAAGTAAGCGTTCAGTTTGAAGTTTCTTTAACCAATACACTTCATCCATCACCATTTTCCATTCATGCACCCTTTCGTCTCAGACGACCTCTTCAAAAATCACTTCTCAGTCTAAGTGAGGATTGTTCTGACTCTCTCCATTTCACATGCCCCCTGGGAATGGTTCAAGCACCACTCATTGCGGTCTGGTTAGCTAACACAAGTACAGGAAGTCAGTCCTTTTCGAGAAAAAAAATATTGAAGGCGAAGAGAAATAGAGAGCGGAAAACAGGAACGAGTGGCTGCAGGCACTTTTCTAACTCACTTCACTTTGCCAATTCATCATCATCATCACCATGGTCTCCTTTATGGTTTCTTTCGACTGCAATCTCATATCGATAATCGGTAAATCCATCGGATAAGTTCTGCAGATTTCAGGGGCAACTAGCAAACACTCTTGTTGTAGTCATTTTTCATGAATGAAATTCAGTTTTAAGTCTCGTTTTGTGCATAGTTCTCTTCAGATCCAAGGCTGCAGAGAACGTATCATTATTCAGGACAATTTCCATTGCTGAATCGGCAAGGGACAATTGCAAAAACTGCTTCATTACCTTCAAAGGAAAGGACTGTCATCAGCATGTATACATTAATTTCCATATTTCGTCGAATGCTTTCTAGAAAAACGTTATTTCCACGACTCCGTCGAATCCCCATGGTAGCATGAGTTGAAAGTGAAAGCGATTTGAAGGCACATGATGAGGACTATAAATGGAACAGCGAATAAAAGGAACAAATAGAACGATATTTTTCCGCTTTATATCCCTTTCTCGAGCAAGTGTAGGTTCTCCTTTAAAGGCAAACGAAAAAAACGTATCCCATCCACACTCGCGTACACATGCAAACAATGATTTCATGTAGAGTCTAACTAAAGCAATTTTCATAGCGAAATAAATATGAAAGGCAGCAGAGAGAACGGCAGGACACAGCACAGCAGGTAAAGAAGGAGACTTCGCCTTTCCTCACTCGAAGATTCTTTTTTGTTTAGCTTTTATTTGGTCCATGACGTGACAAACGAAAGGCACGAATGGTAAAGGAACATAGACTTTTTGGGGAGGGATAGATGCTATGAGGCAGGCAGGATACAGATTACCCTCAAACATCCTGCCCGCGGTGAAAACCCCCCAGCACACTATGCTGCCCTCGTCAGCCCCACCATCTAACGTCAACGACAAGCGGAAGGTGCAGAATTTGTTTCTTTGTATCATCCACCACCAGCGCTAGCATTGCAAAATGAAATTGTCTTACGTTTTGTTGCTGTTGCTGTTCCAGTCCCGGGCCTCATCGCTAAAAGTTATTCTTATTTTTCCTTTCCCAGGATATACTCCTCCATCAACTCACATCCACTCAACCCAATTTTTTATCTGGTTTCTTTTTTCCGTTGTTTTTTTTTATCTTCATTTCGTTTTTGTCCTCCTTGTCGTTTTCTTCTTGTGTTCTTCGGGCTTGCTTCTTGAAATTGTCATGAGCACGCGAAATGTTCAAAGGCAAGCTCAGGATACACACGGACGAACGACGTATGTATATGTGCCAGCGAATAGTGGAAAGTTAAAGCGCGGCTGCCTTGGTACCCACTGGGCTTGGTTTACGTTACGATACGATTGCTTTTAGCTCGACTCTATTTTCTTTTCCTTTTGCCTTTTCTGCTTATTTTTTGTAACTTTTCCTTTTTCAACACTCCTGCTTCTTGCTCATTCCCCTTTTACTTCTGGTTCTTCGCATTTTTTT
The DNA here is from genome assembly GCA_907269125.1 of Eristalis pertinax. Taxonomy (NCBI): domain Eukaryota; kingdom Metazoa; phylum Arthropoda; class Insecta; order Diptera; family Syrphidae; genus Eristalis; species Eristalis pertinax. The sequence goes on from OU026145.1 coordinate 63,314,767, forward strand.
TTTTTATATTTTTCGGTGCCATGTCCCTTGGCTGTGTGCGCCTCTGTACCTGTGTACACACACTATTCACTTAAAACATTTTCTAAGTGTTGTGATATGAATAATAAATTGTTTCCACACTTTGAATGGTAAAGCGCGAGACTTACTACTTTCTTTCTTGTCTCCTCCTCTGTTGCGCAAAGGATGATAAAAATAAACACAAGTGCAGTGCGTTCCCAGGGAACAACAAAATCAGAGGGACATTTGTGTGCGAGAGGGAAAACTATTTGCAGGCAAAACTTTTAAGAGAATAAAAATCTCATATCCCCCCAGCTTCCCAGTCACACAGTACACAGTACACACACCTGATGTGAGAGACAAACAAAATAAAGGATAACACATTGTCGAGGATAGTGTTTGAATGTGTAGCCCAGGTTTCATATTTTATTGTTTTCACTTTGTGCTCGTACATATTGTTTTATGGGAACACACTGGCAAAAAAAGAAAAGGGAAAGTAGTCTCCTTGAGGTGGAAAAGTGAATTCAATTTGAGTTTAATAGGCCTCGTGCCAATTTCATTGAGGGCACGTTCACTGGAGATTGAAGTACTGCTGGTTGAGTGGGTGACAAAGGGTGTTGGTATCAATTTGAGGCCAAATGACTGCACATAAACTGGGATAGATGTCAATTTGACATAGGCACACAGGGAACGAGTTTCCGGTTTTTCATGAACCCTTTTATGAGCTGACGGGAGGATGGAGGAAAAATGAAAGGAAATTGTGTAATCCAGGCAAAAGGATGTCATACATCAAGCGTGAGTAATTGAAAAAGCCGGGAATCAATTTGACGGCATGCATTCAAATTGATTCACATGTATTGATGATAATTAATGACTCTATTCAGTTTTCTTATTTTGGAAGAGTTGAACTAAGTATATTCTTCAAAAGCCTACTCAAAATGTTCCATCGCTTGTTAATTTACGGCTTGTATAAATAGGTTTTTCTATTCAGTTAACATTCTTCTTATATCCACGAAAAAGCACCACCCTCATGAATGCAGTTCATCCCTCAAAAGTTGCTCTCTAATTTTGTCTCACAGTTAGTAAAACTAAGCCAGAAAGTTGGTCAAACTCTATGACTCTTTTCCGAATCGTTATCTTTATGAGGACTCTTGAAATTGCAGATTAATTCGCAAACAATATCCAAGTATGTACACATTTTCGATAGGGAAAGTAAACAAAAAACAAAAGACCAACCATAATATGTACGTACAGTAAAAGCTCGTTAATTCGGAATGGCCGGCGGGAAGGTCATTTCTAATAAACGAATTTTCCGAATTAATAAGATTTTTTTATGCACTAAAACGCATAAAAAAATCATTTTTGTGTATATCCGATCCATTCCTTAAATTATTATAATTCGTACAAAACATATACATAAGTCGTATTGCGAACTCTGGTGCCTATCAACAATTTCTCACAGTTTTTGATCACCTTTGAGCCAGTGGTACCATAAACTTGTTGCTTCCGACATCAAAGAACTCTTTAGTAATTTTGAAAGTATGTTTTGCTGAAATATCAATTTCAATTGCACTTTACTATAATGATGGAGCATTACGCTCAGAAAAATGTCCCTTCACAGAACTCCACATTTAGAGAAGCACTTACACACTATCATGCAAAAATGATAATTTAATTAATTTTCGTGGGGCATGATTAACACAGATTTAAATTTTTAAATCCTCCAGCAGATGTGATCACCAGTAAACATTAGTCTAGCTTTACTATTTTAATTCGAAACCACCTGAAACTAATATTAATATGGTTACAAAATATGAGGATGTATGAGCATAATTACTTTAACTTAACACTCTATGTACACACTTAGCGCGCCATTATTTGAAAAAAATTTAATATCGACATAAATTACCTACTTTGAAATGTCCAACATTATAGTCGGTGAAAGACAAACTTCTCTTCGGTTAATCATAATTTTTTTTAACAATTAGTCATGAACTACAAGACGGTTCTTGTATTTTGAACAAACCAGTCAAACTACTCTTGTATGAAACGGTCTTTTATTTCATTTTCTTCGGGTTTCATCCAAATAAACATAACAGTTTACTAGGCTTATTCTTGGTCTAGAGCAGACTCAGAAATTTCGTAAAACCACGCGGGTTCCTTATTGAGCCTATGGTGTGTTGGTGAGTTGCAACCCATCAGAAATTTCTCCATTATCCACCCATGAATGTGAGGATATTTATTGATCGCTGATTTGTTTAAACCGAAAAGACTATGGCTTCAAAAATAGTCTAAAGGCTATCGACTGTAACGTTGTTATCTCTCTCTGAAAAAATACGGACCAGTGATGACATGACTGACAGCAAACCATACCAAACCCTTAACCATTTTTGATGAAATGGCATGATTCACTTTTGTCAATTTTTTTTAAGGACTTTGCTTTGTGAAACCTTGAAAAAATATATATTGAAACCCCATAATTGACCAGTGTCGAAACCACCAAAAATAATGATTATTTATATAAGAACTCATATTAAGTTAGTTCAGCTACGAGTATCAAGTATCATGTCTATCAAGTAAATTATGCAAAAAAAAATAATAATAATATGTGTGGCGTTACAGCCCGCAGAGGGCCAGTGCCTAGTTTCTCAAGAACCACTCGTGTTGTGTGTGCTATTGTTCTCTCACGAGAGGAAGGGACCTACATTTTTTTGCCGACTCCGAACGGCCATGTTTGAGAAGCTTTTTCTAGCTATACTCTTTGAGAATTGTCAGTGACTCGAAAGAGGTGGAGCCGTGAAAATTATTTTGTTTGTCGTACCAGGAATCGAACCTATACACGGAAGGTCCAAGTGCGTAGGAGTCGACGCACATACCCATAACCACTCTGCAAAAAGACGTCTAAAAAGAGTAATTATGATACTAAAACTTTACACAAATTAAAATTTTAACGGCGACAACAAACTAATAGCCCTTGCCGAATTGCATACCTAAGCAAACCTATTTCAGACGTTGTCAATCAAACTATTTACCCAGACAAGGTTTCAACATTAATTCCTCTCTAAACCTTCCCGATTTAAGTGTGTCTTAATACATAAATAATGCGCACATTATAAGCCATTGCCGCATAGCATGTCCGTCATATAAAACTCATCCCCTATTAACCGGATGACACACTTTACGGACCTCGTCAAACCCTATACAATCTACATTCAAATAACACACAAGCTAAACCATCACCTATCCTGACTCACTCATTGCACGGTATCCACTCGTCATTATCGTGATGACCCACTTACATACTCCCCCGTCCATTAGGCCACTCAAACGAATTTATCTTCTGACATTTGTGAGCTCAAGGTTCCACCCCTCAATATCGGTTAATAATTGATTAAAACAACACCTACCAACGATAATCTATTCCCTAATTGAGATATAATAGCTTCAGCAATCGGTTATGGAACAAGATTATCTTAATTCAATATTTTTTTCCAGATACAACGAATGCCGACATCCTAGATGATATCACACAGCACTTACATCATCCGAGAGGGGACGGGAAAGAAAATAAGGAACTTACAACAGGGCTAATCCAGATTATGGTCAGAAAACATCACGTAACAACATTGTCCAGTGAACACCAGCTGAGAATAATTTATTTCACCAATTAGGCTGGACAAACACATAACCTTATTGGAGATTCGTCGTGTACTGGGTGAACCACAGGAAAAGTTCGCATACCCCAAGCTGTTCGTTGGCATGGACGGCTGTGCACTGCATGGGGTGAAAGTGACACATAATGAGGGCTTTACTATAGGCGTTTGAACTGCCACTTGTGAGGGTTCAGCTCTATGAATCTGTTGAGAGGAGGTCTTACAGCATGAGACTGACAGAAGTCAATGATACATGTGTGTAAGCAGTTTAACTGCTAGAGTTGTTGGCAATTTGATGACGGTGAAGAGTTGTAACTTTGGACACTTTGGAGCAAAGATTGAAATCAAATGTTTTTTAAGAGGCTATGTTTATTTGCATATGTAAGTCAAGGCATACTTTACAATGTATGGAGAAGATACCGTTGTACATTTCATTAGATAGGATTAAAATTTAGCTGTTCATAGACCAGAAAAGGGATTTAATTTTAATGTGAACGCGGGCATGACGGCAGACAATTTTCAAAAATCTTCTCAAACTGGTAGGAACAAACACACCACTCGTGTGAGAAGAATATGACACGCACAACACGAGTGGTTGTTGCCGAAGATAGGCCCAAGTCCACTATGGCCTGAACCTCAAAACCATTTTATTGTTATTGGTCTGGTAAGTGTGGTCTGGTCCATTCCTATACTGATATCTATTTTTTTGCTCGCCGCTTAAATATGGCCACCAACATTAACTCAACAACTTCTTGGAAACGGGTGATTCATTTAGACTTTTTCAAATAGTTTTTTTTTAAGATCAGAGTTAACGGAGTCCTGTTATTCTTAATCAGTGCTGTATTACCAAAATCAGTGTTCTGTGGAAAATGGTGTTCGTGCACTTCGAGCAACAAATGGTGTGTATCATGGACCTTCTGAGTCCATTATTGTCTTTACCGATTAGTCGAGAGTGCATCTTGTATTTAGAAGAATATTGCGACGAGTTTGGCTAAAGACCGTGAGCAAATACCTGTCGCAACACCGCGCCGGAAGCAATCGCGGGCAACATTTACAGAAATTATGTTCAAAAAGTAATGAATGTCAGAAATTGTTCTTTCGGACCATAATAAAGTTTTCACTGTAAGCAAATAATAATTCGATTAGCTGAACCCACCCTGGTGAGTGCCTAGTGTGACTCACTCAGCCAACTGAGTAAATTGAACTGGACAATCGTAGATCGTAGCCAACTACAGGTAGGCCCTTGATTGTAAAGTCCACTTTCTATTATATAATTGAAGCTGATCAGCCAACCAATTTTTATCCGAAACCGTTATCCGAAACAGGTGTTTTCAAGCTTGGAAACTGTATAATATTAGTAGGATAGTTTGTGTACTAACAAACCAATAGAACCGCATAGCGTTGAAAAATATCTGCATACAGATTTTATTATTATCAAAGATCACAACGAAACGAGCATTGCATGACTATTGGTATAGTGGGATAATTCGAATAGACTGGTTCGATAAATTATCATCCAAGATTCTTATGATATCGACATTGAATACAGTTTGAATGCAGTTCCTTAGCGAAATAAAACAGGTGCCGTTGGGATAGCGTTGAAGGCAGAACAGGAACTAGACTTCACAACTGATTGACGCCTTGTCCATCTACGAGTTTGAGAGACTTTTTGACAGTTATTCACGAATTTTTGACGCTTATTCACGAAATAATTTAATTTCGATTCTCTGTTTGGTCAGTTGAGTTTGAGAAAACGATATAAAAAACGACTCCCTATTGTTAACTGTTCCGTCAGACTGTTTCGACCTTTCGGACGATGAGCTTGAGTTGCCCCTGCGTGACCTTGAATGATCATCATGTACTGCCGTGACCAATCTGCCAGAACTGCTGCTTGTGACAGCATAAAAGCTTTAATCTTTTTAAGCAGCCTATCTGATGTTCTGGCACTTGGTCCGGTGGCAGTGTTCGAAGTGCGTTTCATTCTATTCATATTGCAAGATAATTTACTTCAAAGTTTCGACAGAATTGAAAGCTTTTCACTCAAACGTTTACCCAACATCCGAGCGATGAAATTGGCTTTCAACATTTTCTTCTCAAGCTCCCACTTGTAGCTCGATAAATGCTCGTGTTTCAAATAAATGAGGATACTTTTTTCCAGAAGGCTTTTTCAAGTGTTCGTACTTCGTATATTAGAAAACGTGGATTAAACAACCGCCATTCAATAGCAATATTCTAAAACTGAGTGAAGATTGTCTTAGCAACGTCGTCACGAGGACCATCATTCTGTTTAATCAGCATCAAGTTACTTTTTTATGATGACGATGTTGAATTCATGACTAATAAGCATTTACCCCCACCACGCGCTTCTTGTTTAAAGTATTCACCTCCCCCAGACTTCGCGGATATATATCTTGGCACAATTTTTCAATAGTCCATCAGTTTGTGAGAGAAGAATGAAGTGTGTATGTGATATACTTCGCCCATACATTTTTGATAAGTGACTGCCTCAGTACCTCCTCAAGGTTATTCCTCGTCTTCCATTTGATGGTCGCTTTTCTGTCCTTTTTGCCTGAAACACAATGCTGCGTTGGTGCTACAGTCGAATGACGTTTCACCTTGAATACAAGGCATAAGATGAGACACGTATGCCTATTCATTGATTGCGCGAATGTCGTGTTACTACGATCTTTGATAAATGTCATAATTTATTAGACTGACGTAGAATTATGCTACTAAATTACACTCAGAAAATATACAATATGTGCTTGGTGGATAGTCGCATCAGCAGTAACAGTCTCAAATCTTGGTGTTTAAACAACAAACTATGCTCATTTATGGAACTGAAAACACGAGTTTTTTCTTCACAGCAATTGTTCTCCAAAAACAGTATGCAGTTTGCTTTGCGTTTCACCGCCTGACTTGAATGAACCAATAAGTCGTCCAGCTATGAGTATCTACTGTTTTGACATGTGTTTCACCTTATACATAGTCTTTTCCTGAAGGGTTTTTTTCACTTATACTGTTTCATCACATACTGTCTACTGTCTCGCGCTCTGCATGACCCGATCACTTTAGACGCTGGACCCGCAGACGTCTAGCTATCCTTTATTTAGATTATAACTTTTGCACACCCAGGGTAGTGCCAAAAGGGCTTCACAACTCTATATTGCTGCACAAAAGCTATAAGGTGTAAATGGACGCTACTACCCCGACTGGTCCACTGGCTATTTATATTTGTAGTCAGACTCATACTACTGTATGACCGCCCGATCTGGTGGACTGCGCTAGATAAAGGTATTAATTGCAAACCTCTCCATGGAGTGCAAAGAATGGCATGCGTATGTATCAGTAAGACTCTGGTCTGTTGATCCTAATTTTCGTTTGTTTATCTCTCCATGTAAATAAGTGTGATAAAATATTTCATTCACGGAAACCATTGTCTACCTTCTACTGCATGATACCCTCGTTATATTGCCAATGACTGGCGATATATATGTCGTTCTTTAACGAAGTAATTCAGTCAAGAATGAGCCAATGTACAAATCCATGACGACGACTTCGATAAGGTTACAAAAGATGACCATGTAACCAATTTATTACAGACTAATAAGTATCTACAGTCACTCACAAAAGTACAGGACCAGGGCCTAGTTTAGTATCCACCGAACAATAAATGAATAGGTTTGGTTACATGCACGATTTCAAGAGTAACCTGCGTCAAAAGCGTTTGCAAGCAAAGCTTAAAAGGGTAATTTATTGGTTATGTAAATTGCATTAGATATTTGGTTTATGATAAAAATTATATGTATGAATTTTTGTTTAAGTATTGTGCACACTAAATTACTAATTACTATAGACTAAGATTTTTTTCTTCTAAGTCAAGATTGATTTTTGTTGAGAACACAGTAACTTTATGCTGTGTACTTACTTTTGGAGTTCGTGTATATGCAGTGCATTCTCGATTATCGCAACTAATAGAAACTAGGGTGGTTGCAATTATCGTTTTCCTGTCTATATGAAAAGTTATGATTACTGCGACAATAATGATAAAAAAATCAATTTAGGTGTTGCGAAAATCAAGGAGTTGCGTAAGTCGAGAGTTGCGTTAATCGAGAACGTACTGTATCTGTGGATGTACATATGTCAGGCATCAACTAAAAATATTTGAAATAACTGAATGTACATACATATGTATATAATTGTATTGTTTTCTTGGAATTGATTTATTTGCTCCTGTCCTCTCATGATCCGAATTTCTTTCATTCTCCTAAAGATTTAACGTTGGGTATGCCCTTCGCCAAGATTGGATAAAAATACCTATGGAATATTTGACATATTTTGAGAGCAAGAAAACAATTTCAACCCTCTGGTTTTTCTCAGAAATCTGAAGGTATCTCCGACGAAATATTGTATTCGAAGAACTAATGAAATGACGATAACCACTGCTTACTCCTTCCAAGCGAATTCACTCAGAGACCTTATTACTTCCAAGTGGACGGACATAACCCCTAACTGACTTCGCTCTGATTATAGATATGTTTGTGTTCAGTTTATTGAATCTCACTGTGTTAAGTGGTTGAACTTAGTTGAGTTTAATGGAATAGATATATTTAAGGAGTCCGTATAGCGGTTGGAGGAGTTAAGATACTGTTTGGGTAAATTTAGAGTGTCTGCTAACACAGCAAAAACGTAATTCGAATCCTTAAGACTTGTGAAACGATTCAAGGAGGAATTTTGCTTATCATCTTTAACACTTTTGTTTTTATTTCGCATAAACTATTTTATTGCTTTTAATTACTTAAACAACATAGCTGATAACCTGGCGATTATTGTTAGAGGAATGCACGAAACGACAGTATCAGACGTTATGCTAAGCGCACTAATACAAGTCGTGGAATGGTGTAACACAGACGGTTTATCTATCAATCCCTGTAAGAACATTCTAGTCCCCTTCTCAAGGACGATACGAGTCAACCTCGGACCCATAATAATCAACAAGACAACACTAACATAATTGCGAGATCCATTATTACATATACAGTCATTGTTTGGTGGCTCAAATCACTCCAACTAACGACGGCAAATAAGTTGCAGAAACTACAACGTATTGCTTGTATTGGAATAACAGGTGCAATGCCCACCTGCCCCACAACAGCTCTAGAAGCTATAGTCGGGCTATCTCCCTTACAAATCTTCATTAGGAAGATAGCTGCTAGATATGCCATCAAAGTGCAGCTTGAGTATAATTATAAACCAGGTAACTTAACAGGTCACCTCGGCATACTCAACTCGATTCCCAGTCGATCCCCCCAGAGTTTTGTACAATGCCGGATATAATGGTCAGCCAGCACTGTTTCGGATGGCTTTTCGAAGTTGAAATATTGGACCGGGCAAGCTGGTTGGAATCTGCATTCATCAGTCCTGAACCGTACTGTAATGTCAATTGGACAGCAGTCACAACTCTGATTAACGAATGGGAAAACAAACTTCGGCTAGACCAGTGGACAAATGGTCACGGTCTTATTCAATCCAAACGTTTAATCAGGTCTTATTCATATAAGGAAATACTCAATCTTAACAAAGAAAACAAGCTTTCTTACAGGACATTGTGGCCTGAACTACCACCTTAACAATTTAAACCTGTGTCAAGACAAGGTCTGTCGGCTCTACCTCGAAAATAATGATATGTCTGAGCACAATTTTTGCGAATGTCCGGCATTAATATCGTTAAGGAAACGTATCTTCCATAAGGAAATACTCACTTCAGTGGGTTAGAGAACTCCACTACTAAAGAATTAATAGGTTTCATGAGGGAAGTAGTATGTCTCTTGGGATAACTCCAAAACTCCAATACAATAGATCTATCCTGGTCGCGGTGTCGTTGCCTTCACGACATGGGTTGTGTAAGAGGAAAACAAATTACATACACAAACAAATAAGTAAATAAATGAACAAATATATAGATAAATATGTACATAAATCAAATATGAATTGGAAGTATAATTAAGACTAGTAACAAGAAATACAGGCTATTATATAACCGAACCTCTTGTTAACTATCAGGTTGACGGACAATCAGTGAACTCGCAACGAGGTAGGAAATGTTGCTTTAATTTCTGAGTCTGAACAACCAAGTATCCTGGAGGTCTCTAACATGGCTCATTGCACAATTACTCCACACTTGGCAATAATACTTTAGAATAGATTGAACAATAATTTTGTGCGAATTTCGGTGTACCGGTGTTTGGGTTTTTGAGTCTTCTATTTTTGACAGGTCAGGCGTGATTCGTGAAAGTTCGTCAAAATTGAACATGTTATGCATATCAATGCAATGAACGACCTGCCACATTGTCTGATTTTCTGCGATAGGGCTTAAAAAAAGCTGGGGAAAGATTTGTCTTTTTTTATTAAAGCCCATTTCTGGTTGAATGAGTCTTGCAGTCTTGAATGATCAAATTACATATGTTATTAGTGAGTTGCCAGTCAACGAGTGACTCAAAATTGGACTTTTAAAACCATTAGGATCACTTAAAACATAATCGCGGTGAATATTTCTATGAACAAATAGCAAGCATTGATATTTTATTTCAAATACAAATTGTAGGTAGCTAGGTATACACTTTTGCAATTTTCTAATTGTTATTGTAATTTTTTCAAGGGTTTGGTGGTTAAAAGTATGATATACCCCCAGGTACCTGACGGAGCTGTAATATATCATCATCATCATCATCTTCTGACCCGCATGATCCACTAAAGGGGTCGCGGGGGTAAACCACACACGAGAGATCTCCAGGCAACTCGATCCTCCGCCATCGACTCTAACTCATCAGGAGCAATGCCCAAGCGTAACTCGGTGAGTTTTTGGACTTGGTCCAACCACCTCTTACTGGGTCTGCCAAACGAATCGCATTCAACGCCCGCCTCGGAAGTCGTGATGATGGGGACATTCGTGCCACGTGATCACGCCACCGAAGCATAGCCCTTTTCGTTCGAAGAAGCAGCTGCTCAATGTTGAGTTCCTCGCGCACTGCCGTGTTTCTCACCCTATCTCAGCAGCTTGCACTCGCGATCTTATTCTTTCGGTCATTACCCAAATTTCATGACCATAGATGAGAGTTGGAACAAATACTGAGTTGAAAACCGCTAACTTGGCTTTGACACCAAGCTCAGCCTTTCTGATTCCAGAACTACCAAGCTGTGTCAAAACTGACCCAGCTTGACCAATCCTACAGGAAAGCTCAGGAAGGGGAAAAGGTGGCATATCTCTTACACTTAATGTTTTCATCTTATAACTTAATTTTTCATTTATTGAAGTACACTTTGCTTGGACTCCTTTCCTAGTCCGATATCATGCTTCGATTATTAAATATCTGATCACAGCTTATATAAAATATGTACAACAACTGCGCCTTGAGGGAGATCTGAATGAACGTATGTAGATAGTTGTATAGACACATGTAGCATGCGACATGCACGTTAACACAACGACTTGACAAATGGAACTACGAACGATCGGAGTCTTTGCTTTGGCTTTACCAAGAAATCTCGTGCTTAATGTGCAGATTGTTTTAATATGATTGTAAGTTTTTAGTAAGGCCTTCTCTTTGATGTGTGAAGATAAATTGTTTATTAGGATGTAAGTCGTGGTCAGAAATATGTTTCAAATCATCCCTTAAAACTTATATTAGATTACTAAGCCTGCTGTGTGAACTGATTGGCTTATTTCTGTCTTTTCATAAGTATGGTTGGTATTACAGCCTGTAGAGCACCAGCGAGTAGATTCTCCAAAAACTACTAGTGATGTGCGTGCTAATTCTTCTCTCACGAGTAAAGGCAACCTATATTATGACAACATCGAACGACCAAGTTTGGGAAGCATTTTCCAGACAGTGACTGGGAAGAGGTAGTGCCAAGAAAATCGTTTGGCAAACCGGAAATTTAACCTAGTCACCATAGGCTTAAGGGTGTAGGGGTTGAAGCATATACCCACTACACTACACCACACATCTGATCTGAATCAGATGCGTAAGTCAGGCGCAGTCAGCGATCACCAAGGTCACCAATAGTGTATTGTAATCTATGAGAAAAGCAAGAGGAACTCCTATAGCCAGGGTTTGTATCCTTTTTCATAGCTCGTATTGTTACCTCTCCGCAAAATCGCCAAACTTGAATGGTTGGATATGCACCCTTTAGTCATTGTAGCATCTAAACAGAGGCGCCGTGGGGAGGCTGTATGTCAATTTGACAAGGGTGGGAGTAATCAATAACTTTCCCTTGAACCGACAAGTAAGTAAGTCTGTACCTTTCGAAGGACCACGCTTCATAACGAAATGTGTTGAACCGACAAGTACAAAGTGGCATAAGTCATCAGTGAATGTTTTCTTGGCTAGGGAAAGCAGTATGCAGTGGCATTACTTCTCGAGAAAGAAACACCGCCCATTCGATGACGGATACAAGAACTCACAGTTCAATGCAATATTCATTAGGTGCAAAAAAAAAAGAATAACCGCGTGGATTTTAATAAATGCATTGTATTCATTTCATTCCGTTAGACGGCTACTTATAATCATATCACGAGCAACTTTCCTGTTCTAAGGCAACTACCCGCTTCCTCTAACGGTCATATTATTCAGCAGATTCGCATCTTGAGTTAATCTACATCTTCATGGAAATTGACTCAAGGATTAACTAACGAGTTCATAAATGCAATAAACGTTAAAAAATCCTTCTCAGTTTTCAGACTGTCTAACTTAATTGACATTGTATCCGTTTTCACTTTCTTCCATTGCACCCGTTTGCCCTGTGGTGCTATGCTCTAACTGGTTACGTCGTTCTTTCCCTCTCTTGGGATATACAGAAACTACCTCGAAGGCTAAGGATTTCAACTATTTCCCCACAAAAATCCCGATGAACCTCATTACAAGCTTTGTACATCGAAAGAGATAGACATAAGCACGAATATTTCCCCCAGCGTATCCCAATGGAAACTAAAAAAATCTCGTTAAAAATGGAATGATGACTGTACATAGATATCATTCTCCTCCTGCGCACACATTCAAGAAAAAAGGACGAAATCTTCATTCTTCTCGAAAACTTTCACCCAAATCGTTGGTGCATTGTTGATGCAGATTCCCAAGGAGAAGAATCGTACATTTGTGTGGGTTTACCTGAAATAGATGTGATTCTACTGTCACTTCCTGATTTGACTTCACCCTTCCGGTGCCAAGGAGGTGTACCGTCTTTCAGTTCGTAAGTACATTTTCGTTTCGTGTAATTTGTGCGATGGAGTGGAGTGCGCTCCAAGGACACTCTAGTGAAGTTTCGTTACCATTATTCAAGTTGCTTCCATTCGAATGGATTTTTTCTTACGTCTTGGTTTCGAAATGGTTGAATACTCACCTGGTAGAGCTAGACCCAAACGATAGACACACATTCCACTGTTACACATGTGTGTAGAGTGAAGTGATTCCCAGCTAACAGATGGACGGAATTTATTCTGCATGCCATGTGCGATTGGTGAATCCTTTAGGACTATTGTTGTGTTTACTGACTTGTTTGTTTGAATAATTATTGCAAATATTTCAATGTGGATTCTTTCCTTCCTTCCTCTGATAGTTCTGTTTTCTTTTCTGTTTTTATTCTTGTTCTGTGTGAGAAATCCGTTTACTACTTTTGTGAGGCTTTTTCGTCCGTCGCTCATGTATGTTGGAGGACAAAATGTCTTAGGAAAGTATTTGAAAGTTTGTGAGGCAATTTGTTGCTGCCATTTATTTGATAAAGAATTGGTTAAAGTTTAGGTTTAAGTTGAAGTGTGCTTTTAAAGCGTGATGGAATATTTTTGTTCGGAAGCGGATAACGTTTTTTAGGTGTTAGGTTACTTTTGTGTGCTGTGTTTTTACAAGAAATGTGGTACTTTTCCAGCTCTTTCGTATAGTACTCGGAATGTATGTACATTCAGTTCTGGTAGAAGTTAGAAATTCACTTAGATGTTGACCAAGTTAAGTCAGATAAAAGTAAATATTTTCTAGTTATTTTAAGTTTCTCTACTAAACAAATGTATGCCAGTAGAACATAGAGCAAGTCAAATAGTCTATTTCCCTTAATGAAATAGAATTTGAAGATATAAACAGAAAAGCTGTAAAAAATAATTGTGCTTGTAATATTTTCTACATTAAATCTATGATGTCTCGGAAATTTTGGAGATATTTTTTAAGATCCGGTTTCTGGTTGAATTACATTAATTGAATTCCTGCCGGTTATATAATTTGAAATATTGAATTTAGATAATCTACAAAGAAGTTTTGTAAATCTCGATGAGTGCATTAAAAAAGTGACACAACAGCAGGCAGTGGGCATGAGTTGAGTAGTGATAGTAAGGTATTTGGTTGGATCATTATCTGTATTTTGACAAACATATAAGTAGTTATTGCTCTGACAAAAGCTAGGCTGCGGCAAGGGGATTGCTTTACAGCAGCCAACTTGATATCAGGATCTCCTACATCTAGCAAATTATGGAGTACGGTTGCCCACTATGGTTCAAAGTTAGTCATTTCCAAATGGAAACGATAAGGTTGTTTAAGAGAACAAGTCTTCCGACCTGCCTCCGTTTGCATCATGCAGCCTAGTCTGAGTACAAGAAGTACGTGGCAAACTTGAACATGAGAGGTAATTTTATTATTAAGCTGAACAGAAGGCATATTGCACGAGCTTATTATCACAATGTTATGTACCATGAAAGTGTGCGTCTTAATGACTATTACTCCTAATGATTAATACAGGATCCGAATGCATGTCTTGTGATCTTCGATATCATACGCCGAACAGTGGAAGGCGACTCCTCCTGTCCGGTTCAGTAGAGGGATCTTTGGTCGCGTCGGTAGGTGAAACAATTTATAAAATACTAATAAAACAAATAAAAAATGTGTATGTATGTATATCCGCCATATACACCACATCTACGGCCTGTTACATATTTGTTTACATGTTTATATATTGTTGCGGACATAGGTTAGGTAGGTGAGGTACCAGGGCTGCCAACGAAATCGCCAGCACACTTAGACCTTGTTTGTTCATTGTGATACCCATAGTCAGACTTTCATTTGACATTTCTTAATTTCAGACTAGCTCAATTTGAACCATGGAAAGATACACAATCGAGTAACGCGTTAAAGCTTTTCAGGCTTATGAAAATGGGCGTTCAAATCAAAATGCATATCGTGCACTTCGTGATTTTTTCGGTCAATTTAATCGTCCAAATGTGCGTCGGAAATATCGGAAAAATCATGCAAAAATTTGAGCAAACCGGGTCTGTAGGAGATGGGAAAACACCAGTGCATGCTCGTACAGCTCGTACTGCAGAAAATATTGCTGCTGTTCGCGATAGTGTGGCTGAAGAGCCGTCCACCTCAACTTGTCATCGTGCCCAACAATTGCACCTCTCACGCTCGTCGTTGATGAACATTATGCATAAAGACTTGCATTTACACGCTTACAAGGTGCGGAGTTGACTCAAGAACTAAAGCCTCTTGACCATTTCAAGCGTCATCAATGGTCAGAATGGTGGCAAGAAATGGCAACAGTGGATGATCAATTTTTGAAGAAAATCATCTTCAGTGATGAGGCACATTTTCACCTCAGTGGATTCGTCAATAAGCAGAATTGCCGCATTTGGGCGAATGATAATCCAAGGGTGATTGTCGAAAAACCAATGCACCCACAAAGAGTGACTGCTTGGTGCGGTTTATGGGCTGGCGGCATCATCGGGCCGTATTTTTTCCACAATGAAGCCGGTCAAGCAGCTCTTTTGCGCGACAAATTCAATGACCGAGTTATCTCACGTGGTGGCGATGTCAATTGGCCGCCAAGATCATGTGATTTGACACCGTTGGATTTTTTTCTTTGGGGTTATTTGAAAGAAAAGGTGTACGTCGATAAGCCAGCAACAATTCAAGAGCTAAAGGATGGGATAATTCGGCACATTAACGGCATAGAACCTCAATTATGCTTCAGCGTCATCGAAAATTTGGAGCATCGGATGGATGTGTGCCGCCGAGGTCGCGGCGGCCATTTAGCCGATATTTTGTTCCATACATAATGGAACCATACCAATATTATCATAATAAAAATAAATGACAATAATTTCCTAAATAATTTGTATTTCATTCAAAATCAACATCGGCGCTTAAAATTTAACCACACTTTACATCACATTTACGGCCTGTTACATATTGTTGCAGACATAGGTTAGGTAGGTGAGGTACCTGGGCTGCCAACGAAATTGCCAGCACACTTAGACCTTGTTGATTCAACAACTCGAGTGATACTGTCGTTAATTTGATCCCAACGGCAAATGGTGACTGCACCAGATTTGAAAACTGGATAAAGCAAGGACAGGCACTCGACCAACTGCACCATCCAGCTGTAACGGACTTAGATTTAATCCATTTACGTTCATTGTCCCCATTCGGGGCCATCTCTTTTTTGCATAACCAGCTGCAATGTCACATTAAAGCACGCTGGCATTGTAAAAAATGCATCAAAACATTATGCATCGAAAATGGATGTTTTAAAAAATATAACACATAAGTCCATTGGCCCCAATTGAGGAAGGCTTATGTTTTGTTGCTGAAAAAATGTTTAATTGGCCTCTAATGGTACGTTAATAGTTTTTTTTCAAAATATTTTGAATGTTTATAATTGGATCCAAATGCGTTAAGATAGTTTTTGGTTGGGTTATTTAGGTATGTATGTATTTGGGTACACTGTCGGTCTTAAGTAGTTAAGTTAAGCGAAGATTTTTCTATCCGTTTTCTTCGCACTGACTGCGTAAGAAATCATTAAGTTGTTAAGATACGTAGCTGAACGAGTTTACAGTATTTTTATCAAGCAATTTACTCAACACAAATACAAATAAGAGAAAAAAAAGTAAGTGAGTAGTGATTGGGTTTGATGAAAAGGTTTCGATAGTGAATTGTGTACAAACATAAGTAGTAACTGCTGTAAATTGAACTGAATTTATTAAAAGCCGTTGTTAAATATTCAGAATTATTGCTTTAACAAATTAGTACAGAGCAGGAACTCGGTTTTCGAAGGTTCCGCTCCTTGGTTGATTTTTCCATTCATCATCATGTTCGTATTTTAAAAACTCCAATGTCATGTATTTTGTCTTTTTCAACTCGAAAGCTATTAGGGCCAGAATGCTGGATATAATTTATTGTAGAGTGTAGCCACACCGGATCTCATAAAACATATTTAGTGTCATTAATAACAAATCGTGCCTGATTTCAAAACATACTAATTGCGACAAAATAGGAAATATTGTTCCGAGCCAAGCATCGGCAACCTCATTTTCGTCTTCTTCATTATTGATGTAATGTTAGCAGTGTCGTCACTTTACTGTAATTGCAATTGATCTAATGTCCCTTTCTCGAAAAAGAAGTACACTGTCAATAATTTATATGTGCTGAATTTTGGTAGTATGCTATCCGCTTTAAAATCCAGAAAATGCATTCATGGATCCTAGACAATGTAAAATAGCAAAACTATTCCAATAGTAGAATGGTGCCACCAGCTATTGTCAAACAGATGCCAAACTATTAACTTTGACGACTCATACAGCGAGGACTGACCATGACTGCCAGTTATTCAATTTTACTTTTTCTTGACGGAAAGAAGCTACCTGACTTACCTGACTTTCGAGGATCACACACTTGTAAGCTCATCCGAATAAATAAGAATATATGTTTTGTCACATCCGGTGTGGCCCAGTTCGATCAATTCGATGGGTTAATATTTCAGGACCGAGACTCTGAATTGAAGAGTTGAAGGTGGAACCTCCACTTCACTGGAGTGGTTTCAGCTAATGTCCCAATCCTCTGTTTTTCACCGTCGGCTATATATTAAACTCGTTTCATCTCCTATTAATTCTGACTGTATAATAAAAGCTTTTTGAAAATTCCTCATCAGATACCACATATTTAACCATAAACAAGTAGCAGCTGTATATAATACATCAAGCTTATGCCGCAACCACTGAATAAGTAATTAACAATACACTATCTATCTGCAAAAGCTAATTGCAAATTTATACCTATTCGACGGTGGTTTTTGTTTTCAGTTTTGATGTGTATCCCCAAATGGCCTTGTCTATTTAAATTTCTGGCTATCACGTAAACACCTCCCTAATTTGCCTAAGCGTTCAATATAGCATATTTCATATGGCTTATCCTAACCGCCATCGTCGGCTTTGGATTTCCGTGCTTTTTTAAAAAGCCCCCGTCTCCCCTATGCCTGGTCATTGTCAATTGGACCATTTGGATTCATTATAAGCCAACGCCATCAGCTCACTCCTACGACTGGGTAGTCCAGTGCCGGGTCAAACGGTCAAATCTTAATCGTTTCACCACCCTAATTACCGTTTAATACCAAAACTGACATGACCTATTGAAAAGGATACTCACGTCACACGCTACTAAAAACAGACGACCAGAGCATATTTTTCCACTCACATTACCTGCTGTATAAATTTTCAATTTCCATCCCACCCTCCCCTATCCGCCCATCACCACAATTTCACATCCTAGTGCTGCATCGCAAAGCATTGAATATAGCGGTGAATTGTCACAGAGGAGAAACAAACGCGTTATATCCCGATAAATTTGTTAATTACGGAACCAGCTCGATCTAGGACACCGCTCTCGTATGCAAACACTCACAGAGCGATGACCACCATAATCCACATCCCCTCTGATAAGTCCTGATGCCCATCCGGTGTTTTGGTGTGCCATCGGTTTCATGAGACAAACTACTTCCTCTCTCTATCTCTCTCTCGCAAACGCGCCTGCAATGGGGGCGGATTCAGGTGGGGACGTGAACGATTTCGTTTCGGTTTCATGCTGGTTAATTCGATCAGCATAAATATTTCTTCGATTGGAGTTCATTATAAACCGATTTCGAGTTATGAAAATTCCACCGCCATTTGATGGTCGGCATACACCAGACCGCGTTATCCACACGTCTAGTCCTGACAGTTTATATCAAAGACTTTCATACGAATTTCGTTTAAACTAAAATTGATCGTCCTTTTTACATGTGAGCGCAAAAATCACGAATGAACCGGGCGGAGAGGCGACGGATATTGGGACTGGAAGCTTTATTAATTGATGAGAAGCATGGCGAGAGTGCTTTATGAAACATTTATTGATGAGCCTACTTGAACAGGCCCAGTCGGCTCTAACTCTACCGCAATTCCTAAGTTGAGCATGGGGCAGATATGCCCGATTCAAGCGAACTCTCATGTAGCTTTGTGTGGATGTAATTAAAATTTAATATTTGAATAGTTGATGCTCGTCTTCCTGTGGAAGTTCGCGTTGCAAACATGGATATGCTCTGCCACATCCGGTTGTTCTGTTTCGAAACAGGATTTTAATGTCAAATTTTCACATGATAGAAGTGAAGAGTGTTCCGCGGCAAAGCCATTGTACTCCTCACAATACATGTAGTGAGCCTAAGACCTTTGTTGACCGCACACTCGTACACACATGCGATTTCATTGAAAGTTTAATGAGGTTATGAAAAGTTTACATCCGTTTAATCAATACAGCGTTATTCTGGCGGAGTCCTATGGAATAGTGAGTTGTGTTCTCTCGGCGAAATACCTAGTGGAGGTGGATTTTTGAGTGAAAGGCTTTTATGTGCGCGGTAATGCAGCGTCCTGTGATGGGCAAAGTTTTGCACAGGTGGGTCGTTGGATATTATTTGTGTCAGTGAACTGGGAGAATGTGCGGTTGGGCGTTTTTGGCTTCTCTGGGCTTTCAGGAATGAAGATTAATTTTTCAGCGTATTTATCATGCTATTGCCATGGAACAAAGACCTCTTAGGTGCAGGAGCAAGTTGAATATCACATCATGTCGCAGTACGTAGAGTGTTCATATAAGAGTCGATGAAGTATGTGCTAACTGATTTTAATCGTGTTTACAAAATTTATTGAAGCTGAAAAATATCGCTGGGATGCTATAGCGACGCTATAGGAAATCATTTTGAAGGCAATAATTTCGTTCAAACTTGAATAGTTTTGTCATGCTGATCACCAATGTGTGCGTAGTGGAAAAAAGGAAAAGGCACTGGATCCTTATTCGCAGTACAAAAATATTTCTCCAACTAGAGGGGCATATTTCATTTCATAGTCTCACCGGGAAAGTCTACCCTAAGGTGTTGGAGGTGCGCTCTTGAGCTATGGTCGAGTCCCGGATGAGGGGAGAACAGTGCGGCCTTCGTCCTGGCAGAAGTACAACCGATGAGCTTTTCACTCTAAGAATGGTACTCGAGAAGGCTTGGGAGTATGCGATCTACTGTTGTTTTGTAGATATGCTACTCTCCATATGTAGGCGACCGCTTCCCAGACCCAGGACAAGGTGGTGGGACCAAGTCTAAAAACTCAACTTCTGATGAATTAGAGTCGATGGCGGAGGATCGAGTGGCCTGGGCATATGTCATTCTTGCTTTGACCCGCGACCCCTCAAGTGTATCATGAGTTCCAGAAGATGATGATATTGGGTATATACATTACACACACGCCCTGGTGAACGCGTATCTTGCAACGACCGTAGTGTAAGATAGATTTCATTAGTTTTTTTTAAGTTTCAAGACAGGTTAAATAATGCTCAGTTTAAATTAAAAATAGCTTCTACAGCAACCAGTAGTTTTGTACGTGCTATTGTTCTGTCATGAGCAAAGGGGTTATAAATATATTGATCATACTGCTCCCAAAAGGACCAACATGGACACACGGATTTGAACAACCTGATGTAAGCACTGGACATTGTAGGATATACAAAATAAACACAAAACCGATATTGTAATACCAAATGTTGAACTAAACAAAGTGCATCAGTTTCGCCCCTATTGGTGAGCATAGTTAATATCTTAAATTGTAAAACATAATTTTTTGTTCACAGTAAATTTTTAAATAGCTTTGAATCACATCACTAAAATATTTAAACGAGTCATATGAGGTATTGACGTATACACCTCGTCTTTAGAAGTTGACGATTTTAACATGAAAGCAACTTGTAATTGAGCTAATGCTTGATTATCAAATTTGACGTCTCGTGGTTAACTAAAGAATAACGTAGATTTAACAACCAAAGCTTTATAAGAGCTAATGGTTTTAGTTGACAACAAGCAGTTGACTTATGTGGCTGACTTTTGTCTAGAATCTTTACCAGTGCAGAGTGGAAACAAATCATTTGAATAAGACATCATGTCTTTGCCATGCAGTAAACACAACTAACTGGGGAATGAAATTATGGAAATTGTTCGTGTCGATAATCCAACCCATTAGATAACCAGCGATGGAGCCGATGCACATACGCAATGAGGACACATACTTGTAAGAAAACTGGATAATAGTATCCTTTAGATTTCATTCAAAGTGTGACCGACCTTGTTTCCACTCTGCAAATTTATTTAAAATTATATTTCAAAGCGCTTGTTGCTTATCCTAAAATCCCCTTCATCCATATTTAATCTCAACACACCGAACAAAAAAAAAAGCTCCAAGAAGCCTTGATGTCAGAACGAAAGCACTGAAAGACAAAAAAAATATATGTACATATTAACGCTCTACACTCGGTGCCGTCTCTACAGGCGTAAAGTAAAACTGATGGGGGGAAAAGTGAAAGGCATGCCTAATAAATTACTGCTTCAGCCATGGCAAACATCAACAAGGACATCCAAGAATCATGTGAAATCACAAAATAATATCTCACGTGTCATAGACACAACACGCAACCGGGACGATCCAAAACGACGAGCAATGAATAAAAAGAAAACCAAAACCTCCAACAGAGACAACAATAAACAAACCTCAATGTCATCGCATGATGATGATATCCTCTCCCGCAGTTTACCAACAAGGGTTTATCTTCAATATTGATAAATATTGCCGTAAGCATTTCAAGGACACCCACTCAGTTGTTCCAAAAAGATGAACATCACAGTGTCGACGACGGCCGAAAACAAAGCCAACATAATAAAGTGTAACTTTTGATTTAATCATAATCTGAAACTCTCATGGCAAACACTATAATGAGGCTCCATCACCATTGGCGTTCTCTTTTCGCACTAATTAATGCCAGTCAACTGGGGTGGTGGAGTGGG
Organism: Eristalis pertinax; assembly: GCA_907269125.1. Taxonomy (NCBI): domain Eukaryota; kingdom Metazoa; phylum Arthropoda; class Insecta; order Diptera; family Syrphidae; genus Eristalis; species Eristalis pertinax. Next base: position 63,336,576 of record OU026145.1, read on the forward strand.
TGAGTGAAAGTTTCCTCAAGCAAGCATGTGGTGAGGCGAGTGCTGTATCCTTGCTCAAAACTCGACTGAAAAAAGGAGCAAGAAGCAAATAAACCAACAACCACGCTGTGCACACATGGGTGACAGTTTGGCATGCCACTTGTTGTGGATGGAGAGGGGGAGCTTTAGTCATCGTCCTGATCAGTGTGTTGAAAGACAGATTTCATATTGACACCAACGTGCACCATATACCTCTCATACATCACAAGTGGCAGGACAAACAAAAAATCTACTTAGGGCCTTCCACACCAGCAGAGGACAAGTATCCCACCCACCTCCAGGAGGCATCTCAATCGAACCGAACGAACGAATGAATGAATGAATGAATGAATATTAGTGGTAAACAAAGCTTATTACATTTATTGTGACAAGAACAGGATGGTTTGCGATACTCGTTTGCTTACCATTAACCCAAACCGTGTTCCACCCCCAAGCAGGACAATCCCTGCCCCGTGGCTTGTCGTTACAGATAACTGTGATAAGGAAACAACAGGGGATGATATTGGGGCTGACAGACACTGCTTTGCACTGTTTTTTTTTTATTTCATACATTCTCAAGGACAAACAAACGCACACAGCAATACAAATTCCCACTCATCCAAGACGTGTTACAGGGAGCAGAGCATGGGGTGACTGAGAGAACGAGAGGGTAGCGTATCTCACGGTGCGTAGAATAATTCTCCAAATTGGATAACAATTGAAGTGAAATCGGATACCGCTCGCTTTGGCATTTTGTTTATGGACAATGGATAAGGAGGCAATTTTGTTCGGTCGATTTCCTTTATTCATTCAAGTGGAAATCATTTTGGTAGGGCTGTGCAGATGTACGAATGTAGATATTTTTTTTTTGTTGCTTTTTAGCTGTTCCTGTGAAGAGATTGGAGGATGGGTGATGTCTGCGATTGTGCTTGAAGTGTTTGCATTGATTGTGAGAAGAGATTTTTCCTTTGGAGGATTATTAAGCTTTGTTCTGTGGGTTAAAAGTTGTCTCGATAGCACTTTAAAGGTGGCTTAACAATGACTAGATGTTTATATGAAAGGACCGAGTGAGAGGTGGACTTACGCTCTATTTATCCGATGGTCGAGACACTGGTCTGCGGTATAATGTGGTATCTGATTATGGATGTATGAATGGGTAAGTGGTGACAATCTGAAACCATTTGGTATTCTCTGCGCTTGGCCTAGAATCTGCAGTAGATTTTGGACTCTTGGAATGGAAGTATTACGTACTGTGCACTGAGTGGAAGTTCAACAAACGCTGTTTTGGCATTTTTTAAATTTGCGTCGATTATCGGTACAGTGTACAAATAAACTTAAAATACCGACCGAACGTGAACAAAAATAAGTTCATCAACAAACATTTACATTATCCCTTTCGATGTGGACTAATTGGATCACAATCGAAAGCAGGATTAGAGTTGCGAACAGACAGATTCTTAATTAGACATTTGTAGTTTCTTGTTGTGGAATTAACACTGTCCCACTGCCTTTTATGTAATCTTCAAAATAATTTCTTCGTGTACGTCCAGAGTAGGTGCGGCATTTCATACGATAATTACTTATGACAGCATATAAGGCTGGCAGTGACATAGTCTGTAATACAGACGCAGTGTGTGGTGCTCTTTTTCTGTAAGCTATCAGCGCTAGTCAACCCGATGAACTGCGGTTTGGTGGCCCTAGATTGCAAGTAGGCATCAAACACTATGCGACTTCTTATTTATATGCTACTTCATCAGCTAACACATAAAATATTTATGTTGGCTTTATAAAGGGTATGCCAAAAAGAACGTAACATTTGAATTTGCTGCTATTTGAGCAATAAATTGTTTAACAACGAAACCAAGTTCTCTTACATGCAGTTGAACATTGTAGTGGAGGAATATTGATGGTATTTGGCAGCAGGTGTGTTCGGACATTTGGAAATTATTGAATCTACTACTCAACGACGGCTGGAAAGTTAAGGGTTTTCAAAATGAGTATTAGTTTCGGCAGGACAACGATCCAAAGCATACGGCTGTCAGATTTTTAGAACATGTAGGAACTAAGGGATGCCTGTCGTAAGAGGCGACTAAAATTCATTTAAAGTTGAGCTAGTGTTATTAATTTAGAATACTTTCCTACTCCAATGCTCAACTTTTTGAATATCTCAAAAGCTCGTAGAAAAAAGCATTGATTATGGATTCAACAAGCTTCAAAGAGCGGTGTATCTCGTTTGCATAGTACGTCTGGTTCTGCTCTTGATGCACCGCTCCTTGATATCCACATCATGTGTTGCGCTCTCAACGCCATCATCCGCTTAAAAGTGGTGGTCTTTGGTGCAACTCGCAGTGGTGTTTTATTGACCTTGCGCACCTCATTTCCTTTTACCCCATTCTTGTGGATATGCTGTCTGACGTATGTACACCAGTACTCCAGCTGCGACGAACATATGAAGGTGACTTTCGCTGCACTCAGGACTGGCTCTAGGCTAGGTCATGTAGAGGGCATGGCCAACACCCCACCAGCCGGAAGTGGGACAACGCAATAGAGGCCGACAACGAAACCGCAGGCGCACACCTAGAGGAGCCAACTTGGCATGCGTAGTTGGAGGTACCTGCCTAGATATCGTCCCAGCTGAAGAGGCTTGTTGTGTGAGGACAAAATGTGTCTGAGAGTGTCAAAGGATTTCCAGTGCCAACGTCTTGTACTTGTTTGAACAGTGTGTACAACTATTTTAATTAAAATTTTGATACAAAATGTAGTGTATATCATAATCGAGAATAGAAAAAAATCTGTCTACATATGTAGTTCGTTAAAATCTATCATTTAGAAGATAGAGCTCCATAATCATCCAAATTTGATATGCTTATATTAATTTATGATATTAATGCGATTTATTTACCTTAAGGATGTTAGGACCGCAAGATAAATCATATAAGCGTGTGTAAGACGTTACGGTTTCAGCGGCAGAGCAAAAGCAATTGTAAAACTTAATGTTCAATTTAGAGTTTTTTATGTCTTTTGTGTTATTGATTCTTCATAGATCGATGGGTACACAGGCGAGAGACGTAAACGAGCTTAGCTCGGTGCTAAGGTGGACGTATCTCGGATGAAGGAACTAGGAGACACGGAGTGGAGGACCTGTGATATATACCACACTGTAGTCTCAGAAACGATAAGGGCGGTTAAGGACTTTTTGTTGACCACAATGACAATCTTTTGGCAGCCGTAAATATTCTTTGCAAAACTGTGCGAATATATATCTTGATTTGGAAAAATCTTTACTTTCGTCAATAAAAAATGCTTACCAAACGAGTTAAGGTGTTAAGGACAACTCATAAAATGGAAAACGACGAGTCATTTATTGCCATTAACCGTGTTCAGCTCACGCAATTGTCTGTCAGTCTGTCTAGCGAATGCAAATCACGATCAGAATGACTTATTAATAGCAGCAATTATGAAGGTCCTGTATAAATTAAGATTTTGATCAATAACACTTGCCACGGCACGACAAATTTTCAACAATGAACAAACGATCATAACCATTTACATTTCACTTTGTCGCTGTCTAATTAATGTCATTGCGCCTGTAACTTACGGGCTCTCTAATTGCTGCCTCCAGCACGGTTTCAGATAGATAAGGAGTGTGAACGTTCCGAAGCAGATTGACGTGCGAATTTTATTTTAAAAGGAAAACACATTTAATGTCATCATCACATGCCTGAAGTGTGACACTCATCCGACTCAAGCCCGTCGGCGGCGGTGTTCGTTGATAATGATTCCCTGCTTCGCTGCCACAACGACAATTTCCTAACCAGCTCCTCCATTGGTGTTGTATACCCGAACTTCACGTTGAGATACGGTTGTATTTTTTGTTGGCTTTTTCGTGACTGTTGTTGTTGCCAACAGCGAAATGGTTAACGAAATTTGTTTAATGTGCACGTGGTGTTTACGGGTGTGAATGTATCAAATCATTACGATCTAAATGACATTTTGACAAGAGAACTGAATGGAGCCGGCATTGGGAGATGGTGGCGAGAGATATCTGAGATACCTCACATGAAAGAGTAACCAAAACCGAATTACAGTCAAATGCTACTATCTGAATACGTATAGAAATGTGTATGGCACTTTATTGAAATACATGGAACGAGCTAAGGGTGCACTTAACACATCGTAATGTTTGGTTGGAAGTTAATGCCTCCCAGGCAGAGTAATGCACGAGCGAAGAGGTCTTATATTTTATTTTTTATGAGAAACTTGACATTTTATTGGCCGTTCTGAACGCTTTCCAGAAATGAAATGTTACCGTGATTAAGGTGGTTATGAGCGTAAAGTGATGAAATTTCATTTGTTGGTTGTGCTACATGAGTTCTTTATGCTCCTTTATTGTGCGGTATCATTGGTAATATTTTTTTTTCATGTTGGCGGCGCTCTTCGGCGGTGAATTGAAAAAAAGAAATAATAAAAGAGTTTATTATCAAAAGCGGGAATTAGCTTGAAGTTGCTGACTTACTGGGGATTTAATTATATTGTCTTGAACAATAGCTTTTAATTGCTGTGTGAACATTATAACTCTTTCGTTTCATTTACTGCAAGGGTTTCGTCTATAAATTGGATTGGCAACATATCAGCAACATATGTTAATTTCTATGTGGTTACATCTAATCGGCTAAGGACGAATTAAAATTCAATATTAAATCCTATTTTTGAAGAAAATATAATAGATTTAATTTATATCCAGAGCGTTAGAAGGTTTCAAACAAATCTCATATCGAAGCCAGAAGAAAGTATTATGTTTCTGTGATTGGAAAGCAATCGACATACCTGCAACTAACACTGCAAAATCTAATTAGCATAGCACTATGAAGAAGGGTCTTCGATCTATGCAAGTGGAGATCTACAATTACCGGCTTCACTTGGATGAGCTTGGGTTGTTACCACGCGGATCGAGTTATCTCCAATCGTTGAACTGTTATGAGGTCGACTGAATTGATTTATGCTGCTGTTGCTTAGCTAGCTTAATCTGTTGAAGAAATATACCCTCAGGCGAATTATCTGCGCATCGAAATGCGATACATGTCTGGAGAAACTATGTAATGGTTTCCTGTTCACCATCGCCTTTGCAACATCTGTACTTGTATGGAAGATCCAACCGTTGGGCGTACTTAAAAATAGCGCAAAAAGCTAAAAAGCTGTGTCATGAGTGCTGGTCTGTTCATTCCGCCTAAATAAAGTGGGCGAATGGGCATAAGAGTGGGCTGGATTTATTGAAATTCATGGATTCACGTCATATTGAGACGCGTTATGATAAAAAGTTTGTCATAAAGAGATATGCGGCAGTTAAAGGCAGTCATTGAATGGAATGTGACAGGACCCAGAGATTAACCCGCACACGATATTGAAGACCTAAGAGTTAAATTATGAAGCATGTAGTTAAGAAACAATTTGTATCAAACTGTCGTGCGTCTGTAGAAAATATGGCTGCGCACCTTGAAGGCCATGGAGATATTCAAAGCAATTGTGGACCGGATGAGTTAGCCAGACAAGCAACTAACTAACTTCTTCTAGTTGGTGTCATTTCAGGACACTGCTTCTTGGGGGATAAATGCAGTTGTTATATGTTATATGACTTCGAAGAAGTTGCACTGAAGTGGTATCAATCACATGAAAGTCATTGGGAAGATACATACTACACGGTCCAGTAAGATCAAAGCATATTCTATCAGCTGCGTCAAAGTATGCGTCTGTGAGTGGAATGAGGAAATTATTTTCATGAAATTGATTTTGAAAATATTTCAAAATCTCCGCCTCGCCGTTGCGGGTTTACTCCTACGTTGAGAGTTCTAGGTTCAATCCCCGAACTTAGCAACTTTCTTTTCAATGCTCAAAGAGTATTTCTGTATAGAAAAAACTTCTCAAACCTTCCCGTTCGGAGTCGGGATAATAGAGTAGGTCCCACCGACTCCTGATAGAACAATAGGGCGGACAACACGAGTGGTTTTTTTTTTTTTTTAATTCATTTTTGTTTATTAATTCAGGATAAGCTTACATACTAGACAAAAATGCTTAAGGCTAGTTGGACGAACAATTTTACTATTTCTAACTTACTGGCTCTACCTTACATTCTACCTTACAACAAACTTAAACAACTAACTGAAACTAATCTACATATATGCGCATATATCCATATATACATAAATGCATATATGTATCTTCTTGCATACATATATGCATCTTTCGTCAATTTTTTTTTTTTTTATTTATGTACATATATGCATCTTCAATACTACCTTAAACCTACCCTACGCTATGGAAGTCGGCCATAGGTTGCAGCTGATGGATTTTGAAGTTATCCACTGCAAGACAGTGACCGACTGCGCCCCATAAGGGGATACGCACTACCCTATCTACCCCGGGTCTAAAGGGTTCGACGCTGGAGTTCCCTCGCTCCCCAGCCACCAGAACTTTCGATGTTGCATAGCAACATCCCGCACATCCCGATTCGATACCGCTGTACTAAACCGGAGGAGATCCTCCTCAGCTCGTTGTGCGATGGAACGGTCGTGGTTGAGTCACCCATCCACAGTTGAACGGGCGATGTGAAAGATGAGCGGTATCGCATTTATGTCTTGTAACAGACCGTACATGTCTAAATGGAGAAATGCTTCTGGGGGGACGAAGCCACTGTGACGTACCCTTTCATGGTACTGCGGATTGGGGTAGTAAGCCCCAGAGATCAAGTTATTGACTGAGTTCATCGCTCTGGCAGTATGGCCTCGAATCAACTTCAACAGGAAATTGTCCACTCGTATCAGGTTCGCCCCGTTGTATAAGACCTCATTGGAGTAGAATTTTTTGTACTGGGACTCTGGTGTTCTGTAAAGGCGAAGGCAAGCCCTAAGACAAGCCCTCTCAAACACCCGAATCTTTTCTATCAAGCTTACACTCACGTTGAACCACACGGGACAGCCATAGGTGAGCATTGGCCGGATGAGGGCCATGTAGCAGATTACCTTCACCCTCGTATTGAGTTGGCTATTGTAAAACAGTCTCTTTGTAAGAGCGAAAGCGCCTCGGGCTCGGGCTAGAGCAGCATCTACATGTTTGTTAAAATATAGATACTGATCCAGCCAGATCCCCAGGTATCTGACTACAGTCCTTTGCGCCAGTGGTTGCCCGTGACGCCCAACAATTGAGAACTTTCGTCAATTCTTTTTTGTATCCGCTGAAGCCTTATACAACGGGGTCCTGAACAGTGAACACGAGTGGTTGTTGTAGAAGCTTAAGTTCAGTCCACCTCGGATTTCGAGTACTGGTTCTAGGAAATCGAATGTGAACGTATGTGCATATACCCTATCTTACCCTAAGTATGTAGTTGCTTGAGAAAAGTTATATATAACTCAACTGTATGCACTAGGTTCCATCACACAATGTTATAATGCAGAAATCGCATATCGTCTTCCAATGGTTTTCACATAAAGGCTGTTCGATATCAATGCCCTTCTGTATGCTTATAAGTGAAGCAAAATTCCTTAATCGAATTTAGGGAGAAGGATAAGTAATTTATGCCACTGTCCCATTAAGGCCAACCTGAAACGTAAACTTATTTTGATCAAGCAAGTTCTTCAGAAAAATTAAGAAGATTAAAACGAAATTTCAGCATTTTTGTCTGCCTCATATAAAAGATGAAGTCAACCTCAACAACCGGTCACCATACCACGAAATGTCCTTCACATTTTTCATCCGTATACGAATTCATTTCCAAAGTCACCGACTGAGTTGTATTTCAGATCAATAACCTAAAATTGATTCAATCAACTTTGAGTTGGAAAGTATTTCAGCGTCCGTCAAAAAACGAGAGACATAAATGATAATCTCTAGTTACAATTCACTCTCTGTCCTTTCAGTAAACTTGTTATAAGTTCGTCTCCATTAAGTTCAAATGATATTGAAGGCAATTAATCGCTCGCCGAAGGCATTTGCAAGGAACCAAGGAATTTATTGCGTCTAGACAAGTTCATTGACGACCATTGCATGGGGTCGACCAATTGATAAATATCGATTCATATCGTAAGGGGGAACAATTTTTATTGGGACTTTTTTTCTTCTAGTGGATAAGGGACGCTGATACAGTTTGATATTACAAATAATCGTTTTGGGTTGAGAACCCGCCAGGAGGCTGATTTATTTTTGAATGGTTCACGTTTTGTCAGTCGGGGGGTCATTAGGCCCCACCGACATCTACTGACAGGGTAACTGTAAGGCACGAACGGAGAGTTTTACTAATTATTCAAAAAAATGTGATGAGTGCAGGAGAGCGATACAGTGATGCTCAAATCTGTGTAAAAAAAAAACTTTTTTTTGTACATTTTTTACGTTTGAGTAGGTAAAAATGCGTAACTAAGTGTAAACAAGGTAAAAATCACGGAAAAAACGTAAAAAGCTGAGAGAAAATGAAAGGCATTGCAATATCTGTTCAAATCTAAATAAAAAATGCCTGAAACACAATAGGACTTTGCTGCTGGCGTTTTTCACGTTACTAGTCTAGAGTCTAGAGTTTAAAATGCGCTTTGAAATGTTGAAATGTCAATTCACAAATTCACAAAAATATTGTGTGCTTACTACTCCACTAATTTCACCCGTTAAATTAACCTCATTCAGCTATTGCCATTTCTCAAATGTCAGTTGACTCTCAATTTGAGCGAAGATCTCTCAATTTGTAAAGGAGTGTGAGTGAAAGCGCCTCTCGCACTGATTTTTGCCAACTTGTCGAGAAATCCTTACGTGAAACTGCCCTCTTATGTTCTTTGACATTGCTCTCGTTTCGCTCAAGAAAGCGCGAAGCTGTATTTGGAGCATAGCATATGATTTGCCTATGTTGAAAGACAACGCCAGCAGCAAAGCCCTATTGTGTTTCAGGCATAAAGAAAATCTTGCAATCGTTTGATAAGAGAATCCTTTTTCAACAAATCGGACATTTTTAATTATATCGAAAAGAATCTCATATCCTGTTTTGAAGCTCCCCCTATTTGGATTATATTCCGTAGAAAAACGAAAAACGTAAAGTAAATAGTCGAACAACACAGAGGGATTTTATGTACATATGTACAAATAGTAATGATACATGGTGGAAAGAATATAAGGACATTTTGTCAAAAGCGCCATGTTTTTATTTTGTGACGTCACTCAGGGTCCGTTTTTGACACTGGACAGATTTATGGCTTAAGCAGGCATCACAATTAAATTCCATATATTAAAAAATTATGAATAGAAAACAGGAATGTTTTCCAAATTGATGTAAGATGAAATGGCTGAATCCATTTATAATTGGTATTATATGGGACAATGCAACAACGTGCTGTAAAAGGATGCTAAAACCATAATGAGTAGTTGAAATGTTGAAAAGAAATCCGTTTTTTGTTCTTTAGTGTGTGAAAAATGTTTTGTTGTTTCCGCCCTTAAGTTTCTGTTAACATAAAAATTCCCCCGATTACGTCACGCAGGGTCTCAATAGAACTGCCCAGCACACCTTATATTCCTTCCACCATGGTAATGATATTTCTGCCAAACTAGTAAGACTTAGCAGGATGCTGCTCCAACAAATGCGGCAACGAACTCAATGCCAAGAATAGTGTTAGATAAGGCGACGTGATGTCATTTGACTTTCTCAACATCGTTCTGTAAAAAATAGCGCTCACTTGCTAACTGTAGAGGCACGATTTTTCAGAAATTCATACAACTTCTACCTTATACGGGTGATACTGACGTTATTGGTGGAACACACAGAGCACAGCCAGCATTAAGAGGGAAGTGACTAAAATGAGTCTAACGGTCTAGAAGTGACTTCTGTTTTCGGAGAAGGATACACAATATCGATAAATTTTTCCAAAGCGTCACAATCACTTGAGGTAATTAGGATTAGGATTAGGTTAGGTTAGGCACGGGGTTAGGCGGGCGTAAGCCACGTCTCACTTAGGCTCAGTCGGACCCATTGTGATGTCCAAAGGGTGAATTTAACCCCTTTGCTCCTACTCGTTCTACTTTATATTCGTGCTACTTAGTCAATTTTTATATTATAAAAACACTGATCACCACAGTCCTGCTCTACGGTGCAGAATCATGGACATATACGACATGTAAGAAATTTTTTTGATTGTTTCAAAAGTTGGTTTCAATAAAAGTTTATCGAGATGAAAAGTTACGTTGAAAATTATACCCTATTCTGAAAAACAGACTCCCAAAGCCACTGACTTACAAAACATGCACTACAGGCACTCTAAATTAGTGAGTGAGATCGGAACAAGACGTATATCAATTTGAAGTCTGGTTCAAAAAGGCATTTGTTGTTCAAGTTGTTTTGGGTGAACAAACAAAAATATGACTCATTTTATGAAAGAGGTTGATGAACCAAAGCGAGTGGCAATATCAGGGCTAACTCTCTATACCATAGTTCCTCAACCTTTGAGCTATGCGGACCTCAAGCAACGATCCCAGGGGTCCACACAGGTTGAGAATGGTTGCTCTATACTACGTCTACGTCTATGACAACAGATCATCATTATGCTTCGCATGCACTTGATCCCTCGAAAGACTTTCACCCAAAACTGTGAGGACAGACTAAATGCCGCTCTTAAACGTATCAGGATTCGAGAGTTTCTGTGATCTAAGACGAGTTCTTTCTCGCACGATACGAAAGCAATATGGGAATCAATGTAATTCTGCTAAGCATCAAAGTATATCGTATCTCTTGTTGACAACTATATGAGCATTCATTTCGAAAAAAAACTCCTCAGAAACTGCAAGTTTCAAGTTCTCGGGCGACTTATTCTCAAGTTCGAACAGTACTCAGACATCGCCCACATCTACGCGTTTGAAGTACCCCAGTGTGTTCAAAAATAAATGCTAAAGTTCCGCTTGACTACATATAATTACACCCCGAAGTTTCTGTCACATTAAAATATCCATCATCTGGCCTCCTGCTGATTCACCCAACCAAAAAGGTGAATACGAAAAATGCAAAATAAACCAACTTTAAGAATTATATCGTATATCGCTAGCCGTTAATGTTAACACATTCGCAATGAATTTCATTTGCAGCCTTCGACTGATGATGACAAGGCCTGGGAAGGGCTGAAATGAGGGCGCCGATGATCAACCTCACTCGCCCCTACACAAATCATTGATATCACCGCTCCATAACACCGGCGCGCCGGTGTCGACGGGAAGCCTTACATTTGCTACACCTTGCTAATGCTATACTTAAAGATGTGCATATTTTAAGGTGACGCCAAGGAGCAAACATAACTTGATAAGGACTCGCGCAATATCCGTTCATAAACACGGCACTCCCTGGTAGAGAGTAACTCAATTGACATCTATACGAGGCGTAGAAGCGAGTGGGTGGCAGAAATTTCACTGCAAATGTGTCGAATGTGGACATACGTGAATGCTGTCGAGCAAGGTACCACACCAAGTTCACACATAATTTATTCATCATTCCTTTTCGCATAAAAAGAAGAAAAAAATGCCGGTAAGTGAGAAAAAAGACCGCCCCAAGGTGTTCTTCGTTGTCGAGTATTCCGGGTGGCATGTGCACATGACTAGTATAGAATCTTCGTGTACGCCATCGTCGACATCGTCATCATCATCTACATCACACATCCTAGTCACACATACGCGATGGGGGAAAGAGTAGCTATAACAGGCTGCAGGATATCCTGCGGATATGTTCCACAGTGTGTAATGATGAACAACAAACTGTGAACTGGTCTTGACGATGCCGGAGCCATTGACATAAAATCAAAGCAATTAGATACCGTACTTGCGATGCTGGAAGCAGCACGATGTGGACACGAGAAGAAGCAAATTAAAAGGGGCCCTGTTCAGTTGCTCTTACACGTGAAGGTCAATTTGTGCCTAAGGGATGAATAGATGAATGGTAGCCTACCGGGTGAGCGAAGAGTTGAATTCAACGAATGACACAGAGTGCAGAAGGATGTTTACCTGCTTTCATCATACCTTCGACATCGGTTGCAAAATGCTAGCCTAGGCCTAATTGATTTTAGTAAGTGTATCCATTTCAGTGACACCTAATGAACACTTGAGTTGAGTGTACGTGAGAGGACGGTATTAGACAGGATCGATACGGCAACTAATGACTTTAGAAACTGTGTGGTATTTTTGATCGATTCGGGTTATGGGACTTTCTGGGTAACTCCTTAGGCTTTGTTTTGAAATACGGGTCAAGGAGTGTCTGAGTTTCGGGTGCAACTTACATATGCAAGGGATTATCAGTCCACATTACAGTTTCTGTACTCACTAATAGAATAAATTGTTTGGTGAAAATTGTTGACCTTTACATCCTTGACACGTCACTTCTCACACATATCTATGTGTACAAAACATTCATCTTAGCAATAGGCCTGCGAAGATTCCTTCAACACTTGGCTAGCGTCTCTGTCATGGACTAATGTTAATTAACAACTGGACGCAAATCCGAGGCCTGAACCGAGTAAATTATAACTCAAAGTCTCAAAGACAGCAAATACCAGCAAATACTTGATTTCAAACTCACGAGGAAGGGAAACACTGAGGCCCACATAAAGAAAAAAAAGTGAGCATGTGTGGCGTTCTACACGTATAAACGTGCCTTCGGTAAAAAGGGGGGTTTCAAACCACGGATGATAGTGCGACCTACCTTAACTAACGCTTCTCTAGTGCGGTGGAAAGCTTTATAGAAGAAATATATTCTTACACAGCTAACTATAATGTAAAGATTTGGTTGGTCGTTTGATGCGCCGGTCGAATATGTGCGGCGTTATTCCGGTAATAGTGTATCGATTTCGTCCAAAGTAGTTGGCTTGTTAGTATATATTACAGGACTTTTTTTTTTGTCTGAGGTGTTTTTGGCGCTGGACTGGAGCACTCAGACTCAAAACTGGTCCATTGTACTATCAGCAGCAACCTCGATAGGTAGGTAAGTGGGCTGTCAGCGAAATCGCTAGCACACTTGTGATACCTATAGTCGGACTACTACCACTGATCGACAACTCCAGTGATAGTGCCGTTTATTTGATCCCAACGGCAAATGGTGGCTGGACCAGATTTGAAAACCATTGCTTTCACTAGGATTCGAACGGGGGACCCTTCTATCCAAGGGCAGGCACTCAACCAACTGCGCCATCCAGTTACAATATAGGACTTAATCTAGAAAATACCGGATTGGTGTCAATTCGCTTGAAGAACGTTGGCCAAATTTCAAAAAAAAAATATTTTTAATTTTGAGGAGAAGCCTCCTCCTTTATTGGTTATCAAAAATGAACTAACTACTACAAAAAGTTAAAACTTATTCTAAGCTGTGATCTGCTGCTGCGTTATGGAGATGATTCTCATGAAGAAATGTGGATGGGGGAATTCCAAGAATATTCGGTGGCGATCGGATTGTTCTGAGAAATAAACATCCATCTAATACTCTGCGAAAAATTGTGATGACCGCTGGTGGATTGGGTGCCGTCGTATGCTTGTTGTGAAATAATGATGATGGCTGGTGGATTGAGTGCTGATCAGATGTTTATGCTAATGAGTCTGGAAATGTGTTGTTCCTTAACTTGTAGCATCGTTATCAATTGGAACCATACCGGTTAACGTCGCTCTATATACGAGACCATTGGCGGTAACAGCGTCTCCTTCCTCATTTTGAAAGAATGATGATGGTGTGGTTCATGCCATCACGCCATAAACCGCACCAAACCGACAATCTTTGCGAAAGCATCGATGGTTAGTGGGACTTGCGGATTGTGTTTGCTCAATGGAAAACTGTCTGTCACTCAAAAATGGGAAAAGAAGATGATTCCTATTTTTTTTTCTATATTCGCACGGGTTCAATTTTTGTATGTCTGGCGATCCCCAGTTCAATTGATTGGCATTGCTAAGTCTTTTCCGAAGGCAGCTACAGCGGCTATGTTTTCTTAATTTCTCACCAATCTCTGGTACGACTAATTGCCTTCAGACTGAAGTCATGATGATGATCGACCTTATGCCGAAATTAAACTTACGACGTGAGCCGGCATGCCATTGGTAACATTGCCTGCTCCTGAAACGTGAATATTAGAAGAAAGATTATTGTCACCTTGTTACACTTTGGTTAGGTGAATGCGCATCTCATTGCTTTGGTGCTCATCGGCGATCAATGTCAATTTTGGAAATTAAAGTAAATGTTCATGACGAAAAGTTGTTAATAATCATCGTAATTATACTTTGTATCCACTTTGTACCCAGAAAGAGTAATTTAAATGCCAAAAACTATGAAAATGTATGATAACGTTTACGAGAAAAGGCAAGTATTGATCACGTGGAAGGTACGTGTACAACAGTTTTCCGTCGTCGCATATGTGCGGTGCGTGATCACGCTAATTTCGTGTATGCACGTGGAATCGTATACTCTACTATATAGGATACAAATTGTATGTGTCTCCTAATAGTATCCATACAAATTTTAATATGTGTAGAAGTAGATCTAGAAGCAGCGACAAGAAACATTTTCTAAAGACGAATGAGACATATAATTTTTGAGACTGGCGACAGGTTATTGAACAATAATACTCCAACTCAGCAAGAATCAGTATGTATCAACTATTACGATTTTTTTCTTATCAAGGTACATTTCCACCTCGGTCAGATGTTTTATTATGCTGTCACTACCGCGAAATCGTCTATCAGGCCAGTCGTATCCTTAAATCCGTCCAAACGTACCAAATAAAAAATAATCCAATCGTCCAGTCACATTTTTCAACCTTCCATAACGACACAGTTTATCCAGTTTAATGCTCAATACCGATTCATATGCTCTGGGGTGGCTTAACATAGATTGCATTAAAACATATTTTTCTCTTTACACGTCACTGTTACATCAATCTCCTCGCGATGATTTTCATTGTTCCGTCACTCTGTCGCAAAAAGAAAACAGAGAAAATCCATTTCCACAGCTACAAGTCCATTGACAGCGCCAATTTGTTGCAATGTAAACCCTCTAAAAGGGTGTAAAACAATGCTTCCTAGATCTTTTTTTTTGCTTATTTTTTATTTCGCCAAAAATAGCTGTGTTGGTGGCACCGTCCATAATTTATTTAAACAAATAGCATGGCAGAAAAAAAAAAACACCGCAACACGATGTGGATAGATGAACTACAAGCCAGGGGGTAGATATATGGGCGTGGGGTAGTTGGGTTGGAAATGAACACATACGCGTGTATGCAAGGAATTTTGTGGAATAATTCACGAGCACTGAATGTGACAAGCGAAATGTATGTTAGTTCGCTTAACGTTGGTGTTCATTGCAAATTCATTTAAGCCAGAGAGTGAGTGTTAACAAAAAAGCACAAAATAAAACAAAAATACATAAAACATATAAAAAATAAGAACTATAGTATATACCTTTACACAAACACACTAGATTTACGAGTATATCCCTTTCGCTGCCGGTTTTCTCAGTTTTCCGCTTGAGTTACAATGTCCATGGCACACTCTGTGGCCAGCGCTAGACCGGAAGTATATGAATTTTCACTTTACCCCCCTCGTTGTGGGCATGAGTTCATATTTTCGGTTGGTCGACGTTCGTTACGTAATTTAGATTTTTTTTCCGATGTACATAGATGACTAGTATGACGGCGGCGGTCAGTGGACTTGTGAACCCCGTCATTACTTCTAATTTGTGTGCCACTTCATTTCGGCGAGGGCCGTGCTGAGACGAGTTTAGCTAAAGCCCCGACGGCTAATTCATGTACTAATTATGAGAAAATTGACGTTTTTCGTGTAGATAGTGGTTGGAGTGTTTTATATTATGAAAATACAGGTTTCCCAGAACGGATGGTGAATTTCACTGTTAATGGCATTTACTGGGTGCTTAGTTTCCTAAGCCAGCTCGGTTGGTATAACGAACGCCCTTGGGTGGACTTGGATGGGATTTAACAGAGTTTCGTTGTGCTCTTTGTAAAAGCACCAACCGGCTCTTTGCTCCGGATACAAATCAACGAACAAAAAGTAATCGACTATGTTTTAGAGGATGTCCACTGTCTGTCTGTTGTTGACTTTGAAGCATAAGGTTAATGTGTACCCGCCGCAGAGTTCATTGTTTACACATTTTCATTTGAATTTATTTATTTTTTACTTAATGTACGTACATAGAACATTATATTCTTTTAGAAGTACAGGACTTGTAACTATAACATTCGATAAATAATAGTGAAAGTGACGAATTGGAATTCGTGAAATTATTATAGGATACGCAATATTAGAATTAAATATATGCAGATCTAACCAATTTATTAACAATTAAATTGTTGGCAATTTTTTCCAGATCGTGTTGGAAAGATATGAGAAACATGCTGAAATTCCAGAGATGTAAAATATGAATGAAGAATTATCTGCGCAATGTTAAATATTTATAAATAGAAGTAACAGAATATATAGTTTCCTCCCTATAGCTAATAAATGCTCCAATCACATCCAACAAAAACCCGACGTTACTCTGAGGCATGATCTTATCTTCATAGGTTAGAAGCGTTCAATAATCACAGTATCATATAACTGAAATTTTGATCACAAGCAACATTAATTAATTTAAAAATATTAAAAAAAACTAATAAGTCTCCTAAACAGCGCTTGTAAGATCTTCTCTGCCTTTTTGTGAGAGCTTGAAACCATTCGTGAATGACCTCGTAGGTCCTAATCAGTGCGGTTTCAGGACGGAGAAGCCCACTATAGATCAAATCCTCGCACTACGACAGATCTTGGATAAAACACACCATCTATTCTTCGATTTCAATGCCGCACATGACAGCGTGCATATAGAGCACCATGTCTAGTTTCGACATTCCTGCCAAAATCGTCATGTTGCGCAGGATGATGATAGATAATTCTCATTGCCCCATCAAGGTCGGTAATGAAATCAACGAGACTTTTAATCTTAAAAAAAGTTTTAGCCAGGGTAACGTCATGTGATTTCTTCAAAATAATTCTTAAGTAGGTCATGCAGAACTCACACAGCAAGCACAAGATGCACAATCTTCAAAACCGTCAATACAATGGCTAGCATACGCGGACGACATGGACGTGATTGGTGGAACACAGCGAGTCGTCAATGAAGCGTTTGCGGCCAAATGTGTTTAGCGGTCGGTGTGACGGTAAAACAATGTACAAGCCGTCTTCATGGAAGGATGCTCACCATCGGCGACTTGATCACAACGTCACCATAGGCAGTTATACTCTTTTGGTAGTGAAGGACTTCCACTACCTCGGCTCGCAAATAAACAGGACGAACACCATCAGTAGCGAGATAAAACGCAGAGAGGCTTGTTAGCTGAGGCCCAGATCCACCTGGGACTGTAGAGCCAAAAGAAAAATAATGGAGTAATTTTTTGTCGTGAAACATAGTCGAATAAGTCGCCAAATGGTGGACTGATGTTTATATTTTTGCTAAAGGAGTAGTACATAAAAATAAACATTCTGTGGCAACATCATTCTCTGAACTCAATAAGTAGAGGCAAAGAGTTTCCATGATCCATTGAATCTGTCCCATGTGTCCCATTAGAATTATTACCCACACACAAGTAACTTAACCAAAAAAAGGCAAGATAGAGTGTGTGAATTAAGCGTAATTCCTGGCGATGCCAATAAGTGAAATTGCGGCTAAAATTTGTCAGGCTCTATGGAAGCACAAGCCTCTTGCAACGAAGAAACTTTATACTGTGTATATCCACATGTTGTTAGTCACAGAGAAGTCTCTTAGAACGACATGTGAAACGTGTACATTGATTTAGACTTCAAACAGTTGGGTAGACTATTTTGTACCACAAACTTAAAAAATTAAACCAATATGTATGGACAATTTTTTGAACACTTACTTTAAACTCTTAGCCACACTATTGACTCGTATGGCAACATTTTTTTTACCTTTCACCAAAAATTATTTGTCCATTAATCACCGGCGTGACACAGACTCGACGAAGAAAATCAAAAAACAATTTCAATTATATACCTTTAGTCTATACTCGTTGACCCATTTCTCTTCGCTCCCAAAGGACGGCGGCAAGTAAAGCAATCAAAACCACATTCACTGGTAATTTTCGTAATATGCTCTTGCATGCGCTCTAAACAACACATATAAAGCCGATATAAAGCCATGCAGTAAGAGACAATAGGCTATAATGTTAAGGACATGAATAAACGCAACTTACAGTCCAGGACACACACGGAGCACGCAACAGAAGTTTGTCTTTGCAATAAATGCAAACCTCACCTAGGGTATTCCAGCTTTGTTTGCCGATTTGAAATAATCATGAATAAATTTTGAGAATGAACATGACTGCGCAAAGGATAGGCGTTAGGCCTGAGGGAGACAAGTAAAAAGAGAAGAAGAAAAAAAAAAATTAACGAGAACAAAAATTGTAACAACAAATAAAGGTACTTAGCGAGCACCTTGCATTGAAGTGGAAGGACCAACTGACCCAGTTACACTTTTCTGTTCATTATTTATTCACCAGTAGACACATACACAGGCACACAGCATTGTGCACCTTTATGTCGTGTTATTATGCCATTGTGGAGCCCTCCAACGCCGTTTGTCTCCATTTCTCTCTCTCTCTCTCTCTCTCTCTCTCTCTCTCTCTCTCGCCCTCTCTCACCCTCTCTCGCCTTCTCTCTCCCTGTCTGTCTCACTCCATTTCTGCTCGTTTCTTCGAAATATGGGTTGCATAAATAATATAAAAGCCCACTTCTCCTCTTCCCACTCTCCGTGCCACTCTCTTTGGCAGTGTGTCCTGCTGTCTGTTAAAAATATAATTTGTTTGCTTTTGTCCGTCATTAGGCAAAATAACTACACTCCCTTTCTTGTCCACCGCCCACTCACCAACCAGTCACCATTCATCGTCCAACCTTAGATCGTTTTTAATTTTGTAATATTTTGGTCAGTTATGCCAGTACGTGTATGTGCGGTGAGCAGACGCTTATTTATTCTTGATAAGGGCAAGCCATAAAGCAATAATTAACTCTTGAGTGGCAGCAACGAGGGCAAGCACAAGAGCGGATAGCGGCATTTAGGCTGCTTATATTTTTCAGACAGCCCGAGTAGACGTATTTTTAATTACTTACATCCTTTACTCCTTGAGAAAGGATAGGAATTTACTAATGGATTGGGGTGGTACATATTAAAGCATCTTTTGGGGGATATATGCGAGTATGTTTGCTGATCGAAAAAGGGGACAAGTAATTTATGGAGAGGTTTGACGATGGGACTGAAATGAGTTAAGTATGATATTCAAAATCGGCTCGGTTTCGGTCCTAATTTCTAAGACACTTAACAACTAGAAACCAAATTGTAAACGGTTCATTCTTCAAATTTCAAATAAAACACTCCTTTATCCACAAATTCACATTTTATTACAAGACAACTGATTACCTTCGCTGCTCCTTACGAACTGTGCTTAAAATTAGCTTATGTTACTCTGACCCAACCGGCAATCCTCTCTTTGATAATAACGATCCTATTCTCTCTTCGATTTTCGTTTTACTTTGCTTTTGGCATTATTTTTCCAGAAAACAAAATCCAGCGCACCAGTCATCAGGTGAAAAAGCGATCGGAGCTGGTAGAATCTCTAGCAATCCCATACGCGTATACGCCGTCCAGCTGTACAAGAAAAAAACGAAGCTCTGGATAGGACCAGTACTCGATGACTTGGTCTAGGTATTAGAGCACCAGGCTCTATAGCCGACGCTGAGCAAGAAGAGATCATCATCATTGATCAGTTTTTGTCGTAAGGAAACGTGCATGCTAATAGGAGTCCTTACCGGGCACTGTGCCACAGGACACAAGTAAAGCGCCTGAAAATACCACATAACGACATTTCCAGAAGCTGCAGAGATGGGGAAGAAACAGAATCGATCCAATATCTCCGCAATTGTCCAGCCATATAAAAAGGAGGCTGTTTCGTAAGACTGGAGAACTGAGATATCTCCGAAAATTCATATACGAATCTGGTAGGATTTAGAAATAATAGATTGACTCATTGTAAAAAAAAACTTCAACAAAGTGAGGCCTAAGCCAGTTAGCTTGTCGGGCACACATATCGCACCTACCTACCTACCTACCTACACCAATGTAAAAATAGTCCCGCTGAAGAATTACAAGAAACACGGTATTTTTGAAAAAATTAATGAGGGATTTTTTAAGCTACGATCTGCATTGAAGTGAACCCAATAGTGTACGATTATCATAACATAAAATAAGCAAGGCGGTTAGTGGAACAAATTTGAAATTCTACGAAACATTCAATGACGTACATTTTTTTAACAGAAATCACATAATTTGTTCTCTGCATTTGGTTCCATTGTAAATATGATTCAGAGAAGACTGCACATTGGTTTGAATATTCGTATTTTTGAACCAATAGCACTGTGGGATACGGCTTTGTGTTGTCAGAATGCAAACGAAAAAAGTGTGCGTAATTTAGATTTCCGGTTACGTGGAATCAAATATGATCAGATTCACGTGTATGCTTACAACATAAACACTGAACTCCAGTCTTCCCAGTCTCTATGAATACGCCAGCACAATGCAATTGTCTCGTGGGGGAACATTTTTTGACGTTTTCCATTTGATGACAGAATTTAATTTCATTTATCCCCCACAGGCATATGCTTTTGTGGTGAAGGACACAAATGGGTGTATATTCCATTGTATTACTTATAATTTTTAGAAACCAACAGTCATTCGAAATCCCGAAATGAATTTCCAGAATTTTTTCCAATTCATAGGAACAAGTTGCATGGACCTTGTTGTTGTCGAGTTGTCGATAGTTAATCAATGATTCACCAACTGTATTTATGCACCTAATGTATTTATGCATTACCATTGCAAAGTATAGGTCAATCTGCAATTTCGGAGATTAGACACAAAATCGTGCGTTGCTTTCATACGTTCACATGTGTAGACTTCTCTG
The DNA here is from genome assembly GCA_907269125.1 of Eristalis pertinax. NCBI lineage: Eukaryota > Metazoa > Arthropoda > Insecta > Diptera > Syrphidae > Eristalis > Eristalis pertinax. The sequence goes on from OU026145.1 coordinate 63,357,590, forward strand.
CACGTGTCTTTATATACTCGGATGTTCATTTACTTTATCAGCAAGTAGCAATAGTAAGTTTCATTAAGCATTAATCTCAGTTTAATCACGCAGATCGCGATAGATACGACCACGGTTAAAAATGCTCTTAATGGTGCAAATGAGTGCCAATCACAGTATAGGAATTATACTACAAATACAGTTATATTAAAAGTCAAAAAAACATGCGACAAAAGTGAGTGTTTGTGTTTGTTGCATTTTACTGGATTAGATCAATGATTGTAAGGCATAACGGCCTGAGTGTACATATGGACGTCCTTAGCTACACTTGTCTTAAAATTAAATCGGGATTCTCCTTTGAAGCAAGCGCAGATAGCTTTTTCATGTCAAAATATTTATGTATTACGTGATGTTACCGTGCAGTTGAAATGACTTCGAGCTCTGCCACCCACAGAGTTTAATTTTCCAATTGTCTAGACGACCTCTTTTGGGCGACCGGAACCGTTTAATGTGATTGTTTTAGAGTCCTCATTGTACGTATCAAAACTTTTTCCTTTATTTCGGCTATGATTTATTTGCAAAAAGGAATGCTTAATCATCACCCGCAATTCACTTATTTTCATTTTCGTTAAAATGCACGACGTCTGTAAAACTCAAACCATATTACGCAATTTGCTCAAAATTGAACAGAAGTCTATTAATAAATTGTAGCTGATGGGAACAGTGTTCCATTTAAAATTGCTGCGAAGAAAATGAGTCACTGATGTATCGTACCTCTGCGGCTTGGACGTCAAAAAGGCGAACTTGTTTCACACGGTGGCTAATATAAATTGTACACGCGCGCCGTTCTACCATGGACCGCGTACCATGGACTATGTTCCCCGATTGTGACCATTTATATTTTGGCCTGTTTTGATTAATCTTTTTTTGACAGAGGGATTCAGATAAGCGACTGAATATCGCAATCTGCGGAGTCCGCAATAAACCTTCCGTAAAGCGTCTCTAATACCATCACAACATGTAAGTGCGGAGTTAATATGGAATCCAAGATATTGACCAGAACTGATGCTATCTATAACATTGCCATCAAGGACAATAGGTGACAAATCATCAAGACAAAGTTCATGGTTAGAAAAAAAAATAGATACAGTCTTAATGGGATTCAGCTTTCATTTATTGGCTTTAGACTAACTTGATATGTTTTCAAAATCTTCATTCACCCTGGCAATACAGTTTTGCATTAAGCCAATAGGACGCTAAAGGTATATTAACATGCAGTTGCAGTTTTTTACAATAACCGGAATATAATTGTTGCCAAAAGTTGTTGAATAAAAGAGGTACTAAGACCAAGCCTTGGGGTACCCCTGATCGCATAGCTTTAGGTTTAGAGTGGCCAAGTTCAGTCACGACAATCTGTAGCCTATTTCGCAGATATTCACTCAACATTTGAAGAGAAGACTGTAAAAAGTGAATGTTATTTTTCAATTTCGTAAAAGGCAGCGAATGGTCAATGCAGTCAAAACCTTTTGAATAGTCCCCCATAGGACTGCAACACAAATATCGTTTTTATCTAAAGCGAATCTAATGTCAGAGGTAATTTTTAGGACCGCTGATTCATAGGTCTGTAGTCAGCAAAGCAGTTGCGATTTGACCTTTTCGGAATAGGAATGATAATTGCTCTGTTCCATATTAGGGGAAATTGAGAGCTATTTATACAGAAGTTAAATATATGGTGTATATAACGAATAATATGAGGAAGAATAGGCTTCAGAAATCGAGGAGAAATACTGTCGGTCCCAATGGCATGTGATTAAACTGAGTTGATGGCATTGAATACATCAATTTCATCAACACATTGAAAATGGCAATTCGAGGACGATTCAGTAGTACTCAGGTCACAATTATAACTAACTAAAGAATGTTCATGAGCATTAGTAAGTTAGTTAAGCTAGTTTTAAGTTTTTTTGTCTAGCATGTAAGTAAATGAATTATAATAATAAAACAAAAATGAATTAAAAAAAAAACATGCATGACTGCGGAAAACGCAAGGAGCTAGGAAATATGCGGTAATCAGCGTTATGTTATGTGATGTCACCGGGAACTTGACCTACGAGACGGTAACAACTTCACGCCATGTACCGCTGAAGTACCTTAAGTTCTACATTTCCATCGATTGCTGTGATTAAGTCATTTAATTAAAAATCGATACAATGAATATCACGTCTCGTCCGAAGCATTTTAGGTTTATTAAAGGGTCACGCACAATGTCTTAAGTAACATTAGAAAATAAAGCGACTGACATGGTATATGACAGTAATTAAGGGTCACAACTGAAATCACCCTCTCCACGAAAGGGTGGGTATATACATCCTTTTGAATAAATTACATTTAAATGAATCTGTCTCGCAATTTAAGAGTGCTCCTCTAGCATCTGTTATGCTCCATAAAGCACACACGCATGACATAGAGAATACACATCGTTTGACAATCTGTGCGTCAATAAAATTCAAGGCTAGACGAAGGAAAAAAAATGAAGCACAACACAGTAGTCTCCGTAGAAGAATAAATCTGAATCACTGAAAACCCCTCCACACATATGCAAGAACTCTCTCTGCAAAGCGTGTCAAAATAAAACAAATTATTTACCCCCCTAGACATTAAACATATTTCTTTTTATTTCGCCCAACTTTCACCACACGGTTATTTGTGGCGTTCTCATTATAAACCACAAATATTCGTGCCACTGTCGAAAGAAGATAAAAAAAAATAACAAAAATGAAACAAATTACATGCCACCCACATTATATGTTCGTATGTCCTTCGAATATAACCTTCTAGTGTTCCTATGACTTCAACGAAAACCGGAGCCAAAAGTACCAGTCGAATAAACTTCGTTACAAAACGCAAAATCCTCATCAGGACTTGATACACACAGAAACACACACCACATGGCTCTGGTCACATTAAAATCCAGTGTTTCCAACGGGTAAGAACAATAAAAACGACTCAAAAATACGACAAAATCAAGGTGCGTCATTATTCCGCTCATTGTTTTGGAATACCCATACCGCCTGACTTCTTTCTCTTGACAGCGGGTCATAATTATTATTCTGACCTTTGTGTGTGGGGTAGTATGGTATTCGCCGTGGCTTGTCGGTCGATTTCGGTTTTCTTTTTCATTGCTCACCTCCTTCCATCCACGCACACATTCGGTGGGAATGTGTGTAGATTGTCAAGGCCTCTGAAGAAATAATGACAGAGACCTTCGAATGTTAAAATCTATAAATGTAACCGCAATGTGAAGTTTCCAAGTGATGATTCGATGTCAAGTGTAGTGGTTTTTTTAGGTCTTGCTGTTGAGATTCTCTTGCAGAAATGGTACAGAAGGAGACACCACTAGACTAGTGTAAGGTACTGAATGGCTCTCAGATGGTGGATGGTGAATGGGTTGCATTTGTAGGTTAAATGTGATTCGGTAAAGGAGGATGGCATGTCTGAAAAGAGCGTAGAAACCCTTGACTAAAAATCAGAAAGTTTTACATGCCAGAAAATGTAAATTGGACGATCAAGAGTTATGCCTGATAACAAAATTTTTATAAAACAAATGTAATCCACCAAGAAGGGATCTCGAGACTTTGCTCGGAATATTCAAAGAAAATAGAACGTAGTATATAGCGATTAGTAGTCTAGTAGTCGTAGTCATGCAAAAGATCGGGAGATAGTTAATTTTGTCAAGTCCAGACAACTTGGCGAACTACACGACTAGTTCGAAAATAATGTGGGGTGAAATAGGTTTATATGTCTTTGAGTTACAATTAAAGACGCCTCGCTGATTGCTAACCAGATCCACATAGTAATATCTTACTTGCGTTTAGCGTGAAGAATGGTCTCGTGGGTTGAGTGCAACTATGTGCTGAAGGACGTGTATGGGAGCACCAGGAAATTGACATTGGATTGACTGAATCGTGATTGCTATCGCTTCTTTAGATTACACATCTATTGGCGCAAACTATGTATACACAACCGAAATAGTTCAGGAGCCTAATAACAAAAGACACATTGTACATCTTCAGGAAACTCGTTGAAAAGCTCGTTCATTGTAAAGCTACTTCCAATCAAACACAAAAACAACAAGTGCAGATGATAATGACATATCTGTTTATCTGTTCATAGACAGGCAGACGATCTGGTTGTGGTCATATTGCTGGTCACTGCCTACTAGGCAACCCAATTCCAATTCTCATCTATGGTCATGAAATATGGGTAATGATCGAAAACATAAGATCATGAATGAGATTTCTTCGCGTGATAGGTTGACAAACACGGCAATGTGCGAGGAACACAATGTTCAGCAGCTGCTTCTTCGAACGGAAAGTGTTATGTTTCTATGTTCTGGTCACGTGGCACAAATGTGCCAAAGCCGCTTTGCATCGCGCTAATGGCTACTCACTAGTGTGGCATCTGGACTGGCAAATCCACTCAAATATTATATTAACGCATATCCTTGAAGAAAGTAGCTAGTTTTAGGTGATACGCACAACAAATTTGCGCTGCAAATGCCAGCATTTATCGCAAAGACATTCCCATTCTACGTCGGATTCCGGGAAAATTGATCTGGCTCTGTTGCACCATGCTCACACCTACACAATGCACTGTGCTCTTCGCTTCAAGGACATTCGAGCCGTTAAATCTGCATCTGATTTCGGCAAGGTGATGCGTTCCGAGATGCGTCATTTGATTTCTTCAATCAGGTACTGGTGAGGATAATGCGACGGGCAGCAGGTTACGCAGTCGACATCGACAGCGCTTCCTTGCCTTGGTGGAAGATTTCACTACGATTGACGACTTGACTAATGGAGCTGGTCTTAAAGCCAATGCCCCAGCTACGGGGGTCTTCCAATTCCAGGCTAGTGGTTCGAGAATTAGAGGATGACCAAATATCCGGTATAAGGACCAAGTCAACGCGGACGCAGACAGCTTGGTCTTGATGACTGGAAGCATCCAGCGTGCCCAGCGTCAACGATTGAAGGCAGATATAGCTCAGGCTAAGCCCTCCATGAGCCGCCGGCATGATAAGTAAAAAAAAGTATAATTGTACTCATCACTATATCGTGATAAAGGGATGCAATCCTGGATAAGAATAAAGAACAGGAGTACGCTACGGTCGAACCCAACGCAGTTGAACATAGTACAGATAAATTGAATGCAGTTTGCGAAGTTGAAGGGGTTGGTCCACACTGTAGAATGTAGTAGCTACATTCGTAGCTCATAGAGTTGTTTTGCCAAAGTATATCTCAATCCTTTGTATTGAACCCATTTACTGGAAGGATTGCCATGATAGTGACCAAATGTAACGTTAAAATAGTTGGCTGACTGTAAAATGTACCCTAACGAAAGCGGCAGCATCTACTTAATGGAGAAATGTGTTATCGACTGAATTTCCATCCATCAATGAACAAGAATCTCTTTACTTCTGCTGACCAAAGTAAGACATACCCATAGTATGTTTGCCGCATTGTTTATTCAAGCTACAATGCATAGTCTGCAAGCATCACCATCAACCAAGCCAACCACTCCTCTGTCAAAAAATTAATGGTCCACAAGCCAATTAGGTTCGGGGTTGATCCCTTTTCATTGCGGCGAAATAAGGCTTTCAATTGTCTCATGAATAAAAAAAAATGTCTACTGATTGGGAAAAGTGTACATCAATCAAAAAAGCCTTTTCATAAGGTCACATTCAGTCTGGGTTTCGTCCGTTTTGTATGGCATTTAACCACTTTTCAAGCTCTGGGGGATTAAACGTTCATTGAATTTGTTCTCACTTGCGTACCGCGCTTGAAGGGGCATCCGTGCCGACATTCAATTGATGGAATGAAACAATACCATACCTACTTATGTGAATCTGTACCCGCTGCAACCAACTTGTAACTATTCATTGGGCTGCTGAGCAAATTAAGTGAATATTAGTCTCAACTTATTGGCTATAAAATTTAATTATAGAACAGATCGATATGTCGAGATATTCGCGCTACCCTTGCGCCTGCCCGCATTCATCTCTGCCTATTCGTTCGGTTCGGCGGGTCGTTGAATAGTTATTTATGTACTAGCACTCGCAGTCTCCGTTAAAATTGTTATTTAACAAAATTAAATAAAAGAGAAAAAGGAAATTATAAACTCGCCGTTTGCGTCCATTGTATCCTATTCAGAGGATAACAAAAGCAGAAAGGCCGTACTACATCAGCCGTTCCCACATAAACACGCTTGGATACGTACATCGACAGCTCCGACTGAACTGAGTGAGTGTGAGACTGCATAAGCCCACCGTCGCGTCGGTCGACGTCGTTGATCCACCACTGTACCGCGTCGCATATGAGAAATGCAGTGTAGGTAGCGAATGCATCCTGCGAGTGTGGTTTCACTCCAATTATAAGCCGCGAGCTAGCGGTGGCATGAAGAACGATAAGTAAAGGACATGCAGGGAATGAGGTCGATGCTGTTCTCTCTTTTTTGTTTTCCTTTTTTTTGCCTTGCGGCACCGTGAAAGGGCATATGAGCTTGAAGCTCATGCAATTTTGTTCCTTTTAATTGAACATGTTTTTCTTTCCTTCACCCACCTTCACAGCTCCTTAATTCTCCTTCTTATTCTTCTCATGCTGAAAGGGCAACCGTGTGCTCGTGCACAGTAACAAAATATAAAAAAAAAACATACAGGTGTTAAATAGTGAGAGGGGAGGAGAGAGAGGTGAGAGTGAAAGTATATGCTGGGCATTATGCAAAAGTAAATGTAGGTTATCCAACAATCCGAGGGCACTTTTTGTCGTGGAATTTTGATTTGATTTGAGTTTCGAGTTGAACAAATTAAAAAGGTCACATGAAACCCTGAGAAGCTTCAGAATAATATAACACAAAAATTGCAACGTAATTATAGGTGGCGAGGGATGAAGAAGAGGATTGACGGAGGAATGTCGGCTCAATTATGAGAATGAGAGGAGAACGTGTTCGACATTTGTTAGGGTTAACATCACACGAATTTGAAAAGGATGTGACATGTGAACAATTAAATAGTTCCACGCAAGGCAATTAAAGTAATTAAGTAAAAAAGTTGATGGCCAGAGAGTTGTGTTGTGTCAAGGAAGGTCAAGTTATGTAAACACAAATGTGTTTACATCCAATTCGGGAGCTAATTTCATTTATATTTGTACCGAATTCAAATCGAATGAAAGGCGCTTCAGTCCGGGGTGAACTTGGGCCTAGGTTCTACGGCAACCACTTGTGTTGAGCGTGCTATTGGTCACTCACGAGTGGAAGAGACGGACCTTCAGTTCTATGCCGACTCTGAATGGTTAAATTTGACAAGCTTTTTTCAAGACAGTTTGCATTACTCAGGGACTATAGACGAATGCCAGCGACTTGAGACAGGTGAGGGAGCCTTGGAGTCAACCCACATATTCACTGCATCACTGTGGCTACTTAGGTAAGGATTGCACACTCAAAATACTTGAAAGTCATCTTATCCACATATTAAGATTACTTTTACTACTGTTGTCACTTAGAAGGACTCCTCGGGCCATGCAAGCAATTAACAATCTATCGATTGATGAGGTGGAGTATAGACATCCCTGCCTCAATTGAAAATTAAAAATATTGAAATTGTCGCCTTCCCGCTTCGCCTAAGTGGGTAATCAAAAAGCAGATCAATAACACGGCCATTAATATTTACACCGATTAGCCGAAGGCAGTGGCGGGATAAATATATACATGTATTTCTTCGCAGCTTCAGAAATCCACTGCTCAGTCAGCGTACTCATCATGCCAGAGTTTTTTAAGCAAAGGTTCTGGCAGTCAAAGAAGCTACTTGTATGATATAAATGTTCATTGACATCGACTCAACTGGCTAAGCAGTTTCGATCAATCAAAGTCCAATCAAATCCATGTCTTCTTCAATCGCTGCACTCGATGAATCTGTAATGTGTGAATAAAAGAGGCAACTAACCTAAACTGTCTTGGAATGGTAACTTTAATAAGCCGTTCCATGATTGTGTCTTATGTTGCCGTTTTGACTTCGTATTGTCTTCACTGAAATTCTCCTTATATTACATAAAAGCGGTCAACTAAATGTCACCTGTATTACAACAGTTCGCTGTATTGCGCCTTGGCGGATTTGTGATTCACTGCTTCAAGACACCCATTAGACAAAATCTCTAAACATATAGGAATAGAAGGAAAATTTCTTGCACATTTTTAATGTGTGACGATTGACTCTTGTCGAAAAGCATAGCATGAATCCACACGTCAAAAATTAACAAAGAAAGAGTACATGCCACTTTAATAGACCATGTAAGTATCTGTTCCAACTCGAGCAGTTAGTTGAGAACTTACATACAGCAAAGAGAAAAAACAGTTTTGTATGCTGTAATATAAACCACATCTGGAGCGGATCCAAACCAGATACATAACAGCAAATGTTCCCCACTTCAGGCGCACAAGGATAAATTAACAATAAATTATTTCGCGCAATTAACCCCGTAAGTTTATGAAAAATTCACAATGAGTGCATGTTCAAAGGAAACTAGTGACACGTTACAGAATTCTCTGCGGACACTTAAATTAAAACAAAGGTTTGTTTGCTTTCTGCAGCCTACCTCGAGCTTATTTTAAATTCAGAGTTATTTTAAGACTGTTAACTCAAGACCGTGCGTATGTTATAAGATTTATTTTCAAAGACAACGTCACATATGGTGTCTCGGAATTGTTCCAACAATTACGCAAGATACGGCCTTCAATACCGAATAACACGCCCACAAAGGAACCGCGGTTTGCGCAATCACTCACACAATCCATTTGCAACAAGATCACTATCAACAAAACAAATTGCCATAGCGCATTCCCACACCACCTAATATCAAAGTTCAACAACGACGACCCTGAGCTGTGCATACACCATATGCACACCTTTCTATTCAACCTGCTGCAGTTGCAGTCGCAGTTACAGTTGATTTGCAAAGGCACCACCTAACGTCCTTGCGGGCCAGGTTTTGCAAATTGTTTCTTATTCTGACCACTTGCCGTGTGCTCATTCAGCTGGCAATGATACAAAATTGCTCCCTGAATGTAAAGTATTTGCTACTTAAGCTAAAAATTGCATATTTTTCAAAGTTTTTTTTTACGAATTTACTATCCTTGGCCTGTAAGTTTCCTGCTAGAACTTTCCACCTGCCATTTCGGTGGCTAACGTCAAAATACCGCCCGGACGAGGGAGATGTTAGGTGAATGGTGAAGGCGCGCGCAAACAATAATTGCGCAACATTACTTACTTGTGAATTTCAAATTGCCATTGCCACTTAAGGGAAATATTTCCTCTTTTGCTTTTTTTTCCTTTCTTTTATATGCATATAGGGACATTTATGCATTCTCACAACCCTTTCAGCTATCAACATCGTTTAAGCAGAGGGGGCTGGCTACAAGTGCTAACGGAGAGCAGCACTGAAGAGTTTTATGGCATTGCAAAGGCGTTTTGCTGTCTACTCCGCATAATTTCCCAAGGAGTTAAAGGAAAAATAATTCATTCATTCCCAATCGGTGTTATACATCCCTCACTAGCCATGCACAGACGTCTGATTTGACTGGAATTGCACTGCCGATTAGTTTGTTACGTCCTGCCACTTTTCTACCGCCCTACTGAGTGCTGTATTCGAATCAATCAATACATTATATGATTTTTTAATGATCTCCGTGCCGGCGTATGGGGGTATGGTGAACGGTATAAGCGGAATATCTAATAAATGTAACGAATTTCTAAAAGGTTCATTTACGTCTGTGGATGTGTGTTCTTCAGAGTGAATTGGAAATGCACGTCAGCATACTCGAATAATCCCAGAGAATCAGAAGGTGGATTTTTGGTGATGTACTCACTCGTACAAATGCACGTAAGTCTGAGGTCGATGGTGACAACACACACTCGCAGGATATTATGAGCAGTTCCTCATGGTTTTTCCAACCCCGGAGTTGTCGGTCATATCCATTCGTTGTTGGCGTCGTAGTAGTCATCATCCTCGTCGCCATACATACGAGTGGTTACTGCGGTTTGTAAATGTCGATATCCTTGCTCCTACACATACATGCCATCCACTTGGGATAATAGTTTATCGATATGTCTCCGTACGCGATTGAATAAATTATCTAAATTTAGAAAATGTTATGTTTGTTAAAATTTAATCATAAGGACGATCAAAGACGTACGTTTGCGTTATTGATGGCTGAATGATTGCTAGTTGTTGACCTACATTCACTTATGTACAAAATCCTCCCTCGAAACAATTTTAAATTTCTCGATACAGCGGAGTGTGTACACCATCGCGTAAAGGAAGTAAATACTTGACAAAGGAGAATGTCTTTCCGTTTGGAATCAGATATTCGTTTTGTTTTTAAGGAAACGAACGAAGAAAATTCCATCCCGGTGTGCCTTAAAAGGTTATTCTTTTCCTTTTCTTTTTAATTAATTACAAAATTGGAGACGTGATCTGGTGAGAGGATATGTTGAATACTTTCCTTCTGTACTTTTCCTTTTTGATGTAAATAAAATATTTTAATCAATTTTTTATTTCTCATTTTCCTATTTGAAAGTGGAATACTTCTTAGCGAAAGTTATCCATATTGCTGATTTTATTGTTTTCATGGATTTTATGGGTCAAAGTTGTGGAAATAATGTGAAACATCATGCAAACTTTTATTGATTTTATGATTGCCCTTATTCGGAACTGGTTAGTGCTTAAAAGAGGTTCAGCGAATTTAAATTTCGTGTTTACTGAATTGGGATTTAAAGTCGATCGATAGACAATTTTTTTTATATTTATGTGTACTAACCTTTTTACGCATAGCTAAGTAATACATAAAATTAACTTCGGTGGCTTATCATTTGTGTTTACGAGTTGTAACGAGTTAACGAATTATTTAGCCAGTCGTGCCTGAACACAAGAGAGTGACTAGAAATGTAATCAAGTCCGAATTCAGAAGAAATCTTATTTAATAGCACAGCTTCGAGCAGCAATGCGTACTTACTCGAAACAGAATTTCACTAGCGCTGGCATCTATTGAGTACCAACATTGTTAGAAGGCACACATTGCACGGAAACTGCCGTTGAATATGCACATCAATGAAACACCAGCATCTGATATAAAGAAAATATTAGGGATGGCCAAAGTATTGCAGCATGCTGCTCTTATTGTGTGGGACGAGGCCACCATGGCCTTTGAAGCTTTGGAAAGAGCCGTGAAGGACTTACGAGATAATTCCGATTTTTTTGGTGAGGCCTTGATTTTGTTGTCAGGAGATTTTCGACAAAAACCTTGCCTGTTATATCAAGATCAACTCCTGCAGATAAATTTTGTGTATTTGTGGAGACATGTTTTGGACAGTTTTGGAAATGGAAAGATTTATTCTCTTACAACAAATATTCGTGTTCAATTGCAAAATGATGTATCAGCTGTTGAATTTTCAACATGTAATCTCTAACACAGCAGGGCAATATAAAAATCATATATAGTTGAGCGAAAGATGATAATGATACTAGGTTACTATTCTGACTATTGTTGTGTGTCTGTGCGTCGACGCACTTAAACCTAGGTGTCTCTGTTCGATACCCAATACGGCCAAATATAATTATCACGGCCTCACGCTTTCGAGTCACTGACAATGCTCAAAGAGTATAACTGCCTAGAAAAACCTTCTCAAACTTGGCCGTTCGGAGTCGGCATAAAACTCTAGGTCCCTTCCACTCTCTTAACTAATGCGATAAGGGGCAGTGGAGTTATGAGGAAATGCAAAGAATTTTTAATGGAACGTATGGGTGAGTAAGTGTCGGCTGTAGTTGGTACGAAGGAGAGGGGTTCGGAAGAGATACAGACCTAAGCCGACAGGGATTGGGGTTGAGTATGATCAGTTCCCGGAGGTCAGGGGAATCGATTGTTCCAGTTAAGAGTTGGTTAACGAAGAGGGAAGAGTTCCTAAGTCTTTTCGGAATTTGTGGGATAAACTTAGAATTTCCAGTATTTTCTCACATTTGTACATTGCTTGGTCGACAAGACTATCATTATTATTAATTTATTGTCAAGAAAATGGAAAAATAAGAAATGTTGCTTATCATATACGTATTTACATCAAATACATTTATTTTTACAATAAATACATAATGTGAATTCAATCTGTCATGTATTATTTATTTATTTTGCACAGTGAAACGTGCATGGGTTCCGCTAGTTTTTCATAAAGATTTAGTGTTATTTTGCAACTAGCCATGTCTCCAACGAGATTTTTCACCGCCAACATCTCGATTCGAGGATTGTAGTCTCAATACAATTTTTCACTGCGTATTTTGGACTACAATTTTGGATCATATGACCGAAGAGTTGATTGTTGATGTGATTCGATTTTTTTTAAGTCTTTTAAGACTTTATAAGCAGATATATAAAAAAAATAATAAACAATCTTAAATATGGACCAGGAAGCTCTAGGGGGAAGAATGGCGTTCTAAACAATTGAACACAGAAATATATACCTTCCACTGAAATCTTGGTCTGTCCAGCTTCAAAGCTCGTTAGATTGCTTCAATGGCTTCAATAACCCATACTATTCCCTTTAATTGCAATTAATGTTGAAAATATGAAATAATTGTTATATAAATTATATTTAACGTTTGTCGTTTCTTGTCCCATTCTTGCCATTTTTCACATTTCACCAACCAAGCGAAACCAAGAGAAATACATTTACATGATGCTCGTTGATTGCTTCACACAAGTGTGTCTAACAACGAAACTTTTTCGGTCGTGCTTGATTAAAAATTTGTAAATAACAAACATTTGTGATTATCCCTGAAATTCTTCGGTGGACAAGGGGACTTCATATAGTACTTGATATCTGGTTTCAACGAATCCATCCAAGGTAGAAAGCTTCTGAGTATTTTTTAAAACAAATTGCAACCTTGGATATCTGTGTACAATATCCAGACAGAAACAATGGCCCAAAACCGAGGGTGGGGTTTTTTTAACCACTTTGAAACAACTCTGGCATTAAGAAAGGAGTACATTGTAACTTCCACATTTTTCATTTTACGCAGTCGAAATATCTCATGTGATCCCTGTAAGTCCGGAAGAAATGACAGGACGCATGCTTAGATGAGGTCCGTAAATAGGAAGGACCTATGTTAGGCCCACCGTGGTGTCGCGCTGAGCAAGAAAATATAATCATCAGTGGGCAGTTATACTAGCAAACATTTACGCAAGCCAGTAGAAGAACTTACTGGGCACTCAAATCTGTAGAATCAAATGCCTTTCACTGTAGAGGCGAGAATGAAATATAATCTTTTGATATCATCTCTGCAAGGACGGACAAGGAAAAAAGGTGTCTGACTAAGATGTTAATAGATATTAATAGCACCGAACTGAGGTTCATACATGAATCTGGATAATTTCAGTAAAGAAAAATCAATGGGTGCCAATTCATCATCTACCAAGTGCCGAATGAATTCCATTCGTTGGGTAGGTACACAGTGATTTCAAGGCCGCAATGGCAATGGTAAACCTATTTACGTATGAACTGTCAGCGTAGGATCTGATGCTTTGCTTAAAAAGATGATAAAGAGCGCAATGGTCGAATGGAATCTCATTAAATGGCATTTATTTTGAAAAGTATATTTAAATTCGACATTAAAGTGTAATCCCATCAAAGTGCAGTACACATTGTTTAAACATCCTATAGCTGCAACAAAACTGTAGCACGCTAATGCACTAGCATGCATTTTCGGTATTTTATAAGACAATATAAACGCATAAAATAAAGTTTCAGAATTCACCGAGGGTAAAAGAATCCTGAAAACATCTACTAAAAAGTACTTCAACAACTACTATTTATATTTCTTTTTTTTTTGTATTCATTCACGCAGTACTTACCAGATCGGCCAACGGATATTGTCTGCACAGATGATGTTGTCACGGATTTTTCTGTTGGCATTGCCGGTGGCAGTGGCAATGGTCCAACTGTTGACGTTGTCGTCAGATCACAACACTCACGTTCAGGAAATTCACTACACCGTATTAAATGTGCGCCAAACAATGCTACCCATATCAGGCAGCATGTTAATATTTTTTGATTTTTTATCTTAAACCTGGTCATTTTTGCATTTGACTAATCTCCCTTTCACTCCTTCTTATATACAAGACAAAAGCAAATCAAAAACAAACAAAATGTCTACGTGACGAGATTTACTATTTCACGGACGCTGGAGTCATCTCACCTGAAATGGAATGTGACACCTGATGTAGAAGAGTAGAGGGTGACATTGCGATCCATGCAGCTGGTGGGTTGCGGTTAACGAAGGAGAGCGAAAACGTCAGGGAGTCCTGATTTGATTCCTTTATGAATTCCAGCTTTTTCAGGCTATTCAGACGGATGTGATGCCATTTGAAGAATGTCTTTTTTTGATATTCATTTCACTCTTTGCAGAGAATCAGAGTACCATCAAAACATAACTCGAAATTCAATTCATTCCTTTCAGCCAGTCCGGTGATGCATGACCGCACTCCACCTGAAAATTGCTTTGTTGTCTTCTTAATTTCCAACTCGAGACAATTTAAACAAAATCCATCTAACCACACATGAAAACAGATATGAATAAATTAAATGAGACACATGAATAGAGAGGCAAAGGATGGATCTGGATCGTGTTCTCTTAATTATGCAGCTCACATTGCAGTCCAAACACATCCCCAGACAGTCAGTAAGGCGGAAGTGCCAAGTTCAAAGTTTAGACAAAAGCAGGATACAAACTGAGAGGAAGGACTTTAAATTGAATTTACTTGTGGCAATGGGGCATGTTTCGTGAGATAAATTTACCATTAATAAACAGTTCCACACATTCAATGTTGGAAATTTTTCGCCGAGTTGTGAACACGCCTGTATTTCAGTGGTTTTCAGTTTGAAACGAGTTGGCAATATTTCGGAGATCCTCTATAATTGTTTGGATAAGGATGCGCATTCAGAGCTCTGTATATCTCTCCTTTTGTTAAATGGAAATAATCAAGGATGAGTTTGCTGTTGGAACATGAAATCTTGTCCAATCATTTTTTTATCAATTAAACTTTTACCTACATATGTTATTAGAGAAGTGCCGATTAAGTGGTTATGAAAATGCTCATGAGCCATTCAGTAAAATGGAATTGGCGTATACTGCCAAACAAATACATAAAGGGTGATTTTTTAAAAGCAATAGGAAAGTTTTTCAAAAAAAATCACATAAAATTCAGAAAAATGCATGAAATCTTCATTTGAAACGATAGTACGGTCCATATAATTTAATGTTTGAAGATTATTTCAGGCAATTGTTCACCAGGCAACAGTTAAACCAGTGTTGTCAAAAAGATAATAGCTAAAAAATCACCCTTTATATGATTTCCCTTCATGTAAGACTACCCGACGTTAAATTCGTACAGGATCATATTGGAACACACTGACCACTGGAAAAACGATGATTCAATTGATTTCAGACTTAAAACGAGTCCTTGAACTTGAATGTGCGTTCTGAAGAGACTAGTATTGCGGGTGAATAACGGGAGGCATGGATTGTAAAACTATCTAGTTAACTTGAGACAAAGAAACATATAGTGTGTATACAAAAGAGTCGATTGACAGTCTTCTAAAACTTGGATTCTATCTAGATGCATGAAGGTTTTGGCGGCACCAGACCAGATTTTTTTTTTTTGTGTGAAATATCAGACGGGCCTTCGTTTCTTGCATCGTTTTTTGCTAAATTTCTTTTTTGAACATTTCCTTTCCAACTCCGTATGTAAGTGTACTGTACACAAATTGGCATTTCGATGTCATTCGATTCTATCGATACGAGTGCCGGTTTTTGATAAAAGCGGATTATTAAGAGTTAGGTACAGCAGCCGGCTGTGAGTATGTTTATGCTGTCAGGGTCGGAATTCAATATACCGTTATTATTCTACCGAACCCATCCCATTTTTGAAAGGAATATGAAAAGCTGAGACAACTATCATAAGCGAAGGAGTGAATTGCATTATATTAGGTTAGGTTGAAGTTACATTTGAGCGAAAGCAGGCTTATTATGACACCACGCGAATTTACTACTCCTAAGCGCTTGGCTGATGCTTACACCATTTAGTTCGCTTTTTATTGAAATAGTAGTGCCCTAGATGTGAGAACGTATGACTGCCAAAGTGCTCCTCTTCATCCATGCAGCTTCTGCTAGAGATATGCTATCAAATCCACAGAAGCCGTGCTGAAACTTTCGTGATTCCAAATATTTTAGACATTTTTTTTCAACATGTAGTCTTTGCTGCCATTTGCATTGATAGCGATGAATTATACCCTGTCGTGCCTGACGGTTGACAGTTACTTCGACCTTGTAATAGAGCGCAATAAAGGATGTCCGTTACTAAGGTGGCACAAATCCCAACCAACTTGGTGTACGAAACTGGCCAGAGATGATCATGCCAGTTGCAGAGAAGTGTTAGTTGACATCCTAAACTGCCTTGATTGTCTTCCTAACCACTCAATTCCAATAGTGCTCATAATCGAGCACTACCAATACAGAAGACATGAAGAATCTAACTGTGTAATTGCTAATTGCTTCCTGCTAATTGAGGCTTGTTGGTTGAGGCTAAACTTTGTCAAAAACTACACTTTCTTTCCTAAAAAATGTGTCTGATATGAGTCATGTATGCTCACAGAAACTGTCTTACAGAAGATGTTGGGGAGCATCGAAGGGTTTTTGCTCTTTCTTCGAATTCAGCTTAGATTCGATACCTAGATGGCTAAGCTTAAATGAAGTCTTAAGGAAATATTTATGCAACTACTGTTGCATACTCGGGTATACTTACCCAATTCAGTTCTGGTTGATTTAATTTCCCTCGCGTACATCGCTATTTTGATTTGCAAATACTACTCTTTGACGCTATCTCACCAGAAAGCGAATTCAAAGGAGTGCACATTTAAAAGAAATCCACTCAAAGTGAATACTGCATCGTTTCCTTGTAGCAAAGATTTAATTTTCCGCTCTCTCACTTTCTCCTGTATTTCCTTTGCGATTTCTTACATTTTCATGTCTTGACAGTCAACATGGGAAACGAAAATATTTTCTTCATCTAGTTTCTTTACTTGCACGAGTATTTGCAATTCGTTCGTCATTTTTGTTAGCGCGTGAGAAAGGCAAACATTTCGTTACTTCGGCGCTATTTTCCAAATCCGTAGCATGCATGCATACAGTCGTGTGTCTGTGTCTATATATGCATATTTGCATCCTTTCAGTTCGATTCATTTCATTTCCACGCCAACCTAACTCCACCCACTCGCACATATATGGAGGTGCTTTGAGTTCCTTATCACTAGTTCTGCAATGCAAATAGCGTTCAACGGGAAAAGAAAGTGTTGTCAGAACATTTAGTATGTAATATCAAAAAGGGTTTGAGTGTACGTACGAGTGTGTCCTGTTCATATGTAGTTTTGGATAATCACGTTTGCTTTGGGGGATTAAGAAGTTCATCTCTGCTGGAGAAAATCGATGATGTACATTTTATATGGTTCGTTAGGAAGTGTTTATTCCATTTTTTTCCCTTGTTTGAGCACAGAATTTGACGTTGACTATCTTGGAGGTCTCACGAGAGTCGCAGCAGTCGACGTTTACAAACCTTTAACATACAAAGTTACTTTGATTTTGGTATCCTTTGGGGACGAGCGGCAGCAAGTCAACTTGGGGATATGAAGAAGCAGTCACCAACAATACATTCACCAAGTATGTTTTGTTTGCACGTTTCAGCAGCCTCCTCCAATCAGCATAATTCCGAGCACACAAACAATGTGTACAGTACATCTATAAACTCAAAATTCTAGCTCTCCTTGAAATGATGAATAATCATTTAGTTCTTGGTGTTAGCTTCAAATTTCTGAGTATTTACTTCCTTTAAATGAATACCCACTTAAAGTCGAATTGTGTACTTTTTGAAATCAAGATCTACTCAAGAACTCTCAAAGAAGGAGTGCGACATATGTATAATACAGCTGTGCTAAAATGGTGGACACGTTGACCACTTCAACACGTATGGTCCAACCAAGAAGGTTTTCGGTTTCGAGCCTCTCTGATAATGAAGAACATTGATGACTGAAAGTAGCGTGCCGTGGACCGCAAAGGTTGAAAGGCAGCTTTAGCTCAGATCTCATGGGTTGCTGGCCTGTGAAGTAAGTATTGTACAGTATACAATTGTATACAATTGATATATGAATTGTTATAAACGCGGTGCTGTAGAAAATAGGCCCATGCCCACCTCGGACTGTGAGAGACTCGTATAGGTTTGTTAATTTCAGTGAGGAATCGATGTGAAGGAAAACAAGCTTAATATCTCTGAATTTGCAGAGAAATCAGTTTTGTGATACTTAAGGCTTTTAAAAGTTCACGCTGGGATTTAATAAATTATTTAATTCCAGTTCTTAAAAATTTTCACATTGCATTACGATATATTATAGTGCCTAAGATGCAAAATTAATTTTAATCGAATGTACTCATCGAAGCAGGTTCCTTCAGACTCGAAAATGGGACGGAATGTGGGACTTATTGATTAATATATCACTCGATTGGATGTACCAACATTTCAATAAAAGTGCAGGACCTTGTTCCTATTTCAGACGATTGAGAATGAGTGCATCCATTTTGTGCATAATTTTCAATCGGTTCTTGGCTGGAGAAAATTATGTTCATAGTAAAAAGCGGAAGCTTTTTGTAAGGAGTCAAATTCAAAATGGTGTTTTGTATGGAGTAGCTTTTTCGGGTAAAAAAAAGCTTTTGTCTTTGTAGCTATTTTGTAGGTAACAACCTTTTTTCTTCTGGATCTGCCACATATTTTACATTATAGTCTCAGCACTGATGCGGTAGTTCGCTACAGAGATTGAAATCAGAAGCGTCATCGTAGGATTGGCCGCTACGTCACGGCGGCCATACATTTAACTTAAACATAAAAGACTCAAACAAAAGTTCCAAATTACTAAAAATATAAATTTCACTACCCGACAATGATTTGTTGCACCTTGCATTCTATCCATATGACATAATTGTATTGAAAACATTATAGACTTAGTCTATACACTATATGTCGCAATAACCAGCACCATTGCATTGACAGTCTCATTTTCAAACACTAATAGCGTGGCTCATCACCAAAAACATTACATGAAGGGGTGTGTCTTCTCTGAGTATGCTGAACAGTCAGCAATACTTTCGGGGATTGTTTCCAGGTCACAAACAAACAATTGACTTAGTCAAGTCGAAAATTTGTGTTATTTTTGAACTTGAAAAGCTTGGGAGTTGTGGCTACGACTATTTATTGGAATATTTTTGAAAAACATTATCTGTCTAACAGACTTATAGACGACGCTCGACACTGTATGCTTAGAGAACCTATTCCACAAATCAGTAAGGTTCGCGATAATCTGTAGACGATTTCTGACAGGATGACAGGTGAAATGTTTGTCTTAAAATGTGCAAGATGCAAAATTAATCTGCAAGAGGTAGAAATTTCAAGGTTTATATTGATTGTACTATTTACTAGTGATTTTGTAGGTTCCATGCCGTATTTAATAGATTATACTGATGAGATAATAGCGTACAAATCAGGTGCGATAATTCAAGTTGTTGCAGAGTAACAACCTTAAACCATTTCGCGACGCTTGAAAGTTAAACATTAAACTCAAACAGCCCATTTACATAGTCTCAAAAATAAGCGCAGAGATTGACCAAGTTCTCAACATGCAAGAGCAGTCTATATCTGCAATTCGATAGACATACAGATAATATGAATATTGCTCTGGGTAAAGCTAAGAATGCCTTTGCTGAGGCAAGAAAGTTGTTTTACAGCAGGCAGGAGGGGTGGAAGTTATCAATATACAGCCCTCATCAGTCATGTTATATATGATCTTCCATTCTGGTTGAAAGAAGAACTCTTCCCAGATGGAAAAGTTTAGGTTGTTCGAAATTTTGTTTATCCATTTTGTTCCTATTTCAGAAATAGTTGCATTTTACTCGAATTTCATCGAACGTTCGCACATATTTTTTGTATTATTCTTCCGAAATCTCTCGTTGTTTTATTTTTAGTGTCATCAATAAACAATGCTGCAAAATTAGTTTATTATGAAAGTTATGCATGTGGATCATGCGGTTCACTGAAGATGATAATGATGCTGAATGCCATGCAAAAAGACAAAGCGACAAACTTAACCCAAACATACTGTATAGAGACATTCTTCCTCTCATCATTAAGAAGTAAAAGTATGTAATAACATGTTCATCCAACGACTATGCCCTTTAATCTGACAAAACTTGATAGTATGTAAAGAATATGCCAAAATTTGTTTTCTTATTTTCGAGGGTGCTTGTTTTTATTTTCTCAACATTTAAAAAAGTGGAATTATACATATATTAATTATATATTATTTATTATATTTATTATTTATTATTTTTATTATATATTATATATAATTATATTGCATGATATTTGCTTCAAAATTGTCTACCTCAAATGACAGTTGAAAAGATACGATTATATGAGTGGACATACGTATGTAAAGCATTGGACTTGTAAAGCTGCTACTCTGCAAGCAGCTTATACGGCCGATCTTAACGTACGGCTTCCCAATATGGCACACCATTTCTAAGACCAGCATGGAGACGCTCGTCGAAAGGAAAATACTGCGAATATGTACAGGTATCACCTTCGACAGGGACCGACGAAAGCACCACAGCAACAAAAATCTTTACGACAAAGCATGCATCATCATCTTACAACAGCACATGGTGACACTGTTCAGAAAGCAGCTACAATAGACATCAACAATCATCCTAACGAGGCAATCAGGAACTTGAGAAACACCACCCCCGAACAACACTACCTCAACACGCTAAATCTGCTAAGCGAGCACGACATCTAACAACGAACTGCATGGCTTCTACCAGAGCACCTATAGCAGTCATCATGGGGGTTAAATCGGCTACCACAACAGCACCCCATCCCTAAAGGACCAACATGGACACACGGATTTGAACAACCCGATGTAAGTACTGAACATTGTAGGATATAAAAAAATAAACACTAAGCCGATATTGTAATACCAAATGTTGAATTAAACAATGTACATTAGTTGGGCCCCTATTGTTGAGCCAACACCCTAACCCTTAGTATTAAGCATAGTTGTATTCTCAAATAATTTTGCTTGTTAAGTTAGCCATAGTTTTCTTCAAGAATTCGTACACATTATAGAATTTTGTTCTCGGACTTGTCAATCGCCTGGTGTGGATTGATGTGATATTTTTGGAGGGCGTACTTTAGGGCTACGTATGGATTCAAAGGCATATTGACTTCTACTAACAACCTTGATGCTTTCTACTCAATGTAATGCGCCGTGAGAGAGTTATTCCTCCCGAAGCATTGATATACTCCGGTTTTACAAGCTTACACAAACACAAGCCTCCGAGTATAGTTAGTCCACACAATATGAAAATGCATTAGAGCCTTAAGTAAAGTTATTTTGAGGCTGCTCATTATACATTTTGAACAATATCTTGGCTTACTAGAGCTGCAGACATCCTAAAACACTGAACGAAATATGAATGTCATCATGGACAAGTGTCACAAGTGTGCATATTCATGTGTGCACAACAAAATTCGTGTGCTCTTCAAATTAACTTCAATTGTCATAACATTTTAAAATTAATATTTAAACGTCAATTACCACAAAAGATACTCCACGCACATATAGGCTCTTCCTGCTCCGTCAAATGAAACTGACAAAATTTACTGTTTATTCCATGAAATAAAAAATAAGTACACCTAAGTACTCACTTGAGATACAATAAAAATGATATTACACATGTAACCCTGCGCTCAAGGACCGATTGTTGTTCAGCAACACAGTCTCGCACATAAACCGATCTGTGGTATGATGGTACAGACGGCAGACAAAAAAATAATAAAAATGAAGTAGATTACTTCAGTAGCGACACAAATACGTTTTTCAATGTACGTATGTATGTATGAAGAGCATCCTTCTCGGCGGTTGTAATAGCCGGGCGACAGTACAGCCAACAAAAACAAAAAAACACAGGGACGATAACGACGACGGCAATATTGGCGGAAAGGAGGACAGCATGGATGAGAACTTCTATCTCACGCCGCTGCCACGAATTCATCTCGAAACATGAAGCGATAACGGGAGCGAAAGATATACCACAAAATACAATTTAAGGACTGTTCTCTTCACTCTCTGAACATGACAAATTCAATTTAACCATCCTTTCCTTATGTTCACAAAATGATGTACCCAGGGAAACACACAATTGCACAAAATTGTCTTCTACATCACCAACCCACCGGCATGAGTGTAGCGTGTATGCAGTGTGTATGTACATATATTCACGTGCGCATTCCTATCAATCAAACAGATTGCCGTATCTGGATACAGAACTTGCTGCAAAAAGAATCGAAACCAAAAGTTCATCTTCACATTTAATGGAAGACTTTCATATTTTCCTTTTCTCTTAGGTGTACGTTTTCTTTGTGTGCTGCTCGAGTAGGGTGTGGGGGGAATGGGAATACAGGGGGAAATTGTGGTAGGATCCATTTGACAGGATGCAATTGACCCATAAATTGAATAACCTCTTACAAGTACCTTTTGCAGAGTCTAATTTTGGTTTTAACTCTGGCGAAGACTGTCAAAGAAGGGAAAGACTTCTGCAGTTTTCGATGATGACGACGACCAGACCTTGAGCAAACACCATCAACCAACTTGTAGAAGTTTCTCTATCGCTTCTTGTTCTCTTCACCCCATACTGTCTTCCCTATCGATTCCGCAAATATCCTTTTACCTTCGGTTTGGTTTTGCGAACAGCACCATCACAACTCTCGCCACATGACCACCTATGACGATGGTCACCTTTGATCATATGAAAAGCAAACATTGAGTTAATATGAAAATTGAGAGATTGGATTGATGAAACTGGGTGTGGTATTTAGATTCTTCAACATAACCTAGAATTGCATTTGATATTCCGGACCGAGATTGCTTGGCCTCGAAGTGTGGGGTTGCCTGGGTCGATTGTGTATCGGAAACGGTTGAATGGATCAAATAGCCACAGAATTCATACGATATAAGGCTGCAGCCAGATGTCGGTGAAGACATTTTAATTGGTTCAATGGATCACTTCGAGTATCGATGCAAGTTGAAGCATATTCAGGACCGGGAATCGGACACAGGACCTGATGACGCAGATGATTTGATCTGGTTTGTAAACAGAGAGAGAGAGAGAGAAAGAGAGTGATTCAATTGAATAAGGCTGTTGGGGATGCAGAATGTTATGGAACAGATTGTGAATGGTCAATTTGTTCGTAGGCATTGGTTTTGCGGTTGTCTAGACATTTGGTAGACCATGGTTAGGGGTTTGGGGAGACCATTTCTTTGCATTAAGTGGTGGTGTTTTAAAAGTAGGTTTGTCAGCTTTTGGAGTAGAATCGGAAACTGACGAAGCAACGGAAGACAACGGATGCAATGTAACAATCCAAAATAAATGGAAAATTGTAAGCAATTATATACTGCAATTTCATGCAAGGTCCTTCCAACCAGATAAAACCCCACCGCTCTCTATTTACACCCATTTCAACGATCATCCCAGTGACAACAATCTGAAGGCATTCTTGGCCATTTTGGACCATCTCATAGCAGAAATCGACAGATTACATGTACTGCAACTTAGACATGAACTTTGTTGGCTCGATGTTATACTGAATAATCCAGCAGAAATGGAATTGCGATGAAGAAGACCTAATAGAACTTCATATCACACTCGAATCTGGAAGGTGATGTGAGTTTGACACAACGAACTCGTGGCTCAGAGTCTCGCCGCTTAAATACCAGGAAATCTTTTGACTCCCAGCTATGTGGAAGCATATTACCCATTAGGAAACCGAGATATGATACATCAGCTTGACGAGAGCTCATGAAACAAATGGTCACGGATATGTTATCGATTCAAAATTATAAGAATCGAGCACGTTTTTGCTGGATTTGATAATAAGGTGATTTGGTCTTCTCGAAGGAAGATAATCGATCACCGAGTAAATGTGATACCCAAACAAGCAATAGCTGTGGGGCTTGCGAATAAACGCAGCCAATTTTGATTAGACAGTGTCATTGCAATGAGACATTTACCAGATGAAACAGACTTAACGCCTCACGACATGAAGCACGGTGTTCTAAGGACTTCCCTCTATCTGTATAGTATTATCATCCGATGAGTGTCAGATCCGAGCCAAAGTATATGCACATTTTATTTTAGAAGGGAGGTGTTAATGAGATATATTATTCTGAGAGAGTAGCTTCGAGGACGCAGGCATAGCATCCAGCTATGTATTCAACAACTTCACACATAGTTCAAACATTACACTCACAGATTGTTCGAATCCAATTATGTACGTAGGGCCAACAATTGTGGCTTTTAGTCACATGGTCTATGTCATAGCCTACTGGGAAACACAAGCACAATATAACAAATTTACAAAAATTCAAACAGACCGTTCGATGAATTGTAGTGCATTTTGTACGTACTAGTTTAGGTTACTTGTATCAAAAGTTGTACGTTGAAAAAAATCAACAAAAAATATAAAAACTAAGCAAACTACGAATTTGTAGTGTAAAGTGTGGAGCAGCATTGTGCTAAAATAAGCAAAAAAAACTGCTTCAAAGCTTTTCGAATATCATAGAAGAACAATATGAGTCGAAAATAAATAACCGTGTTTTTGTATTTACTAAAACCTGTTAAAAAATCACATATTCATAGACATATAAATTGTAAAGAGTTATCTTCTCATCTTGAAGGAAAACACTTCAGTTGTGGGAAAACAACAACACATGTGTGCAATGGTCAATTGAGTCATAACATAGTGGACGGTGTTGGCTAGGTCTCCGATAAATTGGCACATAAATTAGCTAGGGAGTAGTGGTGATTCATAAACTTATAACAATAACCCATAAGGAGTCAATTTAGCAATTCAATTGACAGTATCTAGTGATAAACATGCAAGACGATTCATGTTAAAAATTATATTTTTTGACCATGGCTGGAAACTGCTCAGCCGACTTCGACTTCTCGCAAGTATGAACACTCAATAAAGGATGACTACGGAGCCGAGGCGCACTCAAGTGGAGATAACTTCGCGTTCCTAATTAGAGGTAGCTGGCTAAATATCGTGCCAGTTGGAGAGGAGGCTTCTTGATTGATGCCCGGTTCCATCCCGGACAGTATTGCCACAAAAACAAGAAGACGACGATTCTGCAAACTAACACTGCACTTTTCTAAAGTAGGCTTGTATCATGGGTGAAACGCTGAAAAAGGCGTACCAGAATTGGATATGCCACATTGTAGGTCTCTAAAAAGCTTTTTTTAGGCATAATACCTTGACTGTAAGAATATTACTTTACTAAAGATAAAGTGAATAGCCGAAATAATACTTGTTATTTGTTGCAATATTTAGCGGTAATTCCGGACAAATATGACAATTCCACAGCGTAATCACTATCTATAGCATAAATCCAGACCTGTATATGCGCGCATAGTAAATGAAAGGACTGCAGAATATGTAAAAAAAAACAATTCAAACGTCACTCAACTGAATTGCCAATTGATACTGCATGCATGATAAAGCATGCATACATTTTGAAGCATTAAAAGTGCATATTTCAATATCATACACAAAACAATGCTCTTCGTCGTCGTTTTATCTTTTCAGACATATTTCAGATTACAGACAGATGCACCAAAAATTCTAGGCTTTCATCCTCCAAGTGGCAATTTTAGCTTGACACTATGGTAGAGTGCTTTAAATTGTGTCGCTACAGCCGACGCATTACTTTTTTTCATTGTATCTCAGGTTCAAGGCCCATGGAAAATGAACAGCATTGGGTATTTTGATTTAAAATTCCAATTCAATTTCGACGATTTCGGAGAAGTGAATGACGTGCTCTCTGGTAACAAAACATAGGAGACCAAAACCACGTCTGGAATCTCTGAAAAATGCAGAATAAATATAATCAGATTTCGTTCGGAAACGAGACATAATGTATGACATTCATTGTCGTTTTTTTGCAATCAGCCCGTTGTTAATGGCAAATGGAATTCAGTTTAATTACGACTCTCTTCTGAAGAGCATTACTGTCCATTCGTCAGAAAAATCTTAATTGTTGGATAAAATACCCTTGTCATTCGATTTCGCAGATATTGTGTGCCATTTGACTGAGATTACATCTTCGTTGGGTGAGAAATTTCTTACGGATGTTGAAATCGAGTTAACAAAATGCTCCCTGAATTTAATTATTTTCTGCTTGATATGATTTATGAAGGGTTTACCCTAGGGGCGACTTAGATTTGACAACAATTGACTATCCAATGCCAAGTTTATGGGCTCGGAAGATAGAGGAATATAGAGGCAAGGTACAATCTTTTAAATATGTCGATTTTTGTCGATTGTGCGACAGATTATTAGTTCATCACTGTATTGAAATTCAAAATGATTCCCTATCATTGGATCATTATATAATTAAAAGCCGCAGGATAACATTAATTTATACAATACCTCCTCCAGTGAATTACTTGACATATGTTATCAATCATCTTCAATACGGTAGCGGTTAGCTCAAGCCGGCAACATCCCCCCTTCGGCTAGTTAACATGTCTCCAAGGACTAATAACAATCCGTTTCAGTTCACTTCAGTTCATATGAATGTATGTATGTCAAATGCCCAGCCTCTCTCATTTTCCAGATGTCATCTAAAAGCGACCCATTTTAGCTCCCAGTTAAATTATATTAGACACGCTTCACCTAAATTCCAGCCGAGCATTTCTATACGTACGTGCGTCCTTAAACAGAATTGAATACCGCTGAGAAAATCATTCTCAATTACATTCCTAGTCAGTCTCGCACTTAATGCAGCAACAAAACACAATTAGTTAGCATGCGGAAGCTCGCATTAATGCGTCGGTATTTTTAATTACATACTGAAACCTGCCTTTAATTGGGATATAAGTTCAATGAAGAACGAGAAATACGTGTAAGTGTACACCGCACATTGTAATCAAGCGGTGCCGCGTAAACACCACAAGATTCCTTGATGGAATACAACGTACAACACCCCCATCACGTCTCAACCCATTTCGGCGTATTCTTTACGATACAAATTGTATGTGCCTCGACACGATGACGACGCTGACAAGCGAGCCGAGGACTACACACACCCGTATAACGACGGCAAACAATATCGTCTCAGTCTCAGTGATTTTGCAAGTGAATTGACTGGAAAAGTGCTCATTTTCAGGAACACGAGTACAATTTGCACATACACATCATGCGTTCCTGTGCGAGGCATATCGTTCTACACCTACACCCACCCTCGCAACCACTGTCAAGCTTAAGGATAAACATTATTATTTGTACGAGTTTGTGTCTATAGAAGGAGTGCTGCTTGTGTTCCACCCGGCGCGGCGAAACAAAAAACAAAAAAAAAACACAGAGAGCCTCGCTGTGTAGGCACGAGAATGTACATACTTGAGAGCGTATCCTTCCAACTCGCTTCATTCTACAGCATCACCCCCTTCTGTGCCATGATAATTGGAAAAGACAGATTTTGATATTAAAAGATCACAGCAAAGCAGAGCAAAGCGTAGCAAGGTCTGCCTGCTCAAGGTACAGCAGTGCTGTGAATGTGCGAACTACTCACAGGGACGATGAAAAGGACTGGAGGGCGGAAAAAAAAAGGATTTGATTCGGTTGATGAAACAATCCTCCTGGGAAAGGCTGAGACTCACATCCTTCTATTCCCCCCTCTCTCCCCCCCCCCCCCCCCCCCCCCCCTTCACCACTGACGAGACTAAATCATGAATAAAAGTAGGAAACAACGAGGTCGTGCCAGTGAATACGCAGAGCCAACAATATTTACTCTGTACAATTCTAAAGCGATACTACAACAGGAACACACCGAAAGGGAGCCGTCCTGACATCTTGTCGTGAGTGCGACTATAGCAACCACCACCCGGGATCCTAATTACATCAACCAACAGAAATGAATTTTTAATCAACTTCAGCCGAGGAGACAACACTTACTGACTTTTTGAAGGTTACCAGCGCTTAAAGCCTCGAGGTATCTATTCTACTCGAGCTCCTACAGCCACGGTACCCAGTGCCCTTTACAAGCCTGTATCCTTTAGGCAAACATAAATATGGCATGCCTTCCAATTCCAAAGGGTAGGCGCACATACAGACATAAAACACTTCCAGTACCGCTCTCAGCCATTCGGGATATTATTTTGCTTTACACCTAAAGTTGCCTCACAACTCCCAATTTAAGTGATTACGGTGGAAGTGGCGTGCTGGCTCTGATGTTGGAATGAAACATACCATGAGTATTCCTGTTTTAGGTTCTCCAGATGAAATTTACCTAGATTGACAATTTTAATGTGAGGAAATAATTAAGAGCGCAAGGCGCAGTGGCTCGTGGTTGTCATTGGCATTGAACTTGACGTTGCCATAGATGTGCAGTTGATTGATATTGAAATGAGAAAATACGAAACGTGCTCTTTGGATGAGGGGGAAATCCTTTTAAGCAGATTAATTGCAATCTTGGTGGGATTGATTGAGTGGATGTTGGGACAGGTGATTGTGACCTGAGGGGTTTTGCGTGCCTGGTTGAGTGTTGAGAGAAAATCGATTTTGAAAAAAAAATACCTTCTAGAAGTTAGCTGAAATTTGATAGGCAATTTCTATAGATTGATCCAGATGTACATATGTATGTATCCACATAATACGTGCATGCATAGGTGGTCATTCGTCCATAACGCTTGGTGAACTTATCCAAAGGAAAATGGAAAATTTCCGTAGTTGCCTTGACTCAAATGTGGATAAATATGCAATGAATCTGACAGCTTCTCTTGGCCATTCGTGAATGTTTTTACAAATTATTGGCTTTTTTACGCAACAGGATTTTGCAATGTTATGTCAGCTCCGAATGTCTGATTTTAAGAACCGCATACACTGTGGGTATTATTAGCGACTCGTGTCGACATTGAAATACAACCGATTGCTACTTCTGAGAATTTATCCCAAAGCGATGAGAATGTCACACTTCATCACTCACATCCGCCACCGCGAAATTATCGAGAAAGGCGTTTGTGTATAATTGCCCACCAGAAACTTTCCAAAGATTAGGTCTGTACCGTATTTAATGACCTTATGTTTAATCTTGGCGGTTGGGAAAGGTATTCGATTTTCGGTATGCTCAAGAATCGCGAGTTAAGTCAGCAGCGAACATTGTCTCAATAGCAGAATATCGATTCGTTGGCTTACGCAGCGAAAACAGTGTGGGTAAAGGTTTAATGATTGAACTGTGACATTGAAGATAAAAAAATAATTGATTGGACAAATGCACGGTCGACGTAACACTTCTTCGTATTTAAAAAATATAATATTACGAGGAGAAATAAAAATCGTTCATAAGTGAGCAGAGCTAAAGAATGAAGCGCCAGAGTGATATCAATGTTGAATGTACCACCGGCTGATATAACCATTCTAATTAACAGTCAAGCGGCCATCAAAGCTATTTGGGCCATAGAAACCAAGTCCAAGCTGGTCGCAGGCTGCCGCGAAGAGCTCAAGGTTCTAGGCGAAGCTCATTTTTGCTGTATTTCAGTCAATGTTCAACCTCAGGTAATACAAGAGCTGCCAGTGAACTCGAACAAACGCACAGATTTGTGCGGTTTATGGTTAGGCGGTGAGAACAATATTACCGAAAATGACATCCGCGGTCATTCAATGATTTCGAACGATTATTTATGATAATCCGCGACTAAAACCTGGTCGACATGTGGTTCCAGCAAGACACCGCTACATGCCACACAGAACAAGAGTAGACGGATTGAGATATACATAAGTTCTGCTCACTTCACGTAAGTTAGTAATAAGACAGAGATAATCATAGATGGTGCATGGTCATTGAAATCTGAAATCAAATCGCTGATTTGAAATATTAATTAATTTATAAATATTTAATCCAAGGTTCGGCATTTTATGAGAGCCAGCCGTGCGATCAATTCCCGGATATCATTCGAAAATAATTTCCAGTAGAACCAGTATCATTTTATTTACGTCTCTTTACCCCTAGAAAACTAAACCAGTGTATAGCACATAAAACAGTCACATACAAATATAAGTATGGGAACAAAATCAATTAATTCTACACTTGTATTAACAATAAAAACAACTGCTTGTTCTATTTCTTGAGCAGCAACCCAAATAAAACCTAGTGAAGTGCTGAATACACAAAAAAATGATTTGATTGTTGTATTATTGTCCTCGTGTTCGATGTATAGGTGTTCTTTTTGGTAGCAACGAACAGCAGCTCCTAGGGGCCAGAGGATTGACAAAAGCAGGTGTCCACTTATTTGTAATCGATGCCAAAAATGGCTGACTGCTTATGAGCTCAATGAGAACAGTTGACAGTCGGAATTAGCATTTAGGCTTAAGAAGGAAAAATCTAACTATTGCTCATCGTATCAATAAAATAAACATGTTGATTCCAAAAATGGGCATAATATAAAATCCACGCAAATAGCTGATAAAATTTGAAAGTATGTACCAATGCACTCACAAGGTTATGTGTCGGCTACAGAGCTCATGTGTGGCCCACATAATCTCACGACTCAGATAACATTCGTACGATTGTATGAATGCGTCGTCTTGCAAAATATTTCAGTTGAGATATAGAAAAGAAATCTTCTTCTTCAGTTGGATCTTCCTTCTGAATGTGTGAAGGAAGAGAAAAAAAATTAAAAAGGATGTATCGTGAAGCCTGTAAAAAAAATCCTTCGTCCTCTCACTGCCTTCTGCAGAGGTGACAAATTTTATTTCATAAATATGTCCTTATAATGCGAGGCAATGATTCTGAATATTTCATCAGCGAAATTGAGTTTGATGAAAGGCACAGCGAAAAAGGGTTTTTTTCACGGTTTCAAGAAAGCCCTCATTTTTTCTGGTTTCAGCAACTAAACATGGCTTGACGTGAGGATGTTTGCGTGATGAAAGGATTTTTTTTGCTGTTTGTTACCTTAATTGAATTAAAATTGAAGAAGAGAATTCTTTGGTAAAATTGGGTCAACATCTCTTCAGAGCGACGCCTCCGACAAAAGGACGGATGTTGGGAAATGCAGCTGCAGCTATTTACGTTGAATCTATTCTATGTAATTGAAAGTGTTTTTTTTAGAAAATTAACAACTGTGCTGATATTCGTATGTGTGGATGCCGCGAAGGTCAAGTGCCCTCAGCTAAAGCAAAGTTAAGTCAAAGTATGGACTCATCAAAGCTTTGAGCCAGCTACTTTTGGACTTTATAATGTCATCTTGGAAATAACTCCAAGTTACACTCACAGTATATTTAGTTTCATTAGTCAAGTGCAACCCAGATCTGAGGAACCAATTTTAAAACATTTGTCGCAAAAATTTGTTAGTGAAGTCTTGCTAAATCTAAGATAAAGTATTTTTGCTAAAACATAACTGGTCTATTGGAAAATGTTTTCTGTTGACGCCTTACTATGGACCTTGACATAGTAAGATGTGTGCACTATATTTTAAAATTTAAGTATTGTATCATGATAAATTCATGGATAATAGGTTTCTGACTTCCCAGTAATCTTGTGAGATGGTCCTCCCAGCTGTGTCGATATTTAGACCCAATGTTCTTGAATCACGTGGGTTGCTTTGTTAAAGGAAATGAGAATAATTAAGCTGTGGAAGTTTATGCATACACGCGATGAGCCTAACACTAAACAAAAAGCTAGTGGAGTTAAAAAAATAATAATTTGCATCATATGTATGTATAACGATTTAGAGGATTTTGTTTGGCAGTGCTGTATAAAAGCTACATATGTATGGATGCATGTACGTTATTTTCAGCTCTATCACAGCTTTTGTTGTTCGTTTAGCTTATTCTAATTTAAGAATCGCTTCAAGTGTTTTGTGGCTATTCTGAATCTCGATTTTGTGCTATGTTTGAACTGGCATTGAAATATTCTTGGAATTATCGTATGTTAAATAGTCTACACTTTACAGGATCTCCAGGCAGTACAAATATACTACAGTGATTCTCAGAATAGTATTTTGGATATTAATTTGTTTTTGGATTTTATTCAATAGAGTCCCAAGTTTAGGAAGCTACTGGTAAAGTATTCCAAAAGGAGCTGTAACGCAAAACAAGGGGCGTGCAAGTTGGGTATCGAACTAGAAGAGAGGAGGAGATGAAGCTTCTAATACAGTTCAAGAGTTCAAGAATTTCGAAGAGTCTGGGGGAAAGGAAAACATGTGAACCAACAAAAAGAAAGCCAAATCCCTCGTTACAGGCTTGACGAAAGGCACCCAAGCTGTTCGAAACTGTAATCTCGTTACTAATCCGCAGCGAGTAGCTAGTTAATGGGCATGGGATCATACGTTTGTAAAGTTAAATTTGAAGGTTGTTAAGCAACGAATTTAGTCGTCCGAAAGCGTGGCATATCAATACGCGTCATATCTAAACCGTTGAGATTGTCCGCACATATGATAATCAACGCACTGTATGATAAAAAGAGTTTCGAATTTCAGTATGACCTACGATCCTTTTTTGTCATTCAGAAATCTGCAGTTAGAGAGTAAGTGCATGAATTATTTGTAGAAGTTGTCGAGCTTCTAGAAAGATTTTTTTTCTCAATGAAATGGTACACTTGCTCATATTCTTTAATAGCCAAAAGGATGTACATTATTTTCAATTGTTCACTATTTATTAACTTTAATAGAATTATACGAATTGTATATTGCCATCAGCATTTTTTAAGGCATTTGAATGTTTGCGTTCACAACTAAGTTCATTTGGGCTATACGTCATTCCAGGAAATAATTCCTTCAGGAAAACACCTGAAAACGGGCCTTACGGCCCTGTCATAGTCAGAAGCAGGGCTTACATTTTTGGTAGTCAAATCAATAGGTTGAAACCATCAGGTACTACTTCATTAAGTGTATTTTTCTAAGCAAAGTCTATTTTGTGGAACATAGCACAATAGAAATTGTTCGTGAATTGCAAGGCAAGAGTAAACATGACATTGAAGAGCATTTGCGTAGTACGCACTAGTCAAAAAAATACTGAAAAATCACTACAGACACTTTTCTACATCCGTCTGTCATCCAAATAGGGATGAGTGAGCATTTTTAATAGAAAGATTATTCTCTATGGAATTGCCTCATCAGGCATAAATACTACATATTAATTAACAAGTTGTCAGACAAGATACATATCATTATTTTAAAATTAGAGTATTCCTTCTGATGCAACTAAAATTTGGAAAATAGAATTATGAATTTTATGGAATAAATTAATCGTATATAGCATAGCGCTTTTAACATCTTCCAAATGCGCTATGCCCAAATTTTAGAATAACGCATTCTTACTTCTATAGTGCTTTAGTACCAAAGTTAATAGCGGCAATCACCTTGGGAGCGCGTCACGATTTATCCGACAATAGTATTTTACCTGAATTACTTTGATATGAGTACAAGAGTTCAATTAAATAGGACAATCAGATGTCAAATTGAAAACCCACGATTAACAGGGAAGCGTATATCCTTTAGTATGGAACTATGTATGTGTGCGCTTGGTTATGTGGCTTGGTTCGTAGTTACTGTTGTCTTTATCAATTCATTCGTAGGTAGTCACACTTTTAAGGTAATTTTAACAAGATGAGAGATCATATATGTTTCTCTACTATCGACCTCCCTTCATCTCCAACAAAAAATACTAATAGTACGCACTAGTCAAACAAATAGAAAGACAGACCCTTTTTTTGGAACTACATATGGTTCCAGCACCGTCAACGATAGAAGGCAGCAATTACTCAGGCTTGGACCCTCCATGGGTCACCGGCCGGATAAGTAAGTAAGTAAGTAACATATGGCTACCATCAAACGTGAATTTAACACGATCGCGCACAGTTGAAATTTAAGTCCCAGCTAAAACACACAAAATTGAGCGGCATATGCCTGCTGTCCGCGAACGTGTTAATCAAAATAACGACATCTCAAATAGCTGGAGAGCTCACATTCTTCCGGCAATGTCAGCAGAAAATGCCTCTGTAAATCGAGGTGCACCCATTTCGAGACGAATTTTGCATATCCCCAACCACTTTGAACCGCAATTTGCACAAAGATCTTGGCATTTTGACTTATATGTTGCAGGCAGCAGCAGATATTAGAATACTTAGAACCCAGCAGATTTCGTACAACGAAATACTTTCGCTAATTAAGTGCTCATCAATTAAAGTTAGTTCCATTACCTCATTGCTCTTTACCTACGAATGATAGTTTGAATCGGTATTAGGTCTGGCGGTAAATTTTAGTCACATTATTTGTCAAAAAATAATGCTGAAGAAAGCGTTTTATTGTAGTATTTGAGACACTAATTAAGAACAAAGTCACCGATAATGGTTCACCAACCGTTCATGCACTAGAATTAAACATACTCGCCAAAGCTGTTCATCGCAAAATATGGCCGTAATGATTTGATGTATTGACGAACAATTTTGTCAAAAGAATGACTATATATAGGCACGCTCGAACAGCAATTTGGGAATTATTGTTTCCATTGTTAAAGTCAGGAACTATCAGTCAGAACATCGTTTTGCCCTTGATTGCAAGTAACTATCCTTGTTGGATCAGCCTATATTTAGACCGCATTTATTTGAACATTCACAGCTAATAAAACTCTCACTTTGCACCCAGCCTCATTGCCTTCATATTCGACTTTTGTTTTCGTAACACATCCATATTCCAATTGTTATTCCCTCATAGTGTGATTCGCCATTATAAGATTTATAACAACGTTTCCATGAATTACTTCCTCTCCTCACCGATATATCCCAAAATACGATACCTCTCGTTATTTATCACAGCAATTAATTGCATATTCGTAAAACACACTCATTCGAAGCATCCACCACACGTGCATATGTATCCATGAGATAAAATTCAAACAAATCACAACCGAAGGCATACGATTCGAACTCGAAATGTTGAGAGACATGAACTCATCAATATTTATTAGCTTATCCACCTGACGAAACATATTTCCCACAATCCGTTATCGCTACGACATACTACATATGTATATATAACACCTTTACCACACATTCACGCACGGTTAACATTATTATTGAATAGTGGTCAGAGATCACACACTCCACGAGGACTCCATCGTTTTGAACAATATCATAACACCGGTTAAAACCGATTTAAGGCACACTTCGGCTCACTGACACACTCTCTTGCCCACGATCGTACACCGTGTGTGACCGGGCGAGTAAAATTATCCTTGCGTGGTTTTATCCTCCACCAAAATGGAGTGGTAGCAATTATCCTCTTTTGAACAGATTTTTTCCCCCAACAGGAGCAACACACAGTCACACACATACATATCAACACAGTGTATCGTTAATTCGTTGAGTGCAGTTTTATTTTATTAGCACACGCACACGCGAATAGGTCTATTATGAGATTATTATTATTATTTTGTTCAGGATCAGGCGTTTAGATGCTTATCGTTGAAACATCGAAGGAATATCCATAAAGCATTCAATAAAAACAAAAATTTACGACAACGTGTGCAGGTGGGAGGTTTGCGAGGTTTGCACCGTACACAGGTGAGTGAATGAAGAGACGAAAGTTAAGGGATACGAGTATTATTCATACACGATGACCAAGTACCGTGGGGGGACGATGAAGGCTGGCCGATCAAAATGCCTTCACGAGAGCGTGAAGGACACGAACAGCAGTCAATTGTTCGTGTTCAGATTTTGCCTGTTTGATAAGGATGGTGAAGAGTGTATTCAGGGAGGGGGGGGGGCGGAGGTTTATGTGATTCTGTATAACGATGTGTCCAGGATAACTCAATTCACTTAATCGGTCAATCAGGTTGGGGCAAAATGAGAAGGGTTAAGCTAAGACCTCTGTCATGGTGTTTGACTCGTGACCAGTGTCATGTTCGGGGCGAGAACAAATTGATGTCAAGTAGAAAAAAAACACATCATCTCGACTGGAATTCGTGTTGAATTGTCAACGGTGTCAAAGGTGACAACATGGGCAAAGGAATCGATGTTGTTGGACTTGATTGCATCAAGCTCTCTTTTCTCACTCATAGCCCACCAGCTGCTCTGAATCATCTCTAACTGACAAATTAGTGAATGCAAAGAAAACTAAATACAAAAAAAAAAACTGCTAGTGTGATAAAAACAGGAGCTCATAAAAAAAACGAAGAGAAACCTCGTAATTATCACGTGTGTAGAGGCTCATCACAAACATTGTTCTTTGTCACACACGAAACACATTTTTTACAGCGCCAAGGGACACACACAATGGCTTAAGCACTCACGGTCTAACGAAGAAATAAATTAAAATGAAATTCGCCCACTTCCTCGGGTTTATGTTTTTCACAAAAATTCAACGAGAAAAAAAAACCAGCATAAACTATTACACTCCGTGCAGCACGTACGTATACATCATAGTGGCTCCATGGTCGTTACGAGAAATAACGAACAGAAAAAAAACACAAAATCCACAAGGAAATTTTTATATGAATTCCTGTGATCCAACAGTGCACAGAGAGTAAACAGCAACGAAAGCAACGTATCCGAGTGTGATTTGTACCGGTGCCACTGTTACGAGAACCCGTTTACAACTGATAGGACGAAAATCAGAACGTTGGAATATAAAATCATTTCGCCCATTTCGAAATGAAAACAGAGTACGAAGGATCTCAGCTCCACTCACTCCGGTGAAACTGAAGTGCCGACAACAGCTGTGTGTATTTGTGTGTGTGCGTGTGTACGTGTTTTGATGGAGCATGTCCCTTGCGATACCCGCCAAAAAACACATACAACATTGTTGCACATGGCCTCTCAAACTGTTGGCAATTGCATCATTTAAATGCCGGCGAATTCGCTCCAGAAAGCTTTCGTGCTCTCTCTCTCCACACGTACCCCATCGTTTCCTAGCGTGAATGACTCTCACGGCTCTCTCGCTCTCATGAATCCCATGAAGGACCCGCTGAAAGCTTTCACTTCATCAGGTGAACCAAGAACTGTTACCGCACAAAACCATCCCTACCAGCAAACGCATTGGGAGCCGTCTCAGCTGGGGCTTGTAATTGACTTTTATATGCAACTGTGTGTAGCGGTGGTAGGACAAAAAAGGCGGGAAAAGGTTGAGTTGTACCGAAAAAAGGACACAAAAGGTTGGCTGGATACGTTGTCTATGAGGACTTCGGTCAGGTTTGGTTTGTCTTTTTTCTTGTTGTTGTTGGATCCCTTTCAACCCGCCTCTGTTATTATGCAATAATCATTGATTTTCTATCCTTAGCAATTGTTTGTGGAGGAGGGAACTATGGTTTATTTGGCTCTTGTGGCAGTTGTGTTATGTGTAGCATGGCATGTGCCGGAGTATGGCGTGTGGCGGCTATGGCGTATGTCGTTCATGTGGTGGGCAACCGGGAATTTTGTGTGTATGCGTGTGTCCGTGTGTTTATTAGCGGTTCAAATGAAATTGTAATTTCTTTGTCAATTCATATGTGATTGGATAGTTACAGGCATTACATATGAATTAAGGACTCTGCGGCTACATACTGTTCGATTGGGTTTGAGAGTAAACACTTCCAAGTTGATTATCTTAGATTTATTTAATGATCAGCGATTAGTCATGTGGAGTGTGTGCTAATGGGACGAGTGGATATGTGTACTGGATTAATTATTGAACAATCTGGTAGTGGGTACTTATGGCTAATAGGTGGAAGTTCATTTTCATTTCATACGATGTTGGTGTTGGTATTTGTGTACTTGAATAACGATTAACCGACGATATTACAGTTACACTCCCTTAAGGTGTTCGTTTGATAATAAAGGTCAGTTCGAAATGACATTAAAGAAAGGATAACAATTCGTCGGTGGTTAAGTTGCCATAATTTTAATTGCCCGTGGCCAGAACATTGTTCTCTACAGGTCAAGGATTAAAATAAATGAATGTCAGTCACCCTACTTGAAGACAATTCTCTGTGTTTCATCAGCATATCCTCTTTCTTAAGGTATCATTTTCCTTCCATTTATTTGTCTCTCGTGGGTGAAAAGAACCTTTCCTTTGTTGGGATTTCCTAACATATGTACACTTCCCCCCAAAGCGGATGTGTTTTTGTAGAGACCATCTGCAGCAACTCGTATGACACATATCCACTCGTATGAGTAGCCAAGATGTGATTACGAGGTCTGTGACCCATCTAGGATAAGAGCCTGAGCAAAAGCTGCCGGGTATTTGGTCTTGCTCTCTTTTGTCGAACTAAGAGGCTTGGATTCGAAGACTATGTTAGTTCTACTTCCAGTACTGTTGTTCGATGTGGCTGAGTCAGTGCAAAATTTGAAAATTGATATAGCTCGATTGTTTCGAGTCAGAAGTTAGGACTCCCGTTGTTTCGACAACGTCAGATCTCTATGTACTAGGATCTCGTTTGTTAAGTTCATTATTGCTCCATCGATGATGTTGTTTCGACGTAGCTGCGCTGGTACCTGCCCAATGGCGCAGCCCGAAACGCCTTTAGACAGTCACACAGTAGGTTGGTCAGGATTTTATAGCGACTGTGACAATAAGCTACATAGTTCTTGAAAGAGGTACGATCTCCTTTTTGTGCATTTAGATGAAACGGCGCACAAACTGTGTACTCCTTCGTTATATCAATGCATCTGCAACACAAAAACCGTTTTCGAAATGCCGATATTGTCTAACTCGTAATCAATGATCGTCCAATAAGACATCCTTGTCTGTCCCTCATACAAGTTAGCAACTTAATATAAGTAATTGACCGGATCGCCCGCAATAATTGTCACACTATACTGGCTACGTGCTGGGGGCTAATACATTCCGCTTCTAAGTCACATCGAAGTCACTGTTTGTCACGATGTACATATTTATAGTAGGAGCATATGAAAACCACACGTAAAGTCACATAATGCACGTAATCCAGTGTAAAGTGTAATTTGTGCATACCACAGAGCTTCATCCCCAAATATGAGAGTGTTTGGAGTACACTTGTTGGCCCACAATGGAGTAGCAACGGATACATGTTTATCGTTGAATCTGTCTTTACGTGTCTTAAAAAAAATTGGTCTTCATTTTGTAAAAAGTGCCTAGCCGCTAAAAAGAGGGTGAAGTCAGTCAGGAGTAATATTCTTTGGAAGAGTTAAGCAAATTGGAATATTGTTAAAAACTTTCATTGAAAATTTGAGGAAAAATTAAGTCACCCGAAGATTTGCTTTACGGATACATCTCCAAATATCCGTAATGCTCATGTCAGAGACATCAGAAAGCTCTATGGGGAAGTATACATCTCCTAGAATAAATGTTCTTGCGAGTGACAATGTCTATCAATGACGGAGGAGAGGGGTGCGATTCCTCCTCGCCCATGCCTGGACCACAGAATTTAACAAAAGGTAAACCCAATCTAGCAGCATGAGCTCTATATATGTATATCTATCCTGTCGGTATGAACCTCAACTAAGTGTACTGCATATTAGCCTCTTATGGTTACAGATAGCCCAATTCGAAAATACGAATAGCATCGCTTGGAGTTCAATCGCGCTATGATCGCTGCTATAACTATACGGAGCTGCTTTTTTAGGAGCATATATATAAGAGCCATATTCGATTAATCGTAGAGTATATAACGAGTTGGAATGTGTATCCTTTCGCATTGCAAAATCCAATTTCGGAAGCAAATAAATGTTACATATTTTTTCTTTTGGTACAAACTTCGAGGTCTTACGTCGAAAGGAACTAAGAACTGGATTTCCCAATTCCTTGATTACTTGGGCTTGTGAACTGTAGTAAAACTAATAATATTAGCAGATTACGCATAGAACTAGAGGCTATGGTAGTTTTTATACTATGCAATTTTGGATTCTATGCAGCTACGTGACTTGTGCAAGAATTTGGTGTGGCTGATCCGTAAAATGCAGGGTGGGCATGTAAAATGCAGGGAGTCTAATCACTATTGTATATTTTGATTTATTTTGTGTGCTTTTAAAGAAACAATTAATTGAGCATCTGCATAAAATATATCGGAGATGTAAGAATATACATAAGGCGGGAGAATGGGGAGATAGTGGACAGGCGAATAAACCGGAAGCAATGCATCAATGGATCTGCTCGTGGCAGTCGAATATGCAAGGACAACTTTGCATGGACATAATAGAAAACCTAATTATGTCTATACATGGCTGTGATTAAAGCTGTTGATTATTTTGTGTTTTTTTTCTTCATAACTTTTTTGGTACTTTCTACTAGTGGGTTTTAGTATTTTTTTTTGACAAATTATGGTATGTTTTTCTGTTTGTTTAATAAAGTTTAACAAATGACGAAAAAATCCATCTTATCACTACCCTCCGTCACCCAATTCAAGAAACATACTCCAAAAATACTTAGTTTTCTTATGGGGGGTGATTTAGTTTTGTCCAATACAGGAGCTAGTAGTATTGTGCGAACTACCCCACATGTCATTCCAATAACGATCTTCTTAAGTTTTCATCATATCGAAGGTATTTGAGCGGTTTCGACCCCTGTTATGGAAGAATATATAGTACGATATGCAAGTACAGAGCATACTTCTGAATGACTACATACAAAGAAACACGTGATATTGGATAAAAAATATATAATTATTAACTGATAGGGGAAATTAATAAGTAGTATCCAGTCATATAAAGAGTGTTCTCTTAGAGGCGGAGATTTTTAAATAATCAACATTGACGGATTTGACATTTATCAATTGCTTTGATGTTAATTGGTTAGTTCACCTACAAATTACACATGTCATCGCTCATATGCCCGAAATTTTTTTCAAACTTTCATGTACTCAATTTTGTGAATATTAAAACCATTATTGCTGTGTTATTTTAATTTAAAGTTCTCCCCCTCTAAAAAGCTTTCCTTACAAGCATTTTACATTACCATATGATATCCAACCATGAAGTATTGTACGCTAAGGACCATATTGAATCCATCCATAGTAGAAAAGAAATCCAGACCTCTACAAGGCCGGAATAATAAAATACTGAAATTCTAAACAAAAATATGCACAACAACATAAAACAAAATTTTGACCAACATGAGTAAAACGTAAATAATAGGTAGGAAAAGAGAAAGTCAATTGATTTATATCAGTTGCAATGGACATTATCCTCCACTTAGCGTTCGTAAACATATGTATACAGGAAATAAGAGGCAACCTGCCGGACAATTTCCAGCTTAATGCGGTTTCAAACATAAGTATCAAAATTCAGCAGCACAGAAATAAGTATACAGCAGTAAGTTTACTTGTGTTCTCAAATGATTTTTACTTACTGTAAAGTGATTTGTTTCGCTATTGTTTACTGATGTCTTTGGATATAGCTTTGCAAACAAGAAGTGTATAGTAAAGGCACTCGAGTCAAGAGCATCACAGTTTACTTGACAGTCGATTATAAAAGAAGAACGTATAATTTTGTCTTCAATACCCATTGGATTGTGATTCTAACTCACAATGTTAGGTGAAAAGAAAAGGCACAAGGTGGTGAATCTTGAGTGCTGAGAAGATGTTTGAACTATGTTGAAGTTGCTAACACGACCTGTAAAACACTGACATTCACTGAATATAAGCCAAGAAACGTCGAGTGTTCGGAAGGCGGTGAATGCAGATGATAACACAAGGAGCGCCTTTTCACAGAGTTTACTTCAAAGGACAATAACGTTTTATCAGCATTTTATTCGTTTTCTGATCAATATAACTCGTCCACCAAGAATCTGTTGGTCGTCGGGTATTTGTGAAGGTTGATCATTGATCTTATTCCTTACTTGAAGTCGAGCGAGTGGTTAGTAGCCATTAGAATTTGCTTCAACTTCAACTTGTTGCAATATATTCTTAAGCTTTCACCTATCCCCTTAGGGACTAAAATGTTATAGTATCTTGGTGAGAATATCATCATGTAACTAGTTTCTAAATTCTTCTTTAGCTAGGACAATAATACTTCAAAGGCTATCAAAAATTCTTGACTAAGTTGACTAAGTACCTTCACTAAGCCTACAATATTAAATGTTCCGAAGAATATCCCACTGTCTTTAACAGAAAACTCCAACAAAATTGGTTTCCCTGGTCCCGAGTCTTTCATCAACACCTCTTTGACAAATCAACTCTTAATTTAATGATTTATAAAGTCCTGCAAACCAACCACGTTTGGTGTGTAAATTACACCATCTGTACCAGAGCCAAGATGCATGTATTTTCGCATCGAGCCACATCCTTGCTACTCTAACCTACATCTCGTTCCATGCCTCTCACATGCATACATCCTGAGGGGCTGTCCTAAGGAAACACGAGTCATTCCTTGCACCCACACCTCATATCAGTGCTGCAAACTTACATCAATCTTTGTACGTAGGTATGGCTGTGTGTTGTATGCTTGATAACCAAATTGCAAGTGGTACTGAAACTATTTCCGTCACTCACCACAGAGTACTTTAAGTGGTTAGACTCAGTTTCTCACTCAGAGAATGCCTCCC
Source organism: Eristalis pertinax (assembly GCA_907269125.1). Lineage (NCBI taxonomy): Eukaryota > Metazoa > Arthropoda > Insecta > Diptera > Syrphidae > Eristalis > Eristalis pertinax. The sequence continues at coordinate 63,400,306 of OU026145.1, forward strand.
GGTAGCGTTGCCATGAGAGGACATGTACACATCAACCCACTATTACAGGAGCCATCCGTTGTGGTCACTTTAAAGGATATCATCGGGAATACGTTCTCTGAGGTACAAAGTGCTTGATGTCTTATGTATTAAAAAGCAAAATCCTTCACTCATCCGGCCAGAATTTTGTTGGTCAACACAGAGGACTGGAAATCATGTGGACTTCGTCAAAGAGCCGGTGGTGTGATCCAAAGGAGTTTGCCTCAAAGTCGAGTTAAAATTATTTTCAAAAGTTGCCTCAGGAATTCATTTTGAATTGATGAGAGTTTTCAAAGATCTTAACCGAATTAAGACTGAACCGTAGGAGAGTTCAAAAGTCAACGCATCTGCATATCACACGAACACAGACATGCCTTCGCCCTGACACCGGCTGCGTTTGCAACAAATGTAGTCACACTTCACGGAAACAAGAGCGAAAGCTGCTGGAAAAAGGAAACCCAGCCATTGTAATGAATTCAATCTGAAAATAACAATTCCCCCAAGGAGAAGGCACTTAATGCCTGTTGGCTGAGTTGACAGACGGGCCTCGCAATAATGCCTCAAGGAGACATACACATACATACAGTTCTTTATGACTGTAGAAGAAGTTCCCACTTGAGGGATCCTTAGCCCCGAGCGGCGGTGACGGCAACGAGCAGCGTGGGTTACGACAACAGGCGCCGCAGCATGGTTATTATAACTTCATTCCGTATACCTACCAGCCTCAACAATGAGGAGCATCCTGGTGAAAGAGAGAGACCGAGAGGGCGAAGAGAGCGTATGTGGTACGTGTGAAATTCCAAAGTGAAGCTAGGAAATTGTGATTCGCTTTGGTTTTGACTGATGGGTGTCGCAAGTCGACGCCGATGGGGTCGAAACCCACTGATGAAGTGTTGGACCTGAATGTGAAGGGTGCCTCAACCGCAATTAAGCAATGATAAATTGCTTTTAAAATGTCTGACACATGGCTGACAAAATATGTCACAGTCGATGTTGTTTGACTGGTTATGGTGGCAGTGGAAACGCGTAGTCCAGGAATCACCAACTTGTGATAATCATGGATAAGCTGGATTTAAATCACCATCCAGTTGTCAGTGGTGCATCTTACGATCCACATTAAAGCAGTACATGTGCTGAATCTTTATGAATGTTGAGTCGTTCTGTTGTTCGCAGTGGTTTGGAACTGAATATAGGCGTGTGGGAGATGACACATTATCGGAGAAAGTGTCTTCGTTTTCAGGTCTCTATAACTTCTGCGCGACTCATAGTAGCAATGTCGCCGTCACTATGCAGACCCCTTCCAAAGGTATGTGCGCAAATGACACAGGAACCTGTTATAATACCGAAGAGAGCTGGCCTGTTAATCCAAATTAGACAGAAGGACTGTCTCCAATTAACTAAGTGTAAGATTTCTTTTGCACTGAGACCCGTGCTTGGTTGTAATGTTTTTTGTGAATTTTCTAGCTCCGTAGAGAAGCCAAAAGCCCTCAGCTATGAATGGATAGAGTGCAAGTTATCGAAATAGCACTAGGTGTCTCAGTAAAAACGAATGCTTCTCCACAACGGTAATGGATGTAGATACAGTGTTTTGGTTAACCCTCCTTCGGTTAATAATAGAGATCTCTTGCTATAATCTGGGGGGAAGAAACAATTCGACAACACATACCGTATATTCATACTGGTTCCCAGAACTTCCAAACAAAAAACCATACTTTGCTCATTCTCAGACCTAAAACATCTTGTCAATAATTTGCTAGTGAGCTGCCGCAGTTCTAAAACAAACTGTATTTCCGACTAGGGTTCTTCATGGAAACTCTTCTGGAGAGAATGTTAAGTCCCTGATACATAATTTCTAAAAGTAGCTAGTTGGCTTCCGAAAGCCAAAAGAACGTTATGTTCCCCTAGTCGGGACTCTCTTCCCAGGATGATGTGCTGACAATATAATCAGCTTTGAACGACGGGATGTCTTTAGGTTTAATAGGACCTTCTTCAACACCAGATGAGGCAGGGCAGAAGGTGATCAAATAAGCTTCAAATAACTTACATGATCCCTCCCAACATTCTCAGTGACACTAGCAATCTAATGTATCATCATGTATATTGGAAACAAGGTGTTGGACAGAATGTTGATGTGGAGTTTGGAGTAAGCTACATTAGCCAAAGTGAACCTTGAATGGTGCGAGAATGCAGATGCAACACAGGTGTTCAGAAAAATTGAAAATAATTCCCAGTATTTATTAATATATTGGAAATGAAAGCGCTCAGTCTCTCTCAGTTCTTCCCAACGGTCCGATTCCTTGTTCTTGTTATTACCATGATTCCGCTGATGCCACGAGCGGAACTAGACAACGAATCGACGATTTCAATTCAAGACGGTAGGCTGCCAATTGATGATTCAAATCAAATCAATTTCAGTCGAACTAAACAGACTAAGGTTAGGTTGTGCATGTATCTTTGAAGTTTCTTCTTCATCCAGTAGGAGGTATGATGAAGGGACAACTTGCCACACTCAACACACCATTATGTCTACACTCTTCTCAGCCTCCTAACGTTTTTCTTGACCATAACAAGCCAGAGACTTCAAGTGAAATTAACTCCAATGAACCCTGAACTCCATTTCAGTACCAAATTCCATGGTGAGCATAAAGCGAAATGTCTGACATGAGAGCAGAATGAAAATTGTCTCCCGGCCGACAAGTGAAACACGGCAGACCTCAAGGGCCCATCACCAAACTCCTGCTGATGATAAGCTACAAAGAACGTGATTCTCACTTGAAAGCGGTTCCATGGCTCAAAGCTCTCGCATTTATTTAACATTTCGTCGTCATGGCCGACATCAACATCATTTCACATCACAAAGCCATTTGAGGCGTTACATGCACATCCCAACCATTCCTTTGCCAGAGTCGGGCCGTCGCTCCTCATGTACATACAGTACATAAATTTTGGTTTTCAAAAAAGGACATTCTGTGCATGTTAAACGAACTCTCGTCAGCTAGCTCATTCGCTGGTCGGCTTCCACGTTTGTTGCTTTTTATTTCCTCTCCAACTACGCTGGGAATGGGCCGAGAATGGTGGAAGTTTCAAACTCTACGAAAGAGTTAGGCTGCCGTCAGACCAGATAAAACATCCTTTTCTCCTCTCTGCAAGAACTAAAAACTAAAGGAAAATGCCTGTTAGTGATGTTGCATTATGCATGTGACCGGCGGGAGGCTTTGGTTTTACCACCGAAATAGGCGAAAAGAAAACTATAAGAAACAGCCCACCCACTGTTTGCACAGCAAGAGTAGCTCAGTAATTGTACATCCTCGAAACTCGGAAGGAACAGTGGCTCATGGAACATGAGGTTTCATCCTTAATGCAATGTCGGATCCCAGGGAGTTAAGGAAAGGAGTGGAGTTCATTCTAAATGATCCATTTACCCTTGCGATACGACCACAAAACTGTGACTTCGCGACCTCCTTAAAAATGTCATTGCATTCATACAGTGTGGCATATTATTTTAGGAAGTGAATTTTGAAGCGGATCTTACCGCAATCCGCTTGGCATCCTGCCTTACGTTGTCATTGTTGCCGCTGTCAGGGGAACATGAACATGAGAACTAAGAGTCCCTCCACTCACTTGAAAAGCCACATGACATGACAAAAGACCAAGGAGTTTTAACCGATTTTTCTTATCCTCTATTTATGACAACATGCGGCTTATTGTTATTTTCCAATCTGCATGTGCATCAACTCGAACTAACTGAGTTTGGGTGAGCGATGCAGTGTGTCCCATATCCCTTTGCTGTGGCTTCTTGCGAGGCATTGTTATCCTTCTAAGAAGCTGCTTTCGGCATCAGCAGCTTTGTCGTTATTTGACATCGTTCGGCATATTGCAACTCGTACACCACTTAAAGGAGTATTACACATAAGTATGTGTGTGTATTCGTGACGAAGAAGACTGTACACGTTACCTCTGAACAAATTCCAATAACAAATGAAACTCGTTATCTATCAGAATGGTTACTTGCATTTTGCATTTATGCATGAGATTGCCACCATTGCATACTGTGTGTGATGGAATAGGCAAAAATATCTCAAAGGGAATGAGTCTTAGTTGACAGAAATGTCTTGCATCGTACACCCACTTTGCTGTGTTATTCATGTTTCAATCTCAATTCAATGCAGTTTTTTTTTCTGCGCAATGAATTAGAGATTAAGAAACCCTTCGAATGACTTTGGTGTAAGGATGGGATTAGCATTTATATGAAATGGAATATATTCTCCGATTGGTATCGATAGTTTTCTGGAGAGCAGCTGTAGTAACCGTGGCAGTAGTTCAATACGTCATTAACTGATTCCAAGCAGTCATCTTTGTGGTAATCATAGCCAGTGTGTGAATTTGTTACTCTACATTTTAATGATTTTCAGAGAATAATTTGTAATTGGCCGCTTCAACGTCCTGGAAATGCAACAAACCACTGCAGTTATTTCTCTTTAAAAATCGATGTTAACGTTCTGAATATACATGGGTTTGTGTTCCTCGTGCGGGTTGAGTAAATGCGTCGACTGCAAATCCAGAATTCCAGGAAGGAACAACATGAAATTTAGTTCCACGTCCTCATGGGAAGAGTGCATACAATTGAAGTATTTACTGAACTTCATACCAAAAATATTATTGTAGTTTCAAGCAGAAGATAGCAAATATTTTTAGATTCCGGCAAATATTTACTTGATTTCATAGAAAATTGATAGCGAGTACAGGGTGATTGGTTCGCCGTTCGGTATTTTGCGGTTCTATTTTCGACAGTTCACGCGTGATTCATAACATGTGTCAAAAATTGCATCATTGGAAGACTTTGACTAGAACAACGCTTACAATTTGATGATTTTTTGGACATTAAGCTACTGACACGTATGCGAAGAGTGTGTACGTAGACAAATAAGCTGCTGTTTGTTAATGAGGACTGTTATTTTTCAAAGCTGATCGTGGCGTCCGCATCAGCTTTTTTGCCCAAACCCACGAACTGAACGTAGTCGACGTGTTATTTCGCCAAGACGACGCTGCATTACACACAGCACACAGGACCGATGAATTCGATGAGTAATTTATCTCTCGTCCGCGATTTAGCTTAGACTATTTTTTATAATAAGCCAGCGTCAATTGCATCCTCGGAAGACAACACATGGCACAACTAAGACATTAGCGAGACACCAGCCAATTACTCTGGTTATGGACTATGGACCACTTGACATGTAGTTGTGGGCATCAATTACATGTGGTCCTTTGAAACCGATTGCACCAGCGCTGACGACGAAGTACTTGGTATCGCCGAGTCCCTTCGTGCATCGTAAGCTGAGGCAATGAGCTGGGCGTCTTCTTTAGAAATGTCCTCCTGCGGTAAGTACTCGATAGCGTCGTGGCACAAGACCAGCAATACGGGAGTGAATATGCGGCTGCATGGCTTGAGCACTCCTTGAACCGTGATATCGCGAGAATGTTGGCGGATTTACAGAGCTGAAGGAACTTCTGGGCTGGGGGCAGTCTCGGGAAATGTGAAGTGTGGAAAATGCGGTGTGCAATGTACTGGGAAGTACATTGTCTGTCACAACCATAGGCTTGAAGTTCACAGTTTTCGGCATCTTCACCTGGGTCGCGACGGCTCCACAAATGTATACGTTGTTCGCGATTGTGCCTCCATTTCGCATTTGCGCATTGCATCGTAACCAAACACGTACAGTTGGAGCGATTAGAGTGCCTCATCAATGTCTGAACCTGCAAAAACAGAAGGAACACACAACATCAAAAGCGGATGAAAAACCCCTTGGTCAATACGAGAGTAAAGTTCTGCGTGCGATCTTTGGTCATGTTAGCGTTGATGGCATCTGGAGGAGAAGATTCAACCACGAACTGTCCGAGCTTTACAGCGACATAAGTCTAGTCAGGCGTCTAAGGTGGCTGGGCCATGTAGAGCGCATGGACAACTTAGTTCCGGCACTAAGGATCTCTGACTCCGAACCAGAAGGACTCCGAATTCCGAACCACAACCAGTAGGTGGTGCACCCAGGTGGAGAAGAGCCCCAACCATCAACAACTAATAGACAGAGATCGCGCTAATTTGAGAGCCTTGTTCGTTAAGGCTCAGTTCCTCTCCGGACTGTAACGCCGAATAAAGAAAACAGATGTATGTGCTCCCGTGATACAACTAAGGCATGACTCTGCGCTATTTGCCCGTTACCATACAAGAACACCCTACCGTACCAGACTTGGCTCTTTCGAAACCGCACTACGAGAGGGAGGGAAGATTTCTAGACCTGGAATTCCTCATATTTGGTTATAAAACCCATTCCATCGTGTCTAGCAAGACTAAGGTCAGTCATATTGCCCTGTAGAAGTTTGCTTTAGAATGACGTGCATTATCTCCTGTCGTAATGAAAACCAGCCGTGAGATTCTAGTAATTGGGAACGGTGTTATTCGTTAACTAGCATCCCAAGATTGACTTTGATACTCTTGCACTGGTTAGAACATGGTAATGTGACAAAACTCTTTAACAGTCTTCACACAAAAATCACTTGCCAGATCTGTGGTAAAGCTATTTAAAATCTTTAAGATGTCCAGTCGTTCTCGTTCGCCTTCTGGTCAGCAGTTATTATCCTAGCGCAATTCATTACGAACTCCTTAAGAAAACATCAAGTGTCACAGGTACACCTCGGTAACATTCATTCTAGACACTTTTCGACTTTAAAAAATGCAAAACGTCTCGTTAATAATTTATTCGAAAACTTTTCCCTTTCCGAAGGACCCAAGTAAAATAGAAAAAAGAAATATCCACAGACAAGCGGCATTCTCAAGTTGACAGGCAGAGGTGCTTAACTGGAATTAGGGTTCAAGGTACTCCTTTAAAGTCAGCAAACACAACTCAGTGCCCGACAGGAAAGAGAAAAGATTATCGATCAGTGAAAAACTTTTCACATTACAGACACATGTGGGACAATGGGTTATTTTATTTATTCGTCCCGCATTCGTCCCTACATATGTCGAATGGATGTGAATTGACAACCATCAGCATGACATAACTGATTTTGATTTTGCAGCATATTTGCCCCACCACCGCCCTCGGCGTCCTCTGCAGGCACGATGACTGTATGTGTGCTTGACAGATACATAATCAGATATTCCGAAAAGAATTTAACAAACCGAATGAGGAACACAGGATAATGACAGGAGTGGAATGGCGACAGTAGCCGAAGGTGGGTCGACGAACGTCGGAAAAGGTGAATTCAAATCAAAACTTAACCTCAACTCACTGAACATATCATAATTCCAAAAAGGACATGCTCCGAAAGGGATGTGGAAGGATAGCAACCGGAATAATCTTTTAATGTCAGAAATGACAAAAAGGTGCCTTCCCTCCTTGTTCTCTCGCAAGCATGCACCTGGGGATTCCCTTGGAAATATTTGTCGTATTTACTTTCTTATCTATTCATTTGTGGACGAGTGCCTGACTTTAACTCCGTCCTGCCAACGTTTGCCGAAAACGTCGATAACGGCAGGTGGAACTGCAAAAGGTAAGTCAGAGGACGTGTGTGCTACTGTGTTTCTCTTGTTTTCCAAATAGAAAGGGGACTTTATCGAGGCAACTCAAATGCGGCTGGCGCACACATCAAAGAATCCTAACTTGATAACTCCTGGCTGTGTAGCCTCTTTGTCGGTCACATCGTGAACAGAAGGAACACCCAGCCACGTGTGCTGCTCACATATTGTTTTTGACGGCACATACATACATACATGTGTGCACACAGTCCCAAGTTCGGTGAGAAGAATAGTTCGCAGTTGCAGTGGTGGAGCCGAAACAAATATGGTCAATCCTCCCCCTTTTTTGTTTCCGGGCGGGCATGTATGTACATACTCGTATGCTGTAATGATGCTGTTCACAAGTTCGACTGCAACGAGTGCTCTTAGCTGACCAAAGCATACGTTATTAGGCTCTCATGCACGTGTGCAATCGCCTTCGTCTCGGTGTCCTGAGCTTGGTGGTTAGTTGATGGTTACTCGTTCTGGTGGCTGCGGTAAGTTCCTGTTATGCGCTGTGTCAGCGTCAGGGATGCAAAAGTTGAGTTATTGTCTGTGGATGAGAGCAGCGTCGCATGGGGTCGCTGCTCATGATGTGAATGAGTGGTTGGAACGACAAAGTCGCCGTTTTGTGAAATGATGGGGAACCTCTGAAAGGGAAGTGAAAACTTAAAAAAAACGAGGAACTTAAACAAATTATATACGCGTGCTGTTTCGTGGCAAAAAAGTGGTAAGCTGCTAAAACACATTACATGTTTGGGAATTAAGTATACAAATTGTTAAGAATGCTATTTTATGATTAATTTACGCGATTTTTGGCTTTTGTGGAATGGTGAAAAGAAGGATCGTTTTAATTGTTGATACTTTAGTACACGATGAGGATACTGGAGGCAATTCCCTCTTTGTGTTAGCAGTCAAGTCACGGGATACTGTAACCAGGTGTTACTTGTTGATTGGCACATTAACACCTCCATTCTGCTGTGACGACAACATTATACAAAGATAAATTTATTATGATGTAACGAAAATATGTACACAGCCTTGGACCATAAATCATCTGATCTGTGAAATGTGATGACACCCCTGTTTTTATTCATCTCTCATTAACTCCCTCATCTTTCTATCAAATTCTGTTATTGAACCAATTTGATTGATTCGCCTTGATTGTTTGTTACGGCCTATCTTCCATAAAATTCGTTGTTGAAATGAACGTTTGTTCACAAATAAGTGCAAATGCTTATTTATTTGATTGGCCGGATGCAGAACAATACTGCATGGATCATCATCACGCGTGAGTAAAGAACGCACGAGAGATCTCCAGGCTGCCCGATCCTCCGTCATAGACTCTAATTCTGTAGGAGCTATGCTCAAGTTATACCAATAGACTTGGTCAGACCACCTTATCCTGGGTCTGCCAAACGAAGTCGTGATGAAGATGACATTCATGACCAAACCATCGAAGCATAGCCCTTTCCGTTCGAAGAAGCGGCTGCTCAAAATTGAGTTTCAAAATTGATCCAACTTGGCAAATCTTACAAGCTCAGCATTACTGCTGTCATCACTCGTGAAAAGACCTCGTGATACTTTTACTTGTCCACCTGATTCAATGGTACTCGACTAAATTGCAGAATGAATTGAACAAGCGTCCTGGAAATATGCCGCATATGATAGTGTGTATAGAGACGAACTATACAACACCATGTCAAGTTTTGGTCCTGTTTGCCTTGATGGCATTTGGAGAAGAAGGTCCCACAGGAGAACTGTACAGCGGCATGAGTCTAGCCAGGCGTCTACGGATCCAATGCTGCCCCAATGATGGCTAGGCTATGTATTGCATATGGGCAACTTAGCTCCGGCCCAAAGAATCATGAACTCTAAATGTGTGTGAGACAACGCAACAGTGGACGTCCACCCATAAGGTGGCGCACACAAGTCGAAGGGGACCTCAGTCGGCTGGGTGTGCGAAACTGGATACAGCTGGCTAGAAATCGTGTCGCCTGAAGAGGCATGCTGGTGAGGCCCAGGTCCATCTCGAACTGTAGCGCAGAAGAAGAAGAAGAAGAAGAATTAACTCACAGACTTAGTATTCAAGACTAGAGGTGAGATTTTCCAGAAGTCCGTGCAAACTATTATTATACGACTGTCGTTGGTGTACTTTACAGAAAAGAATGTTGAACATGATCAAACAATAAACCAGCTAAGTGGATTTAGCATTAAACGAGATCAGAAAAGAGTAGAATTTCTTAAAGTATTACATATTACATATACATTCAGACATACTTGCCAAAGAAACACAAGCGCTTTTTTTACACAAATATGTTGAAGGTTTATTCAGCGACAGATTATCTCTGATTCTCACTGAGAGGCCAATACAAAAGCCCCGATTTACTAACATTGCTATTTTTAACAATTCCACCCTAAATGGCCAAATTTCAATTGCATAAATTCACCTCCGCCTCGTGCTCAATACGCTGCCTGTAAATGCAATTCAAGGAGCATAAGCCAAAGCATAAGGAGGTGCACGTTTATTTCTTTTCCCCCTGCTCACATAACTGAACATCGAACAATCTGTGAACTAGAACTATACAAGTTTCGTACTCTAATTGTAAGGAGCATTATCCACCAAATGATGCAAACTCACACGCAGCTGCAGAACCAACAGAAGCAGTAGTAAACGGGGCAGGGGAACTCTCCACGTATCGAAAGAATTATGGGGTTTGAGGGCGCCAACGACGAAAACCTCCCACATGCACAATGCACTTCACATAAACACTGCTGCCGACGACGACGGTCGCTGAACGCCTTCCGAGTACACCTTTTCGTGCAGGCAAACACCAGATCCGTGGAGCCCCAACGGATGTTGGCGTATGTTCGTATGTACGTAGTCTCCCTCTTTGATTTCAATAGTAAGTAATGCCTTCCCATTGTCAGGATGCAGGACTTATATGGGTGTGTGTGTGTGAGTGACAGAGGTGGCAGGGGATCACTTTTTGTCGCCAAGTCTGTGCTCCTTCGCTGTGGAGGAGGTAATAGTTTTAGCATTTTTTGCCTTCTGCCATCCTTAGCGTAGCGTGTAAGTCCCAAAAGATCCGAATTGCTTGCATTCGCGAAGGGAAGTGTATCCGTTTAAGTTTATACGCCACCGCCATGGATAACGGGTGGCTAAAAGAAGAATAGAATAGAAAAACCTTCTTGGAATAGATACAAATTAAATAATTCCTCAGTGAAATGTGAGAAGCGGTAGGACACCGCCAATACTGTCTGAGTCCACGGTGGGGGCTGAAAAACTTAACTTATGGCTGACAGGATTAATTAAATTTAATTATCTGCTTTCTGCCTCTTCTTTCGCCCAGCGTTGTGCTGTTGGGCACAACTCTGAGCCAGCAATGTAGGGCAAAAAACAATTTGAAAGGACAGCCGAGACCGAAGAACGCAGCGACGGCTGTGGTGGTAGTGGTGGTGTGCCCACTCCTTGACAATTTGGCGACAGTGCGGACCAAACTTCAGAGTCGAGTAGGTAAGGGCTGGTTTAGTTGCAATTCGCTTTGCACTTTGTTTTCCGAGGATACACAAAGGAAGGTTGCAGTTTCTTGGCGGTGATTGTGGGCGTTAAAGTGACTCCTTGGATGGCAGAAGTGGGTACTGTTTTTCGTGACATCACTATTGGCGTGTGTTATGAGTGGGCAATGTGCACGCTTTCGATGAACTGTCGTTTGTTAGAAGCACTTCTGAGAGTCGTTCTTTGGTCTTGAAGAAGAAGTCCGTCTGGACTGAGAAGTTATGACGGTCAAAAGGGAGTCGTTGTTGTTGTGCCGTTTTTTTTTCTCTCGTTTTGCTTACTCCCCTTCTTGCATTTCTTGAACAGTGGCAGTGTATGTGTGGAAATTTTTCATTTTGGTGTCGGTCTATTGTGCTTCACTTGCAGTCACGCTAAATTTGGCCGGGAGGGCGTGCACCTTTGTTTTGTGCTTGTGTAAGCAATTAATAATTCTTACTGCACTCAGAACTTGAGGGTGAGTTGAGTAAAAATAAATATGGGCACAGGCCAGGGCGAGCTGAGATATATATTGCGGGCTGACGTTGAATCAACACTGCAGTTTTATAACTTGTGCTGTGTGGTTGTTTGAACTTAATTGAACCCGTTAGCAATGTATGCGGGAGGAGTGTACATATTTAAGATTGTATTGAATTTTGAAATTTTGCATTGCAAAATCCATGGACTGAATCCTTCTGCTGGAAGGCATGCGCGGTATCTTATGAAGCTTGAGTCTATCAGAAAGTCAGAATTAATCCATTTGCACTTGTGTCTAGGCACACAAACAATTTGCATCATTTGCGGCTCCATCATATGTGTCAATAAAAAGCTTTTTGAACATCGCCGCTCGGGGTCGGCGTAAACTATAAGTAGCATCAACTCGTGAAGGAACAGCAGCTCGTACAACAGGAGCTATTCCTACAGAAGATGGCCCAAATTGACCTAGAAACTAGCTGCAATGATATTGTTATTATTGCGACTTAAAATGGAACTCATAATTCCATTACTCACATCTCGGCAATCAAACAGTTTTGAGTACAGTGATAAAGACTGTTTAAGTGAAAAAAAATATGCCAATGTGTTAGCATAGAGGGTCTAAATATAATTAGGTACGTTTCTGAACTCATCTCCAAGAGGATCAAACACAGAAGCCGTTGGTAAAGTTGAAAACTATAATACTTGGCGGAGATCAGGACTACCAATAGTCACGTTGTTCAAGTTTAAAGCATATATTGAATGAATAGCCTCCATAGTTAACCCAATTTGCAGATATTTTGTTAAGCTACGGTTTGTGTGGTGAAAACCGGCTGCAGTTAATCACACAATACGCTGGATGGAATCTCTTGAAAATCCATGAAAAGTCCAACGAGCTCCGAATAGTTATGTACTAACTTCGACAATTCGGTATTAGTAACAATGAATGCGATGGCCGCTTTCGGGATCTAGGGATATCTGATATCGGAATTATGTCATGTTGAGAATACGTGGTAGATATTGACGGAGATAGTCATTCCAATTGGGCACCGGGTTTCGATAAGATTCTGTGTTGTAGTGTGACCGAATGAGGGAGCAAATAGTGCATCGGCATCGAGTTGTTAACACACATGGCTCTATCCTCCATAATCAGTCGTACCTTTTACACCACGAAACTTTCTATCAATATATGTATATTATTTTTTATTATTACTGTCTGCCTTAGAATCCGAGCATCCTGGTTCAAGAAGGAGAGGAAGACCCAACTCCCGGTGTAAACACCAAGTCATCGGACTGAAGACAACTCAGTCTTGATGACTGTAAGAAGAGCGCCTAAGACCGTCAACGATGGAAGACAACAATTGTTTAAATTAAGACGTAAGCCTGACAAATAGTAAGTAAGCTACTGATCGCCTTCAGTGAATTCTATTGTGCCGCAAGGCTCTGTTAACACTTATTTAGTAATATTATTTAATAATTAATAATCTTAAGCTGGCTTATATTGCCACCACTCAGTTTCCTAAGATTCATACAGTATCGTTGTACGGGACACTCATTTTGCGGGCGAGTGTGTCAATTTTCGTCGGTCATGGCATCGATGAGTGCTGGTCTGCTTAGTCTATCGTTTGAACTTAAGTGCTGGCCATATTTCCTCTGTTTTTTTGCCATTTGTGATTGATTGTTTGAATTGTATGAATCTTAAAAAGATGGCAGGCTATAGCGAGTGGCGTCGGGGATGGGTCTCCTCCTGGTGGGAGAGAAGAGATTGTACCAGACCTATCGGGTTATTCGGCTTTGCAACTGCCCGGTTTGTCACAGTGTCCCGGCACCCACATAGGTGTGTATTGAAATGCTCAGTCATTTCTTTAAGAGCCAGCCTGGTATGTAAGGTATATTTTTGAATTAAAAATTACATTGTCTAGCGACTCAATTACGGCCTGGCAATCTGAACAGACAGTCATATCTCAGTCAGGTCAGTGCCATTTCAGCATAAATGATATTATTTGTTTTTTTTTATTACTTTTTTTTTTCTCAAACAGAATCCCGAAAAAGTATTGATCCTTGAAGGCTAAACACACAATGCAGCTTTTAAAAAAAAATTGTTTCGTGATAAAACGTTCGCCAATTATGACGACCTGTAATCGCATTCGGTCCAACTTTTTGATAATAAGGGACAGAAGTTATATGAATACGGAAACATGAAAATGCTGTGGTACATGGCAAGCTATTCATTGAACACTGTAGAAAAAATACAATTTAATTAATTATAGTTTATTATTTGCATACAAAAAATTGCTTTTTTCACATTAAAATTATTTTATCGTCAAACTTTTATGTACACGGTGAATGTACTGCCAATTTTGGTAGTTATAAATTCATCCCTCTATTGAAGTCGCTAATAATATGTCAATTCAAAAATGACTTTCCGGCGTACTGAAGGGGTACTACACCTTAGAAGACGGCGACACTGCATAGCACTTCCGCTGCCACTGTCCCGCCTTTGCGGATCAGGTGGCAGTTATTTGGTGCTGATGAGGTGAGAGCTTACATGATCAAGTTCCTCATCACAGAAGCGCCTGCTGGTATTACTCCGGAATACCATGAAATTTCATTATATATAGGTTGCTGCCAGGTAGTACAATAGACCAGTTTTTAAGTCTGAGTACTCCAGTATAGTATGCAAAAACCTTGTAGTATTCAGTTCTAGTGTCCGGACGAAAGGTCTCAAACGACCTTTATGCTAAGCTTTAAGTAAATCAATTGGTTAGGTTAGGTTAAGTATGTGTGCAATTATTAAGTCCAGTTCAACCCATTGAATAAAATCTGAAAGAGATTTTAGTGGTATATATATTAGATCCTGGAGGTCTTGGAAGAAGTGTTCTCCCAGTGATCTATATATCAACTGACAAAGACGAGGGCAGTGACTGAGGTAGTGAGGGGTCCTCTTTTTCCTTTTCGTTGTCGCAGCCTTGGCTAGTCCCATTTATATTTCATGGTACTTCATATGATTATGAACAGTTAGCGGTCCGACTACCATCGCTGGTCACACACATTGAAGGAGTCTGTCGGCTTTTGCTCTGCTAGTAGTCTACTGCAGCGCAGTGTAGTGTAGGTGGGCTGCCAGCGAAATTGCCAGCACGCTTAGACTAATGTTGATTCATTATGATACCCAATATAGTCAGACTACTATCAATGATCGACAAGTCCAGTGATGATGCCGTTAATTTGATGCCAACGGCAAATGGTGACTGGACCAGATTTGAAAACCGGACAGAGCATATTAACTTTGCTTTCACTGGGATTCGAACCGAGGCCCCTCTAATCAAGGCCACTCAACCAACTATGCCATCCAGCTATTTTTGTTATGACCCTGCGATGTGAATCTAATTCTTAAAAACAATTATATGATGGCTGCAACACAGAATGGTTTCTGGGAATTTTACTTGTTTCCATTAAACACCGCATCTATAGATTTCTTCAAATAGGTAAAGAATAATGTTGAGATTCTAATAACTGCTAAAGCTACCCAATCTTCCGACCCAGAATCCTCGAAGATTAAGATAAAGATATGATATGCAGAAGTTATCGAAGCACTATCAGAATGTCTAAGAAATTAAAGGGGGGAAGGGAGTCCCAGAAGTGCTGAGCTTTACTACGTACTTAGCAGTCTGGCTACCCATGGAGGAGCCTTCCGTCGATGACGGTCCTGACTCCTGGGCATCGAACGCTAGATAAAAAGGCCTATGAAGCCTCTTCCCCACATAGAGAATACATTGAATCCGAGGCAGAACTAAATTGATCGACAAGCTCCAACTAACTTCAAAATGCACATACGCCTCTGACCCACGGTTTCTTCATTTCAAACAAAAGATGGGCGTACATTTCATACTTTCTTATGCATTTATTTATTTTTTTTATTTATTATTTCTTGTTTTTATTTATTGTTATTAAGAAAAGGTATCCAGAATCTAAAATCTGATGTCAGGATTCTAATGTAAGCAAAGTTTTTTAAATTTTTTGATCCTCACTCATCAATAATTTGGATGTAAAATCGTGAATGTCAAATTATCAAAAAATATCTACACTTTCAAAAACACTATAACGGTCCACGGAAGCATTCAGAGTATGAAAATGAGTTCCAGTCAACAAGTTAAAGCGAAGAAACATGTTAACTGTCCGGATAAAAGCGACTTTACCATATGATGAATATTCTATTCCAAAAAGCAATGCATCACTTTGTGGTGACAGTGAATCGAATTGAAATTCCTGTTTGACTAACTACAGTGCATTCTGGCACTTTGCAAACTAAATCAATCAATAGCTAAGGAGATATAGCTATGTATGAAAGAAATCTTATCAGCGAGTTGATGAACTTCTAACTTCCTCTTTATGAACTTGCGGCAAGGCGTCTCTCATGTGTGCACGGGATAATTCATTAAAGTGAAACTCTTGATCTACGAAGTGCTTGTTTTGGCTGCCAATGGGATGCATCAGTCAGAAGAGACAATTGAGAATACATTAATATGTGTACTACCGTCGTACTCAGAACTTTTCCCTCTTAAGATGTCATTCAAATGTCTCAAGTGGACGCTGTTCCGCTGATTTATACTGTGAATATAATTTAATTTTTTTCCCCCGCGTAACAATTACTTTGAATAATAGTCTTTTATCCTTTTTGCCCATGTTAACAGGAATGTTAACACGCTCGCACATTTCGTAATGTAATCCTCCATCACACCCGTCATCCACCGCCAGACTATCGGGCTGTTAGTCAAAGCCAACAACAGACAGTGGTAAGGCCTTAACGTATTTTCACATAATACTAACCATAAGCCTACCGCATATAAATTAAGTATATTCTTCAATCAAGTCGCACAAAAGGATACGTATTTGTATCCTTTTTGTACGTTTGTTCACCACCATCGTTGTCGCTGTCGTTGTCGTTGCTATTGCCGTTTCCATACAAAGCGTATTCTGACCGAATACAAAATGGAAAAAATGAAAAAAAAAATGCATAGAAATGATTTTCGCATTCAGAAAGAGTACCCGCATCCTGGAACACTCGCACACACAGCACAATGAATGCATTAATTCAATCGCCTTATAATTAAATTCAAATCGAATTCATGTGATTTTTATTTTCCTTGCATATATTTGCTTCGAGTGCGACTACGTGACACGTCGTCCTTAAAGTTCGGTATTATCTCTGCAAATACCTCACGGGAGAGTTGTTGCTTTAGTCCTCTGTTTTCCCTTATTCACAAGCGATTTTCTCTTTGCTGTGCTGTGGAATTATTTTTCCGAATTGAAAAGAACGCTATTTAGAGAATGGCTTTGTGCTGTTTTTTTTTTTCATCGAAAAATTCATTAGTTCTTTTTATTTATTTATATTTATTTTTATAAACAAGGGCCTTGTCGACAGAATAGTTTCAGGTGATGTCGACATGTTTTGTTTTTGGAAACCATCGCTCTCCTGCCCCGTGGCTGGTAGCGATGATTTCTTTAAAAAAGGGAAGTGGTGATGATCTGTCGGGATACACTTTTTTTAATTGTAATGGGTGAGCTTTTTTTGTTGATTGAGTTTTCCGTGATGCATTTTTGACAGTTCGGTCGTGATCCATGACATGTGCCAAAGTCAAACATGCTCAGCTATTTTAACCCGACCAACGCTAATATACAGCACGCCAATCGATGGATCAATTGATAAATGAGTTCGAGGAGCAATTTATCCGCGTTTTGTATCCGTGAATTGAATTGCGGCCGGTGTTGAATTAGGTCACCGTTGTGTTACTATGATCCCATTGATCCGCAAAACTGTTATTGCTTTTGATAGAGCATGGGAAATGACTGACTAATGTTACATAAGTCGGTCAGTTACAAAAACTCACAATTGTTTCTTCTTCTCCCTTGAAGCTTCTGCAGAAGTCATTATAGATAAGGGCCCATCTTGAGTTTCCACATATGCAGCGATTTTAATCTGATCGCCGTTCTAGCCATTGCCATATGTTCATATTTAAGAAGGGGGTTGTCCTCAACGCTCCGCTGATACGCAAACGCATACCATTCGTTGCACCCTATCGATACATGATACAGTTGATGTCCTTATCGAGTGCAGTCCAAGAAATGGCGGCAACATACAGCAGTATGGGACTTGACAACTTTGAATTTGTGAACGCACTCTTTCACTAATCATCAAACTGTCACTGTCTATTTATTCAGAGTCGGTGATCGCAACTTTAAGAGCGTTAACTCCAATTTTTATCTTCAGTGATGAAGCTCATTTTTGGCTCAATGGGTGCGTCAGTAAGTAAAATATGCGTTACTGGTCGGGTGAAAATCCACATGTGATGAAGTAGTGATTCATGAAGCATCACAACTTCATCCACAAAAAATGACTGATTTTTTTTGCATGCCGGCGGCGTTATATGGGCCATATTTGTTCGTCGACGATAACGATCGTCACGTTACTGTGAATGGTCAGCGTTATTTCCGATTATTTTCGGCCCGAATTTGAAGATATGGACTTGAACGACATGTGGTTTCAACAGGATGGTGCCACAAGCCACACATCACACATTAGAATCGATTTATTGAAGAGCCAGTCCAATGGGCCAGTCGATTGGCCGCCTCGTTTGTGGGATTTAACGCCACTTGACCATTTTCTGTAGGGCTACGTTAAGTCATTAGTTTATGCCAACAAGCCGAAGACGTTGGAAGAGCTCAGAGCCATCATTGAACGCGAAATAGCGGCGGAAATGTGTGGCCGAGTCATTGAAAATTGGGTCCAACAAATCGGCCGCTGCAGTCGAATTCCATTCATAAGTGTTTTGATTGTACTTCAAGCCGATAATAAAGTTCTTGAAATATCTCAAATGGTTTGCGTCTTATTTAAAAAAATATTGTCAATGCCTTATTGGAAAACCCTTTATATCCACTCTATTGCCTTTTTATAGCAATATAATGCCATTGAGTTGGGTTTCCAGCTTAATTTTCGCCACTGTGCGGTGCATAGATTACTTTGCTTCGACTCGTTAACTGTGCTTTTGATTTTCATCAAGTGAGTTGAAGAAGGGTCTACCAAGCGCTCGTTGTCTGGCGCTTGCAAGTGCCATCAGCGTTGTTGCAGCTGTAACAATGTGTGTTGTCTGTACAGATCGCCACCAGTTTTGCGTTATTTGTCGGTTTCGCAGTAGGAGATCGCTTGTTCTGGATCGAAGATGAAAGAAGAATTCATAATCAATTGATGTTGGGATGGAACTGAGCATTGATAGGAAGTTTTTTTTTACCCAATTTTACAAAGATTATGAAAGATATCATCTAGAAGATTACCCCTGAGGAGTATGATAGGCAAAGTAACATCGATGAGACCGTGCTGAAGCGAATTGTATACACTTAAGAGACGGAACCTTACTGGTGGAAAAATATATCGTACAACAATCAGATACAACAAATATAGTGGACAAGGAACAACACATTCGGGAATGTGTGTGCTGAGATTGGATGGTAATCGGTCAGCTTGTTGGCCCTCTATTGTGACCAAATCGGGAGACTACGAGGTTCAATTAAAAGAATGTGTACAGCATTCGACGAATGAAAATGCTTTGCATGTTACTATAGAAGTGATCCACCATACACTACGACTGTATATTTCAGGCAAAACTTAAGTTTCAAAGATTGTCCTGTAAATTTTGATAAACATGTATTTTGTAAGTGCAAGTGCAAGAAAGAAAACTACGCGCCCTTGTTTGATTTTAAATTGTCTGTAGATAAACTGAGCTGGCTTCAACTGACTTACACATCTCCTTCAAGTAGTATGTTTAAATTTCGAAACAGAATAAACTACAATTACAGCGTGATTCATTACAGATTACGCGTAACTACCCTCATGATTTCATGGTATGCTTATTCAGTATTGTTTGATCAATTTAAAAACAACGCCTTCCAAGAAGATCAGCGCTGTGAAAAGCAGCCTTATTCAAAAAATGTTGTTCGTGTACTTTGTTCGATGTAAAGGCAATAACAACCAGTGTACAGTGTACGTTATTGATTGATACCTTGTGTGAAGTCAAACGGCTTCACCGATAAGCCTTTACGATCCAGGATTTGGAAGCCAACACTGGAAGCAGTGGTATAAAATTGAACCTTGTACAGCGGACAACATTTACACGAAATTATATAAGTATAAATATCAGACTCTTTTCATTCAGGCTATAATAAAGTTTTCATCAACCGAATTCATTTTGTGTGTATTATTTAAAGTTTAAAAAAACATGTCATAATGAATTATCCATTAGTATGAAACCACATCGGCAAATATTCCCTAAAACCTCTACTGGAAGAAATACTGCACCATTCGGTGGTTATCAATGAATATATGTACATACTGCTTGTAACCTCCAGTAGTTCAGAAGTCGTATGGAAAGACTAATGTTTCGTTGAACCACATTCGAAATTTGAGTATAAGATTTAATACATTTTTGAACCAAAAACAAAAACATACATAAATGCGCCACTACTAATTCAATACGAACATCTAACGTTAAAATGTTCCTGGAAAATAAATTATCCCTTTCGTTTCCCCTCATGCGCAAATGTCAATTCTTTGAGCGCGTGTTTAGCTCTAAAACAATACGTAGGCATGAAAAAAAAATTCCTTAGAACTAATTAAATGTCTACCAACTTACGATCGCCATCGGGAACTTACCTGCAAAGAGAAATATTCATATTAGATCTTTTCGAAATGAGTAACTGTTTGAAAGAATAAAATAACAACAGCAACAAAGGCTGAATTTTCACTCCTTCCCCATAACCCGCTCCACACCCCGTCAAATATCACCTAAACTCAGTCAGAAATAGAGCAAATAACAAAACGAAACCAACCGCAATCCTTCTCATTTTACAATTTTGTGGCACATTTGCAGTAAATTGCTCCTAACGGCATAAATAACATGAAGCACCAGAGAACCGAGAAAAGAAGGATAAAAAGAAAAATAAAAACAAAATTGTTCTTCCTTTTGTTCATGTTCCCTTACAAATCCCAGCCAATTTGGAATTTCCGGTTGACTTTTCGGCTTCTCGCGAAAGTGATGAAAATGAACCGCACTTCACCGACAGCTACATGAGTACGTAGTGGCAGAGAGAGAGAGGATATTCCTTGGGAGCAAATGCGAATAAGATCACATGGCCATGAACCCTTTTTTGTTCTTCTTGGTTTCTCTGCGTCCTCCTTTTGAAATACCGCTTGCTGCTGTTTCGCTGAGAAAAAACGAACGAAAAAAAAGTACCATCGCAAGCAAGACGGAACAGGATGTGCGAATAGATTTGGCTTGGTGATGGCGTGGAGTGAGATGGGGTTGTGGTCGGGGCGTAAGAGAATTAACTGCAGTCGAGGGGCGCTTGGTAAAGTGGGACGATTTAAATGAACGCAAAAGACGATATGGCGTAATTGTAATTGTTTTCTTCTTCCCCCGAGGGACTGGATGGGCGGTAATGAATTAGTCGGCTCATGAGCATACTTCAAGGGCGATTACGCTCGCTAACGTTGGTTGTAATGTGAGCCTTCAAAAGGAATCGGATAGAAAGGATTTTTCTTTTTGTGTTTGTCGAGCGGGTGGCAGGAATGGTTTGTTTGGCTTGTGAAAAGCTACAAATACAAATGCTCTCGAGTAAGTACATGTGTATGTATATAGTTTGTTTGAGGGTCATATTAACAAGAGAAAATAATGCAACAAGAAATTCAAGAACTGGAAAGATATGCAGTAGGGTAGATTGAAAGTTGATCCGTTGTTCTTGGATTGGTGTGTTTAGATTTATATAGTAAAACAGCCTGCCATATTCATATATGTATGTACACATATGTTGCAATTGGTTAGACATTTTAGATAAAGGAGCACTGACGAAAGTTATTACATAAATAAACACAACACAAAATAAAAACAATGGACTTTTCTACAATTTGAAACCTCTCTGTATGTAACACGCGGTTCCCACACATCAAGATCCAGCCGTCAACTGAGGGGTAATATCCCTCTTGTAGGCAAGGTAAGAATTCGGATATCGAAAGAATAAAGAAATCGAGGAAGAACTCCTCTGCTTGTCGCCGAGAGTCCGCAATAGTTACGAACTGCTAGAATCTTTATCGATACTGTCTCCCATAAATTCATTGCAAGCTTAAAGTCGTCTGTACATATGTATATATAATCGAATAAGATTGGAGGCGTTGTTAAAAAGTCATAGAAGATGCTGTCATCGATGTGTGGGGTATCGCACACGCAGCGAAACTGGAAACCTACAAGCGAAATGCAGAGACCCGCCTTCTCAGAAGCAACAAGAAGGAGCATGTGTAGCGTGCAATTTGGGGCTAAGGAGAGGTGTTATGGCAGGAAATGTGTCCTGTTCTGCTCAATCTAGACTTGGATATAATAATTCCATCCTCCCGGTTTGTACGGAGTCAAGCAGAACTTTTGTTGGTGACTGAATGTCCGCTGAAGTCTTTAATGTAGGTGGAGATGAACATGTTAGGCGTATGCATCAGTTCATATGTAGGATATAATTGTAGTAAAACAAGTTCGATGAGTACCAAGATCTTAGTACCATTTTTCCGATTCTCAAGAAAGGAGATCCCTTGGACATGGCCAATCATTGATGGATAAATCAGTTTAATGTCGTCACAACATCCTCTCTGGCACTTTGTGTAATCGAAGCAGCGTACCAACAATCTAATTGGTCCTTACCAGTGCGGGTTAATGCGATAGAAGCTCATAATAAACAACGTCTCACACTACGGCAGATTTTGGAAAAGACTCAAGAAATACAAATCGACACACCACCTAAAGTCGATGTCAAGGCGATGTGAGAACGTGCTTTGGAAATACCTATATACTGCCTGGCTAGTTTTAAATTCCTGCCAAAGTTGTCAGATTGTACTCAGGTTAAACTTTCGATACTTTCCATTTGATGGCACTGAAAATGAAATTAGGGCAGTCCGAACAATTGAGCATATGCGTGTATCCTGCCGTCCACCAAGCGAGGACAACATATGCAAGTATGTGTTGTGTACATCTAATATACCATTCTTCGCTGGATGGTCTACTTGCGAAATAACATCGTCACGATGTTTGACAACATCAACATATTTCCATACAAATTGAGTGCCAGCATCTCTGTCTATTTAACGAGTTAAAGAAACAGCCAAAGTTCTTGATTACTATAATATTCTGTGTCTAGTTTGAAGTGTATATATATGTACGTATGCCCATAAATTCATATTTATGTTCCCTCCTTACTTATGCATACGTTTGGGAGTAACAGCACAAATTGATTGCATAAAAACTGTCAACGATGCGAGCTACAAACTTCAATCATTAAAAAATAAGACCCCTTCATGTTAACATACACCCAGAGACAATGAAGAAGGCAATGCGTATTGCTTTGTCTTTGTTGGCCCTCCCTCATGCCATCCCTTTATCTAGTTATTCCATTGTAATTCGACTGCTAAGACAGGTGCACAACCGAAAGAAGGAGTGAGAGTTCGATGTATGCGTGATCCACCATTTCACACCGACTGATTGCCTCAATCCATCGTCGCTCCAAGAATGACATTTTCAGCGTCAATCCCACACAGTTACAATCGTTTTGCATGTCATTTGAATGCCGAAAGGAGAATACCTTCAAGATAGTAGTAATGGCCATGAGGGGAGAAGGAAAAACGAAATGATGAAAAAATTAAATAAATCCTCTCTCACACTCACTCACTTCACATGTGGAGCAGTCAAAGGACGCCACCGCCCTCACACACAGACACAAGCCGAGCATAGACCAAATTGAATGGCGACATCATTGAAAGGGATGTGTTATTTAAAGCCGTAAATGAAACAATTTAGCCACACGACGACTGCGACACATCCCCACGTACGTTGTCGCTTTCGCTTCGGGATACCCATGTTGTACGAGTAGTCCTGCCGCCGCCGTCAAGCATACGCATGATATGAGCCGCCTTTGAATCGGTTACGACTTTTTCTTTTACCCTCCATACCTCCCATCGAAGAGAATTTCCTCGTCTCTTATTCGTAGGGTATCTCAACTTTTTTTTATGTTTTTTAAAATGCTTAACAAAGAGGTGGAGGCTATGCGAAGGACGACAAGAACAAAAAAAAAACACCAAAGAATTCCCACACACACACGCCCGTCAAGCGAAAGACATTTGGGGGAATTTATTTTGCAATGTGCCACTTTCGTTTGTTTTATTTCTTCCTTTCGATTTGTCTGGTGGCATTCGTTCCTTTGCTCATCTAGTCATGTATTTTGTGCTGCTTACTAAAGTGGGGAGGAGGGGTTCTTGGATACTTGAGCGGCAGCACTATTGCTGCTGAGTTTTTTAAGCACAAAGGATCGGGGATATCTTTTGATACATTTGGCAGGCGATGAGCGTTTGTGCGCACGACGACGACGCGGCGGCAGCGGCAGCAGCAACGACGACAACGGATAAGGGATAAAGGATAACAAGGAAGGCAACCTTTTTTTCACGGTGAATCTCAAATGAATTGAAATTTTATTCGAATGTTTGGGAACACTTTACGCGGCATCCCTTCTTTCGTTTTTATGCTTTCCGTTAAATTTCTTATTTTTCGTTCGTTCCTCTCGTACTTCTCGTGCCTTTGTGCATAACTTAGGGCGAATAGTGCCGTAGTGGGTAATTCTGGGGAAACTATACTCGATTTGAAGGATGGGTATCGGTATCGATTCTAGCGTTATGTGAAAAAATTGAAAATTTATCTTCACCTCGGTCTGTTCACTCAAAGGTTTTCAATCTTATTGTAAAGTAGTGAACAATAAAACCGGTAGGTGAGGCAATTGGCAGTTACATGCAAATGTTTGTAAGCGATGTATCTGAGGCGAGCAGGGAGTCTTCATCATTTGGATGCTTATGCCAGCGTGTGAGGTTCCACATACGACCTAGTGAACCAGTATCGCACCCAAATTAGACTGAAACGAGGCTGTGTATGGGATACTGTATGTTTTCTAGAATAACAATTCTCTGGCGCTCTTCTGATCACTACTTATGAAATGGTTCTAACACATGCTTTCTGCATTTAACCTTTCGATGACAAGCAGGGTTACCCTTCACCACACTACTTGAGAAAACCCCTAATATCTTATTTGCCTTAACTGCATATAATGTAAACAATTAGCTTAACGGAAACAATCGTTTTTCTGATAGAGTAGTTGACACTTGACACCTCTCTGCTTAATAGCTATTTGCTCTGTTCCAGTTGCTTCTTTTGGGCACAGTATTATGTATGCACCAGACGAGGTCATACGCAAGACGCTAGAGCAGCAAATTTAGCCAGACGACAACTTAGATTCTCACGACCTGCCCAACGATAGATAACGGAAACTGCAACCTAGATAATTAACATAATTAAATATGAGTGCACAACAGGTTCACGGCGGAATATTGTTAACAGAGTTCAACTGTGAAGATCGCGTTCTTCATTAATTACCTAAATAAATGCTATCATTGTCATATCTACTAAAATACAAGTGTTTCATTATATAAGGACATTTCTGTTTCTCAAACAAATTGGTTGTTTCAATCATCCATTTTTTTTATAGTTTGTGCGAAAGTATTTGTTCGGTTGCCGATTACAAGCATAAGCAATCAGTGCATTTGTGAGTTCATTCCCAGTTTTGTGTCCAACGGAAATACCCGGGGGGAAGAACCCCCTCATCTCAACTGGCCTGAGGACAACCCGAACCCCTCTCAGATCATCTATCTTTTTTTTGTGTTCCTCTTAAACGAGGCATAACAATAGCTATAAAACATATTCCTTCAGCCCCTATATTAAAGGATATATTCAGTCGAGATTCATAAATCAAAGTAGATACAGTTATCAGTTGTTGGAGTGTGAAATCTTTTTAATTTGGTAAGTATATACTTTTTCTGCAATTCTCTAAATAAGAATGAAAACGGTAGCTATCTCAAATGGCAATATATAAAAAAGTTTAAATATACTAATAAAAATATTCAATAACTGTACTATTGTCGGTGCAAACAACTGTACTATACGACGGTTATTTGTTTCAGATTTTTTAAAATGCGAAAACAAGAAAAGAACAACGACCATCGTCTTCAACTATCTCTTTCGGCAATAAAAAGCAGACAGTTTTCAAAAAAGAGAGCTTCGGAATTTTGCGACATACCAAGATCAACTATTCCTTGGTGCCACTTCTATGAAACCCGTCTTCAACTTCATCGAAAGAGGAGGGGTAGTAATTGTTAATTGGATAAAGCTTTGTCAAATTAGAGGTTTTGTAAAGCTAAAGGAAGATGTTTTAATTGTGTAATATCCCAGAAAAAGGGTGGTTCAATGTCTTTCTTAAACGGCAGCCCATGCTTCAGTTTAGAGCAGTTGATCCTGTATCATGTGCTAGCGCGAATGTAGCATAGTCTGATATTTGTGCGTGGTTCGATTAGATTAAACAATACTTGGTAGACAATGATTACTTCGCAATTTTAGTTGACACAAATAGAGTTTTTAATGGCGATAAAATCAAAGTATCGCATTTTAGTTTTATTAATCTCAAATACAGGAGCATTTAAATAAATCTGTAGCTTGCTAGCTATTATTTGATCACTATTTTTGAGTGCCAACAACTGTAGTGCCATAGAGTGCGACTTTACGGGTGTTGGCACCCCCGTGCTGTAGTTTTTGAGAGAAATTTTCCTTTAATGCATTTAATTACAAATTGCAGCCCGTTAACTCAAAGAAGTAAAGAAAAAGAAAATTCCTTAAGCAATAAATAAATGTATAACACATTAAGATCGCGTTTAAAATACCAAACCTACGCTTGTTTAAAGTCAATTTTTGTAATTTCTTCATGGAAGGCAACTACTGTATCCTTTACTCTATGTACTTAAATTTTAAAAAATCTAAAGGTCTTCTCGTTTTCCTATTAATGTAAACATTCGATCTCATAATAAATAATAAGTAAATATTTATTTTTCAGTTTAAATTTTGTTTTATTTACAACAAAAGGTGGTGGGGTGATGAACAACCCCAGTCGTACACGTAGGCTGACGTAGGAATAAAAGACTTGCCTTTGGAAGGTTAAAGGATCTAGTACGGACTTAGTTGACATATATGTACTTCATACTACAAATATCGGCAGCCAAAAAATTCTCCAATTTTTCTGTCACAAATGGATATAAAAATGCTTTCAATTAAAGAACGAGGAAATCAAGGTGTTAATAAGCCTGTGTGGTTCTTGTTTCTCGGATAATATAGAAATATGGTCTTTAAAGGAAACAAATATGATTTGTTTTTATTCAGTTCGGGAATTCTAACTATGTGTGGTTGTTACCAATTAGTCAGCCAATGTTCTTAGATAAAGAGTGTGTTATAGTGGCCCGATATTCAATTTAGAAATGTAGCACCCTACAATGAGTATTAGTCTTCAATAGTGTCTCATGGGCCACGTGTGTATGTGTGCAATTTGAGCGGGGATATGTAAAGCTACCAGTCGATAATGGTAATCCAAAGAGTTTGTACCACTTGTACGTCAACATTCTCAGCATTGTAGAAGGAAAAAAAAATTGGTGAACATTTTTTATTACATTTCATTAGACTAGACATAAAAGATGAAATGTCCAGCCCAGATGACATGTTAGGGAAGCCGAAACCGCATATGAAAACTTTATGGAGCAAATGTTGATCCTGACTTTTACCGGAAAGAATACAGCAAATAGTAAATTACCTACAAAAGCGGTAGTTATTCTTATGCAAAGAATTTTAAATATAATATCGTGTGGTGTGATGAAGTGGAGATGTCTAATAAACAAACAAACAAAAAATAAAACACAACATTCGCATCACCAAAAAAATGACAAAATAAACTTCGAACTCTCAAAATCAAAGACATAATCAACAGAAGATATACAATTTTTATGGACCCCACTCTCTTATAGAATGTCCACCATTACGCTAAATGCAAAACTGCGACCAAAGGTCTATGTGCCCTTAAGTAACTAGTGGAAACATGGGGCAATGACCTTATGAGTGTACAATCCAATGATACAACGAACTGTCTGTTATTACAAGACATGTGTTTTTGAATGTGAAATAACCAACGACGATATCACACCGATGAACGACGAAAAGAACCAACGAAACAAAATGAAGCGAAAATGTGTAATATCAAGTTATGTTTTATTTGTACAAAATAAATCAATTTGGTACTTATCTGGGTGACGAGTGGAATCCAAGTGATCGAGAGACCCTGAGATCGAAAGCTCGACACCGCCGCTCACCCAGAATTCGAACAGTTAATACAATTGGGTAAGATTACATAGAGAGAGTGTATAACAATTAAATAATATGGCTTGAATATGAGAGCAAGAGATGAAATGAGAGCAAAATTAAATGAGAGCAAAATTAAATGAAACCAAATATAAGAAAAATGAACGAAAAGCAAATATAACACAAATCACTGAATGTAACATCGATGATCTCCAAGAGAATACTACGTCTAATCCGAAACATCCCGGCCCCCCTGAAACGAGTTTCAGGACGATGGGAGGTGTACTAGTTTAGAAATCGGACGGACGAAGGTTCCACCGATCGTTCTAACGTTGGCAACTCGCACATGACCATCTGATCCCGGGCTAACATCTTCAATTTTACCCAGTACCCATTTGGTGGGCGGAAGATTTGGCTCCTTTAGAACCACTATGTCCCCAGGTTTAAAGCTTGTTGTCGGTGTTCGCCATTTCGGTCTTTCTTGAAGAGTTGTGAGATATTCGTTGTGCCATCTCTTCCAGAACCCCTGTACCATGTTCTGAAGATGATTCCAATGTCTCAAGCGGTGCGGGGGAGTGTCCAACAGGTTTGGCTCAGGAACTGCTGTGAGAGGTTCACCTACGAGAAAGTGAGCTGGGGTTAATGGGTTTAAATCACAGTCGGACATAGAACATAAAGGACGTGAGTTAAGTACGGCCTCAATTTGACATAACACTGTGTGCAAGTCCTCGAATGTTAGCAACGACTTCCCAATAACGCGACGCAAATGCATCTTTACTGCCTTGACTCCAGCCTCCCACAACCCACCAAAATGTGGGGCGGCGGGAGGGATGAAATGCCAAGTTATGCCGTCTCTTGCTAATGTAGAAGCGATGAGGTCATTGTGAGCTTGCTCCATAACCAACTTATGCATCTCGTTCAAACACCTACGAGCTCCTTGAAAATTTGTGCCGTTGTCGCTGTATATGTTCGAGCATTTGCCACGACGAGACACAAATCGACGTAATGCTGCGATGAAAGCTTCAGTGGTCAGATCGCTTACTACCTCCAGATGTATCGCCTTGGTTGACATGCATATGAAGAGGGCTATGTAAGCTTTCGATAGAATGGGCTTTCGAGTGCGAGATAATTTAATGGTCAGTGGCCCAGCGTAGTCACAACCTGTGTTTGTGAAAGGGCGACTAGGTTGTATGCGGTATGCAGGTAATTCACCCATGAGTTGTTCGCTTGTCGATTTCCGTTGCATGAAACATGGTTTGCACGAGTGTATGATAGAACGGATAAGGTTGCGACTCCCCAGGATCCAGTATTGTTGTCGAACGAAGGCGAATGTCTCGGACACTCCAGCATGCATATAACGTTGATGGATATCTGAAACGATTAGGGCTGAAACCGGATTAGCTTTTGGCAAGATAATAGGGTGTTTGATGTTGAACGATACGCTCGCGTGCTTAATACGTCCGCCTATACGGAGTAGTCCATCAATGTCCAAGAAGGCTGAGTATCTCAACAGCTTGGATTTGGGAGGAAGTTGGTGTTTAGTACGCAGATGTTTAATATCGTCTTCAAATGATTCGGCTTGCACATATTTTAGGATGATGGCCCAAGACGTTCGGATTTCGGCATACCTCAACCCGTGAGTTGTTCGATCGACCGCTCTGCATCGACAGTTAGACAGAAAGCGAAGACAGTAAGCAACTACTCTCTGCAACCGATACCACGACGAAATCTTGTGGACTAATTCATAAAGAACATGAACACTAACCGACGCGGTGAATACGTGTTTCTTAATTGGTCTCTCCTCCAGTTGAAACAATCTATTAGAGAGACGCGGTTTTGGCCAATGTTCTTCTGATAACGTCAACCAGGGCGGACCGGTCCACCACAGCGCGTGTTTGTGAAGATTCGAAGGAGGCACTCCGCGTGACGCGCAATCAGCAGGGTTACTTTCGGTCGGAATATAGCGCCAGCAATGTCCGGGTAAAGTTTCTAAAATTAGTGCAGTACGATTGGCGATAAAGGTTGTCCAGCGACGTGGTGGTGACGAAAGCCAATGGAGTACAATTTCGGAGTCACACCACGCGAAAGTCTTTAAGTTTATGTTAATGACCGACGACTTAATGAGATTTATCAACCGGGTCAATAATAATGCACCACAGAGTTCAAGCCGGGGAATGGAGATCGGTTTCAATGGGGCGACTTTGGTTTTTGCCGCTACTATAGTGACAACTGTTTCACCTGTAACCGATTTCGAGCGCGCATAAACAACGGCTGCATACGCTACGGAGGAAGCATCCGAAAAGCCGTGAAGCTCTATATTTTCCTCGGACGAGAACACATTTCGCGATACCTGGATCTTTTCAAACGATGGGAGTTGTTGGCGATAACTTATCCATTTTTCAGCGAACTCAGATGGTAAGGCATCATCCCATCCCAATTTCACCTGATATGACCAGAGCTGCTGAAACATTATTTTAAATAAAATTACTGATGGAGATAGTAGACCGAGTGGATCGAAAATTCGAGCAATTTCCGAAAGCAAAGTTCTTCTGGTTAAAGCAGGACAGGATTCAGGGAGATTAATTCGAAATGAATACACATCCTTGGCAGGATTCCAATACATGCCCAATACCCTAATAAACGATTGGAAGCGTTCGGGATCAACAAAAGAGTACTCACAATCTTCCGGACGTTGTTTCGTTAGAAGAGTCCAGCAATTAGAACTCCATTTCCGCAACTGTAGCTTGGCTTCTGAAAGTAACAACACTAATTCCGTTTGTAGACTCAGAAGCACTTCAACCGAATTTGCACCAGTCATAATATCGTCAACGTATACGTCGTTGAGCAATATTTTAGCAGCGTTTGGGTACTTTTCATGGTAGTCGTTTGCGATCTGCTGCAATACGCGAACCGAGAGAAATGGTGCCGATGCAGTTCCATACGTCACGGTACGTAAACGAAAGTGTTGTAGTTCTTCACCAGGGTTTGAACGCCACACGATGCGTTGGTAGTCTGTATCTTCTGCACGAACCCATATCTGTCGAAACATTTTGACAATGTCGGCAGTGAACACGAACCGATGTTGACGAAACCTTAAGCATACCCCTAGCAAATTACGCTGAATGGATGGTCCGATTAGAAGTTGACTATTCAATGATTGCCCGTTTCTATCCTTTACGGAACCATCAAACACGACGCGTAGTTTTGTCGACGTTCGTTCTGATCTTAACACCGCGTGATGAGGAAGATAAAATTGTTGCGAAGAGTCCGTATGTAGATCACCACTGGGTATCGGCTCCATATGACCGAGCTGAATGTATTCTGTCATAAATTGTGTATAGAGTTTGCTTAATTCCGGATTATTTCGAAACCGACGTTCCATTGAATACAATCGCGAGACCGCGGCGTGCATCGTATCTCTAAACTGCGGTGACGGGGTTTTGAATGGAAGAGCAACGACGTACTTCCCGTCAGGAGCGCGAGTGAATGTCTTCTGAAAGTGATCTTCAGCTGGGTCATGTACACTATCATGGGCCGTGAGAGGAGGAACATATTCTAACTCCCAGAACCGCTGCAACAGACCATCTACATCTAGAGTCGAATGGAACGAGGAAATATTTGGAGGATCACAATCCGCATCAACTAACTCCCCTGAAATTACCCATCCGAATGAAGTGTTTTGAGCGATAGGTTCTCCTTGTTTTCCAAAGACTTGTTCAGGACGCAAAATGGACCAGACCTTGTCAGCTCCCAACAGGACGTTGATTGAATTAGATGCATTGAAATGTGGATCTGCCAATCCCAAATTACGAATATGCTCCCATCTCGAAATGTCAAAACTTTGGGATGGTAATTTGGTGGTTAATTTACTTAGCACGAATACATCGACCGATAAGTGTGTTGAGTTGCATCGCGAAAAAAGTTGAATCGACATACATCCCTTGGTATATCCAGCTTCGGTATTGGATAGACCCATTACGGGAATACGAGAATGAATTCGGGGTAACCCAAGTCGTTGTGCGAATGATTCCGTAATGAAAGACGACTGGGAGCCCGTATCTAATAGAACACGACACTCAATAAACCGCCCCCGATTGTCTTGAAGTTTAGCTAGGATTGTTGGCAAGATTGTTTGTTTGCGAATGCTAAACTCAAGCGAATGGTTGCTAACCAATGGGGTGGTCAAACTGGATTTGAGATTTCGATTAACTGGAACGAGAGATGGTAATGATACGGATGGTGTGGAGGATGACGAAGGCTGGCAATTTGTTGATGTTAATCCCGACGACAAGCGGTTTCGAAAATCCTCATGATGGACAAGAGTGTGATGACGCGATTTACACACACGACAGCGAAACGAAGATCTACACTTAACAGAGGCATGTCCAACACGAAGACAATTAAAGCACAAAGACTGAGTTTTCACAAAATTCCGACGCGATACTATGTCTAGAGACAGAAATTGAGAACACTGGGAAAGAGTATGATCGCTTTTGCACATTGGACACCGGGTATTGTTTTCAGAGGCCTTCACTAAATGTGCTCGAATATGACCCGAATGGTTTGAACGCGATGCAGTCGAACGATGAAGAGATTGGCAAGTTTCTAATGCGTCACACCTGATTTCAAGAAATTGAACTAGGTCGAGTACGGAACTATCATCTCGAGAGCCCACCTCCTCCGCCCACGCTTGTTTTGTTTCACTGTCTAACTTGGTAAGCAATAGGTAGATGAGCCATGGATCTCGACTATTTTTCCCGAGCGCGTTCAGACCACGAATGACTTCATCTGCTCCGTCCGTAATTTTGCGAAGTGTTTGCACATTGGAGGTACTAAGAGTCGGTAAGGAAAGAAAGCTCTGTATAAATGACTGTACGATTAAATTTGTCCGATCATATCGTTTTTCCAATCTGTCCCAAGCTTCAAGATAATTTGCATCTGAAATTGGAATGTGTTTTATCACATTGGCCGCTTCGTCGCGCAAAAACGATTTTAAATAGTGAAATTTCTGTGTAGCTGTTAAGTTCTTGTTGTCGATTGAACCCATGAACAGATCTCGAAATGACGGCCAGTCTTTGTAGTTGCCCGAGAAGGGCGGCATTACAATCTGAGGTAACTTAACTTCCGAACACGTGGTAGTTGAGGAATCTAATTTGTTCATCAGGGCGGTGTGTTGATCTGCGAGCCGATCAAGGGCTGGATTACCGGAATTCGTTTCCTCCTGGTTTTGTCGTTCACGTATGGCCTTTTTCAGACCCGAATGTGCTTCGAAATACTTAGCTTCGTAAGTAGCAAAATCGTGTTCGTATTCCTGGATTTCGTGGTCCTCCACGTGCTGCAAGCATTCAAAATGCAACTGCGAAAATTCGGACCATGTTTCTACCACTCTGCATAATCGAATTTCAAGCATCTCCAGACTTGTAGACCCATCTATGGTTGCCAGAAAATCCACCGCACGCGTTAAGCCTCCCTTTGCCGTGCCGCGCTTTTGCTTCAACGCCTTCATACCTCGTCCGAAGCAAACAAAAAAATAACCCGAGTGTGCCTAACGCTTAACGAAAATTAGATAACTTTCTAGAGTTCGAAAGAGGATGGCACTACGGAACCGATATTTAAATAATTTTTCGTATTAAACTTGAAAGTTCTAGAAAATAGTGTACAGCACTCGAATAGGAAAGTTCACTCACGTGGTTTTGTTTCACCAGTCAAAATAGTTACCATTTACATGCACTTATTATATTTGAAACATACATACATACATAATACGTAAAGGTCTTTTAAATTCTTTATTTATCCGGCTAACGAAGGACCAAAATGTTTTTGAATGTGAAATAACCAACGACGATATCACACCGATGAACGACGAAAAGAACCAACGAAACAAAATGAAGCGAAAATGTGTAATATCAAGTTATGTTTTATTTGTACAAAATAAATCAATTTGGTACTTATCTG
This sequence comes from Eristalis pertinax, assembly GCA_907269125.1. NCBI lineage: Eukaryota > Metazoa > Arthropoda > Insecta > Diptera > Syrphidae > Eristalis > Eristalis pertinax. Next base: position 63,434,141 of record OU026145.1, read on the forward strand.
GGTGACGAGTGGAATCCAAGTGATCGAGAGACCCTGAGATCGAAAGCTCGACACCGCCGCTCACCCAGAATTCGAACAGTTAATACAATTGGGTAAGATTACATAGAGAGAGTGTATAACAATTAAATAATATGGCTTGAATATGAGAGCAAGAGATGAAATGAGAGCAAAATTAAATGAGAGCAAAATTAAATGAAACCAAATATAAGAAAAATGAACGAAAAGCAAATATAACACAAATCACTGAATGTAACATCGATGATCTCCAAGAGAATACTACGTCTAATCCGAAACAACATGTGTCAATGAAAGTGCCAGACGAAAGTTAACTAAAATACAACGTTTGACTTGGAACCAATTTTGAACCTGCCTCAAATAAGCGCGCAGTGTAGATATAGCCTGAAAGGCAAGCTGTATCCTTACCAAGATGGTACAAGTTGTTGGGTCACTCTGCTGATACAAGTTAGCGACGTGTCATCGAATCCGATGTTTCCCTCTGCCGATATTAGACACCGCAAACGAGGAACATTATGTTTGAATGTTGCAGCTGCAATCTACATATGAAACTCTCACACGAATCACTTGACACTCTGCAGTCCAGTCCTATGTTCAAGTCAGCGTATGCACCCATGGAGTAGGTAATAAGATTATTGATAGGTCAGTCTGACGTTTGTGATAAAAAACGAAAGAGATGAAAACCTAATTTTATTGTGAAATAATAAATATTATTGTAAAACAATTGATATCCTTTTCAAGAACAGTGCGGCATTTTTGCATCTCTATAGAGTAGGATCTGATAATGAACGATACCGATACGAATAGTTAGTGGGCCATACGAGGCTGTAGTATAGAGATATAATGGTACATTTTCAAGTCGAATGTCATACTTAAAACACTGAATTGATATCTTCCTTATCTGGGATTGGCTAGAGAGGTTTGAAAATGTCTAAAAATTGCTCTAAAAACATAAATCAAAGGAGTCACAATAGATCCACGACATAGCAGTGATTTACTCTATAATCTTCAATTCATTCACATATTAAATGGTTGCTTTAATTTGTGTAGGGTTCAATATTTAAACCTGAAATTGCACACCATGACCTTGTTTTGTATCGATCTAAGTGCATAACTAAGCGAAACCGATATCATACACATGCATAAACATACAATATCACTTTGGAAAGCAATCAGATTAATGTATATCCGCTTATTTTAAAATAACTACATGCGCCACACCAACGCCCCCATGCGTTGCTTATTCCATCATCGGTTTTGAGCGCAAATTTTGCGTAAATTTCCATGTAATCCGGCGAAATTCCTTATTTAAATTATCCAATAACACGACGCTATAAATCTCGCATAGTCTGGCAAGCGTCACATGATTTTTATTTAAATCGTAATTACCAGGCAAATGTAAAATAGAAGGCCGTTGCCATCACAGTACGGTTGGCAGGAAATTCGATGGAACGAACAGTTCCCGGGGTCGGCGATGTGGCGGTGGCAACGGCAAACGAATGTGTAAGCGACAGCACCAGAGCTTTGTCACCACACACGTATCCTTGTGCGTTTTACTGCAATTCGGTGTTAGTTCGGCAAAATTTATGGGATAAACATTTATCCTGAGTTTTGTGTATAGTATTCCGATACATTTTTATTTATTTTTTTTCTCTGTTATCCCTGCGTTTCGTAGTCGATTTTTAGATGTTTCCTTTTTGCCACCCCGTTTTGTTCTTCTTTTTAGATCCTGTAGGCCGTTAGATGTAGGGAGCATATTTATTTAAACATTTTTTTCTTCTCTTTTCTTTCATTCTTCAGCAGACGGCAGACAGCCCTAAAAGGCAAACAGGGAGTTAGAGTAGAAAGGAAGCAAAAAGGATTTCATGGTACTTTTCAAATCGTGATACAAGACCGAGCACGGATACACACACTTTGGAATGGCAGGGTTTTGGCTATGAACTGTTGGGCGTATGGGCTTTTAGCTCGACGAATATTTCGGATATCCTGCGAAATGTTGGTAAAACGGAATTTTTAGGTTTTTTATCACATGCGTGCGATTAAACGGGCGTTATTGGATTTCGAGCGAAGAGTGTGAGAATTGAAATTTATGAGCGACGTAACGATTAAAATTGGAGCGCGGCACTTAGTTCAGGCAGTTGAATAAGAATAATCTTTGTAAGGAGTTTAATTCACAGTTAAAACATTCATGTGTAGCCGTCACAATACACACGCTTTAAGTTGGAGTTACCATGGGAAGTTTTGCAGTATGCAGTTATTTGGGTAATTCTGTGGGTTCAGTTAGAAATATATGTACATGCAGTGGAAACTATGAACCATTGATTCGCATGTTAACAGAATAAATGGCATACATAGACATTGTGCATTGCCTTTTTTAAATATTGCCCTTCAGAGGTCATTATGTACATGATTTTAATAATTTCTAGCGATTTGTGGCGATGCACAGTGGTTCAAGTAGTACGGAGTGGCGGTCATAAATCTATAGCATGCGAACCACTGGACAGAATTCAATGAAATTTGGAGACGTGGTCAAAAGTTCTGTTTATTTCAAATGTATTCTTTTTAGCTTTCCGGCAATAAGGCGTTGAACTGGAATAGAAGATTTAAACAACAATGAATTAAACTTGTAAGTGATTACATCACCAAATTAGAAGTTAGATTATTGTATTCTACATGTGAGGGAGCATCATGTACAAATAAATTCTGACAAAAATAAAATTGATTTAGATCTTGGCACTAAGATTCGCTTAATGGAAGGAATTGAGAAAGGACTTAAAAACAAAAAAAAAATGTTTCTCTCTCGAACTCGAAGTTTTCCAAAACTCTCTATAATCGAACAAATCATGGTATCCCGTGAAAATTCGACTTAGCGAGAGACAACTGCATTTTGGATTGACTGTATAAATCACCGTACTTAATTTCATTTGTATCGCTTGATTAATCCAATGAACAGAAATACAAAAAAAATTGTACTAGATTGTACGATAGTACAATCAAGGAAGCAAATAGAAGCATACAATTTTTTCTCTCAAAGAAACCTAAAAGGTTAAATAATACAACCATATAAGCTATATACCTTGCAAACTATTGCAACAGAATTAAATTCTTACACAAAGTTCATACACAGAAAAAAATAGTACACAAAATGCGTTGTCATTGCGGGTATAAATATTACAGAATAAAAAACATTTTTTTAGGATATAGGACGAAATAATGACCATACCTAGCTCTTGTTTGTACGTCCTTGCCAAAAAAAACACAACAGCAGACTACCAATTCTTGTATAATGGATACGTAACTAAAATTCTCACAAACAATATTGAAGTTTAAGTATCTCGGGGTCTTTTTCACGAGTGATGGAAGGAGTAATGCTGGGCTTTCCTGTAGGATTGGTCAAGCTGGGTCAGTTTTGACACTGTTGTTGGAATTACTCGCCGGGATAGGGTGAGAAACACGGCAGTGCGCAAGGAACTCAACATTGAGCAGCTGCTTCTTCGAACGGAAAGGGCTATGCTTCGGTGGTTTGGTCACGTGGCACGAATGTCCCCATCATCACGACTTCCGAGGCGGGCGTTGAATGTGATTCCATCAGGTAGGCGACCGCTTGGCAGACCCAGGACGAGGTGGTTGGATCAAGTCCAAAAACTCGCCGTGTTACGCTTGGGCATATCTCCTGATGAATTAGAGTCGATGGCGGAGCAGGCAACTCGCCTGGAGATCTCTTGTGCGTGGTTTACCCCCGCGACCCCTTTAGTGGATCATGCGGGTCAGAAGATGATGATGATGATGATGATGATGATGATGATGATGATGATGATGATGATGATGATGATGATGATGATGATGATGATGATGATGATGATGATGATGATGATGATGATGATGATGATGATGATGATGATGATGATGATGATGATGATGATGATGATGATGATGATGATGATAATATTGCTGTAAACAATAACATCACTTGTCACATGTGTTCACTTTCGTTGCACTAAACGGAATAATAATGTAAACACAACGGGAAAGTATTTGTGTTATGGAGAAATTTGTTTATTGACTAATGTAAATATGCAATTTTGTTTTTGCTTTTTAAAGGCCGACTTTTCAATAGTCAGATAAGCAGTCAGATTGCTGAATGATATTTATCTACTAGATAAGTAATGTGAGTTTTTCAATCAAAAAATAACAGGTACATAGTTATTCGACGGTATTTTGCAATACCGCTACATAATATCGACTATGTCTTCACATGACGTGAATGAATTTTTCGTGTTAGAGCATAGATGCTAGTAATGCTCATAGCTTGACGTTTTTCGTTTGTTATATATGTGTACATATACATATTATGTATGTACAAATGTATTTATGTAACTAACCTTTCTGTTTTCTGCATGATTTTGTTCTTTATTAATGAAAATAGCTATTGGGCAATATCTTTTTGTTATCTGAATTTTCGTTTGAAATCAGCGTTTTTCCATTCCGTATTTCCGTATTCCACTATTTCCTTTCTTGAAGTTAGATTTGAGTAATTACTGAAGTACTAAAGAACTAATTCTTCTTCCTTAATAATTAAATCGTCGATAATATCGAAAAAATCCATATGTACAATATTTCGCAAGACAAAACTTCGTAAACAAACTTTTTAAATTTGAGAGTTCGCTTACTTTAACTGGGAAACTACATTTTATCTGCCTTAGAAACGGGCAGATAACTTTATTAGACAGTTAGATGTTCTATTCCCCGAATAGCTGCTAAACGACAATTGAAAGATGCATTTATGTGTTAGATGACAGTTAACTCCTATCAGATTGTTTATCTGACTGTTGAAAAATGGGCCCTATGAGCTACTGTTCTTGAATTTTGAGTTAAACACTGCGAACCCACCATATGTGCAGGAATTGCAAATGTACAGAGTGCAAGGCGCTCAGGGGCGAATTGTGAAGACTAAATTAACATATGTTAACAATGTATTTCTAAACGCTGTTTGAACGTATTTGTTTTCCAATAACACAAATTATATCCACGATTTCATATGTTCATACAAAAGACACAAGAATCACAAGAATCTAGTTCGAAAAAAGACAAAATATGAAATTCCGCCAAGTTGCGTGAAATGTCTAGAAATAAAATCTGTCCGTTTCGCTGAAAACTTTGTGTAGGAAAATATCTCACAAAAATGAGCTCAGTTCTCAATTCGTATGAGCGAAATTTAGATACTCATTTGAAAAGAGAGTGGGTAAGGTAGGTTAGATGTAGTTTTTGAGAGAGGAAATCCTGAAGCAAAAAACTTTGCTGGGTGGCTGTATTTATATCTAGTTTATTGATTTGGCTTGATATTCTAGAAAAATAAACATTACCAGTAAAATATATTTGAAAAGTCCGTCCGTTAATCTTAAAGCTCTTCAACTTTTTAAGGTTTTAAAGATTTCGATGGGGCAGAATTGGATCAAGTGTTAACAGTATTATATATGTAAAATCAGAAGTCTCATCTTTAACTATTTAGACTAGGATGACCTTATTACAGAACTTTCTACGGCTTAGGCTAGACAAGTTATCTTATTTAATTGAAATGCCAAAACCGAAGAATGGGGCGCAAAGGGCACTCATTTGGCTCGGACCAGCACTGAATGTAGGAATTGTTTTAATAAAGCACTGCTGAAGACAGGCTTACAAAATATTATGGATAATTTATTCGCTTGCCCGGAATGGTGCACAAATGAATAACTGATCAATGGGGCTAAGCGCTCAGACCGTCACAAGGAAAAAATGGTCAACAGAATCTAGTACATTGTGTGGAACAGGTAAAGGTTCGGGCCCATTTTCAAAGAAATCATATTTTTCAAAAGAGTCGCTTAAAAAAGCCAAACTATTAGGCAAGAAATTGGACCCAGTTTCACCTAGGAGTTTACTAACACGTGACTCCATTTAAGACAAAACATGTGAAGTGAATGGAAGTGCATCAATTTCCTTGATTATGTCTGTATTGTTTTTAAATTCAAAAAAGTGTATATCGAAATATGTTAGACAGTGTGTAACTATAACTTTTCTCAAAAAACATTGACCATCTGCCCAAACTCACACAGTGACTTCTGAGAGAATATCGTGACCAGTTGATAAACTTGGCGCGATCTAAGAGTTACAAATAAAAACAAACATTGCTGCGTTCACTTTGAATCGGTCTGAGTGACCAAACACTTTTCTGGAATGTGAATGAATGAAACATGAAATATTCAAAGCACGTGACAAGACTCCTACTACACTTCACCTAACTAAGCATAGATATAGTTGTGAGTAATTGCATTAATTAGAGTTTTAAGGCACCTTTGTGCATAGTTGTGCCCCTAATTGTTTCCCGCAAATCGATTTGTGTAAATTACATCGAAAGGACGTCGTCTGCCGCACAGTTGAACGCTCATTAAGTGGTAACAAAGTTAATAAACAGGAAAATACGTAGTTTGAGTGTGCGTTTTCATTTTATACACTCTGGCCAACTGGCGGCTATTTTATCCAGTCACTCACACACTGATACAATCTGTTCCGCAGCAGAATGAGAAGGATTGGGTTTCGCTGGAATTCGTCTCGCATTTCCGTAACCCCATGGACATAATAAAAAATAATTATGTTTTCTTCGATGGTGCCACCAGGTAGTGACGGTGAAGGTAGTTCGCCTTACGAGCCGTCGTGCAAGTAAGTTGACCTCCATGTCGTCGTCGTACTGCCACACACACAAACACATACACAATCGTGCGCATTTATCGTTCGGTTTATGTGGCCACCCTCTGATGATTTTTTAATGTAACAGTGCTTTTGGGGGTCACTTTATTCATACACACTCGTCACCCGCACACCACCCAGACCCCATTATGGCCATTTGTCCTTAAGCCAATTTCGTCGTGGCGTTGATCCCCAACATCGATTACAAGTTGTTGGTCTCGATGTGTGGTCCTTGGAAGTCACTGGCAGGTAATACTTGTACAAACACACGTCTTCGCAGAGGTTTCGTGCTAAGAATTCATTTTATTTGCGAGTTTTTAATTATTTTTGCGTGTGCATGCATAATTTTTCTCCTCCTATCGGGCGGCAAACAAACCAGAGATGGTCGGAGTAAAACCACGGTGGGGTCTTGAATTGCCGATGACGAAATCACGTCCAATTCCGAGTGGACGATATGACATAGATGTGAATTTGTTTAGCTCAACGTGTGACGGATGTGCGCTATTTTTTATTTGAAAAAAGGGGAGCGGATACAAAACAGTCACATTGCTCAAGGAAGGAGATCCATAAAAAAAAGTAAGTACCTTTTTTCGGATGTGAGGGGGACGTGCTTTGCAGAATTAAAGCTTTGTCAAGTCGAGGACTGGCGACGGTTTTATGGTTTGTGACAAGTAATGACTGATGGCTGCGCTTTGTATTGTCATCAGCGCACGCTATAACGCACATGATTAGGAATTAGTGGTAGGGGTTTTCCGATTTAAAAGTCAGAAGGTGTGTCAACATGCTATGCACTCGTTAAAACTATCTCAAATTTGGATGATGTGCCTCCTGACCTGAATAAGTTCAATTTTCTATGTGGACTGTCACACTGTGCTATTGAATGTGAATGCACCAGGTGTCAAACATTAAATTAGTAATGTCCAGTTCAACGTACGGATTTCGGCATTCGTAATCATTGTTTATTCCCATTTTGGAGTCTCGACCAGGAGGCGTCAACATTTGACACACAAAAATATTCTTTTGCTTCAGATAAATCTTTGCAAAAGAGTCAATAGCTTATTTAAAAAGGCGACGATGAATGGACACTTGACGCAATTGAAACTATTGACCATACAGGTCACAAGGAGCAGATGCAATTTTGCTGCCATGCTACAAAGGCTTCCGACATCATTCCTGAGAGTATTGTTGTTAGTCTTCAGAGACTGCTTAGGACGCTTTTACACACGTTTAGTTTGTCTGCAACTTTCCAATCTTGTTGGCAAGGGAGGAGAAACGTGCAAGGGGTAGCCCGAGTTGCATGTGCTCGAGAATTGCGATTGATCCTTCGTATTCCCTTTACCTCTTTGCGTTTTTTCGAATTGCTTTATTCTTGCCTTCTCAGTGTTGGGTATTGGAAGCATGCTATGCATATGTAAGAAAGTGATGACACATGTGTGAAAGGGTGGGAAGCGGAAAAAATTGAGCAGGAATTGCAACTGGGTTATTTCTACGTGTAAAAGTGGCTTGCGATCACAAAAGGGAATTGCTGAAAATCGTCTATAAAAAGTTGCTTGTGTAAAAGCGGCCTTACTGTGAATCATTGTCTCCACTTCTTGGCTTATAAAACGAGCTTTTTTTATCAACGAAATGATGTAAAAAAGTCTTCAACAATGGAAGGTTTTCTTGCCACAGATGGACCTGCGCCTCGACCAACAAAGAAGCTTGGTTCAGCTTGGTCCTACGATACAGGGCTCACCTACTCAATTTGTTGTGTGAGGTAAATCGACTGAAAAATCAGTATTAAAATTCTGTAGTGAGCTTTATAAAGGTTTAAATGAATATTATCAATGCTTCTGCCATGATAGACCACACTTGGGTACTACAAAAACTGTTTAGGATTGGTTTTCGAGGGACTGTTTATAACTGAGCAGGGGCTTACCTAAGAGATAGTAACCAAGACCTTTAAATTGCTGACTATTTAAGTTCGGAAAAGAATTAGGCATTCTACAAGGTTCAGTGTGCGGACCAATTCTATTTTTAATTTTTTGTAAATTCACAATGATTTAAAGGTCAAATTACGGTAATGATACTATTCTAAAAAAAACAATTATAAAGTTGTTAGATAAACAATGATTTGGAAATTCTCCGCAAATGGTCTATCTGCCTTCCGGTTATTCATGTTAAGACATGGTTTTAAGTAATCACTTATAAAGTTGTTGAAGATATAATTTGAAAAACATGTTCTTATCAATTTGGAACTCAATTTGGTAAGTTGCAAAGATTGCTCTTCAATATTATCATCATATTCGTTAAAACTAGTTTATAATGGAAAAATCAAAGCTATGTGCAATGTGGACTGACATTTTTTGGGGTTTGTGTTTTAATCGTAGAACACATAGGTTCGAATTATTCAAGACCCTTAAAGTTGTTTCTCTAAAATATTTGCATGTTTGAATTTTGCTAGAATTTTGCACATGAACCTGCCATAAGAATACTTCTCTTTTTAATAATCAACCTATTAGTCTGAGACGCGAGAGAAGTGAAACAGGGTTTCTGAATAAATTAAAATCCTTTCTTTTTTTCTTTAATCTTGAATTAATTGATTGGTTACTAAATGTTATCGTCTAATTTATAATATATAATATAAAAATTATAAATTATGTTTATAATTTATGTGTGTGAAATCGAATGGTTCTTTAGTTTCTTCTCTACGACAACTGAACCTAAATATTTCTTAAAGAAATTCAAGTTATTTTTTCTGTAATTCAATGTATAGTTGATATGATGAATGAATGTTAGCTTCTAATTTCTGTTTGAAATAAAGTATGAAACAAAAGTCTCTAACATTACCTAACAATTGTATGCCCAACCTAACAATACTAGTTTGAGTTAATTTCACAAGAGAAATACAGTTCAACAACAAACCCCTCTTATTCATTCTCTATGAGCACTCAATTCAAATACCCGTGGAATTTTGTTGTTTTATTTTTTTGCAATCTGTACGATTTGTCACGCGAGCTATGAAAACCACGCAATAGTTGCTGCATATATACATTTAACACTTTTTTTTAGTGTCATTATCACCTAACTAAGCTAACCGGTCGATTGCCGACAGCCGCAATGACTTCATTCTCCAAATTACATCGATACACCTGGCAGACACATTACGACCGTCTGCTCCAATTAGATAAAAACAAATGCAAATGCTCACGTACTTATAGCATTTCAATTTGATTAATTCAATGGGAGCCCATGAATATGAGACATTTTTTGTTGACAAAAAAACAGAACCAACCACTTCTGTTGAGAGCAATTAAAGTCAACAGAGTCTAGCATTGTCGCTCGCTCCGCCAAGGTAACATCACCATGCCACGGCGTTGCGTTTAGAAGTTCAATTATTGTAGAAAGTCCCCTCATTTATCTGATTCAATCGGTCGATAAAACTCCACCCGAACACGACCAGCATTACAATGATGCAGCATCGGTATCCACCCATCTACCCATCTACCCATCCACCCACTACCCGCCACAATGCCATAGATCCTTGTTCGATTGCAGATTACTCTCTCCGTGGTGCTTAGCATAAATCAGCATAAATATTCGAAAATTTCGATGTGAAAAACCGTCAGAGTAGAAATTGGAAATCCGAGTAAGTTAAATGATGAACCAACCCCCAAACAGGCGCCCGGGCAACTATAACAAAGAAAAACTTTTCAATCAACATCTCGGTTGTGTTCCCGAAATTTCGATATTTTCCCGTTGCACCGCACTCCCTCAACCAGGCCCCAAAGGATCTGGAAGGAAATTTGGAATAATCATTTCCCAAAGGTAGCCTGGTGAATTGTAGCCACTGGGGACTATTAGAGGGAACAATCCCTAAGTAGGCAATGACTGCACATGTGGGTGGGGATGGGCGATGGAGTGTTAGACAGAGCCCCCCTCAAACAAACCTCATCAATTTCAGTTTTGATTTCGAGATGATTCGTCGAGAGCTCTATGCAAGGATATCATTTATTTTTTTGTTCCGTTTCTCTTCTCTCAGGATTGTTTATTCTGTATTTGTGTGGCTGTGTATGTCCAGAATATCCTGCAGTTTGATCAGGTATTCCACCAGCCAATGTGCTCGTTGTGATTCATTACGTGTAGAAGGGAATTGGAGCATGCAGTTATAAATAATCCTTAAGTCTGCCCATGGAAACGAAAGTTCTATCCGAGATTGATCTGGGGTAGGACCTAATAATAATCAGTGAACGCCATGTGTTCTCTGCCAGGGGTATGGGTGCGGTTTGGTCTTGTGTGGTGCTCGACATCGAGACAAGTTGGCCTTCATCGGGAGTATGTATGTATGTACAAACGACGTACACAAATCCTTCACCAGTGTGTGTGTTTAGTGGATGCGTTAACAGGCAAATATCAAATGTCTGCTTGAAGTAAATGCTCTCTGAAGATAAGAAATGTTACCTTAACAGAGATATGTGGGGGGGCAGCATAATTGGCTCAATGAAAAGCATTTTGGTTTGGTAGCAGCCATAACTTGATACTCCAATCAGCCCGCAGATGAGTTACATTGACTCCAATATACTACCCAAAATATTTACATACAACTACATATGAACGCATTCAATTGGATGCTATTTAGTTATTCCATTCGACGATTTGAGAGTTTAAGTATGAGCTGTAGTTGATGACAAATGCTGTAAAGGCAATCCCATCTTCTTAATATTTATATACAAATAAGTATCTCACATAAGGGTTTTTTGTTAGTAGTTTTCCCTAGTGTATACAGCGCAATTTAAATTAATTATGTACGAAACTAAACACAATCATCACTTAGACCTCACTTAGACCAACGTGTTTGATCCAGTGTACGTGTACCCCTTACGGGATGATTCGCTATCAGATTCGTATATGAATGAGAGGTTATTCAGCTCCATGAAGAAGTGTTTTCCTAGGAACTGCCTCCTTTTATTTGCTAGGGCTGGGCGTAAACAGAGCAGATGTTGTACAGATTCTAATTCTTGCTCGTCTCTGCAGAATCTACAAAAGTCATTATGCGATATATTCAGACGCAATAGATCTGTTACTATGGTACTGGGCACCGTGTCCAGTAACGGCTTATATTAGCAAACTGAAACTGATCAATGGCGATGATCGTCGGTCATAGAGATGTTAATCCAATAGTATCTACCTAGAATTTCGCCTTCCATGGAACGTTGTGTATAAGTTAAAACTTTGTTAATTAAAGTTTCATAAAAAAAATAGTTTCTTTGTTCATATGTCATATGAGTCTTGCCTGGCCTATACGGTTCCAACGCCTACGATGGTTGGGCCATGTAGAGCGTATGGACAGCTTAGATCTGGCCCTATAAATCTTCGAGTCTGACCTAAAGTTTTATGTCGACATCGAACGGTTAAGCTTGAGAAGCTTTTTTTAGGCAGTTATACGATTTGTACAGCAGCATTGGCCTTGGAAGATCGCTGGACTAAATCTATCGAGCTAGGCGGAGAATATTTTGACAAATAAAAAACACTTTTCAAAAGGAGTATGATGCTGATAGGATTTGCTGTAGACTTTTCTTGATCGAATTAAGTCTGACATTTTTAGTCACATACCTTAAAACGCCCCTTTTTCTTTGAGTGCAAGATATATTTCGATTTACATCTGAAGCTCAGTTTGCCTAGAAACAAAGTTTCTGTTTGTAATTTCAAATAATATTGGTTGTTGGTCTCTTGTCTCTCAGTCACTTATTCGATTTCCCGTCTGTTAACTTTGAAACTTGTTGTATTTTGCAGACATTAACATAAATTGAAACCCACCATCAAGCACCAATCGATAACTAACTAACCATTATTTCATGCTCATGCGATTGTCTACATACACTGCTTCAAAGCCGGACTATGACACATTAGGTGTGTATGTGTGTCAGAGGAGGGTATGCATGACTTTTTTGCAACCAGTAAGAAACCATCGTATTGAATAAGGATCAGTAGGTAATGATTTTTATTTCGTGCCATTTTCTTTGTTTTATGCTCTTTTCGTCCTTAAATGTCTTATGCGCTTGAATGACTCCTTGGAAGTCGATGGACGCTGCGGGTGGCAGGACGAACGTTAAGAGAGATTTTTATGGATTAATAAAAGTTTTAACAGGGTGTTGTATTTAAAAGTTGTTAAAACTGTAAACAATGGAGTTTTCAAAAGAATCGATGAAATAAGTTTGTAATAAGTCGAAGTTATAAAAGAAGTCTCTGACCTCTTAATTTTACATGCGGTTTTGCCAAAGTGTTCAAGATCTTGTCTTGAACTGTTCAGTCAGAACGCGTGAAATAATTTGATAGTTCTTCATTTTCTTTTTTTTTCAGTTTTTAACGGAAGAACAGGAAGTGCGAACCAACTCAAACTGTTTGTCGATTTCAAGTTCGCATATCACAGGTTGTATACAGCTACTTGTGAGCAGTTGTGATATTTCTGCTGAGCTCGATGGCGATGCAGCCCCATTAATGTCAGCTAAAAGCTCATCGAGACCTCCAATGTCAAAATGGTTTCAGACAAGGAGACATGTTTTCGATTTTTTGAAATATGATATCATTATGCAAAACTTACTGACCATCACCAGACGCAGGATCTTCCGAAATTCCGTACACTTGCAATGACGTGAGTGGTCGAACACTGCGAACCATCATGTGCTTGCTGGCAGTGAAACGATATTGTTTACGCTGTGGCACACATGCGTAAACAATATCGAGAGAGTATGGTGTGTTTGCCCATTGTTTCCGGAACTAAATATCTCCGGAGGATTTTTTGGCCTGTTTGTGTTGGTGACGATAGGATCAATCACTACAGCGTTTGATTCTAGTTAGATATCTGGCGATAAAACTTTTAAGGTGGCTAAGCTTCGAACAATATTCGATTTCGTGGTGTCTTTAGAACAAAGCAGGAGAGAAAGCCCGCATTCAAGGGAAGCACGAGCTTAGCCAACTTAGCTCGATATCGTGCAATATGGTTTAGTATATATAGTTATTATATTGAACTTGTATGACTAATAGTAAAGGCAAACGGAATTTAGTCCTAGGTCCAGCTTCATCCATATTATCTACTATTATTCATAAATTTTGTGAAATAACCCTCGATTCTTCATACTATATGCCGTACTGAGTGCATACTCTCAAAAGTGGCTGTTACAACGAACAATAGTCAAACCCATTTACTGGCGTTAGTAATACAATCCAAAAAACAATGCCTCGGGCTGGACGTTGGATGATGTTAATTCCAAATTCTGCCCTCTAGTCTTCTTCTGGTCGGTGAAGTATGTACCTAATCTGGTTCGCTTTTTCGACACCTTTAAGGTGAGGCTTTATTTTCATACTTTTTCAATACTTTTCGACGTTTCTTCTCTGCCTTCTTGTATCATGAATTTACCAGCGTCGAACGGTCGATTTTAGTTGATGTTCTGCTTCTCCTGCCGATACAGCAGGGGTGCACTTTCCTAGAAACTAGAATCCTAATATAATAAAGCGCTATGTATGAAAGTATGTCACACCTATACTGAATGTGAACGAAAAGAAAACATTGAAGGCTATCGTCTGTTGGCGGAGTGGATTGGTGTGTTGCTTACGCTCTTTGCAGGTTCTGTGTTCAAATCCGGGTGGAACTATTATTTTTTTCTTTTTAAACCATGCTTTGAATGAAACACTTCCTACTCTGTTTTCCGAATTATTCGATTTGCAATGAATATAATGAAATTTGTCTTAGAAACAAAATATGCGTATGCGTATGACATTCGCCATGTCGTAAGACAGACATTTCTACTAGTCGTTTATAATAAATTATTTTTGTCGATTTATTGATTGCAAAAGTGCAAGCCCAACCATAGCCACCTTTTTCCGAAAATGTTTCAGCTGTTTAAATGCAAAAAACGAATTTTATAGAAAAGATTTCAATTAAGCGACCTACATCCGTTGATTTTCACCAATAATTCTACTGACCTTCCGTAAAACTTTTTTGTCCTGATTACTAGCTGATGGCCGCCCTGTTCCCAAGAGAAATGAAATGACGATGTCAGTTCAGATTTTCCATACCATTCCCATTAGTATACCAAACTGGTTGCCACAGTGCCGAAGCAAGACATTATGTCGAATACCCTGCACCGTCACATCGGCCGCACAGCTGTTATTCGCTTGTGTCCTGGCACGAACCAACTCACACCCACACCTTCGTTCTGCCATGACTCTACTCAGTAGGTGATCGCAGTCACCGTTATGTTACGCTGTCGGTGTTCAGTTTGGCCCTCCAGTTGACTATGGTCACCTTTGCCAGACGTCATTGTTCACCCCTCTACACGCTTGTAGGTGTTCTTTTGTAAGAATGAATCATTTTGAAATTAGTCGATGGGAAGTGGAAGTGGCCACTCTCGGTTCTGAAGGATTATCGCATGCAAAAATGTTTACTCTTTTCTTTTGGTCTTGGTCGTGCTCGCCGTCTTTTGTCTTGGTCCGAGTGCGGGGGTCAACGGGGATAGGCACCTCGGCGCTGTTGACATTTTTGGACGACTTTCGAAAGGCAAATTATGGCTCTCCGGTTGAGCAGTTGTGAAAAGCTTGCATGTTTGCTGGTATCAGGAATGTTTTGTTGCATCTTTTTGGCATTGCAGACGACACGGTTTGTGATGGTGATTCATGGCACGACAAAGGCTGAAACGCCCCATGTTTGTTGCTCTTGGCTGGTGGTGCAGGACGAGCCTGTAACGTTATGAGCTATCAGTTGGTGATCAGACTCAGTCAGTACTTTGCTCGTCGTTGGGGAATGTCTTTCACGTTGATGGTGGTTGTATTATTAGCATAGATTTGTGGCAGGTCACCCGCCAAGTATGTATTACCTGGGTTGCCAGACGAGTTTTTATCCATATTCGTTTGAACATGACGAGGTGAACAACTTTTGCAAGAATAATTGGTGTATGCATGCGCGCAGACTGCAATGAGAAGAATAAGAACTAGGCATTTGGTTAGTTTTTTTGCGTTAATATTAAAAGGGGTACATCCTTGAGGTTTTGATTAACATTTTAAGAGGTTCAATTGTATGTGCGCATACGTATGTACATACATATATCTGTGTGATTACACTGAACACTACACAAAACAAGTAGTTGACATTTCGTTGCCCGTTTTTTGATATCTAGAAATTCAAAAAAACTCGAATTTTCCTCAACGAAATACCGACTTGTTGGTATAAACCTTAATTTGGAGTCAATTTTTTGGTCTAATGTGTGATATTTCGCATACCGCATATAGTCTCACACTTTGACTTGGTCTGAAGGAAATGCAGCTTGAATGCATCCACTACTTTCCGTGAGCAGGCGAAGAGTCTTGATACTTCTCATGCAGCATGTTTGCAGCAAATTGTTGGCATTTTGGTGAAATGCTTGTGTTATGTATTTATTTCTGGACTCTACGACGTAGGCTTAATATTTGGGACTGAATTTTACAATTTTATTCATTATATCACGTTCAATTTACATCTGAGTGATGCGCTGCAGTTGTTGCGGTAAGCATTTTCCTTAGGATGATGTGTTTTGGCACCCGCTTAAATATCACTTTTTTTCAATTTTAGTTATTTTAATTAAATAATCAAAGTGGAGGTGGGTTTTGACTTGTTGCGTCGTCTCATCCGCTGAGGGTTCCAGTTTCAAATCTCGAATTTAACAACAATCACAATTCACAACTCGACCTTTTTCTAGTCACTGACAATAATCAAAGAGTATTCCTATATCTTAAAAGTTTGCCCTTCGGAGTCGGTATAGAACTGTAGATTCCATTCATTCATGATACAATAATAGCACGATTAGCACAAGTGGTTGCTGCAGAAGACATGGTCCACCTCGGATGATTACAATATTATGATTATGATCAAAGTGGAGACGAAGAGCAGAAATCAAGCGAAGAATATATTTGTTGTTACATAACATATTCTCGATTTTAAGCTGCGGTTTATCTTTTTGTTTGCAATACATATCATCATGTTATCTCATCACTTGGCATGGACTTCCGTAATGTTCTTGTTCTCCATTGCAGTTAGCACAGTTGTCATCATACCATGAAATGTTCCCTTTGTTTCGTCTGTCATGTTTTCTGTGTAGAGACGTCAGCGAACCGAGAAGAAAAATAGCATTCTCCTCCTTATTTTCCAAAAAAGTCTGGTAGAATTAATTTGAAAGGAATCCTAGTTTTCTCGCAATGGAACATATGGGACAGTGTTCTTTACAAAGCGATTTCTTGGTTAATTGTTGTGAAATAGCAGATATTGTATCCACATACCATTTACACAAAATAAAAAAATTGAAGCGCGTCTTGCAGTAACGTACATGATTTCATCCGGTAAGGTTACATGCCTGTTGACGAAGTTTCAAAATCTGTCTTGATCAACTACTACATGTACTTTGCTTCAATCACTCTCAAAACACTACAAGGCACAGTCGAAAAGTGTATTCTTCCTCACTCACAAATTGAGTGAATTTTCGACCAGATGACAAAGCTAACGTTTGTCGCTCAATACAAACACATTTTGGTTACAGAGACCAGATTATTGTCAGTCAAATAAAGAAACCGGACTGTAGGAAATTAGGCGGAGGAGGAAAAAAGACTATTCTTAAGAGTCATTTTGTTGTTGTTCCATTCTTTACCCGTAACATTGGCGGCATAGATTCGGTTCGACCTTAATATAAGTACGACTCACAGAATACTCTAAAAGTTGGCATAAAATAAATAAAAACGACGTAGATTTTAGTGGTGACAAGTGTAGAAGAATTAGGAATATACGGTATCGTTGAAGCACAACACAGTTTAAGATTGTATAATGCAAAGCACTTGTTGCCAGCTGAGCTAGCATTTAAAGAGAGCTGCCCATTTGACCGGATGAATGACCTGGAGTTTCTAAACGCATTATGCAATGATTGTGTATAAACACATTGACCATCGCAAGCGGTGAATGAAGGCCATTCAGTCCATTTTACGGTCGTCACAAGTGACGTACAGAAGCAGGCAATTCAATTCAATGAATTGGCCGGCTAGTTTGTGCGATTTGACGCCTTTAGACTATTTTTGTATGGGGGCACGTCAAGTTATTCGTCTACGCCGATAAGCCAGTATTTACTGAGGCAACTTGGAAGACAATATTACATATGTTACATGTTGTACAAGCCGGCAAACTCTTTTTTG
Organism: Eristalis pertinax; assembly: GCA_907269125.1. Taxonomy (NCBI): domain Eukaryota; kingdom Metazoa; phylum Arthropoda; class Insecta; order Diptera; family Syrphidae; genus Eristalis; species Eristalis pertinax. The sequence goes on from OU026145.1 coordinate 63,452,063, forward strand.
TTAAAAAAAACCGATTCACTTAAACAGTATAAAATTAATGAATCCAATAGTCTAAGTTTTTGTCATTTTTAATTATAACATTTACCATCTTTTGGTGGGTATATATCTCTATTAATATTTACCAATGATTTCCATTCTGATCCCAGCAATGACACAGCATAACCGTTTTCGCTAGGATGGTCATGTTTGGCCTGTACGCCGAAACCATAATATGAATGTTCAAATTTTAAAATTCCGTGATTTTGTTGTCTCAAAAAATACCAACAGATTCTGCAATTTAGAAACCAGAATTCTGAATCAAGATGACTTTTGATTTAATTTCATTTGCGTTGGCACGTTTTGAAAAATTTTTTAAATCACATATTTGATTCCTTCCCCCTTGTGGGACGAGGACAAATGAAAAAAATAAATATCACCACGCTAACAGGAATATTTTAAAAGACACATCATACAAGAAAACGAATTAAATATTTAATAAGAACCACTCATGCGTTCACCAAGGTCTCCGGTATACGTCATGAAATTCCAAGCGAAATCATGTCACAATTGTTTACTCTACACGCGCTCGTTTAAGAAGGACGTCACCGAAAAATGTTTGTCACGAGAAGTTATGAAAAAATCCATGTACGTCCTAGATACAACAATCACTGTCATACGAGGCTAAATTAAATTGTGAATATCCATTACAATGAACTTTGAGGAGTTCACGTTCACCTTTTGGGCTTAACAAAGGTCACCCTTCCGCCTCTGACACATTGAGCACAGATTAACTATTTAGGAGCGAAACCTTTCCTTCAGTGATTAACACAAAACGAAATGAGTCTTCCTATACACACTATGGATCTGGCCTGTCAGTTGATCGATATCTATTATACAACGCCTACGCCAATTGACCTTTGAATTGAGCGGGAATATCTTTGTCAAATGGTTTTCGATAGCGGTTGCCGACGGTGAATGCACACCGAACAAATCGAACATACGAGGAGGTAGTTAACGCTTTCAAAAGTGAATAGTCCTTGAAAGATAAACGCCTCTCATCTAACTCACTTACAGTAAAAAATTGCTGCTTTCAAAAACATTTTCCAATTTCCGTTTCCAACCAACAAAAACCTCAAACAAAACGCAGGGTTGGTCGAAAACGAGAAAAAAAAGCGCACAAATTGATTTAAATTCCTGAGCAAACGTTTCCACGTATGTATGTGTCGGTGGGTAATATATCCTTCAATTACCTTAAACGGGCCAATTTGTATGCCGACCCCTCTTCCACCGAGCCTTGCGTCAAGAGGTGCTCACCATGCAGGGCGGAGGAGATTGTAAAAGGATTTGAGTTTTCACTTCCGGTCTGATAAGATTTAGCCTTCTATTGTTTTACATCATTTCGTTTTCCCTTGCATTCGTACAACAGCCCGTTTGACTCAGCCGAGTGGGGGATGGAGTGCCTGGATGTGATTCTTGGCTGGGGAATGATATTGCGTGTCTGCGTGCACGACGTGGGTTTATACTTCTTATTTCGTATGTAATTCTATTTAACTTATTTATTTATGATACAAAAGCACTTATCGCTTGAAGCAGTTCATCAGAATCATAGTGGTATGGGCGTAGCAGGGTGGGATGAGAAAAAAAATCAATTTGCTGTTCACCTGGATGGTGCGTTGCGTTGTATCTACCGGAGTATACTCACTCAACCGCTCATTTGCTGCGTATCCCATAAGTGTGGCCTTAGGGCAAGTTCTCATATTATTACGATATAAAAATCGTTTTATCGCTTACCATCGACTTTCGTTCCCTATCTCCGTCAGTTTTTGTGTGTGGTGCCGTTCTTTGGTTTCGATGTCGATGAATCGACTGGGTGGTAGTTGGGAAATTAGATTCATTTGAAGTAAATATAAGAAAACATCGTCATCGGCGGCATCATTGCGTCGTCATCCAAGATATTTCCACGGCTGTACTTAGTAACAGTCGCCTGTGTAAGAAGGATCTCGTAGTTGTGGCATGAATGTTCACGAATAACCAAATATATAATTCAAAACATCCCAGAGATTTAGGGCACATTTGAAACAAAATAAGTATATCTATCGACCCACGAACAAATTCCAAAATCGAAAAATTTAAATTTGCAGAATTTGGAGCAAGTACAACGTTTCCTGAATATTTCCTCATACCCGCCGCGAACAAGAAAGTGGTGATTTCGCTCCGCGATTGTCCAGAAACAAGGCTCTATTCTGCAACACGATAATTTACAAGGTCATAATGTATTGCAACGTCCGCTTACCATTTATTCCGCAGCAGCACTTTTTCAGTGACAACAAATTCGTCATGTCTAAATTGGCATCCCGACAGAACCCAATTGACAACGTACCATCGGAGTAATATTCCCCAAATCAACGCACTTCCGAGCCGCACCCAAGTGCAAAGAGGCACCATCAACGTTTTACCTGTGTGATCTGCCTTGGATTGAATCGCAAAATTTATATAATAAGCTAATGTCAGCAAGTCCGATTTAACAATTTGACATATTCAATATTTTCTATTATTCAACACTCATACACGTATCAATTCAATTACGAAACACGCCCAAGACATTGATTAAATATCAGCGCCCCATTTCATTTGCGCCCTTCTCAGACCATAGCTGCTATTACGACAGAACCTCCTGTTTGGCATCCAAATTCAATTCCTCAATCGAATGAGCCAGTGGAACACGGCGTCAGTGTAGGAATGTGCGAAAACAAGAAGATAAATAGCATTTTTAACAGCAGATTAGGAGGTTGGCAGACATCGGATACAAACACATCGCATTCGTTCTCGTAGTTGTTTGGGTGGGTTGCTCATGTAGGGGGTGTGTGTCGATGTGATGGGAGTATGTGCGTTGCTATAAAAATTGGTAACTAGCGACAGGTACAAGCATAAGCAATCATCCCCGTCCACAAGGATCTCAAATGAAAACGCGCCTTAGAGAGAAAAGAACCAACAGCGAGAGGGATGATATGAACTAAACGATGACAATGACATCTCGAATCAACGAGTAAAGTGAATTTCTCCCAAAGATCGATATCGTGTTGTTGTTTATCCCACAATTTATCTCTCAACCTGAATGTCTCCACCGACTCGCATCCCACCACGTCAGCCCCCATATACAGAGAAATGGTTGCTTCTCCACTTCAGTGCGTCTCGTAATTTGAATTTCAAACTCGCAGGATTCCAATGGAAAAAATTGTTGGGGCGTGTATCGCTCTTATTTCCAAGTAATGAAAACTCGGATAACGTTTTGCGGGAGGAGGTACTGTGTTTACGGATATGTTACACGCATTTCTTCAGGTGTCAAGGTGTTGAGAGAGTGGTAATCTTGGTTTGCATTGCTTAAGGTAAGACGAAGAAATTAGAGGGTAATTTCCAACGGATCTCATTGCTAAAGGGGAGAGGTTTTTATCGAAATTGATGGATAAATTGAAGAATTTCCTGAGAAGAATTGTGTGCACGGTGGAAATTGAAAATCACTGTCACTCCTGGTTTCTTTGGTGTTGATTGATGGTGCGGCACACACCTTGAATTTGTGTGTGGACATTTGTTGGCTTTGTGGGCGGGCAATGCCGGTCAGTAAGACAAATTGATTGGTTGCGAGTAGTTTTCCATTTAGTGATTGATGTTCTCCTATTTGGCTTAGGGATAAGTGATCATTTGTGTTTGGGTGGAAATTATGTGCGAACTTGATGTTGTTTGCACTTGGACGTGAGTAGTTATACCCATGTATCAATGTTTGGAGAAAACCCACTTCGGTTGTCGTCGCTAACGTAGTCCATTTTAATGTCATAGTATGTGCGACCTTGATTAGTGGACATTGAGAAATGTGTGAAGGTGAGAAGTTTACTTTAACGATTGATACCAAATGCGATCGGTGTTCAATCAAAAAGTTTTAATTTGCTAAATAGGCTCATATTTTGTTGCATCAGTATGTGAGAATGTTAATGTGCGAGATAAAAATCTAGTGACATCATTTTGAAAATGATCTAACAAAAGTTTTTTTTTCCTTTACTGTATTGATTACCAGGAAATAGTTCAGCGAAACAAAATTGTTTGCTCTCTTGAACTTTCCGGAAGTTGAGCATGGTTGAAAAGAAGTTTAAGGATTAATCATATTGCCAACGACCACGAGATAGAACGTCCTTTCGGATTTTATAGTCCCGAACTAAAACCATGTATACTCGAATTAGAATTAGAATATGCATTTTACCATCGTGCTAAAAGATGGTAAAATGAATTAATAAAATTAAAACACAGAGACCAAGGACTGAGTCCTGCGGTACAGCTAAGAAATCAGTTTATACTAACAAGTTGCATTCCATCTCTGATATAAGAACGACATCAGACTAGAATAGACCCCGCAAGTTATGAATTAATGAACAAAACCAAGCTCATTGCTCGAGAAAAATGTCTGATGTTCCAAAAATAAAGTCATGCCGGATTTGAAAAGTTTCGCAAACAGTTTAGAAAATATCTGATGTAAAGGGTTAAATTTTAAGGGCTGATGTTGAATGTGAACCACTTTTTTTTTTTCAGACTAACTCAATTTGAACCATGGAAAGATACACAATCGAGCAACGCGTTAAAGTTATTCAGGCTTATTATGAAAATGGACGTTCAAATCAAATGCGTATCGTGCACTTCGTAATTTTTTCAAATGTGTACAATCGGAAAAATCGTGCAAAAATTTTAGCAAACCGGGTCTGTAGGAGATGTGAAAACACCAGTGCATGCTCGTACAGCTCGTACTGCAGAAAATATCGCTGCTGCTCGCGATAGTGTGGCTGAAGAGCCGTCCACCTCAACCCGTCGTCGTGCGCAACAATTGCACATCTCACGCTCGTCGTTGATGAACATTATGCATAAAGACTTGCATTTATACGCAAGAACTAAAGCCTCTTGACCATTTCAAGGGTCGTCAATGGTCAGAATGGTAGCAAGAAATGGCAACAGTGGATGATCAATTTTCGAAGAAAATCATCTTCAGTGATGAGGCACATTTTCACCTCAGTGGATTCGTCAATAAGCAGAATTGCGCATTTGGGCGAATGATAATCCAAGAGTGATTGTCGAAAACCCACAAAGAGTGACTGTTTGGTGCGGTTTATGGGCTGGCGGCATCATCGGGCCGTATTTTTTGTCCAAAATGAGGCCGGTCAGGCAGTTACTGTGAATGGTGTTCGCTATCGTGGAATGATAACGAACTTTTTATGGCCCGTATTGGAATATATGAATGTGGACGATATGTGGTTTCAACAGGAATGTGCCACTTGCCACACAGCTAACGAAAAAATGGCTCTTTTGCGCGACAAATTCCCTTAAAATTTAACCAGCTTTTACATATATACATATTTAAGTAGTGTTTTTTAAAAAGGGGCATAACTTCTTAGGATGGATGAAACGTCGTTCGATCATTCTGTTATTTTCGAATATAGAACGAATTGAATCGAATACTTATAATCAATGTGTTTGGAACAAAACAATTGAAAGCTTTTTTCGTAGTTTATGCAAGTGCATGATCGTATCAGGGTTACCATGAAAATTATGTAATTAAGATAAATGTTTATTGAATACATAGCGTCATAAAGGACGAAGTCTCTTACAAAGACTTCTTTAGAAGTAATCGGATTTAAATCGGAATAACTTTAGCCGCAAGCATTGAACGGGATCTTGTCGTACAGTTGCAGGCAGTGTTATCTTTTGAAAGAGGCTTTAGCTTCATTACAATGAAGTCCCCCATTAAATTTCTTGGCTATGTACATCACATAAAATAACTTCATTGAACTTAACTTTTACTTTCCGATTTCACTAAAGATACTTGCCACGAAAAAAAAATCGAGCTATTGAAGTTCGACTTATCGAAGTTCGACTAAATATAAATTCATCTGCACTTTATGAAATCTTATGAATCAATTGTCCCCCAGAAGAGTACAATTTTGAATATCATTTTTGAGCATATTGGCTGGTATCGCCCTGATAAAACGTGCAATGTTGGCTTGGGTTATCGCCATAGGCGAATGATATGACGAAGTCCATAAGAAATAGTCTAACCGTTTTACCAATCCAAAACGAGAGACAATTTGCTCACCGAACGTGTTTGGTTTTGCAGTTGCAACCACAATTCGTTCAGGTTCAGCTCGTGCATTTTAAACAAAATAGTCCTCGAAATGATTAAATAATAGCGGGACACGTTGACGGTAACATTGATCTCACATCTTTTACGAATTACATTATTACATATTGCATTACTGAAATGGCATGCCGAGGTTTAATAGTTTTCGGTAACATCATCAGCGCTTTAGCGGGTCATTGCACTGTTGAGAAACACGTAACAGTTGTAGAGTTACTATGAGTATAACGATTATTGCGAAAGATTCATAGACGAGCAGGAGAAAGGACCTTTTCTCTGCAGGCGGTGTTTAATGAAATTGTGGTATGAAATTTGTACGGCTTGTAGTGCGAAATGGTGAAAATTAACGTACCGCTTATATTGAAAGTGGTGGAAACGACAATTTTTTCAGTTCATGCCCATTTTGTGGAAAACTAGAATAATTATTTAATATCAAAAGTAAAGTCAGCAAATAATATCAATGCTTATAGGCGAAACGTTAATCCGCTTAACAGGGAGACCCACTGTCTGCCAAATAACACATTTAATTTTAGCGATGATCAACCAAAACTTCCTTGAAGCCAACTACCCCAGCTTAGGGGTGGAGGCACCTACCCACTACGCCAAGATGGCCACTAAAGTAGTTACTTCCCATGATAAATATTCAGACGCCAAACCAATTCTAGGGCGTAAAAAAAACATCTTTACCATCACATCTCTCCCGGGAAACGACAATCTACCCAACCACGCTTAATCCCATGAAGCACGCCTCCAATAAAATTATAAATGAATCAGAATGGCAATAACAATTCCTTGCGATTAATCAAACTCAAGCCGATATCAGTGGTGGATCATTTGCCTATTCCACCGACAGTTACAGAAAAAAATCCCTTCCTCACGTAGCCCCCCTTCCCCCCTCCCCCACCCGGCGCACAAACTGCGAAGTAAGAAAAAGATGCGACGACAAACACCTGGATGTGGGGCGCAGTCGTGCTTCCGAGCGTCATCATTACCAATTCAATCAATCCAATCCAGGTATCTTTCATTTCATTTGAATCCATTCATTCCTTTGTGCGACTACGACTTTTCTTCTCTGAAGGATTGCCTATTACCACTTCCTACTGGTAGCTTGCAGCTTCCTCCACGAGCCCCTGTCGGGTTGGCTCTTTGTGTCGTCGCCCCGCTTATCCATAATCAGAAGGCACAGCCATGGGAGAATAATGGATTGCGAACAAATGCCGACACAGAAAGTCTCCCCACCTCCGTGTGAGGAGGAGATAAATGACGAATTTTAAGGTGAACCCCTGAACCATTTATCCTGTGATAGATGGACGGATTGAGAGATGCGAACTCGTGAACAGAGAGTTCTAGGGCGAAAGAGTTGTGCCATGAGTTCTGTTCGACGGATAGTCAGTGTAAGCCTAAGATTTATATCTTCGATTTGCGTTCCACAGTGCGCAGAGTTGAATAATCCTTGAGGCAACTGATGTCGTACGGTGACCGACAACGCTCTTCCCTCCATCCTCGTACACAATTGAAAGTGTGCAATGTGATGTGACGACGGTGTGTCGAGAAAGAGCCCGAAGACTGCCAACGATGAGCATTCCCTTGTCAAAGTTTCAAATCTCGGGGTTGTTTGATTTGGTTTACGTTGTCGTAGACGTAGTCGTAGTCGGTGTTCGATGGGAAAGTTCAAAAAGCTGTGTCTTCTTTTTTGCAAACAAAGTAATTGCAAAAGTTACTCCTGGGATGTGACTGATAAGTCCGTGGAGGACATCAATAATAAATAACTATTGGGCAGACAAGCTGTACGACTGACATGGGTGTGGATGTTCAATGTGGATTTGACCAACTGGAGAATTCCCATGAGAATTGGTTTATTAAAATGCTTTCGAATTGCTAACTGTGCGGTAAACGAAAGAGATTGTGACTTTTTGTCTTTGAATATCGTGATGATTGCCGCAAAACATGTGGGACTGCTGATTCGAGGCAATCGTTTCTACTCTATGAGTGACGTAAACGTTTAAGCTATTCGATAGAAGTGTGGTCAATGAAAGTTGATCACCTTAATCATTTGGGTTACCGCCGACAACAGAGTTTTTCCACTGATATTGTTAATATCATGCTTGTTTTGTATGTTGAGCATGTAACGTTCGTAGTTCTTGACTTTTGTGAATCGTTGGGCACACTAGACTATTCTAATTCGTGCCATAAAAAACCCCCATCTTGCGACGGGTGGTTATTAAATTCATATCTACAGCAAAGAAAACCAACAATTTCAATTTCAAATACTATTTTTTGCATTACTCATGACTTCCGGCTTTTCTCATGGATCAACTGCTGATATTTTTACTTTATTTGAATATTCAGGCTGTCATTAGAATCCCTGGAAGTGCTCCATCACTTGGAAAAACGACAGAAAAGTTTAGCAATATTTATGCCAGTCAAAAATTGGTTGATGCCATTACAGGATACTGCTTCATAAGCTCACATGCCAGAAGCGTTATTAGATTCAATGAAGTAGCTATTATTTTAAATATTAGCTTTACTTCATATATTTCTCCATATCGGACAATCTTTCACGCACTCGGCTGCATAATTGAACTCTGCTTGTGTCCTAATTGAAAGCAATCTAGCCATAATCGCTATAATCATTTACGTTTGTTTTTTCGAATAAATCGATTTATAATTGTAGCAACTTTAATCATTTATTTTCTGTTTATTTTGGATTTCTTGTATGTATATTGCTTTATATGAAGTAGCAATCAAAATTATAGCTTAATTGTTCACTTATGTACATCCAATGCAATCCAATATTCAGTAAGGGAGTGAACTTAGTTTTGCCCTCAGTTTCAGGAATACTTCCAAGTAATGGCCTTTTGCGACCACTCCGAAAGTCTCTAGCTCTAGGAGACGTAGCGTTTTTCAATTCGAAGTGGTCGAAGTGGTGTCAGTGAGATATGCCTAGCAAACACGATGTCTCTATACTCAACATGGGGGCATATTGGCATCCAAGAAAACGAACAAGTCTTGGAAATGAGGTGTTTGTAGTAGTGGAATCTTCAGGAATCCTGTATGCCGAGTATGCAACGGCATATATGAAATAAACTAGAAGGAGAAGCTCTGGATAAAGCCACAAATCGATGTCACAAGGTTGTGTGCTAGTGGGAGTCTTTACCACATTGCAAGGTCGTTGTAAGGACTTCAAAGAAATAGAATCTGTCCGAAATCTGATCTGAGAGTGCTCGGCCCAAGCAATAAAATGAAGGCAGTTGAGTGGTGAATACACCTATTTTGTAGCGCTGGAGGACCTCAATAGGATTGAACTGAAGGACCTCCCGACGATCTGGATGGTGTTAGGAAATATGAAAGATTTCACAATAGTAAGCTATCTCTACACACGGCAGTTAAGTACTCAATGTATCCAATACGTTGGTCTACGTGAGCCACGGCGTGAGGTCCTCTTCGTTTCTAGTAATAGTCTTGCAGGAACCTATTATCCCAGCGGAAAAACGAAACGGTTGTACTTATTTCCATTGACTGGCTTTGTTCAACTTGATCGCATTCCTAACAGCTCTCTCAACACAATCCTTACAATGCATTGTAAATCATACGCTTCTTAAAGAGTCACGAATTAATTATGAGTGTTCCAGAGCAAATGCCGAGTGTCAGAAGGCGTTACTTTCCAACTAAGATATCGGTTCTTTTTCGTTATTCCGGTTTGATTTAAGTTATTCGACCTTTCAACCCGCTACCCTTCATGTCTATAGCTTACTTCATCCTTGACGACAAGTCAACTCAACTACCCAACAATTTACGAGCCAAGTCACATTATCCCACACCCCTGCCAACTCGTAAACATCCTTAATCACTAATTAATCATACTTTTCGTATGCCTCGGTGTGGTATCGTAGATTTATACTGTACGCGTGTGAGTTTTTATCTTAATGTATTCATGACGTAATTTGAATTCACCGTTCGCAAGTGACCAACGCCATGAACTCAGTACTGGGTACTCGTATTTCAAGACCTCCAGGTGATCCCTCTGCACCTTCGTGTGAGTATATGGTTATATTGAATGCGTAGTTTTTATTTCTCATTTTTTTTTCTGTTGTTGTGCGAAAAAGGACAAACTTGTAACTGTGGTTGGCTTTCTTAGCATTTGTGAGCATTGATTGAGTTTTTTTTTCTTCTCTCCATGTCTTGCTCTTATTTCTTTTAATGTCATAAACTTATGACACGCAATTTTTACTTGTTCGCTTTAGTTGTGGCGCAAAGCTCATGCAATCTTTGGACGTGGTCGCTTGAGGAAATTACGGTGAAATATCAACAGAGATTGGGCGGGGTTTTGAATAACTAACAAATTTCGCTTACCACTTAATTGAGTGATTTTTACTTGTAGGATAATTATTTTATTGAAATTATTTAATATACATATGCAAATACACAGAGGGTCTGGAATAATGACATTTGCTAATGAAGTGAACACATGCGGACTATTTGTTGATGTTTGGATTGAACAAAATGGTAGCCTGTAGGCGGTAGATTATACATACGTTAGTATAGGAATATGACTCGCTTGTATTCGCTTTAAACTAATAGTTGTCCTTACATTCCATCTGCCAAGAAAAAGCTGCGTATCGCATAATATTGCACCTGCACAAAAAATAAAGAAGCAATTCTCTCTCTATAATAGACAAATTGTGTTCTTTAGAACGCCGAGCTTGGCCGTGTGACTTTCAGTAGCTCCGAAGCTCAAGAGCCAGGAAAAAAGACCCTTCAAATAATGTCAGCTGGCTTTCATTTCAATTTAAAAAGAGGTGGCAAATCTTTGTGGTACACCACGGTACCACTTTTTTTCTTAATTGCCAAATTTATTGATATGACATCATTCACTAGACCTTGCCATACTGTATTGGCTAGTTGTAGGAAATTAATATGACCCCCACTTCGATGCCTTAACAAAACATTGACTTACATGCCTGCAGGATAAATCTTCCACAAGAACGAACAGGAAGCGGATACCATACAGCACATGTCTTGCCGTCCGTGAGAATATTCACTTGCAGCCATTTTTCCTCAATAATTTGAGCGAGCTAAGTAACATCAGCGTAAGCCAGAAAGTGCTAACTAGTTTTAGGCGAACATATTCAATTCGCTTGGTGTTGACCTTAGTGCGACTGCTCTCTGCCTCTAGAACCTTTACTTACCTAACTGCCTGCATTAAAACATGGAGTGCTTCCGTTCGAAGCCTTATCATTCTTGGTCAATAAGAAAGAGTGTATGTTTCACTGTCATTCGTTCTGACTTCTGGGAAAATGAAATGAAACAGAAACCAAATACAATGATACATATGAATTTAAATATGTGCAGACTTGAAGTTTGCTTTTTTTACAGAAAAAGTTCATCCTCTTTCACAACCGGAAATTCTAAAATTGGTATAAAGGTGTTTGGTCTAAGTATTTAGTTAGCAAAAGCATATGCGAAAGCTTTTTTGGTCCTTTCTTAAAAATCAGCTCCATAGTTAAGGATTTTGAGTACAGGCAATGTAAAGTACCTCGTGGTGGAATTGGAAAACAAGCTTTCTTCAATATTTCACCTTTCGTTAAGAACTTCTAAATAATGTGAGTTGATTTCGGGGTGTAGGAAATAGGCAATTCAGAAGTAACTCATGTTCAAAATAAGCTTTGGTAAAGCTTTCACTCATCGTTAAAATATTTAGTAAGAAATCAGTTAAAACAAAACTGTCAGGACAATAAACTTTCTTTGTTAAAGGTTGTAATAAGAATATGTAGCTCACACATTAACGATTGAGCTTTATCTTTATTGTATTAGTTAAATCATTTTATAATTACACTTACCTAGGATAATAAAAGCAAAAATCGTTCCAAGTGGTTTCACCATTATAATATGTGTATTTCTGGAAAGGAAGAAAAAAATATGTAATCAGCAGCTGCATAATGTACGTTTATTTGTATGTATGTATAATATATTGAGAGTTATTGAAGCATATATTATATAATCTGGAAGGCTTCCAAAAAAAATGTGTTTATTTTAGGTTGTTAGAGCCCCTTTGGTGCGATGTGTAAATTATTTGGCCTCTACACCGAAGGTTCATGCATCAAATTTACGCAGGAATCAACTTTCATATTTCATGGTACCACTTCTCTCTAGTCACTGCCATTGAGTATTATTGTCAGGAAAAAGCTTATCTACAACTTCGGTTTTCAGAGTTGCTATAAAATTTGCTCGTTATAGAGCAATGTCACATAATAAGTGAAACTCGAAACGTGGGATAATTGTGTATGGGACCGCACGATTTTTCAATTTCAAAAATTTGAAAAAAATGTTGATGTAACGATCGAAGTTTCAAATAAGAACTCTAAGTTGACTAATACAACAAATTATAATGAAAAACTACCCATCAACTTTAAGTAAATGTATAGCATGAGTTGTTATTCTATTGAGTTAGGACCAAGTCAATTTTAAGATATAGACAAAAGAACGCTCTTACCCGGTTTTTAAAATTTCTCCCTATTTCGTTCTATGGCGCTACAGTTCTGAGTAGACATAGCCCTAGCTTTTACAGCAACCATTCGAATTTGCATGTTTCTCTCACCAATGGAGAGAACCTAAGCTCGTGTGCTTCTATGACCTGCTAAGTTTAAGAAGGTTTTCGTGACATATGTACATTCTCTGGGCGTTTAACATACGGCACTGTTTTGTATCTTATTTTAGCTAGAGGTTGTTGTAGCATGATGGGGTTCTTTCGTGTGCTGTTAAATTGAGAGTTGTATTGGGAGAAGCTATACAAGATAATAAACTTTCATTTTTGCGGTATCAGTTCTTACCACCGTCATAAGAATTCTAAGCTCTGGCCTTTGGAGCTTGCAGAACATTACAGTGTGTGAATTGCGCAAATTCAAAATAATTGATTGTTTAAGAAGCTTCGCAGAAGTTCTGCCTGACTGCCTGAACTGTTATTACCAGAGTTATAATTATGTGTAGAATATACAGTGTTTGTTTCTCTTATTCGTACCTCTCGTGATAAAATGTCTTATTCACAAAATATACGACAAGAATAAACATTGAAGGCAAGATTTTATTTTCAGTAAGTCACAATTTAATGTCAACATTGTTCCTCATATCTACTGATCATTTTTAGTTTTTGGTCATATTCTTACCATTCAATTTCATTCAAGTGCCGCTAAAGACCATTTTGAAGGAGTTGAGTTGACTCAATTATATAATATTAATATGGGAGGCGCTACAGACTGTAGAGGGACAGGGCCTAGCTTCTCAGCAACCACTCGTGTTGTGCGTGCTATTGTTCTATCACGAGTGGAAGGGAGGTACAGTTTTATGCCGACTCCAAACGGCCAAGTTTGAGAAGCTTTTTCTAGATATACTCTCTGAGCATTTTCAGTGACTCGAAACAGGGGGGGCCGTGAAAAGTATTAATACTTTGTGCGTAGGAGTCGACGCACATACCCACAACGCCACGGGCAACCAGTAAGTTGACTCAACTAAACTTTCTTAAATACTGAAGAGCCCATCCATTTTAAACCAACGATCAGTGTTTGTTTAAATATTAAATATTACTCTCTGTCCCAGTTTCTCTAATTGTCTCAAGCTTATTTTCATGTTATGTTTCATGGCCAGGGCTAGGGGATTAGGTAAGCGAATGCTACCTATGCATTTTTAAGCGCTGTCCGAACGCAATTATTTTCCAATAATGCAAATTACTCATGTACATGTTTCCATCTATTCACACAAAAGACCATTCGCGTTATACTATAAAAAAATGTCTGAAAATAATTAACTCATTTATCTATTCCTTGGGAATCATTTGACAGAAACGTGTAGAATTTATTGACATTGTTTAAATAAACATAACCATTGAATATTTGCAAAGTCCGTCCGTTGATTTGTCAGCAAGTGCTAAGATTTTAGAAACTACAGGCACATTGGTAGGTTCGTATATAATAACATTATCTAATCTTATAAAAGAATTTAATAAAGCTCAGGCAGAAAAGTTTGTTTCCTCAATTTAACCTGCTGAAACTGAAGAATGGAGGGGATAAGAGTTGGGCTTTCACAGGGAAGTTATTTGGCTCGGACCAGCACTGTTAACTACAAAACATTTTCAGAGACTTGTGGAATGTATCAGTCCAGGTATTTAATTTCAATACTTCCCCCTTTGGTAACTCCATAGAAGTAGACGATGCTGGCAGAAAGAAGCTTCATTTCGTAACTGTCATACGAACGAACTTTGAACAAGAAAGGATTTAATACAAAAGCTTACGAGGTTCATGCCTAGGGTGTGCTGATTTTTCCATGGCAAATGTACATGGTCACAGGAAACATCCTAGTGATGGGAAATCTTTCCAGACGCAGAATTAAAATATAAGTGGCATACACGAGTATTGTAGTACGGACGCAAAACTCTCTGAAGTCCAGTGCCAGAAAACTGTCAGAACATAAATTTGCTTTTCTAAACAGATATATGTAACTCGAATATTACAGTATTTTCAGTTTTATTAAAGAAAAATTCACTTTCTGTAACGTAGCGGTTATTTATATTGACAACCATGCGGCTTTTAAAAACCATTCACCAGTCCTAGTTCCGTTAAAACGAAAAACATGGATACACCAGAAATTAAGAAACAATCAAAACATCGGACTTCTATAGGCGAACTGGCGCTGAAAGAAAACCACAACGATGATATATTTGTTATTTCGAAATTAATGTGTAGTCAGCAATATTTGTTGTATAAATATTCCCGTTGCAATTGACAATATTGTAATTATCATCCAACTGTCAATCAACGCGTTTGATTGCTTAGCTACCCGTGATAAGGTAGCTAAGCAATTTTCCCAAAATCATTGGCGAATCGATACAAGAACCGACTTCACCCACTTCACTACAGTTAATGCACCTTTGCTATGGTCGTTGAGAAAATTGAGTCTCATCTTTAAACAGGGAGATTTTCACAAATACGGAGTATTTCCACTTCATCCTGGGCTACACTGTCTGCTGAGCATAAAGTAATTTGCTCGGGTTCAGCAACGCTTCTGATATTTTAGTTTGAAAACGAACCTCATTCAACAACACAGGCCGACAAGACATTCTTGTTTTAACTCTTCGATCTGAATTACCTATATGTATATTGCATGACGTCTGAGAATAGAGAGTGTCGACTGACCACTCCTTTTTGGACCGTAGATACATTCCATTCAGTATTGGCGTAATGTGAGGAACACCATCTGTTTTGATTATATTGCGATTGTTAATAATTTCCTACCCGGCACTAATATCTCTAAACTGAAAAATCTAACTGGACTTTACTTACTAACTATACTTATTATCGAAATCTCTTGACTCATGATCACACAGAGAGGTAAGCCCATTCCGCTTGGTTCCCTTTGGATCTGGCTTCTTCGCGAAAGGAATGCAGGAAGCTCTTCATTCACGTTATATGACTACAATTCTTACAGAAGAGATCTCGATGCTTTGAAAACTAACTGAACTGAAGCTATTTTCAGTATTTTATCCCACAGAACTATTAGCAATCAAACTGAAAACAAAATCAAAAATGGGTTAGTGAAGCTTCAACGGTCCTATACTGCTGTAAACAGGCCATTGGATGTGGACTACCGCCGCGTGATCGCTATTATTACCAAAAGTCAGCTATTAACTGCAACCTTCTAAGCCAAATGCAAGAATATACTTCCATATGTACTTAATTTTCTGTGCTTTAAGCCTTGCATATGGTAGCATGGACTGCGTTTAGACATACGAAACGTCTAACGTTGTTCCACTACACTATTTTTAACAAATTTAGATTCCTTCTTTGGGACACTAAACTCATATTATCAATTTGTAGGCATTTATTTTAAAGTGTAGCGTTTTTTTTCTCACGCCAGTTTATTACACCATTTCTCATCTCTTGAATTCATATGTACATAACGTTCTTCAAATACGATCGTGTGATCCACTCGAAACGGTAAAGTTTTGACAAACTACTAAGACCCCGATCCTGACAGGCACTCGATAAAGAGACGTTGACCAGAGGAAACTATTAACAAAGAGGATATATCAATTTTGTGCCGCTTTTGTATATCGTATATGTCACAAGTGGTGGCCCGTGCCGTTGTGGGTATGTGCGTCGACTCCTACGCATTTTGGACCTGCCTATCTAGGTTCGATTCCTGGTACGACAAGAAATACTTTTCACGGTCCCATCTCTTTCGAGTCACTGACAATGCTCAAATAGTATAACTGTCCAGAAAAAGCTTCTCAACTTTGGCCGTTTGGAGTCGGCATAAAACTGTAGGTCCCTTCCCCTCGTGATACTACAATAGCACGCACTACACGAGTGGTTGCTGAGAAGCTAGGCCCTGGCCCACTACGGGCTGTAGCGCCACCCATATTATTATGATATTATATGAAACAGAAGCATACGACTGGTATGGTAATATGTGGTAATATTTTTCAATATCAATTCAAGCGCAATCCTTGGATGTTACTCTTCGGAAGGTGAAAGTTGTCGCTATTGTGAAGCCATTTTAGCTGTCCTCATCTAAGTCCACTACGAGTAAAAACTGTTGATCACGAAAGTATCTCTCCCACCAGTGAATCTGGCACTTGTGTCTCTGGGCCTCGCAGTTTTGTTTGTGCAGCGTATTCAATATTTTGGTATTTTGGTTTGGTCAACGGAAAGAGATCTGGATGTTGTTCTGAAATGGTGTTCTGTTGTCAAAATACGCTTTGTTAGGATTGTTATTGTCGATGTTGCTCGCAATATAACTATATTTTCCACTGCTGGTGTCAATCTGCACATGGTAGAATTTAACATTTAAAACTATTTTCCGCTGCTGGCTTAAGAACGGGGGGGCCATACTTACTTACTTCTCAGGTCAGCGATCCATGGAAAGTCCGAAGCCGTCTTAAATCGCTGATGGTAATGGGCACTCTGCTTTCAGTTATCTCAACCAAGCTGCCTGGCGTCTGCGAAAATTTGGTCTTTATACCAGAAGTCCTGCTATCCTTCTCGAACCAGGGGGCTTGGATTTTCACGTAGCTGAAACATGATGTCAATGCGCTCAATGTGGCCACCGGCCTTGAAGAGGTCTGATAGCAAGCCAACTGAGCCTGCGGCTTTGTTGTTCTTCAGCTTTTTAATGGCTGTGTCGACATCTTCAAATTCTTGGTGGGATGACTACTTCATCGACTTGAATTGGGATTTCATGATTCTATATCACTCTCTCCTGCTCAGGTCCGGTAAGCAGCTGTTGGAAGTGCTGCTTAAATACATACCATATTCCCAGCGGGTCAGTAACTAGATTAACTAAACCCAGGCTTTTGTCTTTTTTTTTATAAAAACCTAGTATTTTTTCCTTGCCCCTAGACTCTTCGATATCCTTGAGCAGGGAGTTTTAGCGAGGACTCTTCTTTAGTCGTAGAAGCCTTTTCTCCTCCGGTTTTCTAACCGATACTACTCTTGCGCTGCTCTTTCGTTGCAGCGTCTGTTAGTATCCCTCGTCGGTTGCACGTTTCTCTTGCTCAAACTCGCCATCATACCACGGTTTTCTTGTGAGGGGTAGTAGGTAGCCTAAAGTGGTTTGAGCCACCTCTTTAATGGCCGAGCGGCAGTGCAACCACATATCGTTGGCGATTATGGCGATGTAGGGATATCGAAGTGTCTCTCACTTAATTGCTCTTTGTAGGCGCGCTCAGGCGTCCAATGTCAAAACACCTCTTTGTTGGCTGGTGCAGCCTTCTGACATTGGACAGTCGACCGCCAGGTTGCTGTTTCTCATCGTACTCCGGACAGGCTGCTTAGGCACCGTCCAAGAGGACGTAGTAGTCCTCTTTGATAGAGTCTTCAGTCTTGTCGGTGTGTACATGAGGCTGATGTTGTGGAATCTGTCTTGGATCAGCCAGGTGTAAAGTCGATGACCGTCGACCTTGACCGTTTTTTCACAACGAATCCATATCCCAATATGTCCAGCCTTTTGTAACATCTGTAATATACGCAATCTAGCTCAGGGGATTATCACTTCGTAATTGATCACTGCGCCGTACTTAGGTTTCTGTTTCCTTTTAAACTTATCTCTTAAATTCCGATCCCTCCATGTTATGTCGTTTAATGTTTAGCTGAGACGGAAAGAAGTCCGTTTTTTCATTGTGTAAGAATTATACTTTAAATATGAAATTGGATTTTTGGGATTAACATCAGTTAAAACATCAGACACTCAAAATGGCCAAATGAAAACACCGAAGACAATAACCAGCTTAATTTCATCAAATTTATACCAATTAAAATAACCTCGGGTCTCGCTTTCTGGTCATGATTAAGTGCGACAACCTTGTTGAAAATGAAAGAGACAGAGGACAACTCCATTAACCATCCGAATGACAGCATTCAATTTGAATCGGTTATATCTTCTGTGCCAGGAGATACGTATCTATTTTGTATAACACGACAAATCCAATCCACTCAACCGACTGACTGTGTGGGAAAATTATTTTTTAACTCTCTTCCTAGCAGCACTCGATTGTAATTATCCCAGTCCACCTTTCGAATGCTAATTCGAAAACATTTTTACCCATGTCGGTAGCTCGGATATAATAACCATACAAAGGAGGACACAGTACATGCAATCCTATGCTAATTACAAACGTGTTCTATTGACAGGATCACGCTATCTAATTACAAGGACGTTTCACTTAAGCCCAATTTGAAGTGTGGACCTCGAAGAATTAAATGAAATGATATGGGACACAAGCAATAAATGCGAAAAACGAAAACCCAATGCGATTGCAAGGAGGAAGCAAAGGACACAAAACAATTTTTAAACCAGATATTTCAATGAGATATTGCCCACCCACTGTTCGGCGGTTCTTTGTTGAGCTCTAACTCATGCACAATTCAAGAACCTTTATTACTGATCGCACGCTATCTCCCTAAAAGCACGACATGGCCAACGAAACGGATCCTAGCACTTGTGTTTTTGCGTTTTTTTATTCTTGCCGGCTCCAACACCCTCATAGCCAGGTGAATCGTCTAAGGACATGAATTTTATTTTGCCGGAAAAACGGGCAAATGAAATGCCAGATGAGAGCGACTAATTTGCATTGTTGTTGTCCTACCTTCGGGAACATAAGTAGAAGTACATATAGCTTCTACTGGGTTACCATTGCTCGTGATTTCATTTTGCGACAAGAACAGGTATCACAATTTCTGGGTGAATTGCATGACATTTCATTAAACAGATTCACACAATCTCATGATTCCATGTGTGGGGCCGTCAGATGACATGTCGTGACCCGTCTGCAACCCAAGGGTCCTGGCTCTGGGTGAAATTTATTGCATATTGGTCTAGAGACATTTCCAATCTGATTTGTGGAAACCTATATTTACGGCCGAATCACTTGGGATGGTTATCCTTTCTGGACATTCGATACTCTTTTTTTTTTTTTGCTCGCTGGCGAATTGGGACGAATTGAGTTGTTTCAATGAATTCAGCAATGTTTGTGTACCTTCGGTGTGTGTTGTTTTTTATGAGGCCACAATCGGAGACCGACGGTGCTTGGGGAGTGCGCGGGGCATGTGTCCTGGGAGTGTTTACTTCGATTATGAAAATTTTCTAAGGGGATTTTACACCCCAAAAGTAAATTGGGCAAATTCAAATTGAGGATTTGAATTGAAAGAGGAGATATGTTTCAGTGAAGTTGGAGTGACAAAGTTTTCCTTGGTATCCCTTGGTGAGATTGTAAATTGTTATTTTTCTTTTTTTTTTTTTTTGCATTAAAAGGGACTTAGATGGTATTGAAGGATGACGCTTGGGGGGAGTAAGTGTGAAGAGAAAATGTAGGTCGTCATTAGCTTAAGGGAGGTCGAAGAGCCATTAAGCTGCAAAGCAGCCATCTGAAATTTCACAAACATGTTTTGATGGTGAACCAGAGATATTGAATCTCTTTTTGGACAATTGGTTTTCATGTGACATGGCGTGTGAAGGGACGGTGATAAATTTGAATTGCTTTCGAGGATTGGGAGTGTGTGTTGTTCGGCATGTGGCCGAGAAGGTCACCCAAGGGAAATGCGTGTTAAGTTTTAGATGAGTTTTTGAAAGAGATTTCGACTAAAGATCAGTAGACCACAGCAGCGATGGGGAATCTGTTTTTATTTGCGTTTTCGTCTAAGATTCAACGAATGTGACACAGAAACCACTGCTTGTGAAAATGTATTAGCATCTCCAATCCGAAATGTTTGATGTAATCTTAGACTTAGTACCTAGCACCTAAAAACGTGCATATTTCGTGAAACTTGTCACTGAGTGCACACGAGTAAATTTGTTGTGAAATGTGAGAAGATAGTTCTGCAATAGATAATATATAAATGTGTAGCTAAGCACCGTATATCGTTTCTCTTTGCGGCGACTTCCGGGTGTTGCTAAAAAAATGGAGGGAAACTTTGTCATTATACTCATTATAGTGCAGTTCATATAGGGATTTGTGTCCCCTTTTCTGTCCTGCGGGTTTCAAAATGTTCTTCTATGCATTTCATACAGACAAAATTATTTCCGAGGCTTTTTTTATATTTGCTTATACAAAAAGGTCTGTCTATTCATTGCGATCTCTAGTAGTTCTTTTTATACTTACGTATCTACATATATCAACCATTGACCAGCAAATGTCATGGAATTTCTCATTTCTAATGGACCACCATACTTTTGTTTCTCTTTGTGGCACTTGTTCCACGTGAGCTTGGCTGAGTCGTTGTTTCAAATCGATATTTAATTCTTCCACCTACAACGCCCTGATCGACACATAACTTAATCATATTAAAGTCGCATCAAGATAAGGATCATCTGCATTAGAAGAATCCTCCCAATTTAGTACCAGCATAAGATTGTTGCAGTGCATGACCGACTGAATAAGAAATAAAAGCAATAATAATCTGAATTAGCAACTGGCCAACAGTAGAAGCACGATCTTCGTATGAATGGCATTGATGAGATTGGCAGAACACAACGAGCCGTCAATGTTTGTGTGTTTATTGGCGTTAATATGAAAGCGGAAAAAATGGGTATGGCTGTGAATGAGGACGAAGTATATGCTGTCCTCAAGAATGGACGTACAACACCGACGTCTTGGATAGAAAGTCACAATGGGTAGCTATAACTTCGCCCCACAGTGGCTCAGCCATTTAGAGCGCACGGAAAACTCAGATGAGGTCCGAATAGTCTTCGATTTCGGACTAGATTTCGGACTAGTAAGACAACGCAATAGAGGACGCCCACGAAACCGATGGCGTACACATGTGCAGAAGAACCACAATAAACTTGACTTGCGAAATTGGAGGCAGCTGGCTAAAGATCGTGCCAGTTGGAGAGGCCTGTTGACTGAGGCCCACCTCGAACTGTAGCGTCAGTAGAAGAAGAAAAAGAAGAGGAATAAACAACAAGCATAACAACGTTCAGTAGTAGGTGAGTATCGAGTGAAATGAAGGAATGAGATTCTTCATTGTATAAATAAACGTCCTCTTCTTTCGCCATTAACACAAGATGCAATTCTATATCTACCTAATATGTCATATTGCGTACATGAATGCTTGGTGATTCGTATTGCAATACCTCGGTAATTTACATGACTCGAGTTGCACTGAGCTTGAGCAAAAATAACAAAGATCGCACGCGACAATACTTCTTTCAACATGATCAAAAGCTTCTTCATTAAAGTTATACCTCTGCGCCGTAGAAGATGACTGGTGATCAATAGCTTCCGCAAAATCAACATGATTCTTCGAATGATGCCTCTATTACGCAATTGCTTCTTCAGCCCAAGGAAGCAAAAGTTATTCTCCGTTTGGTCTCGGTTCTGATCTTTTACAGTTTACTGCGGGCCGAGGTAGAAGAGATCCGTAACTACCTCGAAGTTATAGCTGTCTATTGTGACATTGTCCAAGACGTCGATGTTGTATGTCCATTATTGAGTACTTGGAACTTCCCTCTGTCACATTTAGACCCATTTTACCCGATTCCGGTGCGGAACTCGTTTCTATGGACGTTGTTATACTAACCTTGAAATCAACAAATATGTGGGGAGTGTCCATCTGCACAGCTTGACGCCGAAAATGAATTCGGGTGTGTCAAAACTCACAAATTCAAGTATTTCTGAACTGAAATTAGCATCAACTGGCGGCTAAAATGGCGGCTAAAATGGCTCGACCACATGGCCACTATAAGTGCTTCGGATATATATTTTATTGTGTCCATATTTTGACCCCTCCTCCATCTCTCTCTCCTCAACTGAACTGAAACACCAACATTCAAATATTGTTATAATGTAAAACAGTTTCACAAACACAAACCCAATAACATGAATCTCTCTTCAACAGCTATTGTATTTCAGTAACAGCACACTCCGGCTATTTTTGTTTTGACAGCAAAGTATGCCCTGTAACCATGAAACTGAGGAATCATTACTATTTCCCCAAACCACTCAGAGTTATTTGGACTCACCTCCTGACACTTAATCCTTTTACGTCCTCAAAATAATAAAACTACTAATTAAGCATTACCAGAACGCACAGGAAAAGGAAATCTAATTAATTAGAAACTGACACATGTACGTTTGTAGCTACCCCAAAATGTTGTATCCCCTAAAGAATTTTCATTTCCTACCGAAGAGTCATACAAAAGTCAAATTTCAACTGACCTTCTAATATGTCCATCAGACCCCATACCTAGTGTGCATACCGAACCCCCATGCATACAAACATCAATCAGAAGCACACATAGCGTGCAATTCACCTTCAGGTCCCTGCTGATGATCTCCAAGGTAAACAAGGAGCAAACAACTTCATTCGTTACCAAGGGACGGAGTGCTTCAAATTGATTAGCAAATGTGTTTACTCTGTATATGCAAATTGGAGGGGCGGGAGGGACAATTGCGACCCTCTCCATGGGACCGAGAAAACACTGTTGGCCGGGGATGTTATCCGAAGTGTTGTGCCCGGGAGTCGATCTCGAATTGATGGGGCAAACACATGTGAATTGAAAAGAGAGAATGTATCACAAATGTATGCCCTAATGCTCACCCAACCAATTCTTTTAATTTTGTTGAAGCTCATTGCAGGTATGGCCATTCGACGTAATTGGAAGTGTGTCATTGACTTTGACTAGTCGTAAAACAAAATAAAAGATACACACGTGGGGACCTTTGACATGGAATTGATTTGTTTGTTCAGTAATGAAACCAGACAACCGTCGGTGACTCGCCTAGCAACTATCTTGGTTAATAGGGTCGTAATGATATTCATGTCCAGGGAGTAGAAATAAACATCTCCCAAAAAAGTTCAATGCCAGATTGTGTCCAGCCCGATGTGGTCGGTTCCGGTTGTGTTTTTTTGGCATATATCTCAGTACGTAAACTGCATAAGAAATTTAAATTGTGGACATCGTATCTTGAAGAGTAGAAGAACAGTTCTTATATGACAACCATGAGCGCCTCGTCTCTTAAGCGTCCCAATCTCTTAAGCGCTGCCGCCGGTATAAGCAATCCGAGGAATCAGACAGTCAGTTGTACAAAGCAGTGAAGCGGACAGTAAAAGAAGAGATCCGAATTTCCGTCGAGGATATAAAAAGTGCACGACCGAATAAACATACATCAATTTCTGGTGGAGATGTTTCAATCAGGTTTGTCACTGAAAGCAATAATATCATTGTTACTAACAAACTCCATAAATAACGTCGACATTAGATTGGTGGATACCTGCAGATCATAGAGGTTATCCTACGTTTAGATAGGGTTCAAATTAGCAACCATAATACGTAATAGATGGACACTGCAACGAACGAATCTACAGGAATGGAAAGAATACAGCATAACTTCGGTAAATGCACTGGCCTTGTAGATAGTAGAAGTAAATTCGCTAGTCAACAGAAAGGATGTTTTAAAATACCTTAAGACCACCAAATGGTTATAAAAAGCGGTCAAAATTGACATGACAATGTCAACAACATTTAAAGCAGGGAGCTGGGATATAAAGCAGCACGACAGCACGACGCACTCTAATGAACATAATTGGAGCATGGTTTTTGCATTAAAATGCTAGTACTCTACGTACCTATCAGACGATGATTGTAGATGACATTGACTTCATCGTGAGTTCTTGACGTGCCGTTGTGAAAACTTTGACAGCTGTCATTTGCTGTTGATAAGAACTCCAACTCCTACTTTTCACCCCAGCTTAACCCATATGGAAGACACACACAAATACTCCACCACTTGAAATGTGGTGGTTTGATATTAATCGCTTCACAAATGTAGGCGCTATAGAATTGTGACAGACGTGACGGATAGGTGGACGGAGTGAATGGTGCAATTTGAAAGCCGGATAACAAATCAGACTGACGTCGTCGTTTATAACAATATATTATAGTGTTAATAAGCGTTAATATAAGCTAATGCCTGTCATTTTGAAACCAAGTATTGAAAAATTATATTCGTCCTGATTTTCGGTTTGTTCATATCTAAGGCATTTCACATCCATTGGGTGTAAATATAAAGTAAGATTAAGATTGTGTAGTTGTTACCAAGTGATCCGGAAGCCGAAATATATAAGGGAGGAGAGATTGATATTACCTGTTTTCTTCGCAAATGGAAAAAAAAAAAGTTTCACATACGCCACCAAACCACTAAAAGTAACTTCCTAAATGGGAGATATTTAGACTATTTGATTACATTTGGGAGCACATAGCTGATTTGAACAATAAGCTGGGTGAAATGACCTGATCTTTGACAGAGTCCTTTGCAAACAGCCCGCACGAGACAACATTCAATAACTTTTGGCCACGGATCGGAACCTTTCTTCAGCTAGCACTTCAGGAATTTGCAGATCCCATCATCAACCAGCCCTCAACAATATTAATCACAGTGCGATCGGCGTCAGACGGTCCTCCAGTTTTCTTGTACATACGTATGTAAATCCAACCCTTCCGGAGAGCTTGTAGTATCCAAGATAAGGACATGAATATTGAGAGCAACGCAGAACAACAAAGAGCTTAAATCTCAACGGACCGCTAGGATCTTTGTCGATGAAGTCTCTCAGAAAGCCTATGTAAATCTCTTCACAAACAGTTGAAGAATATTGGAGGTGTTGTCAAGAATCTATCAAAGAAGCTGCGACTGATGTGCTGGTTCATATGACATCATTGACGAAAAGGGAGCCCAGGCAGGCACATGCAACGAAGAAATTGTAAATACATGGCGTCTCAAGACCAAGAATTGCGAGCAGTCGAGAACATAAGGCGGGCGCTGTGGTAAACACTGAAATAATTTTCTAATTTCTACAAAATTATGGAAATGTGCATCTTTTTGTCGCAGTCCATTTATTTTTTGTTGTATGGTTTTGAACCCTGGAGCACTCAAACTCAGAAACTGACCCATTGTACTACCAGGCAGCAACCTACCAGCAGGCGCTTCTGTGATGAGGAGCCTACATTATCAGCTCTCACCTCATAGGCACCAAATAATTGCCACCTGATCCAAGCAAAGGCGGGAGAGTGGCAGAGGAAGTGCTGTGCAGTGTCGTCGTCTTTTCCATAGGCGTCGCAGAAGGTTTAATCGCTTAGGCTAAGGTGGTCTCGAGAAGCCCAGCCGTCGATGGAAGCCCTAACCGAGGACGCGGGTAGTCCTAACGTAGGTTCGGGTCCTAAGAGTATCTGCTCTGATCCTTGTCTAGCAAGTTCAGAAGTGCATCAAGAGCAGGGCCAGGCGTGCTAGGGAAGGCCCCCATGCAGCCGAGACAAACCGTTCTTTGAAGCTTAGTGAAAGCAGCTGTTACGTATTTACGTAGCTTATTACACCAAACGACGGATACATATGAAAGAAGAGGCCTTATCATAGCCGTGTAGATTCAAAGGAATCTTTTTGGTGATAGACCTCAAGACTTGCCGAAAATTCCCTTGCACTGCCAGAAAACTGACAGCGCCTTAGTAGTTTTCGATTCAATGTGTTTTTTTTTTTTTCAGAGAAGTTTTTTATCCAAGATAACACCTAGGTATTTAGCTTAATCGGAAAAGCGGATGGTGACACCTTTTAGTACTAGTTGAGTCAGACCAGTCAAATTTTACTCGTAAAGAGAACAACATCTATTTTAAGAGGGTTAACTGAAAGCCCACTTCTAATACACCAGTCGTCCATCACGCCTAGAGCCACCAGCGCTTTTGAACACGCAATCGCTAAGCATGATCCTACTGAGAGTACAGCTACGTCATCCACATAGGCCTGGACGTAGATATTAGAGCTATTAAGATCGTCAAGCAGAGAGTCAACTAGCATGCACCATAGCAGAAGAGGGCAGCCTCTATTTACAACTAACATCACATACTGGCCACAGTCCCATCCGCGATTATAGTTCTATTCGTTACATTGCATTAATCCACAACTATGATTCCTCTACACCGTGTTCTCTGGATGAGTTACGCATGCCATCAAAAGTCGCATTGTCAAAAGCACCCTCTATATCGATGAAGATGCCCAACACCTATTCTTTCCCATCGAGTGCATATTCAATTTTGCCAACTAGATTTTGAAGTGAAGTCTCGCAAGATTTTCCGCGCTGATTAGAATGCTGCATCTGAGACAGAGGATGGATTTGCAAGGCAGTTTTCCGCACATGTACCTCAACCAGCCTTTGCATCCTTTTCAGCAGGAAGTGAGTATTCCCCCTTACCGATTTTCGGTATGAAGGCTACCCTAACTGTGCGCCAGGGGGTCGGGATGGAGGTCAGTGCTAGACTGGCAGTGAATATTCTTTTCAGAACCGGTAATAACGGGTCAGTGCCCTTTTGCAGCAAAGCTGGATGTACATATGCCATCGGCACCTGGCGACTTGAAACCATCAAAAGATTCCACTGCGAATTTTATAGCCTCGTCTGTTACCCCGACTGAAGACACATAACAGCCTCGACGTGTGATATTTATTAGCTCATCTCCTAGGATAGAACCTAGTTTTGAGCCGGTTATGACCTGGTTTCCTGGAAAATGAGTCTCAAACATGTCTCATTTTTTTAACTCATATAGGTATCGTCGGGTTTCCTGAGTGATTCCAGTCTGACTGGTTTATCTTTCTTGAAAACTTTGACTAGACTGCTGGTTTCACTGAGTGTTTCGATCTTTTCACAGAAATCTCTATAAAAGCCACTTTTCGATATCCGAATTAGTCTCTTAGATTCTTTTTATTTCAATCGGAATAGATTTCAGTCGTCCTCTGAATTGGTCTTAGGGACCTATTAAGAAGTTGTCTGGTTTCCTTGCGAATACTTTGCAGTTCTGCGTTCCAGCATGGAACAGGTGATCTGCAGGGGGTATTTCTGGCTGGACATGTCGGTTCGAAACATTTGGTGAGAGTATTGTTCAGATCTTGAGCTGCCTTCTCAACCATCAGTCTCGTTCTGAGCCTAGGGACAGGTTCGACGCAATTTTCTAGCTCATCCCTAAGCCGCGTCCAGTTGATTTTTCTAGGATTCCTCCTCCACAGCAAGGTTATGGCTTTGCATTCGATTCGAAATTCAATGTATCTATGGTCTGACATGGACACTTCCGACAGAACCTTCCAGTCTTTCAACTCCTGAAGATATATGTTGGACACCGTTAAGTCGACTTCCTGTTTCTGAGTCGTAACAAAAGTGCGCTGGGAACCAACGTTTTTGATGTCCAAATTAGACGATAGTATGAAAGTAGAATTCTGAGCGTTCCGGTCGCCATTTTTCTGGTGTCGCAGTACTCTACGAGTTCCCCAACCACTTTTGGAGGTGGCGGGAGAACAGAATCGTAGGGGAAGTAGGCTGAAGCAACATCGTAGTTATGCCACTCTTCGTTCGCTTCGTAGATGATAACAGCAGCTTGTCAGATATATCAATCATTTTTTTCAAATTTATTGATACAGCTAGGCAAAAGCAATGTCATTAAGGACGCATTTTTCATAACGCAGTTGAGTGAAATGTTGGATGGGAATGGACTTTTCTGATGATTGTCAAGACGACAAGTAAAATAAATTCTTTATAGAATTTCATCTACTGCTCGAATTCACATAACCTCACAAAGTTTCATGCTTTCAAGAACTGGATTACGTAACAGTGGTGACTAATTGTCATATTTACTAAATACTTTCGAAAAACATTTAATCCTCTTATAATTTAATTCATCCACGCAACTCCCACTGGAACAGGCGATAGCATTTCTTATCATAAAAAGTAGAGTGTTTCTTGGTGGCACCATCATGATGACCCCAAAGCCATTACGCAACCAACCAACAATCCACAAACTATGATACCTCCATAAGTATCTCCTACGGCCATTTGCTGAACGTTTTGATTTAACACCAACACCACAGTACACAAGATGGACACTAGCACAGTCTTTCCCTGGTTCAGTGTCACTTTCTGTTGACATCGTTCATCTTGTTAACGACCTAAACACTGCGATTACCATATCATTAATAGTACTTGCTGAAATACAATACCGCCTTGGAACCCTTTCGCAGGACAAAAGAAATTAAAATGACATTAAAGTCAAAAGCGCCGTAAACGCAGAAATTCTCCCTTGGAAAGTTTCATTGTTCTCGAGGGAACCTGAACTCGGTCTGGCAGGGCTCCATGGAACAGAACGAAACGATAGAAGGCGACTAAGAAAGGCACATGCATACATACTCGTACTTTGGAACAAGTTCGCTGTTATTCACAGAGCCCCTTAGTTTTTTTGCTAGCATTAAGCGGTAATGTTTTGCGAAACGAATGGTTAAAAAATGTCCTGGAGTACCAAACATAAAGGCGGAAGTGGAATAAGGAGCAGTACCATAAATTGATGAAAGCCCAAGTGCTCCGTGGCGATGTTTTTTCCCTTTTTGCGCTGTTTGTTCCAATTGTTCTGGTTAAGGGTGCTCCTTTCATGTGCTTTATAAAGCAATTTTTATATGACGGGTCTAAGTGGGTGTGACCATAATGCAAGACGGAATCGGGGATATCACTGCACTGATGAAATGTGATTGGCCGAGAGGACTATATGAAACAAGGAAGTGGAGACATATAAGCATGATTTCAGATTAAGCTTTAACTACAGATTATTTATTAAATTGGAAGAGTATAGCGACAGACAATCACAATTTTTCATGCAATCAACCATCCATAGTATCGCATTAAAGAGTGTTGAATATTAAATAGAGATTAGTCAAATGTCCTGGAACATTCAGGCGGGTAATCTAGTTCGATTCTCCAATATCAGAGAGCTGAGCCTGCTAATAAAGCGTAACCTCGACATTGGACGCAACAGTTCACCGAAAATAATCAGAGTCTACAATGATCAGTTGCACGACATCCTAACTTGTGTGAAAGTTTGGCAAGTATATCTTCGTTGTTTCTCTGATGTGTATTTTGGTAATAAAGGGCCTTTATTTTAGAGGTGGGCAACTTTAAATTAACAACATTGTTCTCGTTGAAGCCATCGTTGAAAAACCATTACATTCTGAAAAATACCCGGTTTGGGCCGGTGGACGGGTTTCGGTAGAGACTTTTTAATCGACAAACGTGAATTTGAGGCTTCCAGTTCCTTTGGTAATCCTACTACAGGCGGTCATCAAGTCATCTTGAAAGTACACTTTATATAAAGGTACTTATTAAAGTACTTCGTTTCGAAGAAGTCATGCTGTCAGCTACATTTACGTATTTGAAAATATGAATTGATCAGTGAAGTAGAGCCTCATTAATATTACGTCAATGCCCATCATTCGTTATACAGGTTTGATCTATTGCAATGTGTTTAAATACACAGATTTGTATCAAGTTTTTTTTTCATTTTACTTGTTAGTTAGATGGTGGTGGCCCGTGGCGTTATGGGTATGTGCGTTGACTCCTACGCACTTGGATCTACCTGTCTAGGTTCGATTCCTGGTACGACAAGAAATACTTTTCACGGCCCCACCTCTTTCGAGTCACTGACAATCCTCAAAGAGTATAACTCTCTAGAAAAGGCTTCTTAAACTTGGCCGTTCGGAGTCGGCATAAAACTGTAGGTCACTTCCACATGTGATAGAACAATAGCACGCACAACACGAGTGGTTGCCGTGAAGCTTGGCCCCGGCCCTCTACGGGCTGTAGCGCCACCTATATTATATTATTATATTATTATGTTAGATAAGTGTTTAAACTCAATCGATTTGTTTGATATCATTAAATGTGACGCGGAATTAGCCGATTGAGTCAGTACAAACTTAAAATATGGTAGAACTGTTTAGTATATTTGGATATTGAGAAACAGAAAGTACGTACCTTTGATGGGTCATAACAAAGCTGAGGATACCAGAAGAAGAAGTCACTAATTTTTAAAAAATTGTGTAATTAATGGGCCACGCCGTTGAGAACGATATATTGTGCTTGCCAGTTACCAGGAGCATGCACTGTGGTTGAAGAGCAGGCGTTGTGGTAAACATGGTCAAACGCAAATAAACGAGCAACTCCATAAGCTAGTCCTTTGTGGATATTCAATGTAAAGTCCCCTTGTAAACCATTGCCAAGTAAGCAATAATCAGGTTCCGTCGAGGTCGACTAGGAATCATATTATCACATATGGTGTCTTCCAGAAAGGGCAAACAACATTGACATCTTGGACAGAGCGTCACAAGAGGTAGCTATAAATTCGATGTAGTCAATATTATTACAATTTATTGTTATGATTCTACGACTGCAAGTACAGTTTACTAGAAATTCATTTCAAAAGTCACCACTTGTTTTTCTCGGCAGTGTTGAGAGGAACTTCAGTTTATGTTCACTGCAAACGAAGTTTGCGATGTTTGAGAGCCTCCGGGCATTGTCCGTGGTGCCATGAAAATGAGTCGACACACTCACCCGTTATGGCAGAGGAAGGCTCTGAGGCGATGGGGGAAAAATACATTATTATCGACTTGACTAAATGTTTTCCGCATGATATAGGCATTCTGTGGTGACATGAGAAATGATTTTATATTCGCATAACACTTAAGAGGCACTGAATAATATATGGCTGTCATTTAATGGCTCCGCCATAACATTTAATGAAGTAATGATTAATTACACATGTTGTACATGTGTCAAGAGTCACGCAAGTGACAGACTCCAGTGAAGGGAAATTTTTATTTCAGAATAATTGAAATTCAAATTGAATCAAGTGACGTTTGCTGCCAATTAATTTGATCTAGCGAACATTGAAGAATTTTTGAAGACATCTCAAATTAATTAAAAAATTTAGTCAGGCATTGTTGTTTACTGTGAATCAATAAAAAACAATCACAGTGGTAAGTTCAACTTGAAATGCCTCCGTCATTTTTTAGGCTATTAAATGGGACGGAAGAAAAACTACTGACTTTGAAACCTTCCTTATGCAGAAAATTGTGTATGGTTTGTGGATGAACTTCTACAATCTCTGTCTCGTTCCTGTTGGCTACCACAGCGGGTGATCCATTTAGGTTTCCTTTCGCTATTCGTGTTCGTTTTGTTTGCGTCGTTGAAAGTTTTTAAGGGCTTTCACTTCCAGGAACACGAGGAAGGAAATTAGTGTTATGGAAAATCGTCATTATGTTAAACACTGCTTATTAAATATAGTCGATATTTCCGTTAACAAGCAATTAACTTCCTTTCAATATTTAAAAAAAATATACAGAGATATTTCACATTGACCTTAGTAAGGTTGTTTCACTGAATATCAGATTTTATTTTACTTATGTGCGTCGAGCCAATATTGAAAGAAAGCTAGTGGCCGTTTCCGTCCAAATGTTTCCGAGTCTTCGAAAATTGTTTTCAGTCGAAAGACGTCGAATTAAAAAAATACTTCAAAGCAATAATAGAATTTTCGAAATATCTTAAATGGTTTGCATTTAATATAAAAAAAATAAGACTATATACATACCTATTCTCGATTCCCATCCAGACCTCCAGCCAGATTTGGGAAGAATGCACATTGAGAAGATTTTCTCTAAGAGAAGTCTTGAAATATGTCTA
Organism: Eristalis pertinax; assembly: GCA_907269125.1. NCBI lineage: Eukaryota > Metazoa > Arthropoda > Insecta > Diptera > Syrphidae > Eristalis > Eristalis pertinax. The sequence goes on from OU026145.1 coordinate 63,484,236, forward strand.
CAATGGAACGATGTTCGGTTGCGTATCGGAATATAGTGTGGACTTGGCCTCAGCTCAAGGGCTGTGTTGGCTGTTGATTGTCTTCCATATATGTTTATATTCAGTCGATATAATAGTCCACTCCAACAGGCAATGTACGTGTTTAAATATAAATCCTAATGATTTTCTTTGCAGCAATAGTCCGTCACAAGTTCAAAGCTTCTACATTTGTAAAACGATCGACATGATATTTTTGAATTAGATGGTGCCGGCATGAGTTTCCATTTGTTTAGATATTGTTACACATTCACCACTGCCGCCAAAGAGTTTTTTGGCGTTACTTGTTGTTTTATCTATATTCTCATTTTAGGAGATACAGGTGGAGAGATTCTTAGAAGGAAGAATCTGCAGCAATCGCGTGTGCGCATACGTCGTTTAGATCCATAACCCTGAATAGAGCCAGAGCTAGATGGCTTGCTCTAAGTATTGGCGCAACGGCGAGGACTCTATGGCCAACGCTGAACAATCATTTCATCAACATCATTGATCGGTTTTAGTCGCAAGGATGTAGGCATGCTAAAAGGAAACCTTACTGGGCACTGTGCCATATGTACACATGACACATAAACATTCCGCATAACGACTTTTGCAATAGCTGTTAGCTGCTTACAAACAAAATATTATCAAAGGGAAAATCTGGACCGTCGAACCACCGAACCCCACTGTTGGATACGCCAAAGACCACTCAACTGTTCTTGGATCATCCACCAGGTTTGAAGTGTGATGCTAATGTAAGTTCCTCACAATTCGTTGTTTTTTTTTTTTTTTTTCAATGAAGGGTTCATGAACGTTTTTATGGTAAAAACAAATAAAAACCAAGTGATTTCGTCCCACAACTTGAGGCGATCTCCACGGCCTAACGATTGTAGTGACACAAATGTAATTGAGATGAACGTTTTTTTCGGTATTTGTTCCCACAAATGTAATTGAGATGAAAGGTTTTCTCGGTATTTGCTCACTCCCACCCAGGAATTTATATTGGAGTAAAAATCCAATTTTCGTACTGTTTTATTTCAAATGTGAGTCTCCAATATGGGATTTAGTTATCGATACCAACGAAAAAGTTTTTGATTTGAAGCTACAGTGAATTTGCACGAGAATTCTCGGGTCTGGCATTAAGGGCTGAACTCGAAACCCGATAATACTCGAGCTTGGCAGTTTCAAGGTTAATCCAAACAGTTCCAAATAAACCGACTTAAATACTTTGTTCAGTGCCGTCGAGTGTAAACACACCTTCTTTGTAGTTCAACGAGGGTAACCAAACTCTGATCGTCTCGCTCGACAAACGAGTGAAAGTCATCTCCTGTTACTGCAATTATGGTTCAATCATTATCGAGCGACGATCCAAAACAAAATACGTAATTGATAAATTTCCTACATGTAAATATGTTAAATTTCCAGGTTTTGAAATAGTCCCATAGTTTCGTTTTAGAGATACTGAACACCACAATGGAGAATTGTATAGCCATTTGTAAACCATAGCGTCTTAAAAAACGACTCAAGTTCATAGTAAACCCGACTGAAATATGTTGAACTGATATTCAGCACTACTTCAATTATTTTAATGCAATTTTCTTGATCAGGTTTATTTTCATTTTAATTGAAAGAAAAGCGTTTTGCTCTAAGATAACAAAATTTATTTTTATAAGAATATTGCAAAAAATATCCCATTTTTTCTTGGAATAAACTTACACGCCCCGAACCGTAAAATCATGTTTTGAGACTTATAAGATTGTTTACTAACATACTTATAAATATATCAATGATCTCTGCCTCCAGCTTTGTATTCCACCGTGATCAGTCGTTGTATTTATGAAGAACGATTATATGGCTTGAAACCTGTATGACAAGCATGAGCATGACTGTACTGCAAATCATTGATGTGCGTGGTCCCCTATATCAGTTCTGTACAATGAATTGTTCAACAATATCATGACAACATCCACGAATTGGACATATCCCCCGTCTCAGATGTGTATTACGTGATTAAGAAAAAGCAGGGCAGACAGAGCAATTTTTATAATCGGCAGAAAAATGACAATGGCTGTAGGCAGGAAAAAATCTCCCATCGCATACAAAAGGCAAAGATGAATCTCCCAGATCGCCATGATTCAGCAGAGAAAATGACATTGAATGACTCGAAAGTCACGCAATGAATCTATACAATGGGTCTCTAAAAAAATATTTGATATCATTAAGAGATAAGCCAATCCACGGCACATGCCGAAGGTAAGTTACGACTTGTACTACTGCTGCGACAGGAGAATCCCTATCACATACCCAAAGCATGTACGAATTGTGTTTTTAAGATAAGTCTTCACCACTATGACTTCAGCAATTTGCACCTGGAAGACAATAGAACCACTTTCATTTTACGGTCCCCATCACCATCGTCACCACCATTTTGTCAGAAACAACCCGAAAGCTAAACACTCGCAATACGCAACCAAACCATCCTGTCCCCGTGTGATGCTATAAAAGCGAATATCTTGAAGCCATTTCTCGCTTTCAACAATATTTTTCTTCACCCTGTGTCCTGAATTCTCCATCTTCTCACATAGAATCTGTTTTCTTTTATATTTTGTTGCTGCTCCACTTTTTGGTTATCCTTGGTACAAGACCCCAAAGTTATTTTAGATATAAGGATAGAAAATCGCCGCCGGAACGACATTGATGCTACGGTTCGCCATTGTTATGAAATGTATCTAAATGTATTTTATTTGCCTCTGAATTTTCGCGTGAGTCATTGAATCGGTGCGTGCGACCGGGGAGGTGCAGAGATGTGGATGCTTAATTTTAGAATTATTGTCGAGACCGAAATAAGGTCGCTGCTATCAAGGTCAGTTGGTTGCTCGAGCGGTCTTTGGAAACATTAATGAAAATTAATTAAAAAAAAGGACGGGCGAGAGTCCGGGTGGTGTTTTGTTGGGAGAAAGCTTGAATTAATGGCTATTCCACCAATGGTAGGCTACTGTGTGTTTGAGATTTATAGGAGCTGCTGAGATTTGCTTTGGTGCAATTCAGAATTTGAGCGTTTAAAGATGTGATTTTGAGAGTAGTAACCATTAAAGGTTATTGCACCAGCTAGTTTTTGTGGTGCCAAAATGTGTGACAGCCCAGATGTGCGAACTTGATTATGATCGACAAAAATAGAGACAATGTCGTCTCTCAACCCTTCAATAAAGTACGCCACGATGCCTTGACGGACAAACTTGGTCGAATTCCGCTAAAAAAAACTAACTTAATTATGATATTGTATATTTCTCATTTCGAAATTCATGGCAGATCCGGTATCAATTAGTCGCTTCACATCGCATAGCCACTGTTTATTGTTATTTCTTAAAATTTACACCAAATTACTCACATTTTCATTAAAATCAATTTCGCATGCTTTCCTGCGGCTGCACATTTTTAAGGTTTACGAATGCAATAGATAACAACCGTCCGATTAAAATTCGATACAAGTTTCTGATATTTACGAAGGCGCCCAAACCTTATGAAAAGACTTTTCTTGTTAAACTCGTAATTGAATACACCAATTTATTGCCGTAAGGGAGAGTCTTCGATGCTTATTTGTATAACAGAAATATTTTCCGAGTTTATGGTACGCTAGTGGTTAAGTTTGCAGATTATAACTATGTTTACTGAATAAAATAATGGCGCATTGCTCATAATGAATCAATACAATTACAGTATGGAAATTGTAGTAAATGCCTGAGAATGATAAAAGATGCAAAGTAAAAATCTATATAGTCCTATGTTTGTATTACAAGACTGTACCTATTCAAGCAGGAATTTACACAATCTTCCAAAATAAAGGATCATTAGTGAATGTCCCTAGATAGATCAGAAATTGTGATGTACACAGAGACTCGGAACTCGGGACCGTGGAAGACGAAATGTCAAATTTCCCTTCACGGCTATTTATTCAATTTTACTACCACGCTATGTATCCATTGGGTATTCGTTATAGCGCAATGACAACCAACCGCATATAAGAAAGGATCCGCCAGATGCTGCTGATGCTGTTGAAAATTCATCTGACTCATGTGAACACACCAAGGTTAAAGTACTGGCATGATTTTGTTGTACACCTAACATTGCTGTTTATCGTATTAGAATATTTCAATCAAATTTTATTTAAATTGTTGGCAACATTGAAGTAAAACTGCAGCTTCTTCCTTCGCCTCGTCTCTACAGCTTCTATAGAAGTCATTGTAGGGAACGCCTGCTCTGGAGGCATGTGTTACAATGGCACAATGCCGGCCTATGATACGGATAATGGTTCTAAAATTTCGTCTACTCATTCTGATCAGGCTGCGTGAGCATTTGGATCGATAGTAGGCCATGGCTGTTTTGTAATGAGGCATGTGAAATATAAATGTGTCTCCACTCAGAAATTTAATCGCCGCTAAATGCTTGGCTGTCAGAACAGATGACGATATTTAATATTACATGGTTTTTTTTTAGCCAGGAAGTTGTTTTTGACTGCACTCAATACGCTCATGCCGTGCTCAGAGGCTTACATTTTCCCAATTTAACCAATTCATTATATAAACACTGAACTAGTTTATTGTGAATCACAAGTAAATAATATAAGGGGATACTTACAAAAGTTGGCATATGCGTAAATGTTTAGCTCTAAATTGAATGTCACCCAAATACAACGTTTTCAAGATTGGAATGAAATTGTTTGTTAAGGCGATTCTTTTATGAAACACATTCTCTCTATCGATGCAGGCAAATGCAGAAAATTTGTTTGTGAATAAAGTGTTTTACTAATTCCAAGTGTTACACTAATGCTTCAATTTCTTTCGACTTCTTTGATTTGTGAAATGAAACGCATAGACCTCCAGAACCGCCACGAACAATTGAGATACATCATGTTTTGATCATACCATATTCATTATGCAGCTGCAGCCATTCGTTAATGACCGCATTTAGTGTAGAATATACCAGTCAGTACCAATTAGTAAAATCACTCATAAGTCAAACAACCTCTAAAAAATACTGCTAAAAATCTCTGATCTTATCTTGTGTATTATTCGACACAACTAATATACTAATGTTTTAAAAATTGAATCTTCCTTTACAAAAGTTCAAAATTCCAACCGGCAGAGAATGAGGATTTCAGGGAGCTTTCCTAACAGCAAACTTTGAAGCATTAATCACGCGCATACAAATCCCTCGAACTTCATATCGAATTGCAATTTAATTGTTCGCCCACCAGCAACTCGCGGCTCGTATCTTTAGTCCACTTAGGTTTAATTGCCATTGCCTGACAAAAACAAATTTGATTAGGTATCACGTGCCTCACCACAAATTCTCCCGATGAATAATAATCATCCTGTGTAACAGTCAGTGTCAGACACCACCGACTGACGACGGTAGCGTTTCAAACGCATTGCCGACGATCTGGGTACGCAACTATGCATAGCAACTTTGCCTTAAGTTGATGAATTGCCTGCAAGTCATATCGAATTTATCATTTTCAAGAAGTGATTCAATATAAAATAATATTGCCGAAATCAGAGCATATCATTTCAGTTTTCCTTCCCCTAAATTCAGCCCGTTTGGTTTTTGATTATCTCTGAGTTCGTACACTGACCCACTTACCCGATTGGCGCACGTATCCGGGTTGCCGCAAGCTTTTCAAAATTCCACACTCGCAATTACGGAAATTCCGAGGGGATGCTGTGTTCACTGCTGCAAAATGTCTGATATTTGCATTCAGGGAACCTGTACGTGGAAACAAAACTCAAAAAGAAACAAACAGTGCTAAAGCAAGGATATCCAGTCTCTATGCAGTTAATGTACCATAAACTTAATTAGTATTCGTGGTGCTTACGGTAATGGTGTACATTTCTATGGCATAAATGTTCCCATATATATTGCATGCACAGTGAAGGGTATGAAGGAGTCTATGGTGATATTCAAATGTGTGTGATGTAAAAACATTTCACACTCCAACACCGAAGCTTGGGTAAATGAAGCCTCTGAAGGACGACGGACACTTTTAATTAACTCCTGCGAGTCCAAGCGAGACGGTCCAGAGGACTGAGCATGAAAAATCCATATAAAAGGGTGTCACCTACATTTACCAAAACATATGACAGCTGCAGTTGTCAGTTGATTGTGTAATTAAATTTAATGGGTTTAAAAGATGACAGAGATAGTCCATTCGAAATTCATCCAAATCAGATTGTGCACACCTAAGAGGGGCAACGAATACATTTTTAAACATGGCGTAGATCGTGCTTGCTTGTTTTGAAACTATGAAATTATGTATTGAATACCGAAGTTAAGCCATTGCTGTGAAATGGGTCCGAGATATGTTAATCCTCACCGTGTGCTATCATCATCAATGGACATGTTCACAGACAGTTTGGTCTTTGGGGCATAGCTGAAGTCAGGTGTTTGTGTTGTGAATGGGGCCACAGAGGTATGACTACGGGATGCGCTCCTGTTCAAACATGTGAGATTTAGTTCACCGTGACGGAATCCAATGTTGATTATCGGCGATATTAATAATTGTTCATAGATTTAAAATTTGTTAAATTGCATTGAAAAGTGTAAATTCCTTATTCAGGCTGAGTCAAGAAAGAACGTATGACCCTTGTAACAATTATTTATTTTAATAAATGTTTTGGGCATTTTTATGAAATATGACATCAGACAAATTTTCAGATTTCTGCTCTATGGAAATTGCACTCAAATTTCACTTTCACAAATCCTTAGTTGGAAATCTGTTACTATAGAGATTACATCCACGACTTTCTCTGGTTGATCCGTTGGTTTTGAGAAATGATATAAAAAATGTAAGTTGAAAGAGAGGTAGAAGTCGTCTAAGTCTATGCAGTACATTACGCTTATAAGAAACCACGAAATGCACGCCATTTTTTTCTCTTAACTTATGTATATCCGGAGAACGGATACGATAATCTATCTTTTATGATAAAGCGGATATAAGAAACATCTTAGGCATATGAGATTCCTTTCCATGACAATAAAAAGTAAATAAAGAAACTGTATTCAAAACAAAACCTAAAAATCGATATTCACAGAGTTTCAGAATATGTACATTTATATATCTATATCTACTGTTGCACTTCTGCGAAATATTCATAATTCTACCTTGGATTACAAGATCCTCCCGTTTCTTAAAAGAAGAATATTCTTCTATTAAGAAGATAATCATCATCGCTATCCAGATACAATTTTAAAACGGAAAAGGCACGCAAAGCTTCGGCTAAATTTGGACATTTTGCTGCAAAAGTGGAACTACGAATCCAAATTCAAACGAACGTTAATCGAAGTTTCCGATAAATGTCAAACTGACGTTGACATTTTCTCTATCAGCTATTTTCTTAAGTGTTGGTTTTTCATTTAATGAAATATGATTATATCAAATATTTTTCTTATATTCATCCAACTTAGTATGGAACACAGTTTGTGTTATAAAAAAAAACGAAATTGTGTTTTTATTATTGTTTTTTCCTATAAGCGTGATGTACTGTACTACTTTATATTTTCTGGTTGGGACACGATGGAACACACGCTTAGAATCCCAGTCACCTCCCCAATAAGCCGCGCCGCAACACAACGGTCAGAGCGCGAAAATGTTCTGACTTTCTTAACATTTTCTTCATTCGTCGAGGTTCTCGGATTCAATGGACGTTAGTCGTCGTTAAGGTCTTTGTTCATGCGATGGACACCAATGGTGAGGCTGCGAAATTCGCTGTGAAGCTGGATGACACGTGATGAGTAATGTGTCTACAAAGTTCAATAAATTAATCACAGACGACATTGCAATTAGCTGTTAATTTAAAAAAGTCGCATAGTAAAATGGCAAATACCTCTACGTATCTTTTTAAAAACGATGATCTACAGATTTCGAAAAATCTCACCAATGCATCGAAATCCAATCGGTCGAAAAAGAAAATTACTTTTTACTCATTTTTTGTCACGACAATGTCAACTCGGTAGGTACTTATGTATATTTTTTTTAGTTACCATTACTTATGGAAACTGCAGGAGGAACACAGTTTTATCGCCTTTTAAGCCCCATATTAACCAAAATGGGAGTTCGAAACAAAAATTCAACTGCATTCACACTCAATGTGACTTCTCGTTGGCACCATTCTGGTATGGAACCCTAAAAAAGGCAGGAGGTCATTGGCCATTAAAGCATTCTTCACAAGCCCATTCCTCATCTATTTTCAGCGTCGACTTTAAACAAAGTCACCTCTCAGCGTGAACAAACTTTGAGAAGTGCTTTAATAAATTATATTTTTGTTTTATTTATTTTTTTTCTGTGCGCAGGGTTTCTGTTGGTTCGTTGCTTTCTGTGAGAACCATAAACAACCAGCCGGCATGCTTTTTTTCAGAGGGATAATGGAAAAACAACTTTGCAAAAATAAATCAAGAAAATTTGTTTTCACAACAAAACAAAAATTACGCGGCTTGTGTGTCGTTTGAAAGCCGTGACCACACACATACACACACACGTTCGTATTCCAACACGAATCGCACCACCAACGGCAGGAGTAAAGTGCATCGATGTGGTAAGTTTTCCAGGAGTTCCGCATGCATTATCACATTAAGGCTCATTAAGTGCTGGATGAGGGAGCAAAAAGCAGGACGACAAATTCTGCCTTTTTATTGCACCAGGACTAACGTACTTAACATACATTCTTCCCAACTGGATTTTCACTCGTCGCTCACAGTGCACAGGGTGCTAAATCTCTACGGCTCCATGCCGGAAAATCACTTAATTGGATTTTCAATGGTGGGTTAAGCTTTTGCTTTCCATTATGCTATTCCTTTTTTCACCTACTTAACAATTTAATCTTCTAATCTTGGGAAATCCTTAATTTTCAGTTTGCCTGGAAGTCATATCAGCCGCAGGGCATTAAATACTTTACGGTTGATTAAAGCGAACAGAACATAATTTGCAGTACAATTGTCGGTGAAGTCGGTTGAGAGGCAACGCAGAATGATGGCTGTTAAATTTTAAATCAGATCTCTCTGCTACAGATGCAGTAATTAAGGTCTTGATACTTTAAGATGTTATTAAGGATTCACAGTATTCTCGCTGGGAATGGGGGAGTAAATGCGGGACTGCGTTGAGATAACCCAAAATCTGGAGGGGACGGCTCAGGCAAGTTGTCTGGTTTGGTAGGGATTTGGAGTGAAACTTTGTAGCGAGAGTTTGTTATGCAATCTTGGAAAGTAATATTTTCACCTTTTGGCAGGAGGAGTTGTTTGAGCAATGATTTAAGGGAAAAGCAAGAGGTTTCTGTGGCGATAATATTTAAATTAGAAAATACCTTCAAATCCAATCAAAAGTCAAGCAATTTTCAAATGAAATAAAATCGCTCATTCAAGTGAATGTTCTTCTTGGTAATTTATAAAAGACAGAGTTCAGATAAATGTCGAATTTTCCTTAAAGTATGGCACATAAACAAAGCACTTGAGTGTACAAGTACATCTCTTGCGCTGCTACTTAATTAGATTTGAATTCCTAAATCAACACTTGTAATTAATGTTAATAAGACCTTCTCGCAAAATGTTCAAAATGACAACAAGCGAAAAAGCGGATACTTTTTGAAGATTTTACGTAAATAATAAAATCAAGCACAAATTATATCTAATAATCGAATTAAACCCCACTTTATCTGTTTCATAAATACACTAATAAGGTGACCTATTTTCAAACAATTGCAAGACTTTCCTTATATGAAGGACCATTCGAATCCAGAATTTTAGCACCAAGTCCGTCCTACTGATAGAAAGGAATCGAACTTTAGTCATTGATCCAGTGCTTATGAACTCTTCCATTTGAGCTGTGACCCATACGGCAGGTGATACATATAATAAGGATTTATACATAGCCAGCAAACATTGTGCCGGTAATGGTTCAAAATGCTGCTTTAATGATGACATGTAATAAGTGACAAAATACACCCGGGATAGGGCATCATAAGTGGGAAATCCTAAAGTGAGAGTGAAGAATGTGGAATGAACTGTAGCTAATCTTTAGCGCAATAACTGATGATTTCGCATACAGTTTATCGTCAAAACCAGTAAAGATGATATATTTTTCAACTCTTTTTGTTGTACCGTTAATTAAGCAAGTACAATAACTTAATATTACTTATCCCTTTCAATCTAATACAAACATAATTATATTAAATGTACAAAGATGGTTATATAAAATGCTATGTCATTAAAATGGTGGTCAAGTGCGAGTAGTACTGACATACAAAAGTTCTTTTCGAAGCAATATTTGATCAATTCAGTTCAGTTATTTTTTTGAGACCTTAAATATGAAGATTTTATTTTTAATTTACTTTACCGACGGAAAATTTAGTAAAGAATTATATTTGCATTTATTTAAGCAAAGATGTATCATTTTTCAAAATTATTTGCTTGATCGCGGCACAAGTTATATACAGCAATTTTTAATGTAAACATCGATTTTTAAAACGCGTACGACAGCAATCATCACAAAGATTTATTGGAAGTGATGGCCTAATTCGGGATTCAGGGAAAATCGACTCGCTCGACTCCAGAACTTCCGAGACGATTGAGGTGAATGGAGGTGAAGATATAACCGTGAACTCTACAAGATACATATGATTGCAGTCCGGAAGACCATAATCCATCGACGGCACTGGCTTGGCCACATCTATCGCATGCTCAGCAAAGGGGTCTACGAATCCGATCCTGCTGGTTCGGGAAAGATATGAAGACCAACCCCCCTGCATAAATACATCCTTGAGGACTGCGAGCAAAGTGCTCAGGAACTTCAGCAATGGAAGACGACTAAAATGGTAACAATTGCCTGACAATTGACTTGCGATTGCAAATATAATAACTTGAAGCGAGGCGAAGAGATTAAATGCGTTATCGCTGGGAACAAGTATTCGCGGATTACATGAAGATGATGAAAAGAGTGACAGACAGGACGCAATTGTAATAAATAATACATACAAAATTCTCCAATAAAACATTGGAGAATATTTGGTTATAAATGCGTGCAATTAAATTGTATAAAAATGTGGTTATGTATGTGCTTCTTTAATAATAATAACATGGGTGGCGCTTCTGCCCGTAGAGGACCAAACCTAGCTTCTCAGCAACCACTTGTTGTGCGTGCTATTGTTCTCTCACGAGTCGAAGGGACCTATAGTTTTAGCCGATTCCGAACAGCCAATTTGAGAAGCTTTTTCTGGAGTTATACTCTTTGAGCATTGTCAATGACCCCACAGAGGTGGGGTCGTGAAAAATTTGCAAGTTCAAGTGCGTGGAAGTTAATGCACACAACGCCCACCACATGTGCTTCTGTAGTGCATTAATATTTGGACTGTGAAAGAAATTAGCTCTAAATCTATTATAACGGGTGGTTAAATCTTAAGGGCCGATGTTGATTTTGAATAGAACACAAATTATTTAGGAAATTACTGTCATTTATTTTTATTATGATAATATTGGTATGGTTCAATTATGTGTGGAACAAAATATTGGCCAAAATATCGGGCCATAAAAAGTTCGTTATCATTTCACGATAGCGAACACCATTCACAGTAACTGCTTGACCGGTCTCATTTTGGAAAAAATACGGCCCGATGATGCCGCCAGCCCATAAACCGCACCAAACAGTTACCCTTTGTGGGTGCATTGGTTTTTCGACAATCACTCTTGGATTATCATTCGCCCAAATGCGGCAATTCTGCTTATTGACGAATCCACTGAGGTGAAAATGTGCCTCATCACTGATGATGATTTTCTTTGATTTGCATTTTAATTTGAACGTCCATTTTCATAATAAGCCTGAATAACTTTAACGCGTTGCTCGATTGTGTAGAAAAAAACTTGAAGTTTAGGTGTGGTTTACATTCAACATCGGCCCTTAAAATTTAAACACCCTTTACATCTTTAACAATATTTCAATGGTATACTTTAAGATTGCTAACCGCTTTGTATTCTCAATTCCAATCACTTCCTATCAAATGAATGATTGTGAGTGATATTTTAATTCTCAAACAAACATTATTTTACACGTACATATATACCAACATAACTGACTTTACATTTCCACACAGTCGCCATACCCTACGCTTTGCTATAAATCACTAAAGTCCTACATTCTGTAGGATGCTAACAGCAACAAAATACAAGGAATACCACACCTTCTTTTCATCTCCCCTGAGTGCATTCAATTTTTATTTTCGTTTTATGGAATTGAATTATTACTCACATTGCGGATGCCATTAAAAGATCACCAATTTGTGGACCCCTTTGAAGAATTTCGCTGATTCGTTTTCCACAGACAAATAAATCCGCGTGGGTTGGGAGGATACATATGAACATTTTTTCCCGCGAATTTCGTCAATTAAACTACGAATTAATCCATCTGAGCAGTAACCATGTAAAGGATAGCTTGTCTACCATGACGAATTCGATGGAGATATTTTTAAAAATATTATTTTCTCGTCATATGATGATTTTCTGATGGCTCTGGTAAGTGGGTTGGGGATTACATTTTAAGTAATCCTTTAAGATTATGAATATTAAGAATACAATTTTTAATTACTTTGCAATAATTATGGGAAGCTACTTGAATTCGTCTTTGGAAAATGTGCTTACTTAAATGCGTTGACTATTAGATCCTTCGAAATACAACAAAATATTCAAGTCAACTAATTAGCCACTCAAGCCATCTGATTGATGCTACACATTTGGTCATTCAAACTCGCTATTTCTTTTCCGTAGCTCTAACGTGTCGGTTTGAGCTTAAACATGGCATTCTTAGCAAAATTGGAATATAACAAAACTATAAATAAGATATACAGTCATTAGCTGCTATTTGGATAGGATGAGTTTAATTCAGGATCCGCAAGGATGTCTCCATACCGTGTGCCAAACAGTGAATAGACAGACTTCAGTACAAACGATATGTCGCTGCGAGAAACGCATTCTGCTATAGATATGACATTCTCCAAAGGAACGGCAATTTTACTGATGGTTACAACAAAACCTGAACAATATGAGAAGCACATTGTGGATATGCAGGGGCAATCAGAATTAGGGCTCAAAGGGAAAGAACATAGTTCTCTGGACATATCGAGGAGTATATTGTTCGAGCAATCAAACCCATTCTGACAGCGGTTGAGGTGTCATTTGCGATCCATAAACCTTTGTCTGAAGAACCTAGAACATAGTTCTGTAAAAAATGATCTTAATTGTTGGAATTCACGCAGAGAGACCCAAACGCAGATAGCTTCCGAGGTGTAGGTATTATACTTTGGGAGAACAAACTGTTTGGAAAGAACAAAATACGAGTACAGGCCACACAACCAATAAATCTTGAATAAGGTTTTGTGATAGTTCATGGTTTTCAGCGGCTACGGAAACTTCAAATTCGCAGACAGCATTATATTTTTGAATATTTCAAAGGAAATTCCCGAATCTCAAAATATATTCTTAATTTATGGCTTTATGCTAAATTTTGTTCAAAACTGTATATCTTGTTTAGTCAGTACGTTCGATGCGTGCGTCATACGCATAAAGGTCATCAAGGTCACTTTAAGTCAGTTTCTTGAGTAGCAAATTTGGACGCCAGTCAATTGTTCATATTGTTTAATAATTGATGACTACTCTTGGAGGTGTAACACTGATGCTAACTCCCCACACTGATGTAACGGTGCTTTGATGCGCTCTCAGCACGATCGCTCTCACCCATTTATTCTCTCTAAGATGTTGAGGAGATCAATATGTGCATCAGCGTTAGTCGAATTCCTACGAACCGATATTAATGAAGATTACGACCTATTTAATAAAAGGTTTTTTCTTTTAAATACATAACTTTATACCCTTTAAACTGTTAGTTAATTGCATTATTACACACACAGTGAAAGTTGTCCTTGTCATTAATTTTGAATTTGTGCAAAGAACGCATATCATGTAGTCATTTAAGCAGTTTAAACTACATTGAGACTACTACTCTTTGAGTCCTCATGAGGGGTTCCTGCAGCATAATTTAATCCTTCCTAGCAACTCAATTATATAACATGGCAGCTGATATCGCAATCGTCGGTGGAACGCTGCTCTCCAGTCTCTACATACCTTCAGACATTATATCTGCATGTTGCAGTGTGAATGTGGCTATCATGCACCATCATCATTCAAACTCTCCCTCACTGACAGCTGAAAACGAGTTCAAATCAGAAATCCATTCAAGCAACGCCACCGCAAAAGCCCTTCACACCAGAATAACACGTCCGTGTATCTTACAACCCTGACCCAGTTTCAACAACTCGCACGATGAATCTGGTTTTGCCCACACCACCATTTGACCTTGATATCTGTTCGCAATAAAACGAAACCGAAGTTGAACTGAAAAATGTATCTTGCGTATGCTGTGAAAATCCTTTACAGCATCCAATGTAGCGCATACACGCTTTGCAGAAGAATAAAAATGAGAATATTTGCGTGCATACAGTTCCACCACCACCTAGCATACGGGCATACGCCAACTGTGCAAACAGCGCCTCCATATGATGTGTACCATAAATTTAATTAATATTCATGAAATTTATAGCCGCACTGGCTCTGTCGGGTGTCATAGCGAAAAGGGGTGGCGTATATTAGGAGTTGGGTGGTGTGCTGTGCACACAGCATAAATATCTATTCAAAGGCGTCAACCGAAATGACCTGTTAACACAAATCCTTGCGTATATCGCCTTAGTATGCAAAGCGTCTGTGAAGACATTTTTATTCGTATTTTACGAGACAAAACGTAAAAGCCAGATTTGTGTATGCAGTCTTCAGATGACTGTAAAATTCGTCCAAGGACAATGACGATTTATTTTAATTAACCTCGGCGAAGGTGAAGCATCGCCATACGTGTCATAATCATTCTTCCAGAAGAACGCATAATTAAATGTAATGTCTTCGAATGAAGTAAGCAATGGGAAACGTTGTATTTCCGTCTCCAGTGAACAGTACAGTTGTCCTTGGGAGTCCATTAGGCAGCTGTGATGCTCTGTGACATGTGACAGAGAACACGAGAAGTGTGATTTCAGTGGGAAGGTGAAAATGATATATGTTCTACGTGCGACGTGCGAACTTAAAACGAATGGATTTTTTAAAAGATTACTGCTGAGGTACTAAATCAAATCCTAGGATAGACCCGTCGCATCCCATTGCTATCAGACGCATTCAGTTTTCGGAATGTGGAAATCTGGGATCGGATATCATTTATAATGTTTTTCTTTCCATCATTTGGGTTGTATCCTTTTAACGTTTCCCCTGAGCCTGGACACAGGAACCGAGGAAAAAGAAAACACATTGAAATGCAGTCGTTTTGTATGCGAGAGCATCTGAGGAGGATGCTATTTTGACCGTGAGATGTGGCATTCGAGGCAACAGCAATGCGGGGCAAACCAATGCGAGGCAAGGAGTCCAACGTGGTACATATGCGTTCGAAGTCCCGAAATTCAGCGAATGGCATGCAGTAAAACAACTTAAAATACACTCAGAGTAGTGTTCTATTTCTCAAATAAGATTTGAGCTCCATTGAACATGAATGGATGACGATAGATACGATTACTGGAGAATGTGGAAAACTAAAAAATCAAACAAATGTGAATAGAGCATGAATAGAGGAATATCTACTGATATGAATTCAAGAAAGTGTTGATATATGCGAGGTTTCTTTATCATTATGAGTTACACCACCAAAGCTCTTGGCAATTAAGTGGAAACGGGCATGAAGGATGTTATAAGGTGAAAGTGTCGCGTGCTCAGTGGGATGGTGTCAAAGAGAAGTGAGATCTAATTTAAAGTGCTTCTGTATCTGGCATTTGGAATCCTTTTCATTTTATGTGGTAGAAAGTTATGTTTCGTTATGAGCGTTGGAGAAGTAATGAAAATGAAGGAAATTCTGTCACGATGATGAAGTATTGCGCTTTGAGTGAGTGAGTTGAGTTATTTGCATATAAAACCATCGAATATCAGTATTCATCATATAAGTTATAAAAAGACTGCCTGAAATGAGATATATGTATGCAATTACTTTGCTTTGCAACATTCGGAGTACCTTTCTGATTATTATCACATTATATCAGATGAGGGGATATAAAAGGACGAACCGTGTTCTAATTTGCGAAAACGATTGTGGAAAAAAAATCATCGGTGCGGGGTTTCTTAGGCTTAGAATTGGTTCAACCGTATCTATTAAAATATTAAATACATGCAGATGTGGCTAGAATAATGAGGCTTGTCTAGTAATGGGAACACCGAAACCGGTTCTGCGAACACTTGTTGGAAGCTTAAATGGTGTTATTCCTGAATGTGAGGAATTTCATATGTTTTGATAGATATAAGAGAAAGTTAGAAGAAATAACTTGCCCAACAGGAAGAACTACTATACTTGGATGTGTTTCAGTAATGGCATAAAGCCTACTTTCTTCCGAATATTTCAGGATCAAATAAATTTACTGTGATATTTTGGAGTAGCTGTCACTGCTAACTGGACTATATTTACCAAAATGGTAAAAGCAGTTTGAGTCAGAAACATGTTTCGATCTTCCAAATCTCGTTCTATCCGCATTATTTAAATCCAATTGAGAATTTCTGGACAGATATAAAAACAATCGTCGAAAATAATAGACTTTCGCAAAAAAAAAAACACATTTTTAATTGCGATTGAAAACTATGGGATATTCATTCCAGTTAGCACGTCAAAATCGGCTTACATTTTTTTTTCCTTGTTCCATAGACTGTCAAAATTAGAGTTTTATAGAGCATAATTTTGGTCCTTCGAGTCAGGAGTTTTGAGCCCAGTTGCTTCGACAAACCGAATCAACCCTTGAGCTGAACACCGGTCGCCAAGGGCGATTCTAAGTCCGATCTTCATTGTGATGTCGTTTGTGGAGTTCACGTTTGCCCCGAGGTAGACATACTCCATTACTACCTCCAAATTCTAGCTGTCGATCGTGATGTATTGTCCAAGGTGGTGTGCGACGGAATGTTTTTTGGTAGACGGCATATTCACTAAGAGAACGCGCGATGATGTCGCGTACCCCAACAGTTGGACCGACTTGGAAAAGATATACCGTTTGAAGTTTTAAGCGTTCACAACAAAATTGTATTAAAATTCGAATATCGAGTACTTTTTTCCCATTCCTGATCTTTTGGGAGGTCTTAGGGACAATTTAAGAAAAAGCGATTTTTCTTAATATAAATCAGCAATCATAAACATAATTTCGGAACTTATTGAGTGCAAGTCAAAAACTTCGTTGGACCAAATGACTCAATTGTGGAAGATGACGTTTTGCTGCAATACGTTTGTACCATACATTTACAGTCATAAAAAATATGATTGTAGTTACTAAGATCAGCATCTATTTATAATTTGGAAATCATAACAAGAAGAAAATCATCGAAATCCGCGGAAAAATTATAAACAGTAGACTAGGCAAAGCAATGTAAAATTTCCATCCTCACTGGGCCAGTTGTCATTGAAGCACTTCATTCATTTCTTCATGCTTCCATTGTCATTGGCGCAGGGACTAAGTAAATGTTTGTGAAATCATTCGCTAGGAAGTAAAACAATTCAATCTGCAAAGGTCATAGCCCCAGGGTATGAAAGGGTGGTTGGTTTTAAATTCTGTTTTTTTGTGCTTTTTTTTTTTGTTCTGCTTGGATTTCTGAGAGTTGTGGCGGTGAATTTAAAATAAATGTACATCAACTTGAATTCGGTTGAATTAATGCAATATCTGAGTTTCTATTTGGGACAGTGAATGTTGTGAAAATGATATTCTCTTCAAATCAGACAGAGGCACTATCTTTCGAGACACTATCTTTGTATGTTCCTATGAACTAGTACGTATAGAAAATCGTGATTTCTTATGAATTGTCATATTGCGTATTATTAGGAATAAGAACAGACAATAGAAGACATGTAATACTTACCTTGTTCTAGAAAAACACAAAGTGAAAGACAAAATCATGCACAGAGTCAAAAGTGCAGTGTGTAGTGTTAGTTGTTATTAAGGAAAAGTTAATTGTTTTTTTAAAGTTGATAGCTATGTTGGTAAAGCGTACGTTAAAAACGTTATCTCTTGACGAAAAATTCAAACTCATAAAAGAGGTGGAAAGTGAGTCGAAGAAGAAAGATGTAGCTGTGAAGCTGTGAATGTTGTTCCGGCAAGTACAGTGTCTACAATTTAAAAATAAAGAAACAATTGTCACTGCAGTCGAAAATGTTGGTTGTTGAGAACCAAAATAAATCTCTTCAATCGTGTATACCAGACTATTTTAAATAATTATTCTTTATTTTTCTTAGGCAAATAAATAAATATTCTTATATTATATTTTTCATTTTTTATATCAATTTTGTCCAGATTCGTGGAGGGAAAGCTTTTTCATCTCTTCTATAATAACAAGGGCGATGGAGGTGAGTGCGAAAACTGCCGTGCTATCAAACTTATTTCACACAGATTAAAAATATTGGAGAGAATTATAAGCAATTTGGGTTTGTGAGTGGAAAATCGACGATAGATGCCATTCAGGCGAAAATATTAATGAGAAATATCGCTCTAACAAGCATAACCTTTGTTAATAGATCTGGAAAAAGCATTCGATCGCGTACCTCGTAGACTTGTCTGGCAAGCCGCAAGAGACCAAAAAGTACCAGAAGCCTAAATAGATATCGTCATATATATGTATACTGATATCACCTCAAAAATCAAAAGCCCGACTGGGCTCAGCGATGAGTTCGATGTTAAGGTTGGTTCTGCCCTAAGTCCAGCTCTTTTTAATCTAGTGATGGTTTGCAAATACGATTTAAATGGTGAAGCACAAGATGAATGCATTCACATACAAGAATTTCCTGTAAACAAAGTCACACAATTTAAATATCTCGGTTCCGTGCTTCATACACAAGAAACTACAGATGCGGGAGTGACTCCCAGAATAAATTCTGCATGGATGAAATGGCGCCCCTTGTCCGGTGTTATGTGCGACCCAAAAATGCCAGTTAAAACAAAAGGCAAAGTATACAAGACAGCAATAAGACCAGGAGCAGAGTATTGAACCACAAACAAAACAGACGTAAATAAGCTAAGTACAAATGAAATGAGAATGCTGAGATGTGCTGGGTGCGTCACAAGGTTGGTCAAACCTGAAATGAATATGTCAGTGGTAGGTTCAAAATAGAAGTCAGACTTAGATGGTATGGCCACGTCATGAGGAGGCCAGATGATCATATTGTGCGAGAACTACTGCAAATTCCAACACATCCAAGGAAAACAGGACGGTCTCAAGCAACATGGTGGTCGAACATCATAAATGAACTGCGGAGAGACCAAATAGAGCAATCGAGAACCCAGGACCATATTATCTCGAGAGTACTTACATTTACTGACTATTTCGGATTGTAGTTTGGGATTGATTAAACTGTGTGGATCCCGTTCGCTAAAGACTTCGAATAGCTAGAAAGCCGCTTCATTTCTTCAACCAGGGGAAACAATGAATGCAGCCTAATATTGTGAGGAAGTCGATATAGTGCATGCAAAATTGTGCTGAAAAGCGTTGGCGAATAGTCATGGCCCGGTTCGATTGCATGATAGTGCTAGACCGCATCCATCACGCGCAGCGGTGTAATAACTACTACATTTGGGAGTCTTCCGCATCCACCGTACTCTCCAGATGTTTTTCCAAAGCACTATTCCACAATCGAGCAGAGGTCATAAAAGCCTTCGTTGCGATGTCCCACTGGTTCGGAGTCGAGACTCTTGTGCCGGAGTTGAGTTGTCCATGCGCTGTACATGTTCCAGCCACTGCGGGGTCAAGGTGGACGGAGTCCCTAACTACTACAATAGTATATCTGCCTATGATGACGTTACGTGACAAGTAGTCGATGGTGTGTGTCCTTCCTTGAAGACAGCATATATTTCGGATTGTTCTATGCCAGCAAACGCCTCATTGACTGCTCGCTGTGTTCGGCACCTCACGGCACGTCAATGTCTTTCACGTATTCTGGCAGTTGTACGAACTCTGGGGAGATCGTGCCTATAGTGTTGGCGTGTGTGTCATTCACTATCTTCTCAAGAATGCTGTTAAGAGCATGTCGCATCATGACGTGGCGCCTGGTCCAAATCCTTTTTTGGCTTGGATGGTAGCGGTGAATTCCTTACCGACCATGATGGAGTAGCGATAATTCTCCATAGTCATCCTGCACAAACTGACGAGTTTGGAAGGGTTGTCAAAACTACACATGGTGCATATATTACTCTTCTCTAAGCGCAATATGCCATATGCGACCTTGATATTGAAGTGGAAATACTACTTAACATTTCGGAGTATTTGTATGTCATGAATATAATGCAATTATGTGGCTTTCCACTGTCATTTGACGTTTGCCAACTAATCACAAATCACTTCCCAATTCAATTAGCAAACCGACCAATCAACGAAACCAAAAACAACAGAACTGTATTAATCGAAGCAATTCCGAAAGCCATGATTTTACATTTCTGGCCTGGCGCTTATTACAAACAGAATTCACGGAATTGCACGCTGATTTGCAAGCAGCCGCAATTCAGTAGCCACTAAATCGTACCGAACACATGTATTACGAAATCCGCAATCAGACCCAGCATTATCTGCAAATGTGCATTATCAAAACGTTTATTTGGATTGTAATTTTTAGCCAATTTGATGCAGTGGCAAACCACTTTGTAGCACACTCTTGCCACCAGATCCCCCAATAGAATTTCATATCGCGTGGCAACCATTTGATTTTTGGTATTGTTATCCACGCAATTGATGGATGAGTTACTCTCATATGTATACCGCATTGCCAGAGACCCATGTGGATGAATGGCTCCCCCGAAGACCAAATTACATTTATTTTCATACCGCTCAATTGAATTTAAATTCAGTGAGCTATCGTCTCTGTCATCTGGACAAAAACATGTAAACACTCGTTGGTTGGCGATTACGCAACGTCAGACCACATGCGGATGGTGCCGAAAACACGCTATCATGGTGGGTTGGATAACTTAATTTTGCATGAAATTTGCCAGTGCTGTGCCTCGACTGTGAGCCCTCAGTGGCCAACTTTACACCCGCCCATGATGCCGACGGGTGAAGTGAAATGTTTGCCATACAGCTTCTGTATAATATCGGGAAACTTCACTCCTACTAATTTCCAGCCGCATGCAAGTGGAGCCTGCATGGAGCACTGTATCATCTGTATATAAAATAGTTCATCTAAGTGGGGTGTATGGACGGCAGAATTTAGGACAAACTCCAATCCTTGGGTTCCTCGCCGTGAATGTGCAGGAAATGAGTTTTAATCCGATCATATAGGCCTCAGTTATTGGATTAGTGCAGGTGGATAAATGGCTCCGCGAGACTATCGCCAGTTTGAAAATCGTTCATGCATTCACTTTGGTTGCATACGTGGTGGGCGTGTAATTAGGAGAGTGCAGTTACATAGATTTACTAATTAAATTCTGCACGAATTGAGAAAATTGTTTACTCCGACCGTCGCGTTGGCCTATTCAGGTTAGATCGATGTTGGATGCGTTTATGAGCACTAATAACATGGTCCGTAGTGGTTATTTAGCTGCATTAGTTCACATGTGGGCTGTTTTCACGTCTACTTGGTGTTATTATCTTTGGGTAGACATCTGCGTCATTGGAATAGCAGCAATTTTGAAACTATTCTTTTCGATGGCCAACTTCGTTCCCTACGTTGTCTCCAGGTCCGTCACATTATCCCACACATTAAGGGAATGCAAAAAACCTGTACTATCCTCATATTCTCTACGCAAACGCGGAGTATAGTGTTCAACTGAGTTGACGCTCTTTAAGATGTATCACCCATGCCACTGCACTAGTGCAGGAGAGTTGAGTTGTAAACATACAAGGTTGCTCATACAGGTAAACAAAGCCGCATATTAAACAAACGAATCTGTGACACTGACCTATTACTTTACGCTGGTGTCCATAGCTGCTCGTTTGTCATGGCTTACTCACTCACTGTATAGTGTATGGTCTAACAGTGGTTATAAAAGGGAAAAAAGTGGAAGAGAAAGTGAATACGACGTCGTCCCACGCTGGTCCAACCAGATCGCATACTTATTTCTCATTCTCAATCACGTCTTCATCTCAGTCAGGTCATAAAATCAACATGTCAACATATGTCGAAAAACATTTCAACATGTCGCAATCACCGGCCGTTCTGATATATTTCATATTCCTCAGGTACGTGTTTTCTCAAGACACAACGGTCAACCGGTGCACCTGCGGGACCTGCGCACAATATCGTTCTGCTGCATGCAGTAGCTCGAATGAAAGATCCCTAGAATTCATTCCTCATCACAATAAAAGCCACGCGCCCCAGTCATTCAATTCAATCAATCTCCACGTTTATGTTTCTCCAACGTGCAGTCCTTACTGGGACGTATAAGTGGATGTGTCTGAACAAACATTTTCTCTTGAAAAGAAGCATCCATCGTAGTTTTTATTATTCTACCACAGAATATGTTTCACCCACACGGAGAGGCACACTTCCTTCTCTTGAGTTCAGCATTACTCCTCTTGGAAACACTGTTGAGCAGCAAATTGTTGTACTTCCAGCTCAGCATGCGTAAAAGGATGTGTCATCATTACACACTTTACTCACTTGACCTCAAGAGCGTGTAGTTATCGGAGAGGAGCGGGACAGCTTTCACGTTTTTACTTCCCCGATGTTTTATTTCATTGTATTATCCTGGTGTTATTTTTTTTCCTTAACACTAAAGGCATTTTTACAATACGCGTGCAGTTCACCCCCCATGCCCCCATGTCAGAGAGTTCTTTCAGTGAAACAAAAGGACACGAGCAGAAACGTGAGCACAGAACATCGACAGAGTTGTGATGAATTACGAAACAACCACATTATGATAAATACATGAGACTTGGACTTCTAGGAGTGTTCAGGTACCCATGTCCTGGTTCGCTGTTTCTTTTTCTCGTTTTTTTTTTTCATTCGACTTCTGAGGGGAAACTAATGGAATCTCATTTTAGGAGAGCACACGAGTTCAAGCTTTCAAGCGAAGCGTTTTTGAATGGGGGGAAACCTTTTTACGAGCAGGACATTCCGTAGAGTTTATGTATGATGATGATGACAAGCAGTGAGTGGGTGTGTAGTTTGGGGATACAGATGTACTGATGGAAGAAGGTGACGCAGAGAATGAGCAGCACAAAACAGACAACCGCTCTCGTTACATTGATGATGACCACTGGTGGTAATGGGTTTTTCAAGGTTTCGCCACAGCTGGAGATGATTACTTTTTGATTTCAGCTGGTCGTAAGCGTTAATGACTGGGTTCCGGGGTAAGTTTTACGTAACATACCTACCTTCAGAGAAACGTACACTTGTACCTAAATGAATGACTGGTAATTAGAGTGAA
The DNA here is from genome assembly GCA_907269125.1 of Eristalis pertinax. Lineage (NCBI taxonomy): Eukaryota > Metazoa > Arthropoda > Insecta > Diptera > Syrphidae > Eristalis > Eristalis pertinax. Next base: position 63,507,749 of record OU026145.1, read on the forward strand.
CAAAAGAAAATCAATTTGGTCTGAAAAATGAAAATGGTATCGGGTTGGTTTTTTACTCATATAAGAAATTTCCTTGGCCTGACAGATATGTATAGTTCCGGCTGTGATGGAGTGTTATTGCTAGATATAAGTTACTTACGTAAATTGAAAAAAAAACATTTCTGTGATGATATTCGATGGGTGCGAAGGTTGTAGCATCGAAATTAAATTAAATTCATTTTGAAATATGTTTCTTGTGGATGACTTATTTCAGAGATTCATTCATCTTTTCACATATTTACATATGTAAGTTTATGAGAGCTTGACTTATAGCGCATATGATATGCTATCATTCTGAGAAGGAGTTGTTTTCTTTTCTTTAAGGCAGACTTCGTTTTTGAAGCATTAAGTCTTCGTAAACCTCTGATGATCTGCGTCACTTGAGTGCACAAATTAAAATTCATAACTGACTAACGCTGAACCATATATGCTGTGAAAAATGACCTACAGTTTACTGTAGGCTCCAGACGCGGAAGCTTTTCTTGACAGGTATCCTCACACGAAAGAGGTGGGACCGTGACTTATGAAAATTATTCATGTTGTTAATTGTCATGGTGGTAGAACTGACATCATTCTGGACTTGGAATTCTGTAATAATCAGAGATTTAAATTCAATATGAAAAATGTCAATGGATTACCGTTTTTGTCTAATGCCAACAATCACAATGATTTGGAAATTGTGTATTTACCCTGCATCAAACAGATGGATTGAATATGCTTAGGTCGGTGAAAATCTTCGACTAGACACTATCTGCAGTGTGAGATTTATAGTGACTAAAAATAAAAAACACGCTTCCCATTTGGTTTTTCTTTACTACAACTAAGTTTCCTTATCTAGGGTTTACTTTTCAAGATGTTTTCGCGTGTTTTGCAGACAGACCTTTGGAGAAATCACCCGCCATAACCAACTCTACGTCGGTTTATTATTATTGTGAGGTAACGTTCGTTGGAGACGGAGCACTAAACGTCTCATGTGTAGATTTTGAAGAATGGTTTGGTTGGTTACAATGACCATAAACTCAGATACTTAGCTTTCTAGCGAAATTTGTTATTTCTTCGTCTAGGGATAGGTCTCTTTGTGTACCAAGGATCTTTCGCAATAGCCCGTATAATTTTATTTTGAAATTACTGCATAAATCCTCTATTACTTGCTCTGGTACAACCCCATAGTTGAATGCCGTAAATCCATATAGGCTACAGTACTTGCTCGTATAATAGCAGATTATTATACATGCTTAACTTGGCGTGCCTTCCAAGCAACCCGTACATTTCTGTATACCGTCATTCGAGACTCATACCAAGATATTTTACTTCAGTAACGTACGGTATTTGGACACCATTAATGAAGGTTGGTAGATTTTCAATATGTTTGTAAGTAAAGTTTATATCCGTTGATTTCGTCTCATTGGGAGCAATGCGCCAACGTTTTGAGTTGAGGAGTCAACTGAACTGCAAATGTAGCCACAAGTGTACACAAGTGAGGTACGTCGCTGGTGTACAACAGACATAATGTAGTGGCAAGGACACTTCCTTTAAAATCGGTGTATTCAGTTCCATATTTAACTTTAAATATCCTATTATCGAGATAGGATTCTAGGTTATTATATGAACTTGTCGGGAGAAGCATGAATAGATTGTATTTTAGGCCTTCATGCCAGACTCTGTCGAAGGTTGTTTGCACAGACGATTTAAGAACGTATTATGTTGTGTGGCGCGACAATGCTGTCATTTCTTTGGTGCTTTTCTTTTTTCGATGACAAGTTCTTTTATTTCTGGCGGAAGATTTGATTCATTAAATTTGGATATTTTATTCCTGCTAGGTGCGTTTCTCAAAGCTGCTTTCTGGATGTTTCTATTCAACTTTTCAAGTTCGAGTTCTAATTCTAATCGTGTTTTCAAAGACCGATTTAAACTAATATCCTCTTTTTATTTATGTCAGACTGTGCGTCATCTGAGAGAGACAAGCACTCCTAGTTTCCTCTCTATTCGGTGCCCATGAGTTGGACATTGGTCCCGAAGTTTATTCCTGCGAGGTGCGTTTCTCAAAGCTGCTTTCTGGATGTTACTAATCAACTTTTCAAGTTCGAGTTATAATTCTAATCATGTTTTCAAAGACCCATTTAGACTAATTCTTTTGATTTTATTTATCGCAGACTGCGCGTCAAGTTTGGCTAGAATCGTGGCGAACACTTGCGCTACCATCTGCTGAATCTGCAGGTTTTTTGTTTAACGATAACTCTTGAGCATGCGTCAGTTTTTGAGGACTCTCGCTTATCCTCAGTTTTTCGCCACTTTTTCGTGTTGACGTAAAGTGTCACGACTTTTTTGTAGCTCCTTGGCAACCTCGCGGCCTCTATAATTACCTTTAAAATCTACACAGACAGTCGGCGCTTCCTTCTAATATGTCAAATATATATTTTCAGTGCACTTTACACATTTCGGTTCCTTTTGACAATATAAACGAGTATGATTAAAACCTTGACAACGTTTACATTGTGGTATCATTCTTGTATTCGTCCGCAGGGGCTCAATGTTGACCACAGACTTTAAAATTCTTTCAATCTTGAAGATATCTTCAATACGTTCGTTTATTTCAAATGTTAGCATACATAGTGGTAGTCCTACTTGATTTTAAATACTGCGCAATCAAATCGCCATTTATGTACATAAACACACTGTCGGACAAAATAATGTAAAACGTATGATTAATTTTTGAAATGATGTCTGATGAAAGAACATTGGCATGTCAGTTCTCAGTTGTGCAAATAGTTACTGCTGGCTGTTTATGTTTAACTGCCATCAGATTACATAACTTGTGGTTCAAATGAGACAATATTAAATCCACTTTTCATTTTGTATACATCACATTAGCAAATTGGGAACATTTACTTTTATCGTCCTTATGTTCAGTATCAATTTCAGATCATGTAAGATCATCATTAAATCTATATTCCGGAAACTTATTTGCCTATGCTTCGTCCAGAAAATATTAAAAATCCGCCGAGCCTTTTCCAAAAAGTATTTGCCCAAGCCGCAAACATTCTGGCAACATGTAATTTGGTCCAATCAATGCAAATTCCAGTTAAAAATTAACAAAATCAGAAAGCGAGTGTGATGCAGAGCATCGGAAAGTCTTAATTAATTACGACTCAAAGCACACCAGCAAAGTAGCTAAAGAGTTTTTTCCTCATACCTCTGGCGCAGTCTCTAGACCTCAATCCGATACAGCCCGATAGACCCTTTGGACTATAGAACTTCATTGGAGGAGCGCGGTAGCATGTCGTCTGTTCGGGAAAGCTTAAGCGCCTTGCGGCAGTGCTATACCATTCTAAAGGAGGAGCCACTCTCATAGATCAGGAAAGGGTGAGTTTCTCACTGATTAATATTTTGGTGTTATTAGCTGCGATCGTGCGATGTTGTGGAAGTTCCTTAACAGTTCGTTTTTACTGGATTATATTCCAGTGTGTGATTGGATGGTGCTCTGCTACCACATTTATAATTCGTCTGCTGGCTGGTGTGTGCCGCTTCTCTGACACTATTACACACGGATATCAGCGTTTTCCTGTGTTTTCGTGTGTTGCGTGTGAGCGTATCCAACCACCTAATAGAGATTAGGGGATCGTTTTCCTCTCTATTCAGTGTCGGTGAATTGGTTGGTCCTGTCCAATTGCACAATTGTTTCGTCGGCTGGATGGGGTTTGAGGCTAGCCTGACACTTTACTCCACACATGGAGATATGCGTTTTCCAGCTTCATGTTTCCAGAAGAGATGAAAAAACTCTATCCTCTGAGAGGGACTAGCGCTTCTAGTTTTCCTCTCTATTCGGTGCCCATGAGTTGAACAGTGGTCCCGAAGTGGAAAAAAAATACCCAAAGTGATATATTTTTCTCGGCCAAATGGTTTAGGTTTTTCGATTCTACAAATATGAGAATAATAAGAAAGCCAAAACTTTATTTGACTTTTGATGATCCGTTTCGTTGCACCGTTAGCTCAATGTTGGGACTTTGAAATTTACACAAATTTATGTGTTTTTTAAGCAAAGTTGATGTTGCATACTACAAATTAAGTACTATGGAACATAAAAGTTACAGATTTATTTCCATAGCCGTTCTACTACACTATTTTGTTAGAAACAATGGCAACACTTATCGATTAGACACTACGATTAGTTCGATCTCAGCCGCCGTGGTGTTATGTATATATATACATATACGTTCTTAAATAAATGTAACAAAATACCTAAGTCCAATGTTGTTTTTCTTTGTTCCGTGGCTGTTCTACAATTGATACCTCAGTTAGCTGGGATGTGCGAATTTCTGCTTCGTGTATTGCGTACGCATTTGTCCCCACTGACAGCATTCACGACGATTGGCACTTAATGCTTACATAACACAAAATCTCAAGTCTTTTTGCATTCTTTGTGGATTTCAAGGCGGTCTTCGATTCTGTTAACCGAAACGTATTATTTTATAAATTGTATGGAATGGGAATGTGATCGAAATTCGATACTAAAGCAGGTGTGTGAAATGGAGATTCGTTTTCGGAATGGTTTCGGACGGAATCAAACATTTTGCGTGGAATTCGAAGATATGTTCATTAAAGCCCTCCTGTTTGTGGAGGATATCGTGCGGTTGGCAAACTCACCAGAATCTGTGGTACTAATGATCAATCAACTACAAACTATTGAGTTTGATCATGCTTATGCTGTAACAAGCTTATCTCCTTATAGAAGAAACAATGGGTCGTTTCACATGTAGCCAGAACCCGGCAATAAATTTATTTTCGGAAAAAGAAAAATATTCGCCACTCAACGAAATGGAATTAACCAAGTTATTTAAATACTGCACTGTTGCGCTGAAATGTGCAGAGAAAATTGTCTAATAGGGAACGTTTGACATTTTTAATTACAACGAGAGACTATTGTCAATTTGGCAGGGGACAAGGCCATGCTAATTGATTTTGTTACAATTTTTGTTAAAATATTATTTAATAAATGAAATTACATCTAATCCTAATTTCAACGATTTGCATTACTTTCGGTGGTGAATTCGTCGTGTATCCACGAAAACAAGAGTTGGAAACAACAATGTTGGCTTTTGTTGCATGAAGTATTGGGATAAATAATAAAAGAACAAACATTGACATTTTCCAACCCCATGCATTGGATTGGCACTGGAACCAAACGGTCTCTTCTTGTTTCGCAATTACCGCAAAAATTCAGTTTCGTATTTTTTTCATCTCCAAAAGATTTCATTCCTGACACCCATCCAATTATTGACCAAATTGTATCTTCCATTCGTCATCAAGTCGCCGCTGGACATATCAACATGACTGCTCTCTGTTGACGTTTGCCAATGTTCAACCCAGCTCATCGATAACACAGCAATCTCACTCCCTCAAGCAGCACTAAAGACAACATGTGTCATCACACACTCGCCGAATTAAACGACCAATACCACTCACACCAATCGGACTTAACTTGATTGTCGCTGGTGTATCGGGTTTCTGTCTGATGAGTAAATCGAAAATTTTAATTTGGAATATATGTGCGTATGTCCAACCACTATCTAAGGAATAAATTCGAATGCTCATCCGAGCACCGATATTTGCGAGAATGGTTTTGGTCCCAAAAAACAAGATGTCTCAACAAGGGTGCGATTTATAGTTTGTATTTATAAAATATCATCTACAGCCGTACGTTACGTTTACCTGGTGAAGATTGGTAAGCAAAATCGACAGACGAATGTGCTTTTGGATTCAATTGAAATCGACCGGCGGGATGTGAGACACTGGCAGACACAGGGCCATTTATTCTGAATTTAATTTGTGCTGTGTTCTGTTAGTTGTTGTCAAGCCGATTGTTGACTAACTGCAAAATATGTTACTCTGGAGACGGGAACAGTTCGAAGTAGAGGTAAGTGGGCTTGAAGGACACAGAACGAATAACACTTTGTTAATTAATTAAATTTCACACATTGACTAGTACGAGCTGACGCAACTACGTACATATGTGAGTCTCCACAAGGCGCTGCTGTGACACATCAGAATCGGGTGTGCACTTGTTTGTATAGGTTCATGCGGGGAGTATCAATTTATTTGAACTTTGGTGCTTCGGAAAGTTTGTTCGTGATGGGAGATATAAATTAATGTACAAAGTGTCATTTTGAGGACTCGGGGGGACTGCCACCGGATGTAAATTATTTCTTCAAAAGTATTTTGTGAGTAATGCGACTGACGATGTCAAATCGATTATAGCGTCACTTAGTTTTGTGACGGTATGTTTCTGATACACCATGTATTCATTATGAAACTAAAAATAATTAAATACGCACTCTTTTTAATTCCCAATCACTCTCATAACGTTTTATTTCTACACTCAATTGTATTTATTTGTAAATAAGTATGGTACTCCAGGCAGGGCGGCTGGCAGTTGTGAACGTGGAAGACTTTAGGGAAAATCCTATTTATTTACATGTGCATAATTAAGTTAGTTAGCTTTGGTGAGCTTGGTATCAGATAGGTTTCCGGCTGTGATCAGTATGAACATTGAAGAGTAAGTATCAACTTAAGCAAAAAGGATCTAATGCTGTACAAAAACCAAAATACCCAACTTTCCGCCTTACCCGACTTAACGATAAGCCGCTCTCTCTATTTTCCAACGCTAAGTCTCTAGGTGTCCGCTTAGATCCGAAAATCAGCGGGAAGCTCAACGTAAACCATATCAGCGAAAAAAGTGGGATCTCCAACCAGAGTGATCCTCTGGATGACTCTAACATATGGGTCACTACTACTATGGCCGGCCTCAGAAAAAAATTCAATGTTACCAAATTCAACAGGTACAAAAAAGAGCATGCATTGTGTGTTCTCAGAATTTCGAATCATTTCCAAAGCTTACAGACTGGTGGACAATGCGGTTTACACGGTTTTACACGATTCAAATTACACCCAAATATGTAGCCAAAGCAGAATGTTGCCATATTCGTTGTTAGCCATGCAGCGATCAAAGCTAATGCATAATAGGAATGCAGGCGTCATGCAAGGCCGGCTCAAATTATTCTTTATCTGGGTTCCAGGCCACAGTGACATCCCAGGAAATGAGAAGGTCGATGAACTGGTTAGATTGGGATCTGCCCTTCAGTGCTCGCTTGCAGAGGAGGTGCACATCGTACTACTAGCAGTCAAGCCTAATATCTCTACGCACTTCCTTACAATAGCAAACCTGAGATGGGCTAGACTAGACACGCTAGACATAATGAACCCTTTCATTTGCGCCAGCCCGCTCTTGCTAGAGAGAGCGCTTGGCAGACTCTTTTTCACTTGATCACGAGATTTCTGCTAGGGATATTAAGAAACTAATGTCCTTCTTAAATGCCTCAGGTAGGATTTAGATCAAAAGGCCACATAGTGCTTATTACATTCTCACCGAACCACTACTTCTACATACCCACCTACTAGATTTTGGTCAGAATTGAGTAATTAGCTCTGGCCACTGCTACTGCTCTAGAATTTGAGAAACCAAATGATGTTGTTCTTTAAGAAGAGCTTGTACAGTGGTTGATTGATGATGAGCGCATCAGTCATTCAGAGAAAACAATTCTCTAAGAGGAACCGTGTCTGCATCTGAGTTTGTATTGCCGACTGTACATTTAAGTATCATCATGTTGAGTACTCCATAAATGCCAGAAGATGAATTATACTTCTTCAAACACCCTAAAATAAGGTTAAGCACCCTCATCATCAAATCAATAGCTTGTTCAATAAAGGGACAAGGGAAAATGATGACAGTTGCATGGTTTGTCTACATCGCGGCAACTCGAAATCTGCAAATGACATTCAAGTGGACATTCGACGCAGAATCGCCTATTACGATTGATCAAAATCTTGCTTAACAAAACAATTATTCTGGATCATAAAAGATCAGCAGAGCTTTGGAAATAAAAAAGGGGCATGTCCGTTTCATAGTTTCGTACGCAAAACAATTTGGTCTTGATGAATAGAACAGTGTTACAACAGGACCCAGGTCAAGTATAGGTATCTGCTGTGGCTCAGTTTCAGATGCTCCATAGGTCGCTGGCGTTCAAGGTAAGTTAGAATTGCAAATCAAACCCAAAAGATAAGTAGTATGGACAGTATTGAATTAAAAATATTTTATTGCATAAAAGTTACTGAGATATTGAACACTACCACTTCCATGTATTAGTCCGAACACTGTGCAACATTTTTGTAGCGCAGTCTGTCAAGTAATAGCGCTGCTTTGTTGAGGGTATCCCAAGACTGATGTTTACTAGCCTATCGAATAGTATATTTACTGTGCACTGTACGACTTAAGGTACGTTCAACAGCCCTGTCGTCTGAAGCTCCATCATTACCACTGTTGCTTGTGTATTTCAACAATTAAAAACTTCATCTTATTCATCGTATTCTTATTTAGACTTAATAACGAAAGCTGCTTAAAAAGGACACTTTTCTCATCTTCAAATATTTACGTATGTGACTGTCTCCCCTAAAAAACTGTCCATTCAAGGTTATCATCTATCAGCAGTTTTCTATTGCGCTTCGTAGAGTGTTTAGCCTCTTGTGTGCGTCATTCTACATAAGCAGCCAACAAGTAGTATGCAGTATTGCTGGTACAGCAACACAACAGAAAAGCTTACAAGCACTGTATGTCAGAACTCATTCCCAGGAACTGTTGGCTTTTCTCAATTTGTCCTTCACAAGAGTAAAATTCGCAGTACAAACGTACCGTACGTTGCTGTGGGTATTGTGTCAAGTGATTGTTCAGGACTTGTGCAGATTGCAGTACAATTCCCTTTAAGTACGCACACAATTTCCTCAATCTTGCTCTTTTACAGTTTCATTTACTTTTTCATTCCTTTGTTGCTTACGACTGTGGCATGTTGTTATATCCTGGAAGTGGACTTTGTTCCTTTTCTTCTCTCGACGGATGTGTGTTACATTCAAGAAGTTTGAAGTTTGCGTTTTATTTTGTCTTGCTCGGTCTTTCTGAATGGCTACTTAATTTGTTTTATAATTCGATGACTTAGTTGGATGCAAGGAGGGTAATTGCTTTATTAGTGGTTTGTAATTGCTTTGAAGCAAAAATCCGTCTTATTCGTTAGCTCATATTAGAGACTCAAAACTTAAAAACTAAGTGAGTTGCAACACTTCAATTTAATTTGAAGACATAGATGGTCCACTTTTTCATATATTTATAAGTGAACTTATGCTGGCTTTTTTTGTTACAAAATGAAGTGTTAAGAAATGTTCGAAAGAATATGTAACGAAAATGAAAATCCATACACACGATTTAATGGATGTGTTTTATTCAACGATACGTTTTTTTTTCTTTTTTGAGTCAAAGAATAGAGGCAAGAGTAGGCAAGAGTACGAAAAAAAAAATAAAAAAACATAGAAACTTAGTAAGAGAGAGAGAGTACACTGGTATAAGAGACTGAGTGAGTGTAGAGTATAAGATGTGTCAAGGATCGCTATATCACAGTTCAACTTTATAGTCACCCTATTCTCCAACAGGCGTGAACTGTTCGCATTTAGGATGAAAAATGTTTTCCCATGCTGATTAATTGATTGACTATTTAAGTTTGTTTTGCCCCAGTGGTGGGGCATATGGCATCCTGAATGAATCCCAAGTGGTTGGGTTTTCTTTTCCTGTTTTTGTAAATTTCTTACGCCACACAGCTAAATGCCGATAAGTCTCAATTGGATATTGGTATCTCATTAAAACTCGATACATTTTACGAAAGTTACAAAACAAAGGTAAAGCTAAAGCAAACGAACAATAAGTGTTCAGTATCATATACTTTTGATATTATCGTTTAAGTAGGAATAGTTAATCATAAGCATTACCGTCATAAGCAGAGACTCCAATTCTTCTCTTCAAGAAGCTATTCAGAAGTATAGCCCAGTCTATCCTAAGTAATTGTGTTTCCAAAAGGACTTTTGTTTGAGTTTCTCAGACTGAATCATGTATTTTAGAATTAATTTGAATTTTTTTATAAACGCTGCTCCAGCGTTAGCCTATTCATGATTACTTTCTAAGCCAAACTAATCTGAAAACTCTCAAATCAGCTGTATCAAGACTTAACAACATTGCCAAACTTCTTCAAATTATATTTAATTTAGTCACAACAAGGCTGAGTTTCGAGTTAAACATACCAAACTTGTTTGCGCCATTCTCAATTAAGCTATTTTTCAGAACCGTAGGCGAATATTCATCAGACCCATCGGACCCTTAGCCGTCCATACATTCCACGTGGCCTTATGCACTGGATCCATTGATGCCTGGTTAAACTCATGGCGCTGGATCTCACTAGGTTAGATTAGGTTGGAGTGGCTGACTTATAGGTGGCAGCGTTACATTTGGGTCAGAGTTGGCCGTTGTGCTACGACGCGGATCTTATTTCTCCTTTTCCGAAATCCAATTAGCTTGAGAGGAGTGGTTAAATCTTCCCCTCTAATTGCCATCAGCGTAAACAGGACAACAGAGTCTTCCTGAATAGATTTTTATATTTACATGATTACTCACAACTGCATCAAGGCGATTAGCAATTCGAGAAGTATTAGCAAAAACATGAAACATTCTTAGATATGGTTCGACCAGAGCATTTCTTTCAACGGTACCCGGCTCCATATAGCAGGAATGATAAAATACATGATATAAGTCAGGAGTTTTGAGCTCAGTTTTTTTCGACAAAACGATGTAGGATTGCCAAGTATGATTCTACGTCAAATTTCCACTAAGTCGTTTGTGTAGTTCACGTTGGCTTCGAGGTAGACAAGGTCCTTTACTACATCGAAATTGAAGATATCAATCGAGATGTTTTGTCACAGGTTGTGCGTGTATGAGGTATGACGGAAAGATAAAAGCTTCCAACACCCAGGTTGGCAACGCGGGACGGTAGTGTCTTCCGTATCTCTACAAGCAAAAACCTAGCCAAATTTCCTAGTGGTCCTGTGTTAGTCAGGCTGGTTACACCGTACACGTGCACGCTTATGAGTACGTCCGGCTGTTTGCTGAATGGACAGAGTTATATAATAATAATATGAGTGGCGCTATAGCCCGTAGAAGGCCAGCGCCTAGCTTCTGAGCAACCACTCGTGTTGTGCGTGCTATTGTTCTATCACGAGTGGAAGGGACGTAAGTATAGTTTTATGCCAACTCCGAACGGCCAAGTTTGAGAAGCTTTTTCTTGACAATTATACATTGGAGACAATTATACATTTGAGCATTGTGAGATTCTCGAAAGAGGAGAACCCAGATGCCGAGGTTCAAGTACGTAGGAGTCGGCGCAAAGAACCACAATGCCACGGCCGCCACGGACAGAATTGTGCAATGTTTTATATTTTCCACTGAAAAATCTTCTATTTCAAAATTCAACTAACAAGTATACTATCAACAAACTCGGAGAGATATCTAACACTTTGCCGGCATAAATAAGTGAACTACCAAACCAATTCTAGAGTGCTCTGTCATTCCTGCCACATACCAAATGCCAACTTGACACAACAATGAGAACGTAAAAAACCACACAAAGGAAGAAAACCTCAAAACACAAAATGCCCCCAAAAATGGCTGTGAAGCGTTTTGGAAAATCCTATCACGTTACAAACTGACACTTCACATGTGCTAATCCTCGGAGACTTGAATGAATATTTAATACACTATCTCACGGCACAACTACACACTCCGAAAAACAATTCCCACCCAAGACCGGTCACACAATACAGAAGAGGGGGAGACAATAAAAAGTAAAATACGAACTCCACACGTACATATGTTGTTCCATCTACTCATCCGCATTCATCCCACTCTTGTGCACACCGGCTGTAAAACAATGGCCAGAAAAAGAAAATAATTCTTCTTATGAATTCATACAAGGATCCTCCGTCAAATGATGAAAGAAAAATAAATTCCTTAAGCCGGAAAGTCCGGCATCTTATTTATAGCAACCGGCAGGACCTTAAAGAGTCGTCATCTCTTTTCGTCCTCCCTTATGTGGGCGAGCGGAGCAATCATCTAGCTGCGGTTAATGCCTCACTTAAGCTAACCGAACCTTTTCTGCCAGGATTGTGGGAAACCCGGTTCACACGGTCGCTGTGAGATGTGTTTTACCATGCCTTCTACCCTCTAATTCAGTATTTAAGACTTCCATTAAATTCTAATTACGTATTTATGAGAATGGTTTATCGTTCTTCGCTTGCTATGGGTATCAATGACAAGAACTTTAATCACACAGCATCGACGAGGTATCGAATGCCAGTTACTTTCTTGGCAGTTGGAGTATAGTTTCTTCGGTTAAGTTTTGCTAATACGAATGAAGGTTACACCTTTGGTGGCGTTGTGTTTATATTTTATATAGGAGGACTGCAAGCATGGTAGAAGTCAAAGGTTAAAAATAAAAATGCACAAACCATACACTGAACGCTATGGTTTTGAAAGTGATTTGAAGAGGAGTAAATTGTGTGTATCCTTTGAGAACCCTTACGACTTCAGAAATGATTGGGCATTATGGGAACGTTCTAGTGAACAGAATATGGACTACACGCGCATACCAACTGTGTGTGGTCAATAGATTTGTGGTTTTGTGTGTTGAGATATATTAAGCCCCTAAGAGTCCAAAAATATGAAAAATCGGTTGTAGAGAATAATTTAAATTAAAATTATTTTGGGCATTCTGGCCATAGTCGTATTGAAGATATTGCCCAGAATGATAAAACATCAATTTGCGAATTTAGAACATCTAAAATGCAGTTATCTGAGATCAATTAGTACATCAGTACATAGCATGTTGGTTTAGTCTATTCGTAAAGAATTAAGTAAATTTAACAATATTCTATGAAGGCGTTTGTAAATATTCAGAATAGCGTTTTTCAAATATGAGGACGGTATAGGTCCATAGAAATGGGAGTACTAGTCGCACTTTACCACCCTTATATTTTTTGCTTTCAATTTTGCATTCAATTTGAATAAAATACGAGCTCGTTGTATAAGTCAGTGAATTTGTCTAGTGCAGTAACTTTAAATACAATTTTCATCCATTAATTGATTATCTACTATCAAATATTGAGCAAGCCTGTCATTTAGATTACTTTTGGCAAACGTTGAAAGCAGGCAAAGCCGGGAATTGTAACCGAAATGGAAAAAACTAATCTTCGTGTGCAGGTTAAACATTATTTTTTGCGCTAAAAAACAAATTGTCCATAAGATCCATGGGACGATATTGTCATATCTGAGCCAGAGTTATAGCACCTATCCATCGTTGACGGTCCAGGGCGCGCTACCAAGTTATCACCAAAATCAAGCTACATACATACATATCTTACATTCGATATAAATTTGTACTTACATATATCTGAGCTTTTCGACCTTCCTCAAACCAGGAGGCTTGGAATCGAATAACCTCTCATTGCAGGACAGTTATAACTTCTTCGGGGTTTTTTCCTTGATAAACTTCGCCTTTTCCAACATTTCCCTTGAGAATAGCGTATAAACTTGATATAAGTGTATTTTCAAGCGCTTGGTTTTCAATCGTCAAAAAAATACAAAAAAATTAAAAAAAAAATTGACTATTATTTCAAGTAAGCATTGACCGTGACAACGATTTAAGTGATCCATGACACGCGCGCTTATCGGCATTGACGAGTGATTTGATGAATCCTCATCCACAATAGTCAAATCGCACGATCTAGTCATCCAATTCATCGGTCCAAAAGAATTTTTTTCTTTATGAATTGGTTTACAAGTTAGAGAGTGGAATTGACTGCAATGTCTTTTTTTTTTACATAAATATGCAACCATATTTTATCGAAAATGGGGACTCGAGTCAAGAAGTGAGGTATGGAACCTATTACTATGGGTTTAACATTCAAAGACCATATCACTGTATAATTGGAGATTCAATGGGTGATCATAAGCTAAGAATGATCAGTACTAGGAAGTTACCCCTTCACATATCCCATTCCCTTCTCCATTTTAGAATACATAAATTTGAGTTATCTCGAACTCTGCCCAATTAACCCAGATTAAAAGACGATATCCTTGTCTTTCATTTCCAAATTATGTCATTAGGAATATGTATAGGTCTCTACTTAATCGATTCTTCAATTTAATCATGCCACAAATCGATTGACATGTCTGAGATCTGTGTTCACTGAAGCAGACAGCATTATTGTCTTGTGCGCATTCAAGCAACTGCTGAGTGTGGTGACTTCAAGCATGTCAATCACAAATGAAGTACACTCAAAAGCACACAGCCTGCCACACATGGCAATGTCAGTCAGGAGACAGCATGTTGACACTTCGTCCTGCAATTACGGTTCGTCTGTGTGCATTCAAGCCAATTCACTGATGTGAGAACAAACAATAAATATTTCATCGATGTTACAATATAAAGTGGAAAGCATCCGAGAAGTTCAATTAGTTCCTATCCAAGAACTTGAATCATTTCTCACAAGAACACATACCGAGGGGACAAATTTGCCCAACTCCAAGGATTGTGTAGAGTCCCAAATTATGAATTATTCGCCAGCTGAGCAGACTAGTCCTATCGCTCAGGTATCCTTCTTTAATATTTAATTTGAGTTTTTCAACTCGAGCTCTGACTACAGAATGGGGCGTGTAGTGGAAGAGTGGCCACTCCAGTGAATACGCAGAAAGCATGAAGTGTGCTCTGGAAGCACGTGTTCTTTCATTCTTGATGGGTATGGACAAAATGAGTGACGACAGCAATGGGTGTGTGTGCATGGCATTTCTGAGTGCTTCACAAATGGCTTTAAAGTCATTCAGGACTTTAGTGTTTACATCTCGTGAGGACAGTAAATATCTTTTTTCCTTCGTTCCTCAATGAAAGACTGAATGGATGGGCTGGGTAAATATCCTACCCCTGTTACTGTGCCTCTTTTAACCTCTTTCAGTTGGTGGAATTGAAGAAACAATTTCGGCGAGAGATCCGCAGAATGAGATAATGATTTGCATAGGGCACCTGTAGGGAGTGGCTCTTCAGTAAAGTTGCAAATGGTTGACTTCAAAAGGGTTCTACAGTCTATAAGATGCACGTATGGCCTAGTATGTGCGTATTTCGCTTGAAGTTAATCCGTGTCCTGTGTTGTTTTAGTGCGAAAGAGAATTTACTACATTTTTGTAGGACTTTTCGAAAACAAGGTGAGCGCTATCCGCCAGCATTTGGATTGCTCCAAGGTGAAATGCGAGGTACATCAAGATTCGGTTGACTTCGTTTGGAGGAGGCATTAATTCAATTAAGGAGACTGCATGAAAATTGTCTACTTGATTATTGGAATGTTGCAGTACCCTACTGTTTTCAGTGATGACAAGTCAAAAAATAGCATAAATGGATATGGTGTCGAAATCAAATATGTTCTGGTATGGAACGAACACCACACACTTCAATCTCAAGGAACCACACCGCGTTATATTTCTAGGACACCCTAGAACGAAATTCAGAAGAGTAAAGCCTGATTGAAAACTACCACCAACTAGTTCCAAACACCGTTAGTCTTTTAAACACCGCCAGATTTCCAAATACTGTTTAATACAATAATAATAATATGGGTGGCGCTACAGCTCGTATAAGGCCTGGACCAAGCTTCTCAGCAACCACTCGTGTTGTCCGTGCTATTGTTGTCTCACAAGTGGAAGGGACCTACGGTTTTATGTCGACTCCGAACGGCCAAGTTTGTGAAACTTTTTCTAGACAGTTATACTCTTTGAACATGTCAGTTACTCGAAAGAGGTGGGCCTTGAAATTATTTCCGTAGTACTGGGATTCAAACCTAGACGCCGATGTTCAAGTGTGTGGGAGTCGCCGCGCAGGCTCACAACACTCCGCCAAACACTGTTTTTTGCGATAATATTCAGCCATTCCCTAACAGGCCGAGGGGATTTATAGTGTCAACACAAACCTTCTTATATATAACCAACGTTTCAATTTTTGATGAGAAATTAAAGGCAAAATTTAAAGTTTAAGTATGTAACTTAAAATACTTAGTCAGTAAAAATGCATGGTTATGGAGAATATTCAAAGCAATTGTGACGATTTCTTATTTTAAAACAAAGCCAGTTTGTTTGTCATATGACCTTTATTGATTTAGAACAGCGAGCAACGTCGTGACATGGAGCCGCCTAACCTTTGGGACCGCTCATGTGGAACACCACTCCACGTAGCCTGAACAGCTTCCTGTAACTGCAATTTATTTTTTTGATGCTTCAAATACTCATTTCTTCACATTACTGGATAAGTCTATGATAAACCCATTCGTTGCCGTAGAAGCGATGCCGAGTCAGTGTATAGTTTTGCGTGTGCATTGCATCTGGTTGACATGGATGTGCACATTTTGCATATTCAGATATTATAAGGAACAAGAATTACATCAATTATCCATTTATTTTTATTCTTGGTGAATTATAAAAATGGATATCTCTAGAGCTGGTGTGTATGTTTTCCCTTTATTAAATTTTGAGTGAAAAAATTGATAAACTTATTCTTCTTTTCAAACGTAAAAAGAAACACTTCGGGTGTTGTTTAAATCAGACTGTAATAATATCTTTTACAGGACTTCAATGTGAAAAGATGTGAAGACTGAGGAACTACGTCAGTGAGTTTTAGATAAAAGAAATAATTTAATTCAAAAATTCAGGAATTTTCATTGGAATATTGTCAGACTCAATGTTCTTATAACCGTGCTATAATTGCTGAGCGTCATCATCATCATCTTCTGACCCGCATGATCTTCTAAATGAGTCACGGAGCAAAACACGCAAGTTATGTTGGTTAATTCAAACATTGAAAAAAAGACAGACATAGGTCTTCAGCTCTGCTCTTATGCTCTTCATAAGAGCCACGTTTTATTTTCTCTTCGTAACATTATATTGTGACTGCAGAAAAGTGTTCCGTCCACCGAACATTTATCAAATCAGCAATTTTGCTGAGGTGCATATTTAGCTTTAATGCGTTCAATGTCTTTTCGCAGTTCAATCATTGAACCTTCACCCGCAACGTTTTCGCTGTGGAAGCCAACGTAAGCACTTCCTACTATTGGCCAATGTTCGGTGCTGACGTAACACACATGAGAGATCTCTAGACCACCCAATCCTCCGCGAGGCACTCTAACTCATCAGGAGTTATGCCAAAGTCGAATCAGCCAAGTTTTTGGACTTAACCCAACCACCTCGCCCTGCGTCTGCCAAGCGGTCACCAACCTGATTGTCCAAATTCCATGACCATAAGTGATAGTTGGATCAAATATTAAGTTAAAAAGCGCTAACTTGGCTTTGACACCAAGATCGGCCTTCCTGGTTACAGATCTTTAAAGCTGTTTAAAAATTGACTCCCATCACTCGTGAAATAAACTCCGACATACTTAAACTTCTCCACCTGCTTCAATGTGATATAGTAATATATGTAGGTAATTTGTCAAAAGCAGTAACAAATGCCCTTCACATTTCGACTTTCTCCGATCCTCTGAAGTCCCGGCATGTGTTGTTGTCATAACTAGCCCTAGTCTCTGGGCAGTATATCCAAAAGACATTATCTAGGGAAAACCACCCTCCACGTGCTCTACATTACACACCTGTTGACCAAGACTGACCATGTTACAATGACCGACAGCCAGTTCGAAAATGATTGAATAGAATGCCTGGTGGTACATTTTTTCCTGTTGTAAGACTTTTGTTGTGGCCATATTGCAGGACTACATGGGCCACATTTGCAGGACTGACATTACCTTAATTAGCCACCTTTTGATGTTTTTTTAACTATTCACTCAGTAAGATAAAATTGGCCTTACTATGAAAGTCAAAGGCCTCGCTTTTTCTTTCAAACCCCACATTCATCCAATCATAGAAGGTGATTTTGATGCGCTCTCCTACTGTAGGTCTCCAGCTGGGGTTTCTGTGAATATGACACCTACTTATGTAGAAAATGTTGTTTGACCCCCGCACTTGAAAACGGACTAACTTTCACTTATGTACATCTTATGTAGTTGAACGTAACTTAAATGTCAGGAAACATGTCCATAATTATTTCGTTGAGCCACATCGTTTAACAAGGCTTAAACAAGCTTGCCTGTGTAGCAGACATTCTGTACGACGGGGAGAAGGCTTCTAGAGGGGTCCCCAGATAACAAAAATGGAGCTCCCCAGAATAAATGTCATTGATGACTACTAGAGCCAAGAACTCTCTTCAAAAGTAGGAAATGTCTTCTGACAGCAAATTACATTACGAAAGTGTCATGCCCAACAGCTCCCATAGTAATTGAGTAAACGATAAATAAAAATACAGTGCACTATCCTTAGGACTAATAATCCCTAAGTCGAGTTTCCCTCTAACTCGAATGTTTTGTTCGCCATATTTTGGCATTTGCCTCAATTTTCCATATAAAAAATCATCCTCTAGCTCGAACTAATTTTGATATCCTGTGTATTCGATTTAGATTTTCTCTAAAACTCATTTCCTGTAGGTACGAATTCACATCTCTTGGATTCTGTAAGTTTCAACCTTGATTTGATTCATAGACTCTCGCGTGTGATTTCACGTGTCAAGAAAGCAAATCCCTACACGTATGTCAGAGGCTGATGTATTCGCACATGCGCCTCCTTTCCCACACATTCCAAATGAGGAAACGTCCGATGTAAAATCATACACACGTAGGAACGTATATGCCTAGACATATTTTGGACCATCACCAAAAAAAACATTCGCCGAATTGACTTATATGATTTTTTTCCTCTAACAACACGAAGAAAATTGTTCCCCATAACCGCAGAGAAACTTACTGCAATATGCCTGAATCCTTTGGGGGAAAACTTTTACCCCATTCAATCGTACAACAAAGCACGTCCAGATTCAAGGAAAACGTGGAAATCGCTTATACAGATAGAAAACGTCCGAGCCCGCCGCGCGACTTGTTCCTTGCAGCTTTCCAGGAAATATACATCCTCGTCATTTTTTCCCGTTTACACTCTTCACTGAACACCATTTTCCGTCGTACAATTCGACGGTGCACTTCATTTTGTTTTTGTTTGGTGTTTTTTGTTTTTTTTTTTTTAATTTCACGTTTGCCAGCGAAATTCTATGCAACTTAGTGTGAAAGGAATACGAATGTAGCATAGACTTTGCTCGGTATGGCCTTGTGCCGGATTGTCCCATGTTGTTGAATGTTGAGCACTTGTAGTCTTATTGCACTTATGCCTGTTTTACAATATTCGAGTACGTAAACATAACGACCCGGATAGAAAGGGGTAACGATTGCCGTGCCCACATTTTGCACGATGCGCCGTCACACACAGATACAATCTGCAATGCAGCATAATGCACCCATCGAGAGTGGGCAACGAGCACGAGCAGAGGGAAGCAGCGCCAGCCAGGGATGTGGTACAGACGGTCGACTGGAGCTTTTTATACCCACACACATACTCGTAGATGTATGTAGTTTTGTTTATACGTGGACATATAGATAGAGACAAGTTCGTCGGTGAACAGGCAAGGGATGCAGCAGAATCAGGAACAGCAGCTGAACTCATCGAGCCGAATCCTAGCTGAACGGTCGATAGAAGCTGCCAGTTGGTGGGTGCATCAGCGGGCCTAGTTCGGGAGTGGGCGTTTTAAAATGCTTCCTATGGAATGATTTAAGTGCGAGCGCCTTTAGAATTCTATTGTTGCGTCGTCAGAGTATCTTGCGAGTAGGTGGGCCACCTAGGACTACAATGCATGTTATACTGAACCTATTGTTAATTCCATCTAACAGGGCAGGGTCATTGGGCTTTGTTGAAAGAGGATGATTGTTCTGAAATATATATCGAAGCAAGAAAGAACTGAGGTGAATACAAAAAAAAGCATAAACCAATGAATCCTGAAAACGCTGAAGGATTACATGAGATAACAGTGGATATATTTAGAATGAATCTCAATAGTAAGACAAATAATGAAAGGATATTGTTTGCTGTTCAGAATGAGGACGAGAACTGACATTGCTCTTTCCCCACCTGGTCTGATGAATCACATGGACTCGTGTTGGTCGGTGAAGGATAGTCTATAGAATCAACTTCACTAATTGGTGGAATTTGCAAAGTAGAAATACTGAAACTATGCACAACCTCAAACAACTCCTCGGATAATCAGACAAATATTAAATGTGTGCTTTCAACAATTTTAATCAATATCAGTAAGCAATCACAAAACATTACGCATTGCATAAGCAACCTGTACATTAAACAGCAAAATGATTAGATTATTACACCACTGCTCGATGTTTGCGATAACCAATCAACGAAAGAGGCTTTCATGAAATGATTTCCATTAGAATTCCAGCTCCCGTGGAGGTAAACACTTCTGCATCAATGTAACTAAACCCCACGGTGAACTTAAACCACAGCATCATCTACCTTAGGTGGTAGAATATCCTCTTAAACCTTTCCGTCCATCGCTTATCTCACTCTACACACCCATTCCAACCAAATCCGAAACCGACCGCGTACACTTTGTGCTTTCAATAACTACTTGATAAGAGCATCAGTGAAATCCCCATCGTAAAGCCGCTCCGACAGCTAAGCGTATCAATCCACTCATGAAATATACAGGATTCGTGGATGCACTGAAACTAGCCGCCACTGTCGTCTACCTCGCTGCTGTCATCATCTCCATCAACGCGCTACCGATCGTTGAAAATCCTTAAAATCCATCCAAACTGCAACCAAAATGGGAGATGGAGTGCCATCGCTCCAGCTGAAACTGAACCGCTTTCTAGCATCGCATACACCCACGAACCGGAGCATCCCTCGTGTAGTTAAACCACAGGCGAGGCCCCAGGTGATATCACTGTGCCAGGCGATAGGCAAGGATTTCACATTTGAATGCAGTGTGCGAGCATTGCGCCCGTTGCCAGTTGTCCTCGATGCCTGCTTGTGCTGCTCTTGCCTTTAATTATTCTCTTTTTACATTTTAAATGAGAGCTCGTGACTGACGTTGGATGAGACTGGACGAACGGTGTGTTTTAGCGACACCCAAACTCGAACCCCCACAGCGATATCCAGCAGCCATATTTCCCTCGTGAAATCCAACACGTCATGTAGGATGAAATCCAGTTTTTCGCTTTCCATTGGGTTCTGTGTGCAACCGCATCTGTGTCACAGCACGAGTGGGTTCTCTGAAGCAATTTGTCTACTTCTTCCTTTTCTCTATCTCGTTTTGTTTCAAAGTAAAATGTTGATTAAGTATTTATGCAGGACGCGGCCACCGGGGTGGGCAGCAGAACGATATTTTCTTTCATTTCGGTGTACTTAACCCGGCGTGGTACGTTTATGATTTATTCTGTAAGGACAATGTGAGAAAGGATGGAAAACAGTGGCGGTGTTGGTCTTCGAGAAGAATGCTTCAGTTGAATGCGTGTGTATGTGTATATCTGCATCCGGTTTGGGTTGAGTGACATTAAAGTGCAACCAGCTGGAATGCAGGAATTAATGCATATTTTACACAGCCCACAAGCCCAGAGACAGGTCGGCATTTCTTTTCTTTTGTCTTTTGTTTCAGCCCAAACAACCAAGGATGGAAATGTGTGTGTGTGTTTTTTTTTTATTGCTTCGGTTGTGTTATTTATTTTAAGGTACAGTGGACGGCAGTTCTCCATGAATGAGCAAATAATGTTAATGTTTTTTACTTGGAAAGAGAGAGAATGGTTGAAATTATCCTTTAGGCTAACGGAGAGTTTTAGTTTTTTCAAAAAGAGTTGACTTTTAGAATTTTCGTGAAAGCAAAATGAATCCATCATAAAGGAGAAGTAGTGAAGAGAATCTTTTAAGGTTCTATGAATACTTCAAGTGGAAGAGAGATGCCGGCGACTAAAAACAAAACTAAAATGCTATTCAGAGTATGGAGAGGGTATTTGCTGACCTCAAAATGCGGGAGTATATTAATTTCGTATTCCATTTACCTCAATGGGTTTCTTTCAAGCCACAGACTAAGCAAGAGGCATTGAACTTCGGTGGAGCGTTTAGCTTAACTTATTTGGCATGTTCACAAGAGTGTGACAAGCCACAAAAACGTCAGGTATTTCTTTAATGACATTGTTTACAGGCACTATTTGATATTAAGCAGCTTCACGCTAAGTTGAATTTGAATACAGTTTGTAGTGTATTTATGTTCTTTAAACTTTTAATAGTCCCTAAAAAAGCAAACATGCTTCAAGATTCTGAAAGGGGGCAACAGTAATCCTGATTTACGAAAGCATGGATATATTCTGTTTGCATCTCATACACAGTTAATAACTACATACTTATTACACATTATTGATGCATATCGATATTTTCATTTCCATATAACATACTCGTAGCTTACATACAACATCGCGAGCTTATTTATGTGTCAAATTTGTCTGTGTCACAAAAATTGCATACTCTCAAACTGTACGATGATATACCATAATCCCATTCTTCGATTTAGAAAAAGTCAAGATAGAAATATCAAAACTGAAGTCTAACTGTGGGGACGATCTGATGAAATCAGCTCCTATGTATGATATGGTCAGAAGAAAGCATACCCGAGGAGTGGAATCTCAGTATCATATTCCCGATCACTAAGAAAGGAGACCCTTACTCTGCGCAAACTATAGAGGTATAAGCCTCTTTATCATCGCTTACAAGATCTTCTCTGCCGTTTTGTGTAACCGACTGAAACCATAGGATAGGTCCTAGGGAATTCCACAATAGAACAGATTTTCACACTGCAGCAGATTTCATTTAATTTCATTTCTTTTATTGTTTACATAGTTTCGCTGTACTTTAACAATGTTATATTAATTTTAAAGTACAGGTCTTAAAATATAACATTGGATTTACATTTCGATTTACAGATTTGAATCTTTGAAGTTAAATATGATTTTAATATCATCCGGGAGAAGATCATGCAGGACTATTACGCCAGAGGGGTGATCTTACAAAAGTGCGTACAATTGCTAGCATGTACCGATGTATATGACACTGACGTGATTGGCAGAACACAGCGAGCCGTCAATGAGCCATTTAATGGCTGTGAATGCAGGAAAAGCGGCGGTTATACATATCTGTCGAACCAAATTTATCTCATGGTTCGAAGTATTGTCGCCACCTGCAGTCAATCACTATAACCTACTCTAACCGAGCCAATCCAATTTGATCGTGATGACATAGAGTCTTTAACTAAAAGGTAGTTAAAAAAATTTGGTTTGAAAATTATGGTTCAATTCCTTAAACGTATATCACAATATTACACCAGTGACCAAAAATCTTACACAATATTACATCCGTTCTGGAGAGTGTTCCAGGTGATTCAAACCAATCGATATGACGTCGGTCGTTCACAAAGCCTTAGTCGTTGTTCATTCAGCTGTGTACAAGAATTGGAGACGGATTACCATCGTTTGGGTCGAAATTTCGGTGAATAGTTCCAAAAGAAATGTACGTGGTTCCAGCATGTTGGCAGACAGCAATCAAGGCAATCAGCCCATGTTCCTGTATATTGGTCTCCCAGATCTTGTGACTTGGTTCCTCTGGATTGCTTCCTTTGAGTAGGCAAAAGAATCATTTCGCATACTGCCTAAAGCATCTAATAGAGGTGAAGTGTGAACGTTGTACAGAGTGTGACTAATAAACGGATGAGCTTGGCAATTTGATAGAGCTTCCATTCTCATTCAAGTTGTATGTAGAAGCATGCTGTTTATTTTGACTTAATTATTGATAAAGCGTATTGGAAAATTCTTCATCCTTCAGTAACTTCTTGGTAAAAGTGAGCAAAGTCAATTCAGTACTAATTGCCTCCAGATCTAAACAAATTAATGAAAATATAAATATCCTCGCAACCACAGCTGTAGCCAGAATAAAATTGTTCGCATGTATCCTTGATTGTGAATACAATATAAGTCCACATATCCATGAATCCCACCACGGTTACGAAGTATACATCCATGCTGTTATGGATTATTTTTAAGCTTAATTGAGTTCATTTTTCGCAACATCTCAAATTACGTTTTTCCATCCTTGAGGTCTTCATATTAACAAGCGAACGGAAGAGCATTGAACTAAATCTCACTCTCTACGCCGAGACAGTATGCTCGAATTTAATGAACACCGATTAAATATTTCAATGAAATGTTAAATTTAATCTCAATGAAAACTGGAAAGTGCAGCTTGGCAGCGGCAAAAAATGAGCAAATGGGATGATGCTTTTAATATTTTTTTTTTTTTTTTCATTTCATTTCCCATTGTAAATTATGCATATTTTAGTGCGAAATACTCTGCCTATTTTTCATATGTATAAGACATATATGTGCAAATGAAAATGTTTGACTTGTGAAAAGGATGGGAAGGATGGCATCACATTAAGTTTCTTTTCCTATTAAGCCTCCTCCTTTATAAAGCCGTCACTAACGTGTCAATAATTGACAAGACATAAATTGACAACATTGCAATGCAATGTTTAAAACATTGACCAGACTTTCTCGGCCTTTTTCTGCAACCATAAGGTCAGTAACGAATCCGCCTTCAATCTTTTAAAAGGTTTTAGTCAAGGCGATGCGCTATTCACGGCATAGTTCTGCAAAATGTACATGACGTTACTAGCGCATAATATGCTTTGCTAGCATAGAAACGGAAGCAGCTAAAATGGGTGCGGCAATGAACGAAGGAAAAGCGAGGTACATGTATACTGTCCCCAAGAAAAAAACATACTAAACGGATGTCTCGGACAAACAGCGATTTTGAGGTAGCTTACCTTGTCACTCTGGGAATTCAATGGTGTAAACTACATAAGTACCAATATCAGAGACAGATTAACTTATGCCAAGCGGTATTTGTTTAGACTCATAAGGCAGTGGGGTAATAAGAACCTCTCTCGATGGACCCAAGTGACTTTATACAACAAATTGATCGTCCCATTCCCGATCTACGGCGAAAAGGTATGAACAATCCAAAAAGCATATGAAGAAGTCATTGGTGTTTTTTGGAGGGAAAAGTTCCGCGTACGAGTCCTGTTTGTTATGGAGGTTATCTCTAGGCTGCTGGTTTCCATATACACCCACTTCGATGTTTGCACATACAAATGCAAAAAGTACATCTACAAGTTAGTATGCGAAACTGAAAACCGGTAGCTAGAGATAACGTTAGGCTTGGGATGATTGTCCAAAAGCAGCAGGTCTATCCCAGACGATCGTGATCCTGGCCATAACATCGAAAAGTGCTTTGCTGTTGTTCATGGCATTGGTGGAGATGTAATTAGAAGTGCATTTGACTGGCTGTAAACTATAGATATGACGACAGTTATGGGGTTACATGAAGTTATACGAAGCAAAAAACATGATAAGTTATGTGATGAGAGCCAAGAGCACTAAGCGCTTGATTCCAACAATCAAATTGTGAGACCTGCTGGTCAAAAAAGCGAATAAGCAGACATGCTAATTTCTTTGCCGGGCATCATATTAGAAATGAAGATGTTGCCAGCACTTTAAACTTTGAATTACTAGATGCTGAAATTTAAATGCAAGTTCTGTTTATTAACTGATTAGATTTCTTGTGTTCAATTTCAACAGAAATTCAAAGAACAAACTGAGTTGATGACACCACTTCATCTTAATTCGTACCGGACTCAGCAGAGAACACTTTGAACATTGAATACATTTCATTTACAATGTTAACTATAATGTTCAGCAAAATAGTCAATGCAGGAAACTGTTCACCTTTCGTAAATGGAAAATTGTATTAACCTATGCTCTTGGTTTCTGGAAACGCAAGAGTCAATTACTTATTCAGCGATTCCCTCTGAACAGAGCAATGGAAGAAGTGCTATGCAACAAGACGTGCAGGTGCCACTGAAATTGAGATTAAATTTACAATCACTTTTCACAGAATTCGATTGGATTGCAACAAAAATAACACAGAATAACGAATGATACACAATACGAGGGTATTCTGTAGCATTCAGATGCATACCAGGTCCACTGAGAGTTGCTCTATGTTCAGGTTGGAAATTGTGGGGTTTTTGCAATTCCAAATTCGGAGATAGTCTGTGTTGGCTTGATTGAATTGCATATTCAATTAGCTGAATACTTGACGAATTAGAGAAATGATGTTTAAATTGGATGTTTGGCACCACCGTCAATGTGCGAGGCAAGAGAGCGTGACATGAAATGGCACATTTTTTTCAAAATTTGACTAGTTCTGAGACTGAATTTGAACTAATAGCAATTGATTTCGTTAAATATTCTATGAACTATGCTGTTTTCAAATATAACAACTAAAAGGTGTTTTCTTCTATCCATCTATATATATATAAATCAATGTTTGTTTGTTTGTCCTTTATAGACTCTTAAATGGTAAGAGGTAGACCACTGATGTCTTTGGAAACTTTGTTCAGAATTCTGTGATTGGACACATGAATGATGAGTTACAATCGAAAATGTTGATTTTCTATTTTAGCAAAAATTAAAAACAACAATTAAAACTTTGAGTTTTATGTGGAAGTAATAAGAAAAATTGTTGAAAATATTGAAGGCTATAAATGTGAAGAAATTTTTCCGATTGTAAGAACCAGTGACGAGATATAGGGCAAAAATACCCGAAATCTTCTATTCGTTGTATTTTAAACTATATCTAAATATCAAAAAGATTAACTCGATTCAGATTTTGTGAGTTTTTTTATCCAGTTTTCGCACATTAACCCTAGACCCGTATCTCGGGCACTCAGTGCCAAAGCGTATTTCAATTCAAATTCTAATATATTTGTTACACTGGATCATGCCAAATAGACCCAGACAAAAATGTGCAGACAATAGTGTTTTGGATTATAGAAATGTATCCTTGAGAAGTTTGATTTGTTATTGAAATTATAACAAGACTGAAGACTAAACTGGCATTTTTGTAGGATACAAGTCTAGGGTTAAGTCATAAGTACTCTGTTCTCCTTTTTTGTATTTTTTTTTAATTGATTTGAAAACATTATTATTGACAACAGTGATAGTCCATTCGGTGTGTTTTTTTTCTTGTGAATTTGTTGGTGAGTTTTTTTATTTTTCATTTAGTTCGAGAGCTTACACATTAAGATATAATATCTTTTACAAAAAATAGTGATAAGCTATTAAAAATTACAGAGAAAGTTAGTTACAATAAACGGTTTTATGTACAATGTGTTTTTAGAGCAATTCAATATTTAATTCAATGTAGATAGATGAATTTCTAATTGATTTTTAAATCGTATCTTATTTTCTATTTCAATGACGTTGCGTGGGAGGGCATTCCAGAGTCGAGTGGTGGTAACAAAGAATTGGCGTTCAGAGTTAAGATGAGAAAAGCGCGGTAATAGTATTTGCTTGGTCCTATTACATGCGCAAAACGAAATTCGATTAAATTGGTTTTGAGGTTGACGAGTGTGTATGATGTGATGCAACATCATGATGGAACGGAACTTTGGAGTACTATCAAATGAGATACCATTGATACCTTTGGAGAAGTCAGAAATGGCGGCTAGAAATATAGCGAGCAGCATTATTATATTATGCTTACGTCTACTAAATTCATCACATTTTCCGTTGACCTCATATCCGTAAGTAAGAATAGGTGTAATGAGGATCTTGACTAATAGAGATCGGGTTGCCATAGGGGTAAGATGTTGTAAAGCCCACAGGGAGCGGAGGACCTCATGTGCCTTGGCAACGCAACTTTTTATGTGATCATGCCAGGTTACAGTTGAGTTTTTCATGGAGTTTTCCTACATTAAATCGTCAGAGCAATTAAATTAAATTTGAATTATTTTTCAATGCCGAATTTTTGTATTTTTTTCAATTAGTTTCAACACCTTTGTCGAAAAAACAAAGTTTTTTTTAATTTCTTTAGAATATTACTTATGTTGTGAATGGAAAACGGTGGCATTTCAGATTGCGATTTATACTAATAAAAAATGCCTCCCAAGCAAGCTGCGGTTGGGAGAAATACACCTCAAAAAAAAAGAATCTGACGAACAACGTGGTCTACGATTACAAACAGATGGAGACCGTTCGTCTGAATTAAGCGATGACTTGAAGTTCAACAATCACGAACAGTTGAAGCCCGTTCGTCTCAAAACAAACGAGCGACGTGAGCAAAGACTCGCAGCTCAACGATTACCCACAGGTCAAGCCCATTCGTCTGAAACAAGCGAGCAACGTGAATAAAGACTCGAAGCCCAACGATTACGCACAGCTCGGTTTAGACGAACATTGAATGATTCATGGATGCCATGATTGGAGGTGGCTGCGTTCCATTATGATAATATTTTGGGAAAACGAACAAATTAGTATTAGAAACACCTGGAATGCGCGTTTGGGAAAATTGAATTGCTCGAGTGCATCCACCCCTGATCCATTATTGACATTGGTATCAGGTAACACAAGAAACATTTCTTTTGCAATATTCGGAAGTACAATTCGTGTTTTAAATGACATCGTTCGGTGCAACAAATATTATACGCGAGAATTACATTCCAACCTTCAAAGTGCAGAGCTAAACTTATCATTGTGCTGGGTCATTACTACATGATTCACGTTCCATGTGGCATACTGAACAATGATTCGCCATGCATGTCTGATGGAAAATGAACAAAACGGTACCCAAGAGTCTTAGTCGCGGAAGCTTCATAATGCATTGCTCTCGGGGAAACTGCCTTCGCATGTTCCTACGGCCGTGAACTGGGCGTTTGAAAATTGTGTTTTCGTTATATGCGAGTAAGAACACACATTGCTATGTAGTGTTGGTATATTGGTCGATGCGAACTCAAAGTTTTGTTTTTACTTACCAAACAAATACTAGGTGCCTAAAAAACACAAAGAGGAATACAGAATAATACACAGAGTGAAGATATTGTCCAGGTATTTAGATGTCAATCCGAACCTGAACAGCTCGATAAAAACGATTACAGCGACAGTGATGTGGAAAATGATTCGGAGTATGATTTGATTCAACAATTGGAACTAGTAATGACAGCTTGTGACCACTAGTCGTACTTGAATGACTATCTAGGAGTACATATTTTAGAATTCTATCAATATTTGGCTCTACCGAAGCGGTTCTACGAATAAAATGTTCATTTGAATTTAACAGTTGAAATTTTTTTCAATAAAGCGGCGCTCACGAACTTTGAAATTCGATAACAAATTTATATTTTCAGTTCGATTATATTTTCTTGTGGGTTTATGTAAAGTTATTGAATTGTTGCTTGAAAATTTAAGTTTCTACATTTCTTTATTGGTACACATACACAAGTACGTGCACCTTAGGTCTAAAAATTAGTGTAATCTGTAATCTATGACAGTTCAAGCTTCAGCATGAATGATGAGGAGATTGTACTAAATAATAGTGAATTTGATTTTTCTGGAGACGATAATAATGTGGAATATCTGCCCCCAGATGTTGCCATAACTCTTCAGCAGTCCGAGGAAATTGAGGAAGATCAAGAATTGCGCGCACCTGAGATAGATACTGAAGAAGAGGTTGAAAACTCGTCACGTTTGTTCTGGCACACTAAGGAGATGATTTCACGTGGACCTGATATTGCAGAGGGCGTGCTTATTTCTCAGGGCAGTTCAGGCATGAATGTGTTTTTACAAATGCAATTGAAATGATTAATTTTGGCGGTGTGCTGATGATGGGCACCCTCAAATATTCGCCGCTTCGCAGACATACATCACCCAAATACTGATGACTAACTGTGGAAAATAAGTCCTTTGATAGACCCCATTTTAAAAAAATGCCAGAGATTGCCTTGATCCAGACATATGGCAATAGATAGTGAACAACACATTATCTCATTTTCTGATAGATTTGAGTACCGCTAATATGTTCCAGCCAAACTCAATCGACTTTGACTAACACACTCAGCTGCCCGGGACGGGCTAGTACTGGATTTTGAGATCTATGTAATGAAAAATCTTGGATTGGGGGCGGAAATCATTGAAAAACTTTTCCGAACTATTGAATCCAGCTATATTTTGCATACACATAGATTTACGAGTCTGAAACTAGCAGAACACTTGCTATAAAAAAAAGAAGATATTTTTGTGATAGGGACAGTAATGACAAATAGGACTGGAACAGTAGCAAAGATATAAGGCGCTAAAAAAGCGACAGTGGGATGAAAGAGTAAGGGGCGATGAGAGTATATGTGTAGTAAAGTGAATGGATACAAAGCCTTTAACAATGCCTTTCACTTGTTCAGGAAGTGAAAATGGAAAATTGACATACAAGATCGTCCAGTGGTAGTCAAATATTACAACATCTGCATTGGTGATTTATTTTTGCGATAGATTAATTGCTTACAACCGAACATCAATGCGGACAAGAAAGTGGACAGTGAGAACTTTTCGCCATTTTCTCGACCTGGTTGCCGTCAGTTGCTGGCTGATGTACACGTGCTATTGCACTGAAGAAGACGTTCAACTCAAGGACAAAATTGCGCAAATGCAATGATGAAGTATGATGGGGTAGGGAGGTTAATCCCAATTTTTTGCTTCGTCAAGATCTTGTCCCAGTACTAGCCCCTCGGTAAGATCCAACTCGAATCCTGAAGACAAAGTGCTAAATTGTAGTTTTGAGAATTATCACAATTGTCCAAGGTACACATATGTGCACCATATTTTTTTAATACCTCCAATTAAAATAAAATTACGAACAAATTGTTTGCTTAGTTTATGCCCTAATAACTATAAAAAAAACTTTCCTGAACACCATTATTCTATTTCGTTCATGTTCAGGTCCTAAGAGGATATTGGCTTAAATTCTATTGAAGATTCTGAACCAAAATAAAAAATCGACTCTTCAGTCATGTATAACAGAACTTTTTTTCGGAGCGTGAAATAATGTACGAGTATATTCGTGTGGTTGGTTCTTCTTCTCTCGTCACAACTTTTGGAATCTTTCCAACACATTTGACCGTGAAAACTCAATAAAAAAGGAAACATCCCAGCAAAACCAATTTCAAATCCTATAGCACACTCTTCGTATGGAAATTATTCGACTTTCAATCTAATGCTGAGGAAAAAATGTCTTAGGCTACATTTGTAGCCCATAACTCACAATTATACAGCTGAAAAAGAGTGCTTGAAATCCACACAGTGAACACTTTTCAAAGAACTCATTAAAACTGTTGTTTCGACATCTATAAACGAAATGATATACGGTTTAACGCCTTGAATAGGCCTTAAGCCACAAACTCGTGCGGTGTGCCTAAAGACACACGTAATGAAGGTATACACAAACTTCAAAGCATTTCATCCCGTCCCATACCAGGATCACCATCCGGAAAAGAGCAATTTGTATCTTTCATTTAAAACTTTCACACACAGAAGTCATACGAACTAATCACAGCTCGTGTCAGACGTGCTTTCATGCCCGCGCATCACTGTTTGTTCTTCATTCCTTCTGCACTAGATATGATTCTGAATACGACAAAGGCAATACAAGAGCACTCACAGACACACAATGTGGAACAGCAAACAGCGAGTATTATGCGTCCCTCCAACAACACCCTACCGATGTATTCACACACAGCTTCATTCAGCACAATTCTGACGTCAATCCTGGAGGGAGAAGTGAAGAGTCGCAGCGATCTATCCACCACCAATAATCATTAGAAATTTATGCAATTCCTCGTACTTTATTCATTCGCTTACCACACTTCGCAATCAGCCTCCTGTCATGCCGCATCTCTCCTTAAAGTGAAATGAAGTATAAAACATAATAAGAGGCACAAAAAAATGATGAAGCAGAGTAGAGTATTAGGTATTCTCGCACACCCAAGGTTGAAATTCTGACGATATACCCTTCTGAATATCTCAAGGATTATTCCAGGGCAAAGATAAAACGTGGGAATGCATACAAACACAAGAAGTTTCCTCCGATTTTGGTTCACATTTTTTCATTGTACCCTCGAATTAAATGCAATCCTTTAAAACACACACACACCGGCCGACACCTGGCATCATGGCCCAGTATCTGTTTGCAGGGGATTGAGGTCACAGAGAAACAACCTCACGAGGATCCCTCTGTGCCCTACAACTCGGTTTCAAAATGAATTCCAAGTAATGCACTCGAATGGATTCTATGGAGCAGGAAACTAATATTGTTTCAATCCAGAATATAAGCAATGACTCGGATGAGTATTCTGTGGCCTCTAATTTCACCGGACATAGTGCATCGGCTTAAAGCTCCAGTGGTACTCATAGGGGATAACGTTTCGGGGCGTTGGTTTGTAACCATATCCCTATGCTACATGGTAAAGAGAATTTAATCAGTTTTGAATACTTTTTTTGTGGTTTGTAGTAAATATTTCATGGAATGTATATGCAAATAAAATCAAAAAGCGTAGATCCCTCAAATGTTGGAGGCACACTTTTTAAAGTCGATACAAAGAATTTCTGAAAAAGAAGAAAATTAAAGCAATTCTTTTTTCAACATGTTGGCACAAGTGCCTGCCAACAACTTGTTACGAACACTCAACAATTTTACTCGCAATATGTGTATTGTTTTTGGGTTCAAAGCAATTTCTGGATAGCCAGCGTTTGTAGGAGTAGATAGTGGGTGTCCGAGATCAATAGTTTACGTCACAGAGAAAAAGTGAAAGACAAAGTATTTATTTCTCATGTGATTTGGAGTAGTACTTATATTCCACCACAGTTTTTAGAAGAGCTGTGTAAGTGAGGAAATCTATCTAAGCTAGGAATTAGCGTATGGGATCAAAGTAAATAGATGCAAATAATTGATTTTTGAGATTTTTTCAAATTGAGGTTCTTTTTACGATTGGAGTTTTCAAAGAAAGCCGTCAGACAAATAGGATTATAATTTTGCTAGAACAACAGATATCCTTCACAGAACTCGGACCGATGTCGCAAGAATAGTAAGGCTCGTCATCGGCAACTAGTCAATAGGCAAACGCGCAGTCCAATTGGGCATATCCTTTAATAACCACTGCCGTGTTTCGAAAGTAAGATTCTGTATCACTTTATTTCCACCTGTCCACCACTTGCTAGAGACTGACATCGAGCTCCGGGAATACTTCTTATCGAATCTCATTTTTTTATTTAAGAAATAGACAGGATGACCATCAATGGATTAATGATGTTCCTAAACCCCAAAAGATGGTTATAATCAATATAACTTTTACTTTCAATATGTGTGTATTTTTTACAATCATTTGGTCATACATTTTAGTGTGTGAAGAAATAACACACATATAGTATAATAATAATATGGGTGGCGCCGGTAGAGGACCGGGGACTAGCTTCTCAGCAACCACTCGTGTTGTGCGTGCTATTGTTCTATCAGGAGTGGAAGGGACATGCAGATTTATGCCGACACCGAACGGCCAAGTTTGAGTAGTTTTTTCTAGGCAGTTATACTCTTTGAGTATAGTCAGTGTATCGAAAGAAGTGGGGCAGTGGAAAGTATTTCTTATTGTACCAAGAATCAAAACTAGACAGGTGGGTCCAAGTGCGTAGGAGTCGACGCACATACCCGCAACGCCACGGGCCAGCACACATATATATGCCCTACATATACTGTCATGCTGCTACAACATATAACAACACTTTCTTTCGAACCTGCCTTCACTAATCAGATTACCTTGTCTGTGCTGTACACATGCCTCTGGTTAAATCTATACTTGTGTGCTCCGGATTAAACGCGCTCCAAAAATCTGCTCCTTTGTCTCAACGTATCGGCATCGAAGACTCCTTGGACTGGTTGCAAGTTGTCCCTGCGTTCTGCATTAGTCTGCCTCCTTCCAGATGCCGGCAGGCTTTCTCTTCTCATCCAGCCCCAGAAGCAGCTGCTGGTAAAAGTTACTCTCCTTTCTTGTTAGTGTTGCTCACTAGGAAGCAGAGGTAGATAAAGTCCCTGTTTTTCTGCTAGCTTAATGCCTGAAACACAATAGGGCTTTGATGCTGGCGTTTGTCAAGTTACGAGGCTAGAGTTTCAAACGCGCTTTGAAATGACATCTCAAATGTCAGTTGATTCTCAATTTGAGCGAAGATCTCTCAATTTGTAAGGGCGTGTGAGTGAAAGCGCCTCTCGCACTGATTTTTTCCAACATGTCGAAAAATCCTTTTAAGGCTCAACTATAATGCGCATGAGCGAGCCTGAGCTAGTATCAATTTTGGACGAACTGTTTCGTCATGTTTGCGAAAAAACACGACTAACTATAATAAACACATGCGCGCATAGCCTCCTGTCAGAAATTCTTCCGTTGTTTGCTTTATTTTTTTATTTAATTTTGATTTATTATGAATTCCTCATGTTTCCAGTTCGATTATATGTGTATGTATGTACGAATACCAACATAATATCAGCTGATTTGCTCATTTTTCAAATTTGTTTTCTTAGCTATGTTTTATCTGTCACATTCGCATATGCGCGGTGCGATTCATTTCGCACTAGCGCATGCTTAACGAAACTTTTGTGTTACACATGCCTAACGAAATGTTCGCAATCCTTCATGGACGACATTATAGGTTGCCTCATAGGGGTGGGTGTATTCGCTTACTCACTCATGCGAGTTTGACACTAGCTAATGCTCGCTCATGCGCATTATAGTTGAGTCTTTACGTGAAACTGCGCTCTTAAGTTTTATGAAATTGCTCTTATTTCGCTCCAGAAAGCACGAAGTCGTATTTTGTGCATAGCCCATGATTTGTGTGTTGAATGAAAACGCCAGCAGCAAAGCCCTATTGTGTTTCGCGCATAATAGATTTTGGAAAGAGCGTGCCGTGAAGAATTTATTAATTTTAAATATTTTAACCAAAAACGATAAAAGATCGTTACGTAAATTTTGTAAAACACTTTTAAAAAACTATGAAAGAACAGCCAAAGGGAAGTTTTAAAAAATTGTTAAAGTGGCTCGTGAAACAATGAGAAATATTATTAATATATTTCGTTAGTCAGAAGAACAGCCCCAGAACCAAAAAAAAATGTAGTATAGATATAGCCGACTTCTGCTTCCCTAAATTTGTTTGGACATCGTTTTCTATACGTGTGAGCTCTTCCGAACAACTGATAGCCTTCCCCTTCAAGCTACCGAGGTGAATTCTGCAACGTCGTCACGCCAACCATAATATCGTGCAAAGCGTAATCATAATATAACCTACATAACTCAATGCAAATTCTAAGATTCAAATCAGATATCAAATTATTCTGACCGCGAAAAGTAGGGGAAACTGCACAGAGAATCTATGTTTGGGTAGTATTCACGAATTGCAATCGTAAGCAATATACTTATAACTTTAGGTTCGAATACATCGACATCAAATATGAGAGAAAAATAACCATCAATAAATGTAAGGCATTATGTTAATCTAATTTTATTAGATTTCAAATTTTGGTTCAATTATAAATAAGACCACACACGTTACTTCGAGCCCAA
Source organism: Eristalis pertinax (assembly GCA_907269125.1). Lineage (NCBI taxonomy): Eukaryota > Metazoa > Arthropoda > Insecta > Diptera > Syrphidae > Eristalis > Eristalis pertinax. Next base: position 63,543,226 of record OU026145.1, read on the forward strand.
CTATTGTGTAGTCTTATGAGTAACAATAAGAATATGGAAAAAATCCGGAACTCAATTGAAAAAATGAAAACTCTGTTCTCTCTAAAAGCACTTATTTATGTTTATAGTTTAGCAATATAATGGAGTGTCTCAACTCATCTAAATTGTGCTGTATGATTTCAATGCAAGGAATCGATCATCGAACATCAGATCTCAGACAGAATAAAATGCTAAAGCTTGGAAATAGAGCTAGAGAAGCAAAATGGTGTAGAACTGAGGTTTAAACGGCAGTGTACTCTCATTTAACTTAAACTACAACTTGAAGGGCACCTAACAGCATATGTGTAGCCTATGCAATGAAAGATTGTTCGTTTTGGAAAACCGATTTATTTGCGGATAAATGTAAGTTCAGCCTGTTTAGACCAAACGAAGGGAAAAACGTTTGGCGAAAGCCAAGCATCTTGTACAAACAATAAATATTGATTTTATACGTTTAGCGAAATATTTTCAAATATCGATTTTCCTTTTTCCAAATCAACTAAATGCACACTCTCTGAAAAGTGCCGCCGGGAATTAAAAATTCGACCACATTGAATTCTTTTCGTATCTAATGAAATGGATTAAGTCACTGCAACCTCTATCCTCAGCCACAAACAGTCTCTATAATGCTACTTATCTACTCACCACATATGCCACACGAGAAGATGAAACCAAAATCTGCTGTCGCAGAAGCATTCCACCTCATTACAATGCCGTTAGCCCCAAGGTACAATAAACGATTTCAACCACGACGTCGCCTTGTATAAGGCGGGTTCTTTCAAAGTAACCTCTTTCACGCTAATCAATAATTCAGTAAAAACGAGTCACTTTCCGCCACACAACGTTGTTTCCTGGTATTTATACTGTTCTTCTTTTACAGCTAAAAAGGTCCACTCTAACACAGTCCCTTGCTCTGCAGGCGCCAGTTACCCAAAACAATGTACAAATCTATAAGTTAGCAAGGCGAAGTTGCACGTAAGTACGTAGAGGTGTGGCTGAAGGTAAATTGGTCTCTGAAAGGACTCATTGAACCGCAAAATGTCGATAGCCTGACAACTTTGTGTTGACTGGTATACATATATTTATGTACATAGTGGACGCTTCAGTGCGGAGTTGTAAATATAATAGATTATATTCGCTGAAGCTATTACGGGATAATGCACGATGTCATTGGCAGTCCCTGGATGGATGGGGAATATTATGTACTATTGTTGCGTGATAACATATTGCCTTTTGGCAACGGTTGAGAGCATCAGAGAAGTTACCGATTCAGTCTATCTACGTACAATCAGTCAGTTAGTGTCAGTTAGTTAAGTGTCAGAAGACATTACGTCTTCGTAGTCTTCAGGAGTTTATACATCAGTGTTTAATTTGTAAAATCTGTCCCAGAGTTAATGAAAGGAGAACGTGTAGTTGGACAAATATCGGTCGCAATGCTTTGAATAGAAAATTAGAGTTTCAGAATGGAACTTGCACGACGTAGTCGCCGTCAACATTTGCACGAAATTATATAAGAGTAAATATTAGAATTTGTTCTTTAAGGCCAAAGTCCAAAGCTTACGTGTTTTATTTAAAGCTAAAAAACAGGTATCAATGAATCGCCGATAATAGTTCGACGTCGGTTGTATAAAACAAATTATTAACAGAAATCAATGAACATCGGACGTATGCGACATCCTCCTCTCTTAATTCAAGTACCTTTGGTGCACCGTGCACGCCTGAAAATATACATTTATGCAAATGCTCATAAATCAAGCCACTTGCCCAGTAGTTAACCATAAAGCCCTCTGCCTTTCACTAATTTCGATCCAAAAAAGGGCAAAAAACATTTTAGTTGCACTTGTGAGTTTTACCTTCACCCAAATTAAACAAAGGTAATCCGGTTGGTCAGGTGCATTAGTGGTTTGTTCTTGCCTACATTTATTCATTTCCTCTGTGCAAGACAATTCACAGAAAGTAGAGAAGTGTAATGTTTTAATTGCCTTGAACTTTTTTGTAGTTCAATTCTTGGAGGTGAACGAAAATGCTCTCTGTTACGTAATGAGAATTGTGCAGGCAATAACTGCTGTCAGATTTCACACTTACTCGTACTCTTCTCGACCCAGTTCGATTGGAGATGAAACATTTTAAAATATGCTTAAGAAGCAACTTGCGGAGGTTGAATGTTAAGAATATGCAAACAGTATTTAAATGAGTATCGCCGTACTGAGAAGCCGTTTGTATTAGCACCAGTTAAATGCTTTCAGAAGTCGGAAACAATCGGGTGATGTTCTGGCTATTAATCTCTACAGGGTCTGTTAATTCGATGGGCAATTTGCATGTTCATCGTTTTGCAGTTCGTATAATTCCTTTCTTCCATCATTTTCCTTCTAGACAGAATCAAATATCCGAGAGAAAGATAGTATTTTGGGCTTCAAATAGAAGACAAGGAAGCAAGGACATGTGTCTCTCTTCTTCTGTATGTTACGACCAAGCGTCCAGATTCCCATGGAAAGAGATTCGCGATATTGAATTAAGTAAAGCAAATAATCGATTTAATGATGATGAATCAATTCTGATGAGTTAGATATTAGCTCCGCCTCTTCTGTCGGCACTGTCTCCTCAGAGTGTCTCCACCACTCTCGAATAATACTCAAGAAGATGCTTTTGAAATAGGTGGGGTCGATGCTTATTAGGTCGGTAGTGCATTTATATCCATTAAATTAAGTCCCTTGGTCTCGATAATATTCACCTCGACTTTGTTAAGTATTACTTCTTTATTCTGCTTTCTCACATCGCCCATATTTTTAATACTATGTTCAAAATCAACCCACCTGATCATATATTCTACCGTTTATAAAAACCACATTGAGCGAAGCAATATTTAAGCCCTCACATGTTCTTTATTAACCAGGGTAAATATGATCATTTTCATTTTATCATATCTTGGACATTTTTTACCCAGGTTTATTTTTATCGAGAGTCAGTGCCTAAATATATGACAGAGTTTGAAAAATTTAAAAAAGAGTACTTTTTTTCAATTTGTCGACACTAATCGGGAATCCTCCAATCTTATATTATTCGATCAGATTTCAGCAAAGTACATTGCTGTGTTGCAGTTTTGTTAAAGGTATCCGACGCTATACGAACAGCCTTTCGAAAACATTTGACCAGTCAATTCTTTTTCACAGACTGTCCTCCCAATTCAAATTCTGTAATCGCATTAATAAGTTAATCTTCTCGTACCTTAATAACCGTGTCCAAACTATTTCCTACAACAGAAACTTCTACTACCCGGTGGTACCAGATAATATCAATATTTGACCGTTCTCGGTTGACGTTTCCCTTTTGAAGGTATATACGGAAATGAAAAATCACATAGTGTTGGAATCGGTGGCTGATTCTACACATCGAATCAACGGCGAGAGCCACATAGCTAATGATGAGCAAGAGGCTACATCACCAATGGTCAGGTTTAGACGTACGCGTGCTGGTGGCAGTCCTTCACAGACTCCGTTCTCTTGGTATCCTCACAGTGAATATAGTAGAAGTTGCATTTAAAAAGGAAATAAATGGAAATTGCTGCTAACAAGGAAGATGACCCAGCTCCTGGAAAACAATTCTTTGTAGCGCTCGAAGATTTTAGGATCGACCTGGAAATATGAGTGGAATATAAGAATCTTTTTGGCTTTAGAAAAGGAAGGTCACATGGTAGAATTATAGTACACATATTGGGCACAATGACGCCTACCTCTTGCTCTATGCAAGCTGCGCCTGAAAACGACTTGGGTACGGTATGTACAGCCTTGCTCGAAATCGAGAGACGCGTAACCTTGTTCAGTTCTACTATTAATAATAATGAACTTTCATCGTGGTGACGGCACTGTACGATGAGGAACCGAATTCACGATAGTTTCAGATGATCGGTTGATATCTTCCCAATTTTGATTGTTATACGTAATATGCCCGTGGTCCTGCACAGTCGGTGGATGTGATGGCAGCGGTGGAAGGTGTCGACGCAGGAATTGATGTGAGTATAGGAGCTGGAACAGTTCGTTCCATCGGAATTGGATTGGACAAAAGCAACTGTTTCCTTCTCGACATCAGTTCATGAATTTCATTGAGTCGACCGTTCAAAACTTTTAACTTCATGTTTCCTTGCGGTGTTAACAATCCCTGTTGCCAGGTGAATGACACCTTATGACATCACTTCAGAAGCAGCTAGTGAAATGAATTCCATTCAATACAATCTGTCATGAACACCATTCAGGAAGCAATCACATTGCCATTGTCCGCTTCCAATTGTGGTTAACCGACATAGAAACGAAATCCAGCAACACATGTCGTTCATTAAAATCTAAATCAGATTCTTTCTTTCTTTAGTATATTCTCTGTTATGGTCAGTAAAACGTGATAGTAAATTCGAAACCATTTGCTCACCTGTCAGGACTATTTGTTTTTTTGTTTTCGTAACTGTTACGTCAATCCCATGTGAGTAGTCGCATTTAGTTTCGTATTATTTTAAAAATGGACATGCCTTCATTTTGTTAATCCCTATTTTTTGTTCCATTCCACCCCTCATCCTCATGGCACAGCTTTATCACAGTCATTTGGGTAAGCATCCGTTTTCAATTTTATTCAATTATTTCCAGTCAAAGGTAAATCAAGCGTTGGTTCACGTGCCTGTAAACATTTTAGGCCAAACAACTAACACCCCACTTGTATTTAAAACGCGTCGTCATGCAGATACCAAACTTTATCCCAACGTTGCTCTAGCGAGAATACATTTCCAGTTGCTTGGCTTCGAATTCAACAAGTTTAATACATCTTTGGGTATATATATACTCACATACCGAAAGGAAAACATGAAAGTTGAATGTAGGAGGGTGATGGTGGATCTTTCCTTCTCTCTGTGGGATATATGTACGTCAAGAGGGCGTATACGCAACATATCATCTGGAAATTATTGATGAATTAAAACGAGAATCTGTTGTTGATCGCCCATGAGGGTCTTGGTGCTCATACAACATTTTATTTTTAGCCAAAATGATTTATTTAAAGTTAAGTACATCTCTCTTTGGCCTCGAGGTGTGGTGTGTAAATTGATCACTGCGGATAAATGAATATATATTTACGGCATTTCTTTTCACATGCAAGTTCAGCCCCCAAATGTGGTGGATTTCAAGAAATTCAAGATTGTGGGGCGAGTGAGTTGTTCAACACATATTTTCACTGTCGTTAACACACTCTTTACGGATGTACATACACCCTCGGGCGATGAATGTATCATTCGCTTTATTTTGTTTGTGGGATGGCAGCACCTGAGTTTTCAAACGATATTAATGTATTCAGCTTCTGCCAATAATTTTGCAAATTCCTTAAGGCAGATATGAATAATGCATCTGCACATTTCCTCGGATGTAAGGATGATTTTAATTTTTTAAGAGGATCTTAAATATTCGCCTCAGCTTTCATTAAAATTAAATCATTCTCTTCAATCATTACAATTATGACTGAATTGATGACTGATTCTTGGTGTCGCTCGAATAAAAATTAAACTATTTTGGCATCTATCAATTCTATATTATGTAATTTACAGATTTTTTTTTGTTTTGCCATTAATTAGTTACTTAATCACTTCCTTTACTTTACTTTGCCTCTCTACCTACCTATTTCCGAAGACGTTTCTATGCGCCATGCGCTCGATGTGGCCGAGCCAGTACAGTCGACAGCTTTTTGCCTTCCGGACTATATCTACATCCTTGGTACAGATTGTAGAGTTCGCGATTGTGTCTTCTCCACCATTCACCTTCCTAGCAGACGGGAGCATCATCAGCTCTACTGTATTGCTTTGCAGACTACGATGAATCTGCATAACATAGCAGTTTGCGATTTGAACCTAGCTGGTGTTCTCCAGCATTTACCTTAATCTGAAAATGTTGTCTATGGTAAATTTCCTGCGCTCCATCGGGCGGCACACAGTGGTCCCGAAGTGGAAAAAAGTACCCAAAGTGACAAAATTAGGTACTTTCGAACCAAATGTTATATTTGATTTAAAGGACATACATTTTGCCTTAAAACTGCATCAATCGTTTTTTCACATTACCTCCCAATTTTTTAGACCAGATTTTTAATTAAGGCACCGTTTTGAGTAGGTATTTCAATGTTTGATGGGCTGTAACTAAAATGCAACTAGAGTCTCCAAAGTTTTTTGAAAGCTATAAGTATCTTCTATCGACGGTGCAAAATCTGTCGCCGGGTTGACCCCGAATCTCCAGAACGAGGCGTGACCATCAAAATAGGAAGTTAGGGTGTTATTGCCGATGAAACTGATTTCTGACTTGGAACTTGGGTTTATAATTACTAACATTTTAATGATGGGGAGATGAAATTTGGTTTAAGTAGATAATGAAAGTATTTTAAATATTCTAGTTGAATTTCGGCTTTGGTTGTGAAAATTTAAAGTTTTTCGCGTTGGCAAGTATTATATTTAAATATAAATTCCTGTGTGATTACTTTTTTGGTGGAAATAATTTCAACTTCGGAAGCTTTTTATCATATCAAAGAGTCACGGAAACTTAACATCGTGCCAAATCAATCCAATAGTTTTTGAAGTGAGAAAAAGGTTTCTATGAAATTTTCAGCAACGGCAAGGCTTAGGAAAGGCTTAGTTTGGTCTAAATTTAACCATGAATCGTCTTACAAACGAACAACGCTTGCAAATTATTAAATTTTATTATCAAAATTTTTGGTGAATGGGCTCTTGGAAAGTTGGCCGAAGATCCACTTCTTTACCGAAAAATTGTGTTCAGCGACGAAGCTCATTTTTGGCTCAATGGGTACTTAAATAAGCAGAATTGTCGATTTTGGAGTGAATATCAGCCAGAAGCATTGCAAGAGCTACCATTGCATCCAGAAAAAGTCACAGTTTGGTGCGGTTTATGGGCTGGTGGCATCATTGGACCGTACTTCTTCAAGGATGATGCGAATCGTAACGTAACTGTGAATAGTGAGCGCTACCGTGAGATGATATCCAACTGTTTTTTGCCCAAAATGCAAGAGCTTGACTTGCATGACATGTGGTTTCAACAAGACGGTGCCACATGCCACACAGCACGCGCTACAATGGACTTATTGAGGGGCGAGTTCGGTGAACATTTTATTTCACGTTCGGGACCGGTCAATTGGCCGCCTAGATCGTGCGATTTAACGCCTTTAGACTACTTTTTGTGGGGCTATGTTAAAGCTCATGTCTATGCAGACAAGCCCGCTTCAATTGATGCATTGGAAGACAACATTGAAGCATTTATTAGTGAGATACCGGCCGAAATGTTGGAAAGAATATTAGAGGCGCAGTCAAGGTCAACATTTGCATGAAATAATCTTCTAACATTAAATTATATGGACCGTACTATCGATTCATATAAAGATGTCATGCATTTTTCTGAATTGTATGTGTTTTTTTTTGAAAAACTTTCCTATAGCTTTTAAAAAATCACCCTTTATAAAAGATTACTCCTTTAACCCTATAGCTATGTCCATCTTTTTTGTAATATGTCCAAAATTTCATTAAGATCGGTCAACGGGTTCAAAAGTTATAGATTTATTTCCATCTCTCCCATACATCGGACCACTGTGCGGCAGCTCCACTGGTACGTGCCGATTATTGCGAAGCAAAACGACTGAAGCTTTTGGTGACGTTGATCAATTATATATATCAATAGCTTTTGTCAGAGGTTGGATAGCAGTTTTTTGTGGATGGGGCATATGGAGCGGATATTCTAGTAGCTGATATTCCAGTAGCTGATATCCCAGTTTTCCTAAATTCCGCAGATGATCTGTTGCATGCTCCCCACCACAACACCGCCAGTCACCGGCCTTGAAGAGCTCTGATGGTAAGCCATTTGAGCCTGTGGCATTGTGGTTCTTCAGCTTTTTAATGGCTGTGCCGACCTCTTCAATGCTCGGTAGGGTGCCTGCATGACTGATTTGGAAGTCATGCTCACTTAGACCATCCGGTCGTTTGTGCTGTCACGTTCGGCTTTGTGTCCAAAACCCATTTAGCCTTCGACCTTGTAGTTATTCCCTCTTGGGATTTTTGTATTCCTCTTGGGATTTGTTGGCCATGTGTGATTTCTTCTGACCTTTTTTATAGCTATTTAGAGGCTTTAAGAAATTTTAGTAAGTCCTTTGGATCAATGTTACTCAGATCCTCAAGGTTCTTGAAGTAGTACTCGCCTAGTAGTCTTTTTCTTGTTTCCGCAAGTACAGGACATGTTCCGAGGTAGTTTTTCAATGCTAGGTGGGTGGACTACTTCATCGACTAGAGTTGGGATTTTTGGTAACCTATTACTCACCTAGCCAGGCCCATTATGCAGCTGTTGGAAGTGCTGCTATAGTTCTGAGTGCAACACTGATACAAAATCAGGCAGTTCTAGTGTGAGTAGTTTTGTCTAGTATGTATGTGTCACCCTACTTTTATACCGTGTAGTATGTGTTGTACAACTCCGGTTTACATCCGCCAGGGGGTCTTCCTTAAAGCTGTTTTCTATAAAGCTTTTTTATAAAAGGCCAGCATTTTTTGTTTGTCCGTAGACTCTTTGATGTCCTTGAGCTGGGAGGTTGCGAGAGGCTTTTTCTTCAGGCGTTGAAGCATCTTCTCCCCCATACCCCCTCTTGCACTGCTCTTGCTTTTCGTTGCAGCGCCTTTTGGTATGCCTCGTTGGTTGATTCTGCTCACACTCGCCATCATACGGGTTTCTTATCAGGCGTGGTAAGTAGCCCAAAGTGTTTTCGCTAACTCTTTGATGGCCGCAATGTAACCACATATCGTTGGCGTTGTACGACATACCGGTGAGTCGCTCACTTAGTTGATCTTCCAAGATTATATCTCTCCTGTCTGTTTTGGACAATCTTTGGACAATCTAGCTTTGAATCGTACTGCCACGAGGGACGTGGCAGATTCGACGCTTGCTCCACTGAATGTTTGCATATCCGGGTATTTGATGCATGCTAAGATACCCGCACAACGCTTATTTGTGCTCTGTTAAAAATTATGAACCAGTATTTTCTAAAGATGTGAATGCTACCTTAATTAACTGGATAGATTGTGCGACTTGACGCCTTCAACTATTTGATATGGGTACACATTAAATCACTAGTTAATTTTCGTGTTATTAACGAGATACAATCGTCAATAATAACGTTGAAATTTGTGGTAAGAGAAAATATCTTCAAATGTCTCCACAATTACGATGACTTCAAGCAAGTATTAATTTCATCCGTGGGAGTTGATATTGGTCGATCTCGGAGCGTTCTTTAAAAAGCTTCAACTAATTTTTTATAAGCCATGGTGGCCTTATCCCACATGGTAAGAGCAGCACGCTGCAAAACTTTGGCCATCCCAGATGTTTTCGATATATTACATGTTGGTGTTTTATTCATTTGCATATTCAACGGCAATTTCAGTGCAAAATGTGCAGTTCGACTTCGACCTTCTTACAATGTTGATGCAATATTGTTGCTAAAACAGTGATATAAGAAAAAGTTGGAGCGTCCCAAAAGTAAAATCCACCACGTATATGTTTGTTTGTAAATTGGTTATCGTTCTGGAGTGTGTCATACATTTCATACTATTTCTTCTATAGTGATTTTCATGTTTTTTTTTGGATGCACTCCAAAAGAAATCCTAACACACACACAAGCTACAGCCATCGTATTGATATCTACTATACTACACAAAAATAATTTCGCCGAAAGAATGAATCGTTTGCGATAGCAATAATGAGACATAGACTGTAAAGTTTTTTTTTATATATTTTATATATGTACACAAACTGGCGAATATGATATAAGAATAATCATATATGATGGCATACAGAATACAGAATAGCTTCATAAAATTGTTTCTATTACATAACGCATAATTTAAAATCTTTGATGATGTACATTTAGTAATTCAAACTTAGTTTTCATTAGTTGAGTGGAAGTGGTAATTAATTCACAAAATTTAGTTAGATGAAGACAACTAACATAGAGAACATGGGTTCAGCCATTAGTGCTGTTCCATCGCCACTTGGTTTTTTTTTTATAAATTTGCTGATGTTTCGGATCTCCACCTTTTACATTGATGGATCGGATACATCCTTGTAAATTCTAATAAATCTTAGTTCGGATATAGCCAAATATCTTGACTGCGTAGGAAGCTTAGTTTAAAACCAAAGCTATCAGTTTCCTAGCGACATTAGCTCTAAATATCAGCAGGAAGGCCAAATGCAAAAATGGGATCTTCAACACACACATGAGAATATGGCTGTATACCGGAGTTGTACAACCCATACTACATGGTAAAAGTTAATGGTGACACATACTAGACAAAACTACTCACACTAGAACTGCCTCCTTTTGTGTCAGGGTTGCACTCAGAACTGCCTCTTTGAGACGAACTTGTCGTCTTATTCAACTTAACTCCAGTTAACCGACCTCCTTAAAAGCTTCACTTCTTGCTTCACTCCAGCTTGAAGTGGCATGCTTTCAACTGCCACAACAACATCTTAGAGAAACTGTGCAACTTACCTAACAACATGTGAGCACATAAATCCACTTTTCATTCAAAACAAGAATTTCGAGGCCCGATAGTAGACAAGATTCTCTGGGACGACAATGATATCCCGTTAAATTGCTCCATACATTTCTATTGTAACGAAAAACGGAAACAGGATATCAAAGTGGCCTTTCCTCTAAAGAACTCAAACTTCCTCTTTCTCCCGAATCACAGATCACAGTAGTGTTATTCAGATGGAGATTATGGCGATTCGAGATGTACTGTCAAGGCCTGAATGGAATTTTTTTCTCTTGCCTATATTAGCATTTTTACAGGCAATCAGGCAGACATTAGGACCAAAACCCATTTAGCCTTCGACCTTGTAGTTATTCCCTCTTGGGATTTTTGTATTCCTCTTGGGATTTGTTGGCCATGTGTGATTTCTTCTGACCTTTTTTATAGCTATTTAGAGGCTTTAAGAAATTTTAGTAAGTCCTTTGGATCAATGTTACTCAGATCCTCAAGGTTCTTGAAGTAGTACTCGCCTAGTAGTCTTTTTCTTGTTTCCGCAAGTACAGGACATGTTCCGAGGTAGTTTTTCAATGCTAGGTGGGTGGACTACTTCATCGACTAGAGTTGGGATTTTTGGTAACCTATTACTCACCTAGCCAGGCCCATTATGCAGCTGTTGGAAGTGCTGCTATAGTTCTGAGTGCAACACTGATACAAAATCAGGCAGTTCTAGTGTGAGTAGTTTTGTCTAGTATGTATGTGTCACCCTACTTTTATACCGTGTAGTATGTGTTGTACAACTCCGGTTTACATCCGCCAGGGGGTCTTCCTTAAAGCTGTTTTCTATAAAGCTTTTTTATAAAAGGCCAGCATTTTTTGTTTGTCCGTAGACTCTTTGATGTCCTTGAGCTGGGAGGTTGCGAGAGGCTTTTTCTTCAGGCGTTGAAGCATCTTCTCCCCCATACCCCCTCTTGCACTGCTCTTGCTTTTCGTTGCAGCGCCTTTTGGTATGCCTCGTTGGTTGATTCTGCTCACACTCGCCATCATACGGGTTTCTTATCAGGCGTGGTAAGTAGCCCAAAGTGTTTTCGCTAACTCTTTGATGGCCGCAATGTAACCACATATCGTTGGCGTTGTACGACATACCGGTGAGTCGCTCACTTAGTTGATCTTCCAAGATTATATCTCTCCTGTCTGTTTTGGACAATCTTTGGACAATCTAGCTTTGAATCGTACTGCCACGAGGGACGTGGCAGATTCGACGCTTGCTCCACTGAATGTTTGCATATCCGGGTATTTGATGCATGCTAAGATACCCGCACAACGCTTATTTGTGCTCTGTTAAAAATTATGAACCAGTATTTTCTAAAGATGTGAATGCTACCTTAATTAACTGGATAGATTGTGCGACTTGACGCCTTCAACTATTTGATATGGGTACACATTAAATCACTAGTTAATTTTCGTGTTATTAACGAGATACAATCGTCAATAATAACGTTGAAATTTGTGGTAAGAGAAAATATCTTCAAATGTCTCCACAATTACGATGACTTCAAGCAAGTATTAATTTCATCCGTGGGAGTTGATATTGGTCGATCTCGGAGCGTTCTTTAAAAAGCTTCAACTAATTTTTTATAAGCCATGGTGGCCTTATCCCACATGGTAAGAGCAGCACGCTGCAAAACTTTGGCCATCCCAGATGTTTTCGATATATTACATGTTGGTGTTTTATTCATTTGCATATTCAACGGCAATTTCAGTGCAAAATGTGCAGTTCGACTTCGACCTTCTTACAATGTTGATGCAATATTGTTGCTAAAACAGTGATATAAGAAAAAGTTGGAGCGTCCCAAAAGTAAAATCCACCACGTATATGTTTGTTTGTAAATTGGTTATCGTTCTGGAGTGTGTCATACATTTCATACTATTTCTTCTATAGTGATTTTCATGTTTTTTTTTGGATGCACTCCAAAAGAAATCCTAACACACACACAAGCTACAGCCATCGTATTGATATCTACTATACTACACAAAAATAATTTCGCCGAAAGAATGAATCGTTTGCGATAGCAATAATGAGACATAGACTGTAAAGTTTTTTTTTATATATTTTATATATGTACACAAACTGGCGAATATGATATAAGAATAATCATATATGATGGCATACAGAATACAGAATAGCTTCATAAAATTGTTTCTATTACATAACGCATAATTTAAAATCTTTGATGATGTACATTTAGTAATTCAAACTTAGTTTTCATTAGTTGAGTGGAAGTGGTAATTAATTCACAAAATTTAGTTAGATGAAGACAACTAACATAGAGAACATGGGTTCAGCCATTAGTGCTGTTCCATCGCCACTTGGTTTTTTTTTTATAAATTTGCTGATGTTTCGGATCTCCACCTTTTACATTGATGGATCGGATACATCCTTGTAAATTCTAATAAATCTTAGTTCGGATATAGCCAAATATCTTGACTGCGTAGGAAGCTTAGTTTAAAACCAAAGCTATCAGTTTCCTAGCGACATTAGCTCTAAATATCAGCAGGAAGGCCAAATGCAAAAATGGGATCTTCAACACACACATGAGAATATGGCTGTATACCGGAGTTGTACAACCCATACTACATGGTAAAAGTTAATGGTGACACATACTAGACAAAACTACTCACACTAGAACTGCCTCCTTTTGTGTCAGGGTTGCACTCAGAACTGCCTCTTTGAGACGAACTTGTCGTCTTATTCAACTTAACTCCAGTTAACCGACCTCCTTAAAAGCTTCACTTCTTGCTTCACTCCAGCTTGAAGTGGCATGCTTTCAACTGCCACAACAACATCTTAGAGAAACTGTGCAACTTACCTAACAACATGTGAGCACATAAATCCACTTTTCATTCAAAACAAGAATTTCGAGGCCCGATAGTAGACAAGATTCTCTGGGACGACAATGATATCCCGTTAAATTGCTCCATACATTTCTATTGTAACGAAAAACGGAAACAGGATATCAAAGTGGCCTTTCCTCTAAAGAACTCAAACTTCCTCTTTCTCCCGAATCACAGATCACAGTAGTGTTATTCAGATGGAGATTATGGCGATTCGAGATGTACTGTCAAGGCCTGAATGGAATTTTTTTCTCTTGCCTATATTAGCATTTTTACAGGCAATCAGGCAGACATTAGGACCAAAACCCATTTAGCCTTCGACCTTGTAGTTATTCCCTCTTGGGATTTTTGTATTCCTCTTGGGATTTGTTGGCCATGTGTGATTTCTTCTGACCTTTTTTATAGCTATTTAGAGGCTTTAAGAAATTTTAGTAAGTCCTTTGGATCAATGTTACTCAGATCCTCAAGGTTCTTGAAGTAGTACTCGCCTAGTAGTCTTTTTCTTGTTTCCGCAAGTACAGGACATGTTCCGAGGTAGTTTTTCAATGCTAGGTGGGTGGACTACTTCATCGACTAGAGTTGGGATTTTTGGTAACCTATTACTCACCTAGCCAGGCCCATTATGCAGCTGTTGGAAGTGCTGCTATAGTTCTGAGTGCAACACTGATACAAAATCAGGCAGTTCTAGTGTGAGTAGTTTTGTCTAGTATGTATGTGTCACCCTACTTTTATACCGTGTAGTATGTGTTGTACAACTCCGGTTTACATCCGCCAGGGGGTCTTCCTTAAAGCTGTTTTCTATAAAGCTTTTTTATAAAAGGCCAGCATTTTTTGTTTGTCCGTAGACTCTTTGATGTCCTTGAGCTGGGAGGTTGCGAGAGGCTTTTTCTTCAGGCGTTGAAGCATCTTCTCCCCCATACCCCCTCTTGCACTGCTCTTGCTTTTCGTTGCAGCGCCTTTTGGTATGCCTCGTTGGTTGATTCTGCTCACACTCGCCATCATACGGGTTTCTTATCAGGCGTGGTAAGTAGCCCAAAGTGTTTTCGCTAACTCTTTGATGGCCGCAATGTAACCACATATCGTTGGCGTTGTACGACATACCGGTGAGTCGCTCACTTAGTTGATCTTCCAAGATTATATCTCTCCTGTCTGTTTTGGACAATCTTTGGACAATCTAGCTTTGAATCGTACTGCCACGAGGGACGTGGCAGATTCGACGCTTGCTCCACTGAATGTTTGCATATCCGGGTATTTGATGCATGCTAAGATACCCGCACAACGCTTATTTGTGCTCTGTTAAAAATTATGAACCAGTATTTTCTAAAGATGTGAATGCTACCTTAATTAACTGGATAGATTGTGCGACTTGACGCCTTCAACTATTTGATATGGGTACACATTAAATCACTAGTTAATTTTCGTGTTATTAACGAGATACAATCGTCAATAATAACGTTGAAATTTGTGGTAAGAGAAAATATCTTCAAATGTCTCCACAATTACGATGACTTCAAGCAAGTATTAATTTCATCCGTGGGAGTTGATATTGGTCGATCTCGGAGCGTTCTTTAAAAAGCTTCAACTAATTTTTTATAAGCCATGGTGGCCTTATCCCACATGGTAAGAGCAGCACGCTGCAAAACTTTGGCCATCCCAGATGTTTTCGATATATTACATGTTGGTGTTTTATTCATTTGCATATTCAACGGCAATTTCAGTGCAAAATGTGCAGTTCGACTTCGACCTTCTTACAATGTTGATGCAATATTGTTGCTAAAACAGTGATATAAGAAAAAGTTGGAGCGTCCCAAAAGTAAAATCCACCACGTATATGTTTGTTTGTAAATTGGTTATCGTTCTGGAGTGTGTCATACATTTCATACTATTTCTTCTATAGTGATTTTCATGTTTTTTTTTGGATGCACTCCAAAAGAAATCCTAACACACACACAAGCTACAGCCATCGTATTGATATCTACTATACTACACAAAAATAATTTCGCCGAAAGAATGAATCGTTTGCGATAGCAATAATGAGACATAGACTGTAAAGTTTTTTTTTATATATTTTATATATGTACACAAACTGGCGAATATGATATAAGAATAATCATATATGATGGCATACAGAATACAGAATAGCTTCATAAAATTGTTTCTATTACATAACGCATAATTTAAAATCTTTGATGATGTACATTTAGTAATTCAAACTTAGTTTTCATTAGTTGAGTGGAAGTGGTAATTAATTCACAAAATTTAGTTAGATGAAGACAACTAACATAGAGAACATGGGTTCAGCCATTAGTGCTGTTCCATCGCCACTTGGTTTTTTTTTTATAAATTTGCTGATGTTTCGGATCTCCACCTTTTACATTGATGGATCGGATACATCCTTGTAAATTCTAATAAATTTTAGTTCGGATATAGCCAAATATCTTGACTGCGTAGGAAGCTTAGTTTAAAACCAAAGCTATCAGTTTCCTAGCGACATTAGCTCTAAATATCAGCAGGAAGGCCAAATGCAAAAATGGGATCTTCAACACACACATGAGAATATGGCTGTATACCGGAGTTGTACAACCCATACTACATGGTAAAAGTTAATGGTGACACATACTAGACAAAACTACTCACACTAGAACTGCCTCCTTTTGTGTCAGGGTTGCACTCAGAACTGCCTCTTTGAGACGAACTTGTCGTCTTATTCAACTTAACTCCAGTTAACCGACCTCCTTAAAAGCTTCACTTCTTGCTTCACTCCAGCTTGAAGTGGCATGCTTTCAACTGCCACAACAACATCTTAGAGAAACTGTGCAACTTACCTAACAACATGTGAGCACATAAATCCACTTTTCATTCAAAACAAGAATTTCGAGGCCCGATAGTAGACAAGATTCTCTGGGACGACAATGATATCCCGTTAAATTGCTCCATACATTTCTATTGTAACGAAAAACGGAAACAGGATATCAAAGTGGCCTTTCCTCTAAAGAACTCAAACTTCCTCTTTCTCCCGAATCACAGATCACAGTAGTGTTATTCAGATGGAGATTATGGCGATTCGAGATGTACTGTCAAGGCCTGAATGGAATTTTTTTCTCTTGCCTATATTAGCATTTTTACAGGCAATCAGGCAGACATTAGGACATTGGAATCGTTCTTACTCGAAACGTATTAAAGCTGTCTTTAAGAGATATGGTTGGTTGGGCAGCTCAAATATCCACATGTGCAGCGCCTGAGTTAGCCTGTCACGTAATAATTCTACGCACTTTCTCCACTTGACTAGCTTCAATAGAAATAGAAACGAACAGGTGCCAAATTGGATAGTCTTTTACACTTCCGGCTTCGATTTGGAAAATATGCATCATCTTCACTTTGGGTGGTTCCAACTCAATATAACACCATGAATAGTGTACTTTTACCTTGACGTAGAATAAACATGTTATCAAGCATACTTAACATTTCCAGAAAGAATTACGATGCATGTTTATGGTTGATAGGGACCATGCGCTTATAGACCGAAATGATGATTCGCATCTGTTATGTTTATCTTTTTTATTCTTGGTAGTGTTTACAGTAATTACAATTGAACGAAGTTATTCAATAACGAATTTGCTCATGCGCTCGGACAATATAGCCGAGCTCAAATAATATTCAGTTATATTTGAGGAGAACCTTAGTCAACACTCTAAACGACACTAGCTGCTATTAAGCATGAACAAGCGACAGCACTTCCTTTCCCGTCTCTAATCCCAAATTGATTTTCTCTTTCACAAAGCTCGTCCAAAGCCCCCTCAACCCAACACAATCAAAGCCTTCTACGAAATAATAATTTGCATAATGATACCCAATAACATTGCTCATTCCTCCTTTCGGAAATTTAAATAATTAAGGTTCACCACTAACAGTATCCTCATTTGGGTGGATCAATCCATCGTGTCGGTTCTTCCGCTTCTAGTCTCCATCGGCATTGTCAACAACAACAAAGGCACCAGAGATTCATGATAAGCCTGAGCTCCTTCCTCATCCTTTTATTATCGAGGCACTAAACTCCTTTTTGTTTAACATGCAAATTTTCATAAACACCTTCATCACATATTTACACAGACATTAGGGACTCCCATGTCAACGTTGAGGAAGAACCATGGCTTCCTAGACGAACCCGCAATACCTCATCACCCACACACAGATGTCCCCCGGTACAACTAATTAATTGCTTATAAATTAAAGATACTTACATGCTACAACGAAGTCACCGAGTTTAAATGTTAAATCCAAGCAAAACCGATTAATTCTCCGTTGGAGGGCTTCACCAGTGCGGGTGTGTATGTCTCGTAATCCAAAATCCAAAATATCCTAAAGGGCAACAAGAATCCGGTTTATTTCTTTTTATTGGTGGTGGTGGTGGGCAAGTGATTATCCACTCTCGGTATCCGTATACACTTCTCGAAGGATAAGAATTTAATTCACTTAAAATTCTAACACTTAATTCAATTTTAACATGATATGTCGCATAGACGAAACCGTATAAAATAACACACACGCACACAGATATCACAATACAAGAATCATTTCGTCCTTGATTTCGATTTATAACAAATTGCCCCGAATACCAGCAACGGGAATGAAGGAGCAGAAGCACCACCTACGCCTTGTCCTTTGCTCAATCCGAAGGGAGAAATGATAAGGGCAGACCAGAAGAGGGCGACGAGGGCAAAGAGAACACCGAAGATGGTCGTATTAGCACGCGATGCTACTCACACCAGGCTAAACTTTCACTAAAGCCCGATGAAATATCTGTGTACATTCGACGTTTTGACGTAAATTTTAATAAAAACGATGGCTTAATAGATAGATATTTGATGAACACCAAAATCCATTTGTTATAACAGCCGACGAGGGTTGCCCTTGCCCGGATTATACACACACAAACACTCCTTGTATAGACGAACGAACTTAATTTATTGCTTTGCACATGGATTTGGATTTTGTTCTATGTTGTTGTTCCTTGCTGTTGATATTTTGTTGTTGTTTCAGTAGTGTGGCACAAGTGGGTGGTTTTTGTAATGATTTTCGACTAGAATGCAATAACAACCTCACACGCAAACACACTCACAGACTATAAAAGAATACAATAAATCCGAAAAGCGATAAATTTTAGGAAGGATGACTGAGAGAGATCGCGTCTTGTTTCTTTTCTGTCGCGTGTTCGGCTTCCGCTGCTTTGACATGCATGAGGGGCTATGTGCGATTGTTCTTGCAGCAGTGGCTAGATGCCAACGTGATGAGAAAAAGCACTCATTTTGTGAAAACCAGCAGGATATCAGCACAAGGACTATAAAAAGCGAAAACTCATAAACACTCTCTGGGTGCTGGTGTCATAACCCGCAAAATGACTCGTGTATTTCTTATGACACCGATGCTGAATATGGGTCAGTTGGTCGTCGTATCGTCAAAGGGAATTCGCCGTGCAGACGTGTCGATTGACAAGCATACTCGATGCACTCGAGGCACTCAACACACTCAACACACACTTGCCGCGCAATTCAGCAAAAAATGTGCCACTCACTTTCGACAATCAATTTCAAACACACAAGCCAAAATCAGAAAAACACATATTTTTTGTATCTGAATGATGTTTTCGCGCTCGAACACAACGAAAGCGACACGAAACGAATGGAAGGCTCCTTAAGGCAAACAAAAATATTCCGCAGACGTGGCCAATGGTTGCTTGGGAGTTTTGAACCTAGTCGTCCGTCGTGGTAGTGCCGCGAAGCCAATAATGTATCGGAAGCTACCGTTGCTGGTAAACTGAAAATTGCTGGGTAAAATTGTCGAAGGTCCTTTTTGGGATGTTTAAGCAGTGAGAGAGGGCAAAAGTGAATGTTAGAGAGAGAGCTTTGAACGTGGTACGGCCTCCATGGGTGATTGCTCTTTGCTTGTAGAGTCATGTGCAGGCGAGTGAGCTTTTGTGAGAGAATCGTACTCTTGGAGTACATTCAGAGAAATCTTGGCAGAGGAACCCGCAAGTTATTGTACTTATCAAGCACATGGCACATTGAGGTGTTAAAGAGATTAGAACGCATGACGTTGACTTGGAGGAAACTAGGTAAGTTAAGCTATCCAGAGAGCTATGAACACCTGGTGTATTGGAGAAGAACCGTGGCGTTTTTGTTCTCGTTGCGGAAATTGGAAAGTTGTCGGTGGGCAGTAATACAGAAATTCAGTGGGTGGTCAAGAACTATATGGAGCTTGTTTTGCACGATGGCGATATATGCGACGCACTCGCCTGCATTATGGTGATAAGAGCTGGAATAATGTTTAACTTACTTTGTCATTCGATTTCGTTTTAATAAAAGCTACTTGAAATACTCAGATGAATTTAGATGGACATTCTCGTTATGGGAGAGTCTCACTAAGTGTTTTCGTAGAAAGAAAATGTTCTTTATAAATTAGAAATATACGTGTTTACCGGGAAGTTCGTTTATCGGGACTTACTTAAGATAACATTACTGGACCTAACACAGTACTGGTTAATACTGGACCTAACACAACAGCAAGCGCAATCGGTTTCTGCCCACATTGTTTGGGATCTTTCAATACCAGAGTGCGGCACCTTAAACGGGGACATCCTCTCCTGCGTTCAACCACTTTCATGACCTAACCGAGTAGTCCATGTTCTCGATATGACCTAACCACATAAAGACATTGAACAAGTCCCATAGAGTTCGAGTGGACTCCAAGGACTGTTTCATCGACCTTTGAAATATCCCATCCCTCTGCGGCGGCCGTCACAGAACATCACTGGATTCGTTAGCCTGTTGCATTGGGCCTCGAGGAACGGGCTCTGTTACTTCCTTAGTTACTTGCAGGCGCTATTACTCCAGCACTTTGCCAGCGCTTATTGCCATAGGGAAGATAATTCTTGAACATTTGTTTTTCATCAAATATATCCAAAGTACTGGTAACTAAATGAAGGGTATAACTTCTTTATAAACTAACTAGACGCTCGGCTCTAGCTTTTTCCTGCGGAGAGTGCGCATATAGTTTTCATCGTATTTTACAATTTAATAAATTTAATTAGTCCGAGACCAGATTTGGACGCTTATAAATCTGAACTAGTGCCACCGTAGTTGGCATTTCCATGACATACAGAACTTACCTAATGTATATTGCATCACAATCGATATCTTTGCGGACATTTGCTACTTTAGCCATTCACCCCAGAAGAACCATTTGCAATAAAGTTTCTTCGACGTGATGTAGACTGTTTTAAATGAATCCCATTTCAGTGTCATTCTATGTTGCTTCAGTTTTCATATAACTGCAGCGAAGTTAATAATGCCAGTCACGATGTGTAGCAGCAGATTCGTTAACGAAATTATCAACGTCGTTTGCCCTCTTCCCCTTCAGTTACCAGTCACTGCAAAAGGCAGTACACATTGCTGTGTAGTCCCATATTACTTTGAGATATATCAATTGATGTAGCTGTTAACGACGAAGTACAAATCCCATGTGATAGTGGAAAAGAAGAAAAACAAGTCTCATGTGTCATGCCACCAGCATACCATCGAACAAATCAAAAAGCCCCGGTCTCATGACTACCCACTTATCGTTGGTAACATCGCCGAAAAACTTCAGGCAGGGAAACAAACATCGAGAACTTATTAAAGTTTTCCTCACGTGCTTGTCCTTTTCAACGTGAAAAGTTTCCATTTGATTTGATAAGCGTCACTTTCTATTGTCTACAGCTCTGGCTAAAATGTCATTCATCGTCGTCTTGTGGCTACAAACTGCACACATACCCATCTATACTAGTTTGAACATTACGCTGTCCTGTGCACACCGATGTGTCATTGTTAAATTGGGTCACGCCTTCCTACCGACAATGAGAAGTTACACGTTTCAGTTGATTTGAGATCCATGGCAGAGGTCTTTCTATGTGCGGGTTTCCTTTGTTTAAATGAATGTAAATAATTTCGCTCCCATCAATCACTTCACACACAGGTGGAAAACTGCGCTTTTATTTGCAGTAAATTCAGCAACTGAACCTGTTACCAATTGCGACTGTTAATGATAATAAACTGATGGGTAGCCTGCATCTTTTCATGTTTGGGACTGTGCAGCTAATTGTTCATATTTCTGTGACGGCTGTGAGATACCGTCATTAAAGTTAATAATCAAAGCAGGGTCCCCCGACATGAACAGCTTTTATGATTCTTGGCTCCAAATCTTTTGAGTCAGTGGCAATGCTCAGAGAGTACATCTACCTCAGAAGACGTTACACGAGTGGCTGTTTGCTTGTTCAAAATGTATTTCTCTCAGCTATAGAGTTAGCTCTACTACACTTTGTCCAAATACGTTTGGTGAGCAAAAAATCGTTCGGATACGAGTAGGTTTCAACAAATTACACCCATGTTGCGGAGAATCAACGTTATTTGAGACTTGGACATCCATAAAGTGACCTGTCGGATCTCTGATAAATCAACCGTTAACCAGACTACGCCTGAACCTTACGAAGACCCAAAATAAACATTGATAATTTCCTCCCAAAGTAAGAACATTATTATCGGGGAAAACAAAGTAGTCGATGAAGAACAACGCGGTTTGATATCGTCATCTTAGCGGAGCGAGACTCCCGGAAACTCCCTACAAGTTCGACGCGCCCTGTATAAAATAATTGAATATGCTTGATAACGTTTTCAAAAGCCATAGAATCAAATGGTTCAAAAGAGGGCTTCTGGAAAGAAAAAAGCGTGGTATGGCAACACCGACATCCCAAAGTCATAGACCGTAAAATATGAACTTATTCAGCGAATAAACATTTTTCAAAGAAGCCTGATGCAGTTGATACTAAGAGTTTAGATGAAGCTACTAAACGGTGATGAAGAGATATACCGTTACTTAGCAGAAATCTCCCCTCAACAACTGGACATTCGTAATAATATCAACTTCTTTGCCACCCACAATCCTAGAAATTATTCAGTTATGAGGGATAAAGCTGGAAGCCATCGATAATACTTTCAAGTGGAATATAGGAAAGTTTATTAATATAACGATATTCAGATATGCTCACTGATATGGTGAATACTTTTCTTACGAAGGATGCAAAGATGCAAACTTTTCAGAGAGATGTAATGGTTCGATTTCAATTACTCATGTGTGAGTTGAACAATTTTTGACACCGAAGTACGGTAACTTCGTGCCCTTTTCGGGTAACATAAAGTGTGTTTTACAAATAGCGCAATCGCAATGACATACGTGTTTCCTACACCCACATTAAACTGTAGTCACTAGGTTTAAAAAAAGCGGGGAGAGTACCTCATTGTATAAGCAACTAATACAAATATTAGAATGACGTCATTCCGTGGTGAACTATACACTTTCGTAAGACAAACATTTCGTTCCATTCCGTCTAGAGTAATTGCCTCTTAACTTCTTCAACCCAATCAAAATTTTTTTGCTGACCATAATAAGAGCAAGTAACCTTATTTACTGCCTTGACTAACGGTCGGTTGAAAATCACTCCACTTTCGCTCAGGGTCCCTCTCTTTTATTAATTTCTTTGATGTAATATTCAACCTTACCTGACCATCACCCTAACCAACCGAAAATATTAATTAGTGTAAAAAAGAGAAGTCTAACAAAGGTTCTACATCGGTTAACTAAAACAAAGAGGGAAAAAATGTATACCACACGGGCGAATGAGGCTGCTCGGTAATTTTTAATTTTTTTTCAAGAAATTTCCACTTCTCCGCATCGTCGTTATCCCTGGTGTAAAGCAGACTACTTACATCTCAAAGACGGGAAATCAAAAACACTGCAGTAGCCTAACTGCTGAATACAACTGCAAATGCATGCTCAAAGGATATTATTATGAAAAATAGTAAAAGCTGGACATATTATGCATGCAAATGGCCGCACTGTTAATGGCCACCAACTTGAACTATGTGCACAAATGCAGACATAATCTCTCAAAAGAATTATTAGGGACAACCCCTGCATCATAGCCGAATGGCAAGGCGGTGAATGAAGGCACATTTACTAATGAAACGTGACGATAGCCAGAACCCGTGTGATCCCTGTTCCGCTTCACACCGAAATCGTATTCCTAAATGTCCGCATACATATCCCTTTCCTCCTCATACCATTAGACACATGGCACATGTGTGCCTTTCTCCTAATGGCTTTCCTGTTCTTTGACTATCACACATTTCTGCCCCGGAAGGCAAAGCATAGAAATCAGAGTTCGGAAAAACACTGAAAGGACGGAGGATACGGTTCTTGGTCCTTTTCGGAAGGGCGATTGTTGAGAAATGACCTGACTATCAGTTCCCGTCTGCTGACAGATAATAACTGACTTTGACATGTTCGGTGGCTGTTTTGGCTAAGAGAAAGGCTCTCTGAAGGGGAGGACATTTTATTCAATTTCAATCTACATTCGGATGGGGAATGGGTTTTTTGAATAATCCTATAATTTGTGTTGTGCCAAAGGAAGTGAGATTCTGCAAATTGAAATCGAATTTATTGGAGGTAGGTGGATTGAAATGAAATTTATTCTTGCTTGGGCCTGCACGTTAACTGTGCTATCTGATGCATTATTTGGCATGTTTTGTGGATGTGCGTCAGGCAACATCAAAGGCTAACACAATCGCGTATCTTGCCGTGAAATAATATGAAAAGATTTTCCAGATCTGATTGAAGGTTCTTGTGAGGGGTGAAATTTTAATGTCTTGTGCTTAGATGGGTAACATTGAATAACTTTGCAACCAGATGCGTATGAATAGATCTCTTGAAAGATAGTTACTCAAAGAAAATTCGCACGTTTTGATTTACATAAAGGCTTTGCAGAATATGGAAGATTTACGAAATTTTAGTCGTTACCTGAACTCTCTAAATCTTCCCACTCCGCATTGACGCTTTAATAGCAAATCAGCAGAAAGTCTCTTTTAATTTTCATGAGTCCCTTAACGAATTACAATTGCGGCACATAAGTTGTAGAACAAAACAGAGGATGAATATTTATTCACTCAAACAAATTCAATCAATCTCTCGCCAAGCTCTGTCTCTCATTTATCAAGTCAAGCTAAACTTATGTATTTCATTTGGTACGTCACAAGGGTGTGATGCTACTTCAGGGTTTTTTTTTACAATTGCCAAGCCCAACTAATTACGTACCATGTTGACAGCGCTCTTTGGTAGTACGTATGAACAGTTGTTTGCTTCCACTTGTGTCAATTACAAGCAGATGCATGACTGACATACTTTGACCGTAATTGCAGGGCAATTGCACCCGAGTTCGTGTTTGTATTGTTTATTGTGGAAAAGGGCGAATATGATACTTATCAGTTTGAAATTGGTTTGGTTCGCCTGACATCTCATCACTCTCTGCATTTGAAAATTTAAAATTCATTCATTCACTCGTATTTCGAGCTCATTGTGCATTAAGCCTTTAAGTTAAAATTTTCGGACTGACAAGAAGTCGTGTCTGGCACTTGTGGGTAGATGAAAAGTTCTTGAGCACTGATAATGATAATACCGTCTACCAAGAAATGTGAAACAACAACAGTGAAAGCAAATAAATCAAAAGTCAGATATACATACGTACAACAACTGCGACAGCAATTTCCGGCGTCCATTAGTCACATTAATGATAGGTCTTTCGCATTCTTAGCCTTGCCAACACGCCCAGTGGCACTCGACTAATGAATTATTAATTGCCAGGATAGTCCTTGTTTCCTGATTGTAGACCAGTGAGTGAGTTGCGGTCTACGACGATATGTTGAACGGGTTCATTAGTCGGGAGTGGGAAATGTTTACGGGTCTGACCAATCGGAAAATGTCGACAGTTCTTGTGTGACTTGTTGTTGAAAATATTCAAATTGAAAACGATTAAGAATGTGAGTCTGAAAAGAATTGAGAATGGAATATGAAATAGGGTGAAATAGAGTCATTGCCTTTGAATAAATTACTTCTGAATTAGGACAAAACTGCTTGTTGTATGAAGTTATTTTCAACGGCGCCCAAATGCTTCTGATCACTCAGTCCGATAAGTCATTAACCTTGATGCAAGATAACGCTCGGATTGCATGGAGAATTTTTTTCTGACATCCTTGTTTCTTTCTGGTTAACAAATGGTTCACTGAATATCGTTGATATCGTACGAATACAAAAAAAATGGTAAGCATCGAGGACATGTGAATAAAGTCACAACAATGATCGGCAAGATGGGTTCCGCATTTGTTGATAGTGGAACAAAATCGAATTCAGCATTGCACGCACAATAAGTGTGGTTGCTGTAATAATTGTAAACTATAGTAGAGAGCTGTTGCCAGAGAAGAAAATATAATTTGCTGGTAACTTAATCGTACAGACCAAGGATGTGAAAGTCGTTGATATTTTCAACCTTTTAAGTTCATACACATCCTACAAAAAATTTCAATTTATAATTCTTCGTCAACATGTGAACGGGTGGTTTCATTTCATTTTAATTATAATGTGAGTATCAGCAGAGCGTTAAGAACAACCCCCTTCGCAGTCCTGAGAATACTCCTTAATCTGCCGAACGACAGCGACCTCATGATACCCAAGCTTCTCTCATAGAAGAGATTTTCAACCTCCAGATCACTGATGAATTAACGATGGGTGAAGGCGTGGCGTGGGTGTCTTTTCTAAGGAACTAAGTATTCAACTGTCATTACGGCTACGAAATCAATGCAGCATCTTTCAGGCAGAAGCAATAGCGATGAAGGA